>CM067097.1:205370-868245 GCA_034008185.1 Gorsachius magnificus
GTGTTGCAGGGAGAAAGGCTGTTTTGGGGAGTCGTGTCCCCCCCCCCCAAAAAAAAAAATTTTTTTTACACATTTTCCCTGCCCTTTTTGGCTTAAAACCAGCGACGAAAAGCGATGCCCGTGCACCGATCCCCGTGATGCAGTTTTGCATTTGGCGGGGGGGGTTGCCTGGACCGGAGCATCCAACAGGGCTGGGGGTGGGATGCAAAAATCCGCCCGGCCCCCCTACAATTTTTGGGGGCGATGCACGCATCTCTGCAAAGCATTGCATGGACCCGGGCCCAGGAGGGCTCCATGCAATTTTGGGGGTGCTGCAGGCATCTTTGCAAAGGGTTGCAACAACCAGCCTGCAGCAGGGCTCCCACCCTCCCGTGCAGTTTTGGGGGGCCATGCATGCATTTTTGAAAGCACTGCATCAAGCCGGCCACAGGAGGGCTCCCACCCCCCATGCATTTTTGGGGGATGATGCACACATTTTGCAAAGGGTTGCATCAACCCGGCCGCAGGAGGGCTCCCACCCCCCATGCAATTTTGGGGGTTCTGCATGCATTTCTGCAACGGATTGCATTGACCCGCTTCCCACGCCCAATGCACTTTTGGGGGTGCTGCATGCATTTTGCAAAGGGTTGCATCAACCTGGACACAGGAGCAGTCCCACCCCGCACTGCAGTTTTTGGGGGTAATGCATGCATTTTGCAAAGGGTTGCATTGACCTGGCTGCAGCAGGGCTCCCACCCCCATGCAATTTTGGGGAGATGCATGCATCTTTGCAGAGAGTTGCACCAACCTGGCTGCAGCAGGGCTCCCACCCCCATGCAATTTTGGGGGGATGCATGCATCTTTGCAAAGGGCTATGCAAACAGCACGCTTACACAATGGTTGGGCATCCCCGCACTGCTGATGCATTTTGGGGGTGCTCAGCACAGCTCTGGGAGGGGGTTCCCCCTTTTTCTCTGGGCTCGGAGGACCAGGCAGCCTGCCCGGACTTGGTGCCCCGCTGTCTCTCCCCACCCCAAGGTCTGCTGGCGGGGGTGAACATCACCAGCCCCACGCCGCTGGTGCGCGGCACGGCGGGCAAAGCGGCGCTGCTGTCGGTGCGCTACACCAGTGCCAGCGTCGACAAGCCGGTGGTCAAGTGGCAGCTGAAGCGTGACAAACCTGTCACCGTCGTCCAGTCCATTGGCACCGAGATCATCGGCAACCTACGGCCTGATTACCGTGATCGCATCCGGGTGCTGGAGAACGGCTCGCTGCTCATCAGCCCCTTGCAGTTGGCCGACGAAGGCGCTTACGAGGTGGAGGTGTCCATCACCGATGACACCTTCACTGGCGAGAAGACCATCAACCTCACTGTGGACAGTAAGCACAAGAAAGACGTCCAGTGGAGATTGGGTTCTCCATGGGATGTCTTCCCCAACCACTTTTTGGGAGGGCTTTCTGCACCTGGGAGGTGGTTTCTGGGGTTCAATCATCCCATGCAGCCAAGCTACATCCCCAGTGGGGTTTTGATGGCCTCCTTCCCATCCCCTGGGCCCACCCGTCCCCCAAGACACAGCATCACCATGGTTCCCCTGCTCGCCTGCAGTCCCCATCTCAAAGCCACAAGTCCTGGTGGCCTCCTCAACGGTGCTGGAGCTCAGCGAGTTCTTCACCCTCAACTGCTCGCACGAGAACGGCACCAAGCCCACCTACACCTGGCTGAAGGACGGGCGGCCGCTGAGCAACGACTCCCGCCTGCTCCTCTCCCCCGACCAGAAGATCCTCACCATCACCCGCGTCCTCATGGCTGATGACGATGTCTACAGCTGCCTGGTGGAGAACCCCATCAGCCACGGCCGCAGCATCCCTGTGAAGCTCACTGTCTATCGTAAGCCCCCTCCTGCACCCCTGGGGCTGGCCAGCCTTTGCAGATGCTCCCAGCTAAAATTTGGGGGGGTTGTCCCCCCTTATTCTTCTCCGTCAGGCCGGAGCTCCCTCTACATCATCCTCTCCACGGGTGGCATCTTCCTTCTCGTCACCCTGGTGACTGTTTGTGCCTGCTGGAAACCCTCCAAGAAGTACGGCTGGGCGCAACATGGGAGCTGGAGGGGGGTCCTCTTATCCTGTCCCTTCTTGTCCCATCCCATCTTGTCCCATCCCATCCCATCTTGACCCATCTTGACCAATCCCATCCTGTCTTGGCCCATGCCATGCCATCCCACACCATGCCATGCCATGCCATGCCATGCCATTCATCTCATTTTCCCATCCCATCCCATCTTGCCTAATCCAATTTAGTCTTGTCTCATCTCGTCTTGTCCCATCCCATCCCATCCCATCCCATCTCATCCCATCTTGTCCTATCCCCCCCTCCCCGCTGCCCCCACCACGGAGCCGCAGCCGTAAGCTGCCCCATCCCCTTTCCCTTCCCCAGGGAGAAGCGGCAAGCGGAGACGCAACCGGCCTCCGAATACACCGAGCAGGATGAGGAGCGCCTGAAGCACGAGGGTGAGTGCCAGCCCCGGAGTGGCGGTGGCGGGTTGGGGAACACCAACGTTGCACGGTAAGCAACGTCTTGTTCCCACACAGCTGAGGGCATCGCACGGAGCGGCGAGCACGACCGCAAAAACCCGGTGGCCTTGTACATCCTCAAGGACAAGGTGAGCAGCCGGTAGCGCGCCGGTGGCGCACTGGCTTTGTGTCACGGTGCCACGTCTCCACACGCTTCGCACGCTTGTCTGCCCTTGGATTTTGGCAGGACTCGCCGGAGGCGGAGGAGGATTCACCGCCGGAACCCCGTGGCACGGTCGAACCGGGTTACACCAGCTCACCCGTACCGGCAGCCGGTCGCTCACCGGGACCGGTGGTGCGTTCCACTCGTCGTTACCATCGCTCGCCGGCTCGCTCGCCCGCCTCGACGCGAACACATAGGTCACCACCGGGTTCACCGGCGCGTTCCCGTGGTGCCCCGCGGCTGCTGCGGACTGCCGGCGTCCATGTCATCCGGGAGCAGGAGGAGGCCAATGCCGTGGAGATCAGTGCCTGAGTGGGGGGGACATGTGCGCGCTTCGGTGGCGGCAAGCGAGCGGGGACACCCTCACGGCCCCACTCCCGCCTCCGGGCATCATTCAGCTGGGCGTAAAGTCACTAATTTGCTATTGATCCCACCCGGAGCTCCCCTCTTCCGTCCCCCGCCTTCCTGGGGCGTCGCTTTAATGGCTTGCTTGCCGGGATGAGCATGCAGGGAGCGTGCGGAAAGCACGCGTGCTTGCCGGGAGCGTGCGGGAGCGAGCGTGCAAGAGGGCATGCACGGAGCGTGCAGAGAGTGTGCATGCAGTGTGCAGAGAGAGCCATCACGGAGCGTGCAGAGAGGGTGCACAGAGCTTGCAAGAGGGCGTCATGGAGCATGCAGAGAGATCGTGCACAGAGCTTGCAAGAGGGCGTGCACGGTGCATGCAGAAAGCGTGCAGAGGGTGCAAGAAGACATACACGAGGGTGTGTGGCGACAGCGTGCGTGCAAAGCGAGCCCGGACACGGCGTGCGGGAGGGGCGGGGGGGAGGACGGCAGGCAGGGGGGTGGAGCGTGAGAGGTGCAGGTGTGCAGGAGGTGCATGGAGCGTGCAGGGAGTGTGCAGGGAGCGTGCAGGGAGCGTGCAGGGGGTGTGCATGGAGCGTGCAGGGAGCGTGCAGGGAGCGTGCAGAGGGTGTGCATGGAGTGTGCAGGGAGTGTGCATGGAGCATGCAGGGAGTGCGCAGGGAGTGTGCAGGGAGTGTGCAGGGAGCGTGCAGGGGTGTGCATGGAGCGTGCAGGGAGTGTGCAGGGAGCGTGCTGGGAGCGTGCAAGGAGTGTGCAGAGGGTGTGCATGGAGCGTGCAGGGAGTGTGCATGGAGTGTGCAGGGAGGTGCAGGGAGTGCGCAGGGAGTGTGCAGGGAGTGTGCAGGGAGCGTGCAGAGGGTGTTCATGGAGCGTGCAGGGAGTGTGCATGGAGCATGCTGGGAGCGTGCAAGGAGTGTGCAGAGGTGTGCATGGAGCGTGCAGGGAGTGTGCATGGAGTGTGCAGGGAGTGTGCAGGGAGTGTGCAGGAGTGTGCAGGAGGTGCAGGAGTGTGCAGAGGGTGTGCATGGAGCGTGCATGCCACTTGCGAGGAGTGTGCCAGCACCGGGAGTGCGGTGTGCATGGAGCGTGCAGGGAGTGGCGTGTGCAAGGAGTATGCATGGAGCCTGCAGAGGGTGTGCATGGAGTGTGCGGATACGACCGTGCATCCACTTGAGGTCCAGAGAGTGTGCAGAGAGCACGTGGGCAGGCCGTGCACAGAGCGTGAGACAAGAGCATACGTGAAGCTTGCAAGCAGGCACGCGCAGAGCGTGCAAAGAGAGCGCGCGTGCAGCATTTGTGCAGGGCGTGCACAGAGCGTGCAGAGAGAGCGTGCACGGAGCGTGCAGAGAGAGCATGCACGAAGCGTGCAGCTGAGACGGGGCGTGGAGCGTGCAGGGGCGCGCGGGGGGCACGCACGCAGGACGCCGAGCGAGGCGCCCCCCCCCGTGCCAGAGCGCCGGGCCCGCACACGGACCCGTGCACGCAGGCGCCCGGCGCTGCGCGGAGCGGGGTGCACGCCAGCATGCAAGCTCGCCCAAGCGCGCACGCACGCGGGAGGCCTGAACGGGGCCCCCCTCCCCCCCCCCCCCCCCCCCCCCGGCTCCCCAGCTGCACCGTCCCCTAAACGTGGGCTCAGACCCCTGGCCTGAGTGCTCCCCCTCTGCCGCGCTGGGGTTTTCTGTGAAAATCCCCCGGTTTGGGGGCGCGCACCATCGCCTCTCCCCCAGGCCCTCCCAGGAAATAGGTTTAGGATGAAAAGCGGAGAGCGGCCGGCCGAGCAAGCCGGGCCCTGGGGTGCCCGGGGTGGGTGCCGGGGCACCCTGGGGTGCTCGGGGTGCACTACTAACCAATAAACTAAACGTACTACCCGGCCGCCGGCGGCACCCTTGGGTGTCTTTGTGGGACAGGGTGTCTCCCCGGGGTGTGGGGGGACACGAGAGGTGGGTGGCAGCTGAGAACAGATGAGCTCGACACACCTGGCTGGCCCCCAAATTTAAGCTTCCAGAGCCTGGGAAACCCTGGACCGTTCACTCTGGTCCCTACTGATGGCGTCTCCAGCTCAGGGCTGGTTGCTTCTTAATTTGTCTTCCTCTACGCATGGCGGGGGGGGGGGGGATTTCTTTTAATTAATTAAATTCGTTAACTGATGCCGCCCCCAACCCCGCTGCCTCTGGGTGCTGCCGATGCCACCGCGACCAGGCGCTCCCACCGCCATGGCTCGGCCGAGCAGTTTGTGTCCATCCCTGCCCCCGTCACTTCCCGGCCCCCACATCCGGCGATTGTCCCCCCCCATCCGGAGCCGGATCTGGCCCCAGTGCAGGCGGGGAGGGACTGGGATTTCGGGAGGAAGCGGGAAGGCTGGCCAGGGCTGGCATGGCGGGCGGCTGGGCGACGGCGCTGGCCTTGGGGCTCTGCCTCACCGCACTGCGCCCCGGAGGTGAGTGTGGCCCCCGGGGGGGCAAAATACCCTTAACTCTGCCCCCCCGCCCCCCCCGGGGCTGAGGCCGTGCCCACTCGGTGCACCCACCGGCCTCCATGTCACCCCGCAGGCTGCCACCCCCCCGGCGTGGCCACGGCACCTCAAACCGCAGCTGGTAAGGACATCCCTGGGGATGATGCGGGTGGGGGGGACCCCAAAAAATCCTCAGCTCCCCAACCCCACCCATGGCGTCCCCTCCCCGCCGCAGCGCTGCGGGACAATTTCCGCCTGCAGCCGGGTGATTTGGTGGCCACGGCGGGGCAAGTGTTGGAGCTGGATTGCGTGCCACCCTCGGGGCACCCTGAACCCCACGTCACCTGGAAGAAGGATGGGGTGACCTTGGACTTGACCGGTGCCCGGTACGTGGTCACCAACGGGAAGTTGCGGGTGGCACCGGCGCGACGGAGCGACTCCGGGCTCTACGTCTGCGTGGCGGCCAACGCGGCAGGCGAGAGGGAGAGCCGGGGCGCCCACGTCTCCGTCCTGGGTAAGCCGAGGGTCTCCCATGGGTGGTGGACACGTCACGCCCGGCCTTGGTGCCATGTCCTCGATGTCCCCCTGCAGAGAAGCCAACCATAGTGCGGCGCCCGAGCGATGCCGTGGTGGTGGCCGGCAGCACCGTGGAGCTGAGCTGCGGCGCCCAAGGTGACCCAGCGCCACGGGTGCAGTGGCACAAGGAGCGTGGGGACCTGCCCTGGGGCAGGTAGGTGGTGGCAGGGTGGTGATGTCCCATCCCCAGGGTGGGGCAGTGGTGGGGCTGATGGAGAGCTGGTGACCCGCAGGCACGAGGTGGACCGGGAGCACACGTTGCGCCTCTACACTGTGATGCCTGCCGACACCGGCACCTACGTCTGTACAGCACAGAGCCAGCTGGGCACCGCCGCCGCCACCGCCCGCCTCCGCGTGGAGGGTCAGTGGTGGGACCTCCATGGCCTCCACTGCCATGGGCGCCCAGGGCCATCTGGGGGTCCACTCAAGGGGAGCCATCTGACAGGGTCCATCTAATGGGGTTCATCCAAGGGGTCATCCAAGGGGTGTCTGGTTCAAGGGGAGTCCATCCAAGGAGGGCTATCCATGGGGTTCCATCCAAGGGCATCCATCCAAGGAAGTCTATCCATGGGTGTCCATCAACTGAGTCATCTAAGGGGGTCCATTCAAGGAGGGTCCGTCAAAGGGGGTACTTCCAAAGTGGGGTCCACCTCAGGAGGTCCATCTAAAGACATCCATCCAACAGGGTCCATCCAAGGGATCCATCCAAGCAGTCCTAAGGGGACATTAAGGGGTCTCCAGTGGGGCTCCATAGGGGGACCAAAAAAGGGTCCATCAAGGGCCCGGAGGGGTCTATCATGGGGTCCATCAAAGGACGTCTACCCAAGACAGGTCGATCAAAGGGGGTCTGTCCAAGGGATCCATCCAAGAGGGGTCCATCCAAGGGATCCACTTGAGTATGACCTTCCAAAGAGACATCGGGGTCTCCAGGCATGGGTATCTGGGGTGGGTGCCTGGGCAGGTGCTGGAGGACCTTGGTCCTGCCTGGCACTGCTGCAAGCCTCCCTCTGCCCCACAGACGGGCTGCCGACGGGCCGGCAGGAGGCTGCACCGCGGGACCTGCTGGCCGTGAGGCTGCACCTGGACAACGGCACTGCGCTGCCCACTGCTGCCGTCCAGCTCCGCTGGCGGGTTGGTGTGGTGCTGGGATGTCCCCACCAGAGGGGTGGGATGGGACATGGGGATGAAGCGGGAGCTCCATCCCCATGGCCCATCTGCATCCCACCATGCCTCGTAACTCTTCCCATCCCCTCCAGATGCTGACGCCGGCGCTGGCGCCGCAGGGCTACGTGGTGCTGTACCGCTGCCTGCTCCCGGCCAGCACCCCCTGGGTCCAACGCGATGCAGGCAGGGAGCTCAGCACCATCATCCCTGCGCTCCGCAGGGGCTACAAGTACGAGTTCAAGGTCCGCCCCTACGCTGGAGGGACCCAGGGCTTGGACAGCAACATCAGGCACCTCTGGATACCCGAGGAAGGTGTGCTGGGCATGAGGTGCCTGGGTGAGGGATGGGGGGGTCGGCTGGGGGATCCAGGGGGTCTCAGCACCCGTGTCCCGGCAGTACCAAGCGCGGCGCCCCAGCACGTCACCGTAGGCCAGGCTGAGATGGGGAACGGCACCGTGGTCGTGAGCTGGGAGCCACCTCCTCCTGAGGCCCACAATGGCATCATTCGGGGCTACAAGGTTTGGCATGATGGGGTGGGGGGAGGCTGGGGGGGGGTTCTGGCCAAGGGTCTGTCTAAGGGGGATCCACACGGAACCCCAGGGGATCATCCAAGGGGTCAATGGGGGGGGCCGGGGCCCCAGGGTGGAGGTCCATCCTAGGAGACCCATCAGTGGGGAACCATCCAGGGGTCAATCTAAGGAAGGGGGGGTCATCCAAGTGGATCTAACCCAAGGGAGTCCATCCAGGGGGGTTCAACCTAGGGGATTCATCTAAGGGGGTCATCCAAGGGGTCTGCCAATCCATCAGTGGGGGTCCATCAAGAGGGCTCATCTAAGGGAGCTCATCCAAGGGGCCTTCATCCAAGGGGTGTTCATCCAAGGAGGTCCATGCGAAGGTGTCCATCCAAGGGGGATCCATCAATGGGGGCCCATCAGGGGGCTTCATCTAAGGGGGCCCATCCTCTTGGTGTGTACCAGGTCTGGTCAATGGGCGAGGACTGGCAGCGCCTGACCAACAGGACAGTGGATGGGGGCACCCACCACCTGGAAACCCTCCTCCCAAGCCCCGGGGCTGAATTCTGTGTCCAGGTGGCAGCTTTCAACAGCGCGGGGCTGGGGGTCCCCAGCAACACCACCTGCGGTGTCCTGGGTAGGGGACGGGAGCAGGGTTGGGCGCGGGGGGGTCAAGGTGGTGGCACAGAGGTAAAACTGGTGGGACCCTTGCAGGGCTGACGGCGGGGAGCAACAGGGTGGTGCAGGCGCTGCGGCAGCCGGCTGTCATCGCGGCCGCCGGCTCGCTGCTCTGGTTGGCCTTGCTCGCCCTCCTCCTCCTCCTCTGCCAGCGCCGCGCCAGCCAGGAAGCCGCAGCTCGCCACAGGTGAGGGGCCATGGGGGGGGGGACAGAGGGTGTCCCCGGTGTGGTGGGGACGGGACATCCTGATGGCACCTCTCGACCCACAGGCTGGTGGCCGGTGACTCACCATGGCTCAGTGGCCCCTGGAAACCCGGCTGTGCCCCCCGAAACCTCAGCAGCAGCAGCAGCCTCAGTAGCCGGCTCCTGGGCAGTGATGGCAAGGAACCCCACCCCTCCAGTGAGCCCCAAGGGGGCTGGGACCCCCCCAGTGCCATGGGACCCCCACCCCTCCAGTGAGCCCCAAGGGGGCAGGGACACCCCCCCGTGCCATGGGACCCCCACCCCACAGTGAGCCCCAAGGGGGCTGGGACCCCCCCCCCCCCCAGTGCCATGGGACCCCCACCCCTCCAGTGAGCCCCATGGATGCTGGGACCCCCCCCAGTGCCATGGACCCCCACCCCTCCAGTGAGCCCCAAGGGGGCAGGGACACCCCCCCGTGCCATGGGACCCCCACCTGGGTGCCCCCCATTGCCGTGGGAGCCTCTGCAGGCAGCAGGAACCTGGGGACAGACAGAGCTGAGGACAGAGAGGACGGGGGACACCCAGCTCAGCACCCATGGGTGCCCTGACCGCTCTCGCCCCTCCAGCCCTGTCCTTGGAGCCCCCAGTCCTCAGCCCCTCCACGCCCCCCACCCACAGCAGCCTCCGCGGGGGGCACCAACCACCCCCTGGGGACAGCGGGTGCTGTGGCGGGGGGCACCCTGGGGTGCGCACCTCGCCCAGCACCCCCAGCCCAGCACCCTGGGAGCACATCCGCAAGAGAGGTGGGTACAGGGGGGACATGGGGGGGGCGCGGGGGACACCGGGGCGGTGGCTCACGGCTCCGTGTCCCCCGCCCCACGCAGAGCTGCACCAAGTGCACAGCACCCCGCTGCTCACAGGCGGCCCGGGACACGTCCCCGTCACCGGGAGGGGTGGGGAGTGGGGCACAGATGTGGGGCTGGCAGCTGGGTGGCCTCAGCGAAGGGGACATGAGGGTGACATCGCCACCACCTTGCTGGCTGGAGGGGACCCGTGGCCGCTGCCGGTATTCAGCTCCCCAAAAGCGCAGCGGGGCAGCACCTCGCTGGCCTCCAGTGTTCCCGGGCCACCAGTGACACCCCCGAGGCCACCCCACGCCTGGCACCCGCCAGTGACCCGGTAAGTCTGGGTGTCCCCACCCTGGGGACGCAGATGGGTGCCCTGCACCCCAACCCCGTGCTGCAAAAGCCACCATGTCCCTTGCACCTGCAGGTCCCTGGCTACTGCGTGCCCCAGGGACACATCTCTGGCCACCCAATGCCCTGGGGACACGTCCCTGGTCCCTGAGAGCCCCAGGGACATGTCACCAGTCACCAGGCACCCCAGGAACACGTCCCTGGTCCCTGAGAGCCCCAGGGATGTGTCACCAGTCACCAGGCGCCCCAGGGACCTCCCGCCCCGGGACGTGTCACGGTCCCAGGCGCCCCAGGGACACGTCCCTGGTCCCTGAGAGCCCGAGGGATATGTCACCAGTCACAGGCGCCCCAAGGACCCATCACCGGCCACCAGGCACCAGAGGGACACAATCTTGGCTACCAAGCACCCTGAGGACACGTCCCTGGTCACCAGGATCCCCAAGGAGAAGTCCCCAGCCACCGGGCACCGCAAGGACACATTCTGGGTCACCAGGTACCCCAAGGACATGTCCCTGGCCCCCAGGGACCCATCACTGGTGACTAGGCACCCAAGAGACATGTTCTTGGCCACCAGGTACCCCAAGGACACGTCCCCAGCCCCCAGGCATCCAAGGGACAGGTCTCCGGTCACCGGGCGCCTCTCACCAGCATTCAGCGATGGGGTCCTCACGCCGCAGCAGGTGGCCAAGGACCTGGAGATGGACCAGGACACCACCTGCCCCAGGTATGCCCCATCCCTCTGGGACACCACCATGGTGGCAGCTTCTCCCGGTGCCAGTGGCATCCCTGCCGTGTCCCCCACAGCCCCCCGGCACCAACCACACCACGGTCCTTCTCGCCACCACACACCTATGGCTACATCTATGGGCCACCAGCCTCCGAGCTGGGCGAGGAGGAGGAAGAGGAAGAAGAGGAGGAGGAGGAAGAGCGGACAGCGACGAGGGGCTCGCCGGGGGGGTCGCTGCTGAACGGCTGGGGCTCTGTCTCGGAGGACAACTTCGCCAGTGCCCGCTGCAGCTTAGTGAGCTCCTGCGATGGCTCCTTCCTCCTGGACGCCAGCTTCGCCCGGGCACTGGCCATGGCCGTCGATGGCCTCTGCTTCAGCCTTGAGGACACCGACGGGGGCTATGGGGGTGAGCGAAGTATCCCCAGACCCCCTCTCTGACCCCACACATCATCACCTCCCCAGGGGAGGTGGCCCCATTGTCACACCATGGCGATGCCACCATCTCCTGCCTTTTCCCTGGCAGGTCCCTCACCGCCACCATCACCCTTGGGGGAGGTCTTCTTGCCTGGGGTCCCCATTCCCAGCTGGGACTGGGTGACAGCACTGGGGGCCCCGCAGAGAGCTGGGACAGAGGCGGCTGCGGGCATTTCACAGCACGGTGAGTGGCAACCTGATGCCAGGGTGATGGGCACGCAGGGTGGGGTGTCACCAATTGCAGGGTGCTGGAAAATGTCCCCTTTTCTTTCTAGGTGGCCACGGGATGGGGAGTGGCAGCCCCTGGGCCAGGGTGGGTGGTGAGCCAAGGACAGGAGGGACAGGAGCGTGGCGGTCCCCAGGGTGCAGGATGCGGCAAGGCCAGAGTCCCCTCGGCTCGGCTAAAATCCAGCTTTATTAAGCGGTTCCCCAAAAAGGGGCTCTTTGCTAGCAAAGGGTGGGTGGCACCAAGGTGGGTGGGTGTCCCTCCTTCTCCAGTGTCCTTGTCCTCCCGAAGTGTCCTCATCCTTCCCCAGTGTCCCCATCCCTTCTCAGTGTCCCCATCCCTCCCCAGATTCCTCATCCCTCCCCAGCACCCATCCTCCCCAGGTACCCCCCCCAAGGGTCCCCCCCCCCAGCCATCACCGCTGAATGTCCCAAGTGTCCTTGTCCTTCCCCAGGGCCATTGTCCCCCTGACCATCCTCATCCCTGCTGACCGTTCTCATTCCTTCTGACTGTCCTTGTCCTTCCTGACCATCCTCATCCCCAGGGTTCTTATCCCTCCTGAGCATCCTCATCCCTCTCCAACTGTCCTCCCCCCCCCCAAGCCTCCATGTCCCTCCCCACCATCCTCATCCCCCTGAGACCACCCTCCTCATCCCTCCCTACCGTCCTTGTCCCTCCCAAGCAACCTCATCCCTCCCAATTGTCCTTGTCTCCAGGGCCTTCCCACCTGAGCAACCTCCTCATCCCGCCTAGGGTCCTTGGCCCTAGTGACTGTCCTTGGCCTCCCCAAGCAGCCTTGCCCCTCCCAACTCTCCTTGTCCCCAGGGTCCTCATCCCTCCTGAGCCTCCTCATCCCTCCCAACTGTCATTGTCCCCAGGGTCCTCATCCCTAGGGTCCTCATCCTTCCGGAGCCTCCTTGTCCCTCCAGAGCATCCTTGTCCCTGGTGACTGTCCTTGACCTCCCCAAGCAGCTTCATCCTTCCTCAAGGTCCTCATCCCTCCCAATTGTCCTTGTCCCCAGGGTCCTCATCCCTCCCCAAGCATCCTCATCCCTCCCAAGCATCCTTGTCCATCCTGACTGTCCTTGTCCCCCCCTCGCATCCTCGTCCCCCCCCTTGCACCACCGCCCACCGGCTGCTGGCTCTGTGCAACCCTATTTACACGGTGTCACTCAGAAATTAAAGATCATCCCCCCCATCCCCCCCATGTCCCCATCCCCGTGTCCCCAACCCTGCCACTGGCTTGCCCTCCGCTTCATCGCTTCTCCTGCAATGGGCAAGGGAACGGGGGCCCGGGGCGGCGGCGATGGCCGGTCCCTTCACCGCGGTCCCCCAGTGTCCGGCTGCGCCCCGAGCCGGGCCCGGGAGCCAGTGGAGCCACGGGACGAGACGCTGGCCGTCGTGGAGCAGCTGCTGGCCGCCTGAGCCCGGGGCAGGCAGGGGGCCTTGCCATGGGGGGCGACCTCATCTGTGAGGGAGGGGACAAGGTTGGGGCTCGGCAGGGACACCCCCCGACCCCGCTGGCCCACGGTGGGTGGCTCTGCCTTACCTCCGCGGGGCGGGCGATGGGCGACCTTGCGCTCGGCCCCGCTGGGCTCCCGCTCCGGCGAGGGGCCAGGGGTCTCGCCCGGCGGTGGCAGCGGTGGCGGTGGCAGGTCTGCGGAGGGGTGGGGGGGGCAGAGAGGGCTGAGCCCCCCCGGCCCCCCCACTGCACCTCCCCATGTCCCCCCACTCACCTCCCGGCTGCTTTTCCCGGCGGTAGCGGCTGCATTTGGGCTTCGGGCGACTTTTCGGGGTCTCCCCACGGGTTTTCCCTGGGCACGATGGCAGCGTCAGCACTTGCCCCAGGTGCTGAGCCCCCCCCGCCCCCCCCAAATGACCCCCCCAGGGCTCACCTGTGCCGGGGGGGCGGCGGGCTCGGGGCAGAGGGCCCTCGCTGGCATCCGGACTCAGAGGGGGGCTGGGTGCCCGCGGGGGGGTGCCAGCACTGGGGGGGTGTCTCCTGGCAAAGGGGGGGGGTGAAGCCGGGGTGGGGGGAGTGGGGGGGGGGGGGGGCGGGTGGTCACTGTGGTGCCAGCACAGCTGGATGCAGGCACGGGGGGGGGCAACCGGAAGGCTGCACAGCTGTGGTGCAGCACATCTGGATTGCAACCGCACAGCTGGATCGCAACTGCACAGCTGGATCACAGCACAACTGGCTTGCAACTGCACAGCGGTATCGCAGCACATCTGGATTGGTTAAGGGAAGGTTTCAACCGCTGTATTGCAGCATATCTGAATCACAATGGCACAGCTGGATTGCAGCCGCACATCAGGATCACAACTGCACAGCTGGCCCCTGATGCCACAGCTGCATGGCAGTGGCATGCCAGGACTGCGATGGCACAGCTGGATGGCGATGGCACCACTGGATGGTGGCAGAGCTTGGCCACGACATCCAGCACAGTTGGGTGGGAATTTCCCAGCCAGCTCATGGCACAGCTGCATCGGGATGGCACAGCTGGATTGTCACGCCATGGCCAGCCCACACGGTCATCGATGGATCACAACAGCATGGCCAGAGTACGTCCTGACAACAGGGATGGATGGTGACAACATGGATGGACATAAGGGACATTGACATGGGACACAAATGGGGACCTGGACCCAAATTGGATGGCATGGCAAGGTCAGATCGTGACAGCATGGCTGGATTGTGATGGGATGCCCGGACCATAGTGGGACATCCAGACCTCAATGGGACATCTGGACCCCAATGGGACATGTGGGCCCCAATGGGACATGTGGACCCCAATGGGACATCCAGACCCCAATGGGACATCTGAACCCCAATGGGACATGTGGACCCCAATGGGACATTCTGACCACAATGGGACATCTGGACCCCAATGGGACATCTGGACCCTGATGGCACAGCTGGACAAAGCAAGCCCCATCTCCTACCGGAGCAGGCGGGGACTATCGAAGTCGCGGAGGCGAGGGATGTCCTCGGTGGCACGGGGTGATGGCGTCAGCGTGGCAGTGGACCGGCAGCCAGAGGAGGCAGCAGGCGAGGATGCGGCGGTGGCACAGGGGATGTCCTCGCTGGGGTACCACTCCTCCGTCCCCAACCTGAGGGATGGGGGCCACGGGGTGGGTGCTGGGGCCGGCACGGCTTGGCCCCCCCAGCCACCCACACTCACCCGCCGGCTGCTTCTTCCTCTTCATCCTCATCCTCCTCCTCCTCCTGGGCGCACTGGCTGAGCTCGCTGGCTGAGGGCGGTGGGGGCAGCAGCTCCGTCCAGCTCACCGCCGGTGGCTTTACCGCTTGCCCCAGCTTCTTCCCTTTGGCCCCTGCGGTGAGGAAGGATTCCGGGGGGGGGGGGGGCTGTGGGGAGGGGACCGTGCGCCACCGGCACCCGCGTGTGTCCCCACCACTCGTCCCACCACCCTACCGTGCTCAGCCCGGCCGCGGGGCACCGGAGGGGCTGGGGCGTCCATCAGCTGGGGACCCCCCATGGGGTAGGGGGTCCCGTGCTGCGAGAAGGGACGGGGGAAGGTGCGGAGCTCCTCACCGCCCGCCTCGATGGTGCTGTACACCGGCCCCTCACCAGCCCCCGCCCCAAACTGCTCCGTCTGGGCGATGTAACGGGTGATGCCGGCGTCTGCGGAGGGCAGCCGGCACCGTCAGGGTTGCCTGTGACCCCCCCAAATCCAAGGCACCCATCCCTGCCATGACCCCTCACCATTGTAGTATCTCTCGGTAGTCCCCAAGCACCCAGCAGCACCGGCCATGCCGCCGCCGCGCCACGCGTCCGCCAGCCACGGGTAACCACCGCCAGCGGCTGCCCTGCAAGGAGAGGGGTGAAGGGGGGCCCCGCGGTGGCGGGGGGGCCCGGGGGGATGCCGGGGGGTTACCTGGGGCTGCTGCGCACCGGAGCTGAGAAGGCAACTGCGGAAAGAGGTGGGGGTGAGGGCAGCGAGGGGCCGCGCCGGGCCCCCGCGGCGCCGCTGGGCTTACCCGTGGGCGTGTAGGCGAAGGACGCTGTAAGGAGAGAGGCAGTGGGTGGCCGGTGGGGCACTGGGTGCTGGGGTGGGGGTGTCTCGGGGGGGAGCGTCCCCCATACCGGCAAAGTGGCTCAGCTCCTTCTTCCTGCGGCGGCGGCCGTAGAGCCAAGCGGCCAAGGCGGCGAGGATGACCCAGCAAGCGCCGCCGACGCCGGCGATGAAGGCTGGCTGCCTGGCCACCTCGGCCAAACGCCCGGCCACGCCTCTCCCGCCCGCTGGCCCCGCATCCCGCTCCGCCGGGGGGGCTGCAAAGGGGAAAGGGGGGGACACACACCGGCCAGCCGTCCCCAGCACCGGGGCAACCCGTGCCACCCCCCCCCCCATGGGCGCGGTGGCGGCGACGAGGGACTCACCGATGCGGATGGGGACGGGGGCACTGCGGGCGCCCACGCCGGCGCCGGTGGCAGCTGCGACTTCGGCGCGGTAAGGGACGCCGGGGACCAGGCCCCGCAGCACCGTTGCCAGCACCGTCCCCTCCACGCTCTGGTTGATGTGGAAGCGGCTCTCGTTGCCCAAGCACCAGATCTGGGGGGGGGGCGGTGGGGGGACACAACACCCATGGGGACACCATGACACAGAGGGGACCCACCGCGTCCCCCCCACCGCCCGCCCTTACCCGGTAGTCGCGGATGACGCCGTTCTGCTCAGCTGGGGGTGGTGGCTGCCATGAGATGCGGACGCTGGTGCCGTTGCCGGCCACGCTGACGGCTCGCGGTGGGGCACTGGGGGCTACCACAGGGGGTGGTCACCCTCCGGAGGTCCCCGGGGACCCCCGCCACCCCCCCCCAGCCCCGCACTCACCCGCCTCGGGGGTGCGCAGGACTCGCACGGCGCTGTCGGGGCCGTGGAGGTGATGGAAGTAGGGTCGGACCTTGACCTCGTAGTCCTGGCCCCGGCGCAGGTCGGTGAGCAGGGCCCCCCGCTCCCCCGGCGCCGCCCGCGCCTCCTCCCAGCGCCCCCCACGCCGCCGATACAGCACCCGGTACCCCTGGAGGAAGGGTGCTTGGTGCTCCACCTGGGGGGCCAAGGGGAGGGTGGGATGGGGGGATGCTCGGCACCCGCAGCCCCAGCGCGGCGGCGCGGCACGGCACTCACGGTCCAGGAGAGGCGGACGGCGCCCGGTGGCAGCACCACGGGCTCCTGCAGGTGCACGGCCACTTGTGCCAGCGCCCGCTGCACCTGCTCGGGGTCCGGCCCCTGCGGCGTGGGGCTGGCGGCTGCCGAAAACATGGTGGGGGGGGTGGCCATGGGCACCTCCGTCAGCATCACTGGGTGGGGATGCACCCGAAGGGGTGGGGATGCACCCAAAGGTATGGGCACCCATTGTCCTTTGCGCCCACCCTGAGCACCCCGCACCCTGAGCACCCACCAACCTGACTCCCCCCCCTCCCCCCCCCACCCCCTTGCACCCCCACCCTGAGCACCCCCACCGCCCCCCCCCCTGGCACCCCAGCCTGAGCACCCATCCCCTTTGCACCCAACCCAAAGGTTTTGAGTGTATGGGCACCTCCATCAGCACCATCACCAAGCAGGGATGCACCAAGGGTGGCAGGTGCATGGACACCTCCATTGGTGTCACCAAGTGGAGGTGCACCCAAGGGTGGTGGGTGCATGGACACCTCCATTGGTGTCACTGAGTGGAGATGCACCCACCACCCTGAGCACCCCTCACCCTAAGCTCCCACCACCCAGAGCACCTACTACCCCTTGCACTCACCACCCTGAACACCCATTGCCCTGAGCGCCTATCCCCTTTGCACCCAACCCAAAGTTTTTGAGTGTATGGGCACCTCCATCAGCACCACCAAGCAGGGATGCACCCAAGGGCGGTGGGTGCATGGGCACCTCCATTGGTGTCACCAAGCAGGGATGCACCCAAGGGTGGTGGGTGCATGGGCACCTCCATTGGTGTCACTGAGTGGAGATGCACCCAAGGGCGGCGGGTGCATGGACACCTCCATTGGTGTCACCAAGTAGGGATGCACCCAAGGGTGGTGGGTGCATGGGCACCTCTATTGGTGTCACCAAGTGGGTCCGTGGGCACCTCCATTGGTGTCACCAAGTGGAGATGCACCCAAGGGTGGCAGGAGCATGGGTGCCTCCGTTAGCGCCACTGCTGGGCCTCACCTTGGGTGCGCACAGGCTCCGAGGTGCCGCTGGGGTCGCTGAGCCCGTAGGCGTTGACGGCCCGCACCAAGAAGAGGTAGACAGTGTCTGGCGTGAGGCCATTCACCGTGTGGGTCTCACCCTCCACGTCAGCCGCCACCGTCTGCCATGGGCCACCCGCCGCCTGGCTGCCAGGGGACAAGGGTGACGCGTGGCGGGGTGGCACCAGGCCACCGTGTCACCCCTGCACCTGGAGAGGACACTTGTGTGATACCTGAAAGCCTCCACGATGTAGGAGGTGACGTGGGTGGCACCGCTGTCCTCGTTCCCTTTCCAACTCAGGGTGACACTGCTTTTGGTGACGTTGGTGACCACGGGGGTGGGGGTGGCCTGGGGGGACACCGGGTGCGGGGGACGGCAGGGAGGGGCTGGATCCCTCATCTGAGGGGAGATTCGTGGAGCTCAGGGGTGGCTTTGTCCCCAGTACCACGGTGTCCCTGGCATGGTGACGTCCCCGTGACCCACCGTGCACCTCCAGGGAGCCGCCCCAGCGCGCCTCACCCGCCGAGCTGGCAGCCACGCACTCATAGCGCCCGGAGTCCGTCACCTGCGAGGGGAAGAACTCCTGCCCCATCACCCTGAGCACCCGTCACCTTGGCACCCACCTCCCTCAGCACCCACCAACCTGGGCACCCACCACCCTGAGCACCCACCAACCTGGGCACCCACCAACCTGAGCCCCACCAACCTGGGCACCCACCAACCTGGCACCCACACCCTGAGCACCCACCAACCTGGGCACCCACCACCCTGAGCACCCCTCACCCTGGGCACCCACCAACCTGAGCTCCCACCAACCTGGGCAGCCACCAACCTGAGCACCCACCACCCTGAGCACCCACCAACCTGGGCACCCACCAACCTGGGCACCCAACACCCTTGGCACCCACCACTCTGAGCACCCACCCCCCCCCCCGCCCCAAGGCCCCCTCCCGCCCCCGAGTGCCACCCCTGGGTGCCCCCGGGTGGGTGCCCTGGGCCCCCGCTCCGGGCCGGCTCACCCGGAGGCCGGTGATCTGCAGGGTGCCGTTCTCCAGCAGGCTGGCACGGGGCTGGGCCCCCACCAGGGTGCTCCCGTCCTTCAGCCACCCCACGCTGGCCGGGGGGCCACCACCCCCCACCCGGCATGGCAGCCACGCCGTGGCCCCCACCGGCAGCACGGTCCGGTTGGTGGGACCCTGGTGGATCACCGGCGGTTGGTGCCCAGCTGGCACTAGGGTGAAGAGGGAGGAAAAAAAACGGGAATTGCCCCATGCTGGGCTGGGTGCCACTCGTGCGCCGAACGCCCTTCCTGTGGCAGACCTACCCCGCACTCGCGCGCCCTGGCAGACGCTGCGCACGTGAGGCCTGCCAGGTAACGGCGCGCGCTGCACTCGAGGTGAGGCGCGCCGCGCACCGCAGCGCGTGGGGTGCGGTGCCCGCACCACGCTGGGGGGAGGGCAAGGGCCGGGTGGGAGGCAAGAGGTGGATGGATGGATGGAGGATGGGTGGAGAGAGGAGGATGGGGTGGTGGGTGGGGGGATGATGGGAGGAGGGGGTGGGGGGGATGGAGGATGGATGGATGATGGTGGATGGATGGGGTGATGGGATGTGGAGATGGTGGAGGAGGGGATGGGAGATGGGGAGGGGTGAGGAGATGTGGAGGAGGAGGATGATGGAGAGGAGGGAGGGAGGATGGATGGTGGGAGGGTGAGGGGAGATGGGGGTGAGTAATAGAGATATGGTGGATGGAGATGATATGGCAAGTATTGTGGGTGGATTATATTATAATTATATGAAGGATGGGATATGGTGATGGACTGGGTGATGTGGCCACCATTGGGCAGGGCCACTGGCGGATGGCGATGGGATGGGAGGGAGGGATGGAGGGATCGGGCATGGGTGGGGATGGGATGGTGTAGGGAGATGGTGCGGATGGATGGATGGGGGGATGGGCAGCAGGGATGGGATGGGAGGGAATGGGGAGGGAGGGGAGGGAGGGGGAGGGGAGGGGATGGATGGGATGGGGAGGGGAGGGGAGGGAGGGGATGATGGGGATGGGAGGGGAGGGAGGGGGGGCAGGGACGGGGATGGGATGGGGATGGGGATGGGGATGGGGATGGGGATGGGGATGAAAGTGGAGAGGACAGGGATGAGGACAGGGACGGGGACGGACCTGGCTCCCCTCCTTCTGCCAGAAGACGGCGGGCGGGGGGTTGCCCTTGCTCTGGCACTGGAAGGTCACGCTCTGGCCAGGGGTGACAGTCTGGTCCTGGGGGCTGGTGACGAGCTGGGGGGGCACTGCCGCAGCGCAGGGGGAGAACAGGGCTCGCCTGGCCGCCCTGCCAGCACCCTTGGGTGCCCCCCCTGGGGGCGTCCCCCCTTACCGTGAACGGTGAGGGTGCCCGACGCCTCTGACCTGCCCACGCTGTTGTCGGCCACGCAGGTGTAGGTGCCCTCATCCTCCGCCCGCAGCCGGCTGATCCGCAGGGTGTTGTCGGGCAACACCTCCCACCTGGGGAGGGGGGAACCCCGCACCGGCAGGGTGCCGGGGTGCCAGGAGGGCGCGGGGTGCCGCGGGGGGGCGGTGAGGGCTCGGGAGGCCATGGGGGTGCTCCATGCCACGGGGACGCGAGACGCCACCGGGTGCCAGGCGCTTCAAGGGCGCCAGGCCGGCACGCGGCGATGCCAACCGGCTGCACTGCAGGCACCCAGCCCCCCCAGCACCCAGCCCCCCCAGCACCCAGCCCACCCAGCGCCCACCCCAGCACCCACCCCACCCACACCCAGCCCACCCAGCACCCACCCCACCAGCGCCCACCCCAGCACCCACCCCACCCACACCCAGCCCACCCACCCCAGCGCCCACTCCACCCAGCGCCCACCCCAGCACCCACCCCACCCACACCCAGCCCACCCACACCCAGTCCACCCAGCACCCAGCCCACCCAGAACCCACCCCACCCAGCGCCCACCCCAGCACCCACCCCACCCACACCCACCCACACCCACGCCCAGCCCCCTCAACACCCACCCATACCCACCCCACCCAGCGCCCACCCCAGCACCCACCGCTTACCTCCCCGGCGGCATCTCGCCCTCCTCCTTGCGCCATCGCGCCGCCGGCCGGGGGTCCCCCACCGCCTCGCAGGGGAACTCCGCCGTCCCCTCCACCAGCACCGCTTGGTTGAGGGGCCTCTTGCCAAACGCCGGGCGCTCTGCGGGGTGGCTGTCAGTCCCGCCGGGGGGGCGCCCGTCCCCCTCAACCCCCCCAAACCCCACATCCCCCTCCCCAACGCACCGAAGACCACCAGCTCGGCCGGCTCGCTGTCCCGTTCCCCCACCACGTTGGTGGCCACGCAGACGTAGACGCCGGCATCGCTCTTGCGGGTGCTGGCCAGCATCAGCTTCCCCCCGCGGATCTGCCGGGCAGCCCAGCTCAGCCAGGGGCGAGCTCAGCCCCCCTAAACTTGGGGGGGGTGGTTTGGTTTTTTTTGCTGGGGGGGTGGGGAATCCCCCCCCTTTTCCTCACCGTCAGGCGCTCGTCCTTGTCACTGAGCCGGGCACCGTTCTTCTTCCAGGAGACGCTGGGTTCGGGGTGCCCGCGGGGGGGGACGCACTCCAGGACGGCAGGTTCGCCCGCTGCCACCACCAGGTCCCCGGGGGGCTGCCGGAAATCGTCCCGCAGCACTGGGGGGGCCACGGCATCAGCCCCTGCCTCAGTTTCCCCATCTCCACCACCTCTGGTGCTGGGGACCTTCCCCAGCGCCTGGGAGCCAGGTCCTGATGGGGGAGGGTGGCCCCCGCTAAAATGCAGCCCCCCCCCCCCCAGCGTAGCCCCCGTGACTGAGCCAAGGTCATGCCCAGGTCTAAGCCCTGTCTAGATTTAAGCCCAGTATCATCCTGCTCCTGGGCCTAACCCTGAGCCTCGGCCATGGCTCAGCAGGTGCCCTGGGGGTGGGGGTGTCACCGGGGACATATTGTAATTGATTTTAATCTATTTCAAATTTATTTTCACTTATTTTCATTTATTTAAGTGATTTAAATTTATTTCCCAATATTTTCTAATTGGTTTCATTTCTTTTCAATTATTTCCCCTCCTTTCCCTCTCTTTTCCCCTCTCCTCGCTCGGCAGCCCCTGGCCCAGGCCCGGCCCCCCAGGTAATTCCTGGCCACGCAGACGTAGACCCCCTCGTCGGGCTTCCCCCGCCGGCCGTGGAGGATGCGGAGGAAGAAGAGGGACCCCCCCGGCAGGAGGGTGCGGTGGGAGCGGGGGTCCTCCCGGTCCGTCTCCACCCGCTCCCCGTCTTTGTACCACTCCACCGCGGGGGCCGGGCGGCCGTCGGCTTTGCAGCTCAGGGTGGCCGGCTCCCCCTTGGAGACCAGGAGGTCACTGGGGTGCTCCACGATCCGGGGCGCCGTGTCTTCCAGTGGAGGCTGGGACCCTGCGTGAGAAATTTGGGGGGGTGCTGCCCACTGCCCCTCCCCAGGGAGGGGGGGCTGGGGGGCGGGGAGCACCCTCCATCGGCCTGCGCAGGGCTTTCCTGCCACCGGCACCTGCTTCGCTCGGTGAGCAGGAGGGGAGATGAAGTGTGGCCAGGTCTCAGCCCAGTGTATTTCCCCCCCCCCCAAGAAGTGAGATGAAGTGTGGCCAGGTCTCAGCCCAGTGTATTTCCCTCCCCCCCCGGAAGTGAGATGAAGTGTGGCCAGGTCTCAGCCCAGCGTATCCCTCCCCAGGGAGGTGAGATGACCAGGAGGTGAGATGAAGTCTGGCCAGATCTCAGCCCAGTGTATCCTCTGCCTCCAAGGAGGTGCGATGGCCAGGAGGTGAGATGACCAGGAGGTGAGATGAAGTCTGGCCAGGTCTCAGCTCAGTGTATCTCCCCACCTCCCCACCAACAACCCAGGGTTGGCTGGTGGGGAGGGCGTTGGACCTTGGACACACTGGGGGACAAGGACAGAGGGACAAAGCAGCTCCACTCCCAGTAACACCCCTTTTCCACCCAGTTTCCAACTGGGCATGCCTGGGGAAATGGGGTTGGGGCTAAATGGGGTGAAACTGCCCCCAAAAGGGGCTTTTTTCCATCAGCTGCAGGTGATGATTTTCTGTAGCGGAGCTGGTAACTCCAGGGCACCGAAAACGCTGAATTTTAAGTTAAAAAAAACCCATATTGGGTCTGTAGGGCTGTTCCAGGAAAATCCCTGCCGTCAGGGCATGGGAATTAATGAATGCTCATTAATTCTGGGATAATTAATGCTCATTAATGCTGGGCTCTAACTGGCAGCGCGGTTCGGGCTGTGGTCACCGCATGTCACCGCTGACGCGGAGACCGGCTGCGCGCACACGCACACACACGCCGGCGGCCGTGCACAGGCACGCATGCACTCATCAGCACGCGTTTGCACACGCGTGTGCACGTACAGGCACACAGACGTGTGCAGGGTGCGGGGGTTCACTCAGGGGCGTGCAAGCGCGCACTTGCACGCGTGCAGGTACATGCATGTGCATGCACGCAGGGGCAGGCGTGCACTCACGCGCATGGTCGCAGGGGCCTGCATGGCTGCGGCCACACGCACCCCCCAGTGCATGCACGCGCGCGTGTGTTCACGCAGGGGCACGCATGCACCGCAGCCCCCTTTGCCGCCCAGCCCCGCAGGCGCACCCGGCCCCGCCCCACACGCTCCCGCACACGCCCGCCACACGCGTGGCCCTGCGCTTGCACGCACACGCGTGCACACACGCTTCTGCCCCAGCTCCCAAGCATCATGGAAGGCGGGGGGGGGGGCTGCGATTTGGGGCACCCTGAGCGGGTGGGATGGTTGCCATGGGGACGGGATGCGGCTGCCATGGGGACGGGGAGGGATGCTGCGGGGTACCAGGTACCCCGTGGGGCGGCAGCGGGGTGGGGTGGGCGCAGCAGGGGCGAGGGGGCCGCAGCTGGGCCCGGTGGCTAATTGGGACAAGCGGGGGGTCAGGCCAGGCCCCCTCCTGTGCCCGGCCGGCTGCGCCAGGGAGGGGGGGGGGTCCCACAGGGGCTTGGGGGGGACCCCCCCCCTCTGGTCAGTGACCCAGAGCCAAAGGGAAGGGGAAAGAGTAAAAAAGAGGGGGAAAGCCCAAAAAGGGCTTAAAATTCAAGCAGACACCCCCTCCCTCACCCCCCCGTACCTGCAGCCAGCCCCAGCTGTCCCCCTCTCCCCCCCACTCTGTCCCAGCTCAGGGATACAGGGCTGGTTTGGGGACCAGGGTCAGTTTGGGGACTGGGGCTGGTTTGGAGACGGGGGTTTGGGGTTTGGGGACACAGGGACATTTTTGGGGACATGGGGTCTCTCCTGGTCAGGGTCTGGGATGGTTGGGGACGGGCGTTTGGGGACACAGACTTTTGGGACATGGGGTTCCGGTTCAGGGTAGGGACTGGTGGGGGACGGGGGGGGGCATGGGGTTGGTGTAGGGACACAGGGACAGTTTGGGGACACAGGGTCATTCCCAGTTTGGGGGCTAGGGTTTGGTCTGGGGACACAGGGACAATTTGGGGGCGGGTGTTCCAGTCACTGTCTAGGGGCTGTTTGGGGGGTTTGGGACACGGGTGGTCCTGTTTGGAGTCACAGGGACTGTGTGGGGACGTGGCATCGCTCCCAGTTTGCAATCCCGGGGTTGGTCAGGGGACAGGGAGCTGGTCCCAGAGGGGGGACACGGGGCTGGTTTGGGGACACCAGGTCGGTCCTGGTTTGGTGTCTAGGGGCTGCTTTGGGGACACAGGGCTGGTTTGGGGACACAGGGTCGGTCCCGATTTGGGGACTGGTCCTGGTTTGGGGACATGGGGACTGTGTGGGGACATGGCATCGCTCCCGGTTCACGATCCGGCGGTTGGTCAGGGGACAGGATCCGGGGGTTGGTCAGGGAGCCAGTCCCGAAGTGGGGCCACGGGGCGGGGGGGGACCCGCCGCTGGGCGGGGCCGTTTGGGGCCCGGGCCGGTCCCGGTGGGCCCCGCCGGGCCGGGGGGGGGCGCGGGCCGGCCGGGGGCCGGGGACCGGGCCCGGGGGGGGGGGGGGGCCGGGGGCCACGTACCGTTACCGGGGCTGCGGCCGGGGAGGGGGAAGGCGGCGATCGTGCGGTTGAAGCCGAGCAGGAGCTGGGAGGAGTTGGAGCCCTCGGCCCCCAGCGAGTCGGCGAACAGGTTCATCTGCAGCAGCGTCTTCAGCAGGTACCGCAGCATCCCGGCCCGGCCCGGCTCGGCTAGGCTCGGCTTGGCTGGGCTCGGCTTGGCTGGGCTCGGCTCAGCTAGGCTCGGCACGGTCCGACCCGGTGCGGCTCGGCACGGCGCGGCGCGGCTCTGCCGAGCTCGGCTCTGCACGACCCGGCTCGGCTCGGCACGGTCCGACCCAGCGGGGGCTGGCGTTCGCGGCTCGCCGCTCGCTCGGCTCAGTCGCTAGCCCGTCGGCCGCCCAGGCTCAGTCCGTGCTGGCCGCTCGTCCGGCTCGGTTCGGCTGAGCTCGGCTCAGCCCAGCTCAGCCCGGGTCAGCCCAGCCCAGCTCAGCTCAGCCCACCTCAGTCCGGCTCAACCCAGCCCAACTCAACCCAGCGCAGCTCAGCCCACTCGCCTCAGCTTAGCCCAGCTCAGCCCTGCTCAGCTCAGCCCAGCTCGGCTTAGCTCAGCTCGGCTCAGCCTGCGGCACCGCCCCCTGGGCCCGGCGGGGGCGCGGCCAGCGCGGTGCCCGGGGGGGGGTGTGAAAGGAGGGGATGGAGGTGTCCGTGCCCCCCCCTTTTGGGCAGGGGGATGGCGGGGGGGAGGGCTCCCATCGAGAGTGGGGGGTCCATGGTAGGGGGCGGAGGGGGATTGGGGTGACCTTTGGGGGGGGGGGGGCAGAGGAAAGGAGGGGGGGTGTTTTGGGTTGGAGGGAGGAGGAGGAAGGGGAGGAAGAGAGGCTGCTGCCAAATAACGCGTCCCCCCCGGGGCTGCCACCACCAAGTCGGACCCCCCCTTAGTGAACCCCAAAAGGCAACTTCACCCCCCCACACCCCATGGGGAACGCAGCCTCGTACTCCCCCCAACAGCGGGGTACACTGGCAGAGGCAGGTGCCCCTTTTGGGGTGCTGGGACCCCGCGTGGCTTTGACCCTGGGGGGGGGTGAGGGGAACGGGGGTACACGGACACACGGACATGCATGGGACTGACCGTGCCCCATTGTGAGGTGCCTCCCGAATTCATAATTCACAATTAGGAGCTTAATTACTGCAGCGGGGCTGAGGTGTGAAGCAATGCACCCCCCCCAGCAAGGCCCCCGGTATGGGGGGGTCGGTATGGGGGGGCTGGGATTGGGGGGGGGGGGGTGTGGGGGCCCCGGGGGGTTGGATGGGGATGGGGCAGCCTGGGAGTTGGGGGGGGGGGGGAGTGAGACCCTGCACATCTGGGCTGCGCTGGGCAGGGTGAGCAGGAGAAGGGGGCTCACATCTGGGTGGGAAGATGGGCCTGGGTGCCTCAGCACATCTGGAGGGGGCACAAAGTGCCCCAAAAGGGGTTCACATCTGGAGGGCCGGGCGGTGGGTGGCTGTGCACATCTGGAGGCGCAAAGCTGGGCGCACACCTGGCGAGCTCAGGGCCGGGCCAAGGACGAAGACGGGTGCACATCTGGACTCCGGCGCACATCTGGCACCGCTCCATCTGGGCAGCATCCGCCGGGCTCTCCGTATCCCACCCAATCTGCCGGATCCTGGCGCTGCCGGCAACGGCAAAGCTCCCATCCCAGCGTCCGGGGGGGCGATGCATTATTCATCCATCCCTCTCCTTAGCCAGGCACGGAGAAAGTAAATAAATATTAATTTAATAGGATCACAAAGCTTTTCCGTTTCTCCTGCTGGGGATGCGGCAGCCCAGGGATTTCCCGGTAGGATCAAAAAAAAAAAAAAAGGAGAAATAAATTATCCATAGAATAACAGTTTTATCCAACTATTATCCAAATAATTCCCCAGGATGGGAGGTGAAGGCAATGGTGGGATATTAAATGCTGCAGTACTTGCCCCCCCGTCTCCTTTTGGGTGTCCCCGAAAAGCCGAGCAGTGGGGATGGGGCATCGCCGGCCGGGAACAGGGGATGGGAAGGGATGTGGATCCCCAGAGAGCTTTTGGGCCTCTTTCCATGGAGTGCTTTGAAGAGAGGGGAGTTTTTAATGGGAATCCTGGAGGGGTTTTTTTGGGAGCGCCAGGGATTAAAGCACCCCGGCATTAATCCCGCTCAGAGGCTTGAGGCCGCCGTGATGGGCTCCCGGGGCTGGCACGCACGCATCCATCGCCGATGCCTCCTCCGAGACGGCTCGGGATGGGGAAAGGAGACAAAGGAGCCGCTTCATCCCGACGGATAATCCCCCCCCGCCCCCCTGGATTCATCCCGGTTAATCAGCTGGGCAAACAGCGAGCGCGGGGGCATCGCCTCCTTGTTAGCAGATTTATTACCGCTGCCGGGGCGTTTAATTGCCCTTTTATTCGGCGATTAGTGGCTGTTTGCGCAGGCTTTACCCAAACCTCCGCTGCCACCGCCCCAAATCACCCCCATGTATGCACCCCCAAAAAATTTTTAACTTCCCCCATACTTCATTATCCTCGTTATTTATTTTCACCGACTCCTTAGTTTTCCCAACACTCTGCCGGGCAGCATCAGGGTGGGGAAACTGAGGCAGGAAGGGCCTCATGGTAATGACGAGCAACAAGATATTTGTATGGGCAAATGAGCGGCCGGACCCCCCTGCGCCGGCACGGGGGGGCAAATCCTGGCAGCCCCGTTATTTCCATACCCCCCGGGAACCCCCCCAAGCTGGGCGCTTGGCTGGAAAATGCGGCTTTTTGAATATTTATAGAGGTTGTGGTGCAGCACATGGGGCAGGGAGGGGGGGCAGCCTGGGGAGGGGCAGTGCTGGGGGGATGATGCTGGGATGCTCTGGGGGATGGCACTGGGATGCTCTGGGGGTTGATACTGGGATGCTCTGGGGGTTGATACTGGGATGCTGTAGGGGATGATGCCGGGATGCTGTAGGGGATGATGCTGGGATGCTGTAGGGGATGATGCCGGGATGCTGTAGGGGATGATGCTGGGATGCTGTAGGGGATGATGCTGGGATGCTGTGGGGGATGATGCTGGGATGCTGTAGGGGATGATGCTGGGATGCTGTAGGGGAACATGCTGGGATGTTGATGTAGGGGATGATGCTGGGATGCTGTAGGGGAAATGCTGGGATGCTGTAGGGGAGATGCTGGGATGCTGTAGGGGATGGTGCCAGCATGCTTTAGGGGACAATGCTGGGATGCTGTATTGTAGGGGATCGATGCATGGGATGCTGTAGGGAGGTGCAGCAACATGCTGGGATGCTTGAGAGTGAGCAGAAATTTGGAGCTCTGCAGTGGTGTGCCAGGGGTGGCCCAGCCCCGTGGGGAGGCCCGGGGGAACGGGTGTCAGGCTGTCTCTCCTGCAGCCCTGGCAGGCACGGGGGGCCGGAGGGCCAGGGTCTCCTCGCGGGGTGTCCCAGCCCGCCTCATTACCGCCGTCTTCGGGAAGCCGGAGCCCATGTGTTCTCGAGACGAGCGGCTCGGGGTATATTAACATCCCATTTCCACCTCTTTAATATAGAGTTTGTCGAGATCATTTATCAGCCAAGCCTCCCTCCAGGGCCGGGGGAAGCCGGGCAGAGCTCGGCAGCTGGGTCACGGCGAGAGGCGAGGGATGCTCGTCCCCGAAGGAAGCCGGCTCCGGGTTTAACAGGTAGTGGCTCATGTGCGAATCGCTAGTTTGGGACCGGCACATCATTGGGAAAGGCTCTATCAAAGCTGGGCTTAATTGGGTGGAAGGCTTGTTTGCATGGCCGCTAATGGGGGATCAGAGGGCCGGGGACCCAGCGCTGACGGCCCTACAAAGGCAAGCAATTACTTGCTTGTCTGCATTATGTATTAACCCATCTGGGGCCGGGATATTGGCTCTGAAAGGCAGACAAAGACGGAGGCGTGACGCTATTCCCCCCGCCGGATCGGCCCGCCTGCGGCCCCTTTGTGCGGCGGGCAGGGCAGCTGGATGCGGGCCGCGGCCCCCGAGGATGCTGCTGGGTACCAGGGCGTGGCGGCATCCCCGCTGCCCTCCGCCATATCGCTCTCTCGCCTTTCATCCATCACCGCGGTCTCCTGCCCGCGGCCGTGTCGCGGGATAATTAGAGCTTTGGCTTTAATTAGCCACCGCCACATTAACAAGTTTATGCTTCTTCGTGGCGGCGTATTTTGGAGACGGGAGGTTAACGGCGAGCGGGTCAGTGAATCGCAGTAGACACTAGCCCGTATCTACTGGCTTGTCCACCTGGCTTTTTGGCTAATTGTTAATTATCTTTATGGAATGGGAAGGCTGGCTCGAGCGAGGCGCCGGGGGTGCGGTGGGGAGCGGGAAGGGGGTTCCCCACTGCTGCCCCAAATTGCTTGTCCTGCCGTCTGCGTGTCCACGGGGAGCTGAGAACAGCCACAACTCATTGCACTGGGTGATGCTGGCCTAGAACAGCCACAATTCATTGCCCGGGTGAGCCACAGATGAGAACAGACAGAGCTCATTGCATGGGTGAGCCCTACAGAGAGCAGCCACAACTCATTGCACTGAGCAATCCTGGCTGAGAACAGCCAGAGCTCATTGCAAGGGTGATCCTGGCTGAGAACAGCCACAACTTATCACATGGGCAAGACCCCCTCCGAGAACAGCCCAATTCATTGCACTGGTGAGCCCTGGCTGAGAGCAACCGCAGCTCATTGCACCGGGAGATCCTGGCTGAGAACAGCCACACCTTATTGCACGGGCGAGACGTCCCTGAGAACAGCCACAACTCATCGCACGGATGACCCCCACTGAGAGCAGCCACAATCCGTTGCCCGCCACCACCCCGCTGTGCAGGGAGGCTGAGAACGGGCGCAACTCTCCCCAGGAATGAGCCTCGGCGGTTTTCAGCGGGGTGGAGGGGCACCCCCAGCCCCCCGCTGCCATGTCATTAGCAAGCAGTCAAATGGCCCTAATGGGGACGCGGGGCTGCATCGCAATCAGCTGCTCTAGAGGAATAATGAATTTTTCAATCCCTAATTAACCGTTAACCTCATTTGCATTCCTCCCCCAGCTTATAGCGAGCCCCTCTAATTGGGGCCTGATTAGCTCCCGGGCAGGGGGGTTCCCACCCAGCACAGCGCCGGTGGGCTCAGGGACGGGGGGAAGGGGCTGGTGGCCCCCCGGGGCTTGGGGCCGCGGGCGCCCAGTGTGGGGACACGGTGGCAGGGCTGGCAGCAGGGGTGTCCCCGTGGGCGGCTGGCTTTGGGGCACACAGCAGTGGGGACATCCCACCGGGGACCTGCTTTGGGGACACAGGGCGAGTGGGTGCAGCCCTCTGGGGACCGTGGCAAGGACACCCTTGGGGACAGGGGGGGCGGGCTTTGGGGACACATTGCAGGGCTGGCAGTGGGTGCAGCCCTTTGGGGACACACAACAGGGGTGGCAGCAGGGACACCCCTTTGGGGACAGCCAGCAGCAGGGAGACCCTTGGCCGGGGGCGGGCAGCAGGGAGACCCCTTGGGGATCCGGTGGCGGCAGGGACCCCCCTTGGGGACACGCCAGCAGCGGATCCGTCCCTTTGGGGACACGAGGCCGGGCTGGCGGTGGGGGACACCCCCCTGGGGGCAGGCAGCCGGTGACAAAGAGCCTGCGCCCCCCGCCCGGTAAGGGGGGGTTAATGCCCCCCCCCCCCCCGGCCGCCAGCCCCTAATCCCCCTAATTAGAAGGGGATAATTACGGCCCTTGATTGCTCCCTGGCTGCTCCGCTGCCAGATGTGCAGGAGCAGGCAGCCCCCCCAATACTGCCCTTCCCCCCCCCCCCAATTTGTTTAACCAACACGGCCCTAATTAAAGCGTTTAATTAACGAGCCCCATCGGGCGATGCGGGTCCTGGGGAAGCCCAGAGGACCCCCCCAAAGCCACCCCCTTGGATGGGGAGGGGGGGGGAGGTTTGGGGGGGGGCGGGAAGCAGGGTCACATCTCGTCGCTGCTCGTTAGTCTTGGCTTAACGAAGAGTTGGGGCGCAGGTGGGGGGCTGGACCAGCCCCCCCCCCCCACTTCGTTAAGCGCCCCCCGAGCTCATCAATCAAGGCCCCCTCTGGTCCCAACCCCGTTAATTAGGCTGCCGGCGGGCGGGGGGCTGCAGCACACACGTGGGGGGCCCCTGGGAGCCCCGGGTTTGGGGGGGCTCAGCTCTGATAGGGGGGCCGGGGGGGGTGCCGTCGGGCCTGTGTCGGGGGGATGGGGAGGGGCCCCGGGGTTTGGGGGGGGCAAAAGGGGGTCAGCCCCTGTGGGGGAGTCTTAGCCCCAGGATTTCAGGGGACCTAGGGTTGGGGGCTCACCCCCCACATTTGAGGATGCTCAGCCCCGGGTTTCGGGGTGCTTGCCCCCCACATTTGGGGGAGCTCAGCCCCGCGGTTTTGAGGTGCTCAGCCCCCGCATTTGGGGGGTGCCCAGCCCTAGGGTTTGGGGTGCTCAGCCCCGAGGTTTGGGGTGCTCGGTCCTCGGGGTTTGGGGTGCTCAGCCCCGCGGTTTCGGGGTGCTCAGCCCCGGGGTTTGGAGTCCCAGTCCGGTGGTTTGGGGTGCTCAGGCCCGCGTTTTCGGGGTGCTCAGCCCCCACATTTGGGAAAACTCAGTCCCGGGGTTTTGAGGTGCTCAGCCCCCGCATTTGGGGGGTGCCCAGCCCTAGGGTTTGGGGTGCTCAGCCCCGAGGTTTGGGGTGCTCAGTCCTCGGGGTTTGGGGTGCTCAGCCCCGCGGGGTGTCAGCCCCGGGGTTTGGAGTCCCGTTTGGGGTGCTCAGGCCCGCGTTTTCGGGGTGCTCAGCCCCCACATTTGGGAAAACTCAGTCCCGGGGTTTTGAGGTGCTCAGCCCCCGCATTTGGGGGGTGCCCAGCCCTAGGGTTTGGGGTGCTCAACCCCGAGGTTTGGGGTGCTCAGTCCTCGGGGTTTGGGGTGCTCAGCCCCGCGGTTTCGGGGTGCTCAGCCCCGGGGTTTGGAGGTGCTCAGTCCCCGGGGTTTGGGGGCGCAGTCCCAGGGTCGGGGGCCCCCACATTCGGGTCCCATCCCCGGAGCGGTCCCTTTGGCTCCCGCGCACGTGCGCCCCGTGGGCGCCACCCGGGGGGCACGCCCCCTTCCCGGGACCACGCCCACCGACCATGGCCTCGCCCTGGGAACGACGCCCCGAACCCCCCGTGCCCCCCTCCCTCGCCACGCCTCCTTATTCCAGGCCCCGCCCACCAGGACACCCCCGCCCCCTCCCGCCCTTTCGCCCAGCCCCCGTCACGGCCACGCCCCCTCCTCGGCCACGCCCCCCGCGGCGGCGGCACGTGCTGGCCGCCGCCGCCACCGCCCCCCGCCCCGCGGCTGCCGGAAGTCCCTCCCGCCGGGGCTGCCCCGCGTCACTTCCGCCCGCTCGGTCCGGCATCTCCAATATGGCGGCGTCCTGCGGCTCCTCGCAGCTCCCGGCCGCCGAGCCGCCGCTGAAGATCCCCAAGATGGAGGTGCTGTCGCCGGGCTCGCCGGGCGCGCTGAGCGACGGCAACCCCAGCCTCTCCGACCCCTCCACCCCCAGCGGCGCCTCCCCCCTCGGCCCGGGGCCGGGGCCGGCGGCCGGCGGGGCCGGGCTGGGGGGCGGCGGCGGCGGCGCGGGGGGCCGCGCGGGGCCGCTGCCGCCGCTTGCCGCGGGATGTCCTGGACGCCGGCGGAGACCAACGCGCTGATCGCCGTCTGGGGCAACGAGCGGCTGGTGGAGGCGCGGTACCAGCAGCTGGAGGGCGCCGGCACCGTCTTCGGCAGCAAGGCCCCCGGGCCCGCCATGTACGAGCGCGTCTCCCGCGCCCTGGCCGGGGGCCGGCGCCCGCCGCCGGGGCGCCAGCCCGCCGCGGGGCCCCCCCTCGGGGCTTCCCTGGCTTCCCCAGACTCCTGGGCGCGGGGGTGCTGGGTCCCCAGGGTGCAGCCCAGCCCCTGGCCCAGGGTGCGGGGGCACCGCGGCCCCCCCCGGATCGCCCCGTCGGGGTCTCCCCCCGCGGGCGGTTTTGCGGAGCATCCTTTGTCCTGGCTGCGGGTGTCCCCTGGGCTCAGCCCAGCCTTTGCCCCTGGATGTGGGCACCCACCCTGTCCCCCGGGGCTCGGCTGCCTGGCTCCCCGCAGCCCCCACTTGGCATCTCCCGGCCCGGAGCGGGCTGGGCGCCACGTCCTGGGGGTTCAGCCCTCACACCCACAGCCTCCAGCAGCGCTTTTTGGACCCGGGCACTGTGTCCTTCGGGTTTGGCCACTCAGTTTCCCCCCACGTAGGTGAGCTGCGGCAGCATCCTTTGGTCCTGACCACAGGGGGGACACTGTCCCGGCCGTTCGTGTTCCCTCGCATGGGCAGCCCCCAGCAGCATCCTTTCCTCTGGGTTTTTGGGGCACTGGTCCCCTGGGTTGCCTCCTTCAGCCCGGGGTGTGGTGGGCACCGTGGCCCTGGGTGGGCTGACTCCCTCCCCTTGCGCCTCCTCCTGCATCTTCTGGCCGTGATGGGGTGGCACAAGCTGTCCCTCAAGCCCCCACGGGAAAAGAGGCTCCCAGTTACCCCAGTAACAAGGGGTGGCTCGGGCTCTGGTTGCCCTCTTGCACTCGTGGCTCCCTCCTTTGCTTTGGAGTTGCTTTACGGGGTGCAGCATCTTCCCCTGGCTTGCACCAGAGCCTGCTGCGGCCTTGGAAACCTCTTTAAACTCGAGCAGCATTAAACAGCCCGATGGGCTGCATTTCCTCTGGCAGCAGGTTTTAAAGAGGGATCTTTCCAGTTCCGTCATTCCCTGGGGAAAAGGGAGAGGCTGGGCTTGGTGTCCGGCTTGGGAGCAGCCGCTCCGCACATCCCGAAGAGGAGGCGTTTGGAGGGACCATGGACGGGGTGGGAGTCTCTGCGGGGTTTCAGTTTATAAACGTGAATGAAGCTTGGAAGGGCAAATTAAACACCCTGAGCTCCCTCCGGCTTTTATTTTCCCCTTTCGTGACCCATTAGGCTGCCCGTGCAGCCGCTTAAAATGCCGATCGATTTTAAAAAAAAAAAAAAAAAAAAAAAAAAAAATGTCTTGTTACTGCTGGGGGTGAGCGAGGCTGTTTGTTTCTCCATTCCTCTTCTTGTCCATTAAATACAGCTGTGCCAGCCCAGCCAGGCTGGGATTCTCCAGATGTGTAATCCCGGGCTGACTTTGGGTTGCAAAATACATGAAATAAGGGACTCTGCAGTATCGAGGGTGCTCGGGAATAAGCACGGGACTCACCCATCAATCCCTGTTAATGGGAACCGCCTTCATCCCTGGAAGCGGTGGTCAAACCAAACCCCCTTCCTATGGAAGTTTTAGTTTCTTGATGTATTCCCCTCGTGTCATCTCCCTGTATTTGCTGCTCAGGGATTTATTTCTCTTGAATGCATCCAAATATTTTTGGAGAGGAACGTTGCTGCACCGTGAAACCTCTTTGACCCCCTTGTTTTCTCAGCGGCTTTCAAGGTACTCGTTGCTTAAAGCGGTTCTTCCACCAAACTTTGGGCTTTGCTAGAGGCTGAGGCACGATGGGAAAAGCTACTTGAGGCCGTTTGGCTTTGTCCGCAAGACTCCGATGGTTTCTCGTTGTGGTGGGAGTTCACGCAGCGGCTATAGGGACCGCTACCCCAATTTTGGCTGTGGGCTCTGTGACCATTAATGCTTCGGGAGATGCTAAGCAGGTTGTGAGGAGAGGTCTCGCTATCAAAGCAGCCCAGAACTGGCTGTTTGGCTTCAGGTGACGCTTTTGGATGGAACTGGTCGCAGGTTGTGGCTGCTTTGGGGCCAGAGCAAGCGTTTTGGTGACTGCTGGAAGATCCCATCCTCCCAGCGGTTTGTGAGCTTCTTGTAGAGGAGGACTTCTCCCCCTTCCCCTTGAGAAGGGACGCTTGAACACATCTTTGCCCCCAAAGTGTTCAAGCTTGAAAGACACCACACGTCACGCGCCTATCAAACAGCGTAGAAGGAATAAAAGAGCACAGGCGTGTATTTGTCACCTTGCAGTGGCTCTAAGAGCAGCTCTTGACAGACCTGTTAGATATTTCTGGATCAACACGCAAATACGTCGGGGCGGACTCTTCTTTGATACCCGTAACATCTGGTTGAAAGGTCCGGCTGGAAGGGGGTTCTCTGCTTTCCCGCCTGTACTCATTCACAGGTTGGCCTGTCCTCGGGCTGTCTGCCGGGTGAAGAACAGCCGTTCGACGTCAGCACCCAGCACCCTACGCCCAGCGTGATGTTGCCTGAGCTTTTGCATATCCTAGATCCCCACCGCCAGGGTCTTCACCGGTGCGGTCGTCTGAAGGAGCAAAAATGTGGCTTTTTCCAAAACCTTTGGACTCGCAGTAGGTTTTTTTACTAGAATGGCTGTGAAACGAGCACCCATCGAAAGCTGGGCTTTCTTGCGAGAGCCAAGTGTTGGCCTCGTTATGGGGATTACTGAGATAGTTGCAGTAGCCACTGCCAATCCTTAAAATCCCGATTTTTGTAGAATTCCGGGCAGAATCGGTTGCTCGACTCTTCTATGCTTGACTGAGAGCGAAAATTGCTCCTGGGTGTGGAGGCGTCAATGCCTGAAGTCAGCTTGAAGACCGAGTAGGACGACTTGAACCCACTGTTGGAGCAAGGGGAGCTCACGGGCACTTTGTGGTCCTTCACTGTCGGCTGTCTGAGCTGAAAGCAGAGCCGGGGAGGTGGTGATGAAGGAGTGCTTAGCTCCATAGAATCACAGAACCATGGAATCATTTGGGTTGGCAAAGCCCTTTAAGCTCCCCCAGCCCGCCGCCCGCCGCTCTTCGCAACCTGGCTGGGAAACCCCCCTCCCCCCCCAAACCCGGCCCTCAGCACCGCCCTGCCCGGCTGTTAAATCCCCCCCGGGCTGGGGACTCGACCCCTTCCCTGGGCAGCCCCTTCCAGCCCCTGACAGCCCTTTGGGGAAGGAATTGTTCCCCAGGGCCAACCTCACCCTGCCCTGGCACAACTTGAGGCCGGTGCCCCTCGTCCCATCGCCCCTTCCCTGGGAGCAGAGCCCGACCCCCCCGGCTCCCCCCTCCTCTCCCCCAGCCGGGGCCCCCCCCCCCCCTTGGGGGGAGGGCCCAACCCTGACCCCAGCAGTCGAGGGGCGGCCCCCCCAGTGCCCAGCACAGGGGCACGGTCCCTGCCCTGCTCCTGCTGGCCACACCACTCCTGATACAAGCCAGGATGCCGCTGGCCCTCTTGGCCACCTGGGCACCCTGCTGGCTCATATTCAGCCATCTTCCATTTGTTATCTGTAATGCTCTGTATTTCCATGGCTTTATATACTTTGACTTCATGCCCATCAAGGCAGAGCAGCGTGAGGACTTGCTGGTATATTATACATGTAAATCATGCTTAAAATGAATCAGATTCAACTTATTTTACAAATGCGTTTTAGATAAGAACTTGGTCCTGGCTTTCTTCAGGACACCCGCCTTCCCCGGACTCTGCCGAATCTTGAAGAGCGAGTTAGAATTGAGCTGGAAAGGAAAAAGTCAGCTCCGAAGAAGAAAGTTTTCCAGTTGTGTTGCATAGATGCATTCTCTCCTAATTCAAACAGGATGCAAAGTAAGGTCCTGGTTCAGATTTTTGTCTCTCTCTCAACATCTGCATGTGCTTTTCTGCACATCAGCAGTGCTGGGAACGAGATCGCTGTTGGGTTCGAGCCACTCTGGAAGTGTCTGTTTCAAATTTAGGGATTCACACGTAATGTTCCAGCAGCTTTTCCTGGTTTCTTCCTTCGGAAGGAGACCTTGAATGCGACTTTGTGGCTCTGAGGTTGGTGAGTTTGGCAATCGGGAGCTGCAGGAGGATTGAAACGTCTCAATTTCTGTCTGTCGGGTTTCTAGAAGAGCTCTCTTGTGCTCTGCAGTTCCCTCAGCCTCTTGTATCCTTAATCCTCGCTTGTTTAGTAATATGTTGTGACCGTCCCCACCACTCGTAGCTCTCGTTAAAGACTCGTTTCCTAACGCACACGTGCTTTTTCATCCAGACCTCCTCCTGTATCCGAGGTATGCTCACGGTCAAGGATTTAGCCTGGTAGAAATCATAGAATCATAGAAATCATAGAATGTTTTGGGTTGGAAGGGACCCCTAGAGGTCATCTAGTCCAACCCCCCTGCAGTGAGCAGGGACACCACTAACTAGATCAGGTTGCTCAGAGCCCCATCCAACCTGGCCTTGAATGTTCCCAGGGATGGGGCCTCCACCACCTCTCTGGGCAACCCATTCCAGTGTTTCACCACCCTCATTTTAAAGAATTTCCTCCTTATATCCAGTCTAAATCTACCCTGTTTTAGTTTAAAACCATTACCCCTTGTCTTGTCACAGCTGGCCCTACTAAAAAGATTTTCCCCATCTTTCCTATAGGCCCCCTTTAGATACTGAAAGGCCGTAATCAGGTCTCCCCGCAGCCTCCTCTTCTCCAGGCTGAACAAGCCCAACTCCCTCAGCCTGGCCTCAGAGCAGAGGGGCTCCAGCCCTCGGAGCATTTTAGTAGCCCTCCTCTGGCCCCGCTCCAACAGGTCCATGTCCTCCTTGTGCTGAGGGCTCCCGAGCTGGACGCAGGGCTCCAGGGGAGGTCTCCCCAGAGCAGAGCAGAGGGGCACAATCCCCTCCCTCGCCGCTGGCCATGCTTCTCCTGATGCAGCCCAAGGTAGGGTTGGCTTCTGGGCTGCCAGCGCCCATGGCCAGCTCATGTCCAGCTTTTCATCCTCCAGCACCCCCAAGTCCCTCTGGGCAGGGCTGCTCTCCATCCCTTCATCCCCCAGCCTATATGGATACCGGGGGTTACCCTGACCCAGGGGCAGGACCTTGCACTTGGCCTTGTTGAACCTCATGAGGTTCCCATGCCCCCACCCCTCCAGCCTGTCCAGGTCTCTCTGGATGACATCCCGTCCTTCTGGTGTGTCAACTGCACCACTCAGTTTGGTGTCATCCACAAACTTGCTGAGGGTGCACTTGATCTCGCTAAGTCATTGATGAAAACATTAAACAGCACCAGTCCCAGTACAGACCCCTGAGGGACACCACTCGTCACCGGTCTCCATCCGGACATCGAGCCATTGACCACTCCCCTCTGGATGCGACCATCCAGCCAGTTCCTTATCCACCCAACAGTCCACCCATCAAATCCATAGCTCTCCAATTTAGAGAGAAGGATGTTGTGGGGGACCGTGTCAAAGGCTTTGCAGAAGTCCAGATAGATGACATCCATTGGTTTTCCTTTGTCCACTGTTGTTGTCACACCATCATAGAAAGTCACTAGGTTCGTCAGGCAGGACTTGCCCTTGGTGAAGCCATGCTGGCTATCTCGAATTATCTCCCTGGCCTCCATGTGCCTTAGCATAGCTTCTAGGAGGATCTGTTCCATGATCTTCCCAGGTACGTGCATCCCCAAACTCGGCACCTCTCTCCAGCATCACACGGAGAGCCTGTAAGCTTTAAGGTTTGACCTTAGTGCTGGTGTTTCCAGGCAGGTGAACGGAATATTTGGCAAAACCCTTTCCAGATGTGCATGCCGATGTTGTGCCCCTCGCCTGGCAATGTTGGTTAGCTGTTATCTTGAGTGCTCTTAATCGCAGAAGACGAGCCGTCACCTCGTGCTGTGAAGTTGCCATATGAAGGCCGAAAGCTGACGTACCCAGTACGTATTCTCTAAGGTCGCTTTCCATCGGGTAACGCGCTGGGGCGTCATCGTTTGGTCCTCTTCCAGCCTTCGCACGTGGCTGCGGTGGCAGGGGGATGCTCTGGGGGAGCGCAGGTGAGCTCAGGTTTTACCGTTACCGCTGAACGGTGCAGAGCTATGTGAGTCGAGGGGGATTTTCAGGCAATAAAGGTTTGGTTTCTTTTTAAACTTTTTTTTTCTTGAAATAACGCGCTCTAGTTGTTTTTTCAATACTGGATCTTACACTTTTTTTTTTTAAAATCAGCGGAAGAATTTCTGCTTCTGTTGCACGCATCTTTCTTCAGAATCAGAGACTCATTCTCCTGACTGCGCTTTGCTGAGCTGCGAGCGCGTTTTGGTGCTAGGAATTTTGATGCAGCCAGCGAGCCTTTCCCGAGCAGAGAGGAATCCCTCCTTAAAAGTTGCCGTTGAGCAACGTTAGACTGTTAAAATTAATTTTAACAGGGCACTTTTAACGTGTCAGTTCTTCAGCTACCGCGGAAGTGTGGGTTCTGCTTTTATTTTTTGCGAGGGAGCCACTGAAATTTGTTTGCCTCTCCCTGGAGTCAGTGCCAAGCCATTTAGTCAAAGAGGAGCAGCTCCAACATCTTAGCTCTGCCAAGAGGGACCTGGGAGTCCTGGGGGACAACAAGGTGGCCACGAGCCAGCAGGGTGCCCTGGTGGCCAAGAAGGCCAATGGCATCCTGGGGTGCATGAAGAGGAGCGTGGCCAGCAGGGCGAGGGAGGTTCTCCTCCCCCTCTGCTCTGCCCTGGGGAGACCCCACCTGGAGCTCTGGGTCCAGTTCTGGGCTCCCCGGTTCAAGAAAGATGAGGAACTCCTGAGAGAGTCCAGAGGAGGGCAACAAGGATGATGGGGGGACTGGAGCATCTCCCCGAGGAGGAAAGGCTGAGGGAGCTGGGCTGGTTCAGCCTGGAGAAGAGAAGGCTGAGAGGGGATCTCATCACCACCTACAAATATCTCAAGGGTGGGGGTCACGAGGACAGAGCCAGACTCTTCCCAGTGATGCCCAGCGCCAGGACAAGGGGCCATGGGCACAAACTGAAGCAGAAGAGGTTCCAGGTGAACGGGAGGAAGAACTTGTTGACTGTGAGGGTGGCCGAGCCCTGGCCCAGGCTGCCCAGGGGGGCTGTGGAGTCTCCTTCTCTGGAGATCTTCAACCCCTGCCTGGCCGCTGTCCTGTGCCCCCTGCTCTGGGTGAGCCTGCTTGGGCAGGGGGATGGCACTGGGGGAGCTCCCGAGGGCCCTGCCAACCCCGGCCATGCTGGGATTCTGGGATTAACTCCTGGCTGCAGGAATCCGCGAGTCCCGCTGCCCATGGCAAACCTGCTTCCCCTGCTGTGGGTTTTTTTGTACGTAGCGACCTCCCTCTCACCCCGGATGGGTGACTGGAGGTTTCAGCTGGGTTGTGGTTGTCTGCTAAGGGTGTCATTTATTTTTCAAAGGGAAAATAAATACCTTGAAGAGGCTGATTAAACACTCGTAGGGAACCTAGTCACAAAGGGGAGAAGCAAATGCCGCGAACCCACATGAAACGGGAAGGAATGAAAACTTACGCCCGAATATCAGCCGTTGGTGCTCTCTTGCTTTGAGCTATATGTAAAGCGATGACGACAGGGGCTTATCTGTAATGGGGCTGTGGTTTTAGTCGCTTTACAATGTAAACAATCTATTTTTAAACCTCCTGTGAAGTTGGTTTTAAGAAAGGAAAAGCTGTGCTAACGAGAGTATCTCAGAAGCGACGCTTGCTGTAATCTAGTTTGACCTCCTGCGTGATCCGGGAGATGGGATTTCACCCGAAATTTCATCGTTGGGTCCAATAACTTTGAGCAGAGCAGCTGTCTTTTAATTTGAAGACCTCAAATGATGGAGCACTGGTACATTTTGTAGCAGCCACCAACTGTCCACCTTCAAAACAGCTTTGCCTTCTTTTGAATGCTCTTTTATCTTTGTTTTGTATCTGCTATCTCGGGCCCAGATCCTGGTCCAGGTAGCTCCACCGGCTGCGGTGTGTGTGGGCAGTGTTCAAGTTACCTCCGGATCTTTCTTTGGCTTAGATAGATTTGGATGTGCTGGGTTTTCCAGGCTGGGTCATTTCTTACCATTCCTTGAATCCTCTCCAGCAGCCCGGCTTCTCACTGGAGGATCTCAGGGGTGCCAGTAGGTGGGAGCAGCTTTCTGTTGATGTTTATAAGCTGGAAAAAAAAAAATAAACTCTTCAGTGACAATGGATTTATTTGTTTTACTCCTTCTTGGACGTATTCTGGGGCTGAGGTTGAGGAGCATCTCTGAGAGGAGAGCATCGCGTGGAGTGAATCCTCTGGCAGAGCCTCTGCGTCCACTCCCTTTGCCTGGGGTATTTGCAGAGCGGTGTCGTGCCGGTAGGAATCTCTCTCTCTTTGCACGTGCAAGGCGAGCATCTTTACTGTCCAGTGGCTTCTGCAGCCGTGTTGTGAGTCTGTAACACTCTCGTCTGGTTGTTTGGCGCACCTGGGTCATCCACTGCTCATTGCATGGGTGCCAAATGATTCCCGGAGGGAGCTGGGAGCAAGCCAGCAGGTTATCCTGTCAAGACAGAAAGGGTTGATGGCCAGGAACTCATTGCAGAAGGACAAACTTGCTACCCTTGAACACGAAATCTCAGTTTGGGAGATTTGTGAACGGTAAATCTTGGTTTGGGAGCGCACAGTTTTTCCCTGTGGTGCTCCTTGACTATGCGGACTTGGGAAGGTGTTAAAAATCCCCCTTCTGATTTTTATCATTTGCCCATAGCCAGCACATGCAGGCAGGTGGAAATTTTGGGCATCCCGTTGGCATCGGTTATTGCAGGGGCTGCTTTGACACCAGGAAAGAGTGCCAGAGCCAGTGATGCAGGGGGGTGGGATGGTTGATCGTGGATTTTTATTTATTTTAGAAGCGACTGGATGCACCTGAAGTGCTCAGCAGAACAAAGCGGGTATGAGAGCAAACAGCTTCGAGCGCCGGTGCGGGGGCAGATTTGCTGTCAGTACTTGTCCTGGCTACGCTCCGTCCCGCTAAGCGTATAAATTTGGGGGCCGAGTAGGTGATGTTCTGCAGGCTGCTGTGGTCTTGCCTGGTACCAACCCTTAACCACTGGTCCTGATGAAAATTGGAGTTAAAGCCACCTTTGGTATTTCACTTCCATCTTTTTCCCATGGATTTAGATATTGAATCCCAGAATTGTTTGGGTTGGAAAAGCCCTTTCAGATCCCCAAGCCCAACCATTCCCCTACCCCTGCCATCCCACCCCCAAACCCTGGCCCTCAGCACCGCCCCTGCCCGGCTGTTAAATCCCCCCAGGGGTGGGGACTCGACCCCTTCCCTGGGCGGCCCCTTCCAGTGCTTGGCAATTGCTCTCCACTGATAAAGTTTTCTCAAGGCAGCCGAAGGCAAGAGGCATGGAGCTCCCTCTAGAGACACCCAGCCCCAGGATGGGCAACAATACGCTGCTAGGATGGTGTTGAGCCTAAAGGTTTTTTTTAGCTTTCTGAGCTACGCGCGAAGTTTCCCCTTGTGGTGCCACCTGCCTTGATGCTTTCTTGCTTGTTTTGGAGAGGAGCGGGTTCTTTTTGTTCCCTTCCGCCTGCGGGAGGGTTTGTGCTGCTCTTCATTTTTCGGAGGGGCTTGTGACCTTGCTCTGCTCATTCATTTGAGAGGGAGAACTGGATTTGAGTCTGTGTGGTGGCTCGTGGCTTGCTGATAGCAGAGATCCGACCTCTTGAGGACATCTCAGACCTCTTTGGTCTTTCCTGGAAAGGCAAGCTTTGTGGGTGGCGTTAAGATGTTTGTCCCAATCGCAGTGGATGTGTGAAACTTCAGGGTGGCTTTTAGGAACAAGGGTGTTTCTGAAGGCAGGGCAGTCTACTCAAGCGTGGCCTTTGTTGCTCTAAAGTAAGTAGCGATGGGTTTTAAACACTGTTTTTCAGGAGGTCGTGGCAGGGGTGGTTGAACCTTACTTGTGCGAGCCAAGCTCTGCCTGTAGGACATATCCATCCCATCTAAACTCTTCACAGAGCCACAAGTCGTTGGCCGTGGTGGGTACGGGCACGGCAGAGGGGTTTGCTGGGCTGCCTTCTCAAGCTCTAACTAGTTACTCTTCTTTTCCTCCAGTGCTGTCTTAAACCGGGAGCTCAGCGCGTCGGGAGATGGAGGTGCCCAGCCATCTGCCTTTCCGCAGGCAACACTGGAGAGGTTCTTCTCTCTAGATGTCTAGCCCGATTAGCGTCAAATCCCTGAGAAGGGTATGAATAATTTTATTCTCGGCTCTCTAACAGCAGCAACCAATGGAGCATCTTCACAGGTGGCTATTTTGAGACGCGAGGTGTCGCCCGCTGCCGCTGCAGGGAAGTTCGTTGTGTCTCGGCACCGCGTATCAGTGCATGACTTCCTCACCCGGCCGGGCCACAGCTCGTTATACCCCGGCTTCGTTCCCTCTCGGTCGCTGGCAAAGTCCTGCCTCATCTAGGCTGACCTCTGCAGTTGGCTGTAGCACTTCTGTAAATAATTCCTGTCCAGGCAAGAGCTTATTTTTTTTAATCTATTTAATTGTGGTTTAGAAATTGGCAGTGGTGGAAAATCCACTGCATTTTTTTGTTAGGTTCTAGCTCTGGCTAACTAACCCATCTTAAAAACACGTGCTTTAACCTGCTTTGACTGACACCCCTTGTCTGTGTCTTCCAGGGTGACTTTACTTCTTCAAGTCGTTGTCCAAGGAGATCTCTGGTTCCTATCTCGACCAGGCGATCACCTTGTCTGTGTTCCCCCTCACCACCCTTTTTCCCTCGGGACGTTCCCATCGCTTTCCTTGTTCCGTACCGGAGACCTTTGGGCCAAATCCTTCAGAAAGTCCCCGTGTGTTTGGGCGCATCAGGGTACGACTGAGGCTTCGCTCTTTGGTGCACAGCATGATATCTCTCGGCTGCCGGCGTGTCCCCGCGTACTGCGATCTGGGGGATGCGCAGCCTCCTGTGGGGCCCGGAGCTTTGCAGACAGGTCCACGGCAGCTCTTGCAGCGCACGCCTGCAAAGTTTTGAGGGCGGGCTTGCACCAGGCTGCTGGTGTTTTGCAGAGGAGTGTTACGCCTCGGTGTCTCGCATCGGAGACGCGCTGAAGTCAGCGGCTGCCTTTCTGCAGTGGCCTGTGGCGCGCTCGAGAGTTTAGCCTGCTCTTTCATCTCCTTTTATTTGGGGTAGAGCACAGAAATAGGGCTTCTTGTGGCGATACCCTCTGTAAGCCTCGCGTTCTCCTGCCTTGCGCGCATCTTTTAACCTACAAGTCCGCGAGCCAGCAAGTTGAGCGGAGCTATCAGACCACCGTAGACGGTTCTGTTTCCTTGTGATCCCACCAACAAACTCAGGCACGAAGATTTCAAGAACTTTCACTGTGCTGGTCATCCCTACAACCGTTCCAGGCTTCAAAAGCCGTTTCTTTTGTCCCAGTGTAGTTTCATCTCTTGTTGCTTGTGAGTATTCTGGCACGACGAGGAAGGAAGCTATTTGCTACCGCTGTCCTTAATTCGGGACGTAAAGCCAAGAGCTCCTCTCTCCCATTAAGTAAAAGAGCATCTTCGGAGCTGAACGTTGTGCTAAGTGGTGCTCTGTGCCGTCGGGACCCTGTCTAGGCCAGCTGCTATCATTTAATAGACTTAAATAGATCAACGTGGACGTGCCTGGAGGCCACCTAACCGCTCTGCGGAGCCCGTAGCGTCTTGCTGAGTAAGAGTACGTCTCGGATCAGGGGTCTGGAGTTTCTGGTGTTGGACCATCTCAGGGGTTTTAAATGAAAAGCTCGCTGCAGTGCAGTTCTCCCTCGTCTTAATTTTTGCTGGGAGGAGGACTGTGACTCCAGCCTCCCTCCAAGTCACTTCCTAAGGCTCTTCTGACCAGTGTTTCCGACTGTTGCGCTGCAGCTCCTGCAGAGCGATCGGTTCTCCTGTGGCTCCACCTGTAGAGGAGATGAGGGCTTGTAAGTTAGAAATGGCGAGAAAATCCGTGTTGAGCTTTTTGACTTGTCTCCTCCTTTGGCTTTCGTAATTATAAATTAAGTGGAGATAATCTGTCTTCGTATTGCAGGCAGTGTTGCAGAGCAATAAGCAAAATCCTCGGTCTCTTCCAGTCTGTGCAGTCACTGGGCAGTTATCAGGTCTGTTTTTAGTTACTTGTCCTAAATGTACTGGTTGCTTGTCTATCTGTATCAATATGTGTGTGTGCACTTTAGGAACCATGGAGCAGGAGTTGAGCTGGACGCCAGGAGGAATAGAGGAGGTGCGTAAGAAAAAAAACAACCTCGAGTTTAAATCTTGGCGATCAGAATAACCCGCTGGGAGAAAAGGGTCTGAACCATCCAGTGCTCTAAAATGTCCAGGGGAGGTTTCCTGAAGTCCGAGCAATTATTTAGGTCTTAACCAGGGTATGTGAAGAAAATCATCATGGGAGGTGCGGGCAGCTGTGGGGGGAGAGCCACTGGTCTGGGCCACCTCACCCCTGCCACACAGAAGCCTGTGGGCCTCCGTGAGACGGAGCCACCCCATGAACATCGCTTAGAAAAGTGGTAGGGATGCCCGTTGGAAAACCTGGGGAATGGTTCTCCTTCCTTCCGAGGAGGAACAGCTAGCGGGAGTTGTGATTCTCCAGGAAACAAGACCAAGGAGCCAGCAGCTGCTTGGCCACAGGCCTTCTGGTGTGTCCGAAAGCACCAAATTTTAGGTTACCTCACTCAAATTTTACGTTATCTGTTGCCAGAAGCAGAGGTTGAAGATGAGCCATGCAGCCAGGTCCAGAGGCATCTAGGCGGTAACCTCAAAAGCGCTCTTGACTTGCAAGAGTAATGAGCAATGAGAGTATTGCTCCGTTATTTTTGCCCCCTTTTTGCGTTGCTCCCTTTAATTCTTGTGCTAGAACCATGGAATCATGAAGGCTGGAAAAGGCCTCCAAGATCAAGTCCAACCATCGAACCGTACTAGTCTGCATCGACTAGACGCTAACTTATTTTCATGGTAAAAGAAGCCAGTTTGCAGCCTGAACGCAATAGTTAATTACTACGAGGCACCTGCCCAGTGTGTAGGAATTATTCGGCAATTCCATGGGTAGGGAGACGTGTTTGAAGCTTAAAATATTTGCTTAAAATAGAGCAAGCGGCCGTGGATGTCGAGCGTTCCCAAGAGGGCTTGGCCAAAAGTATTGATGGGTTTGGTTAACTGGGCTGGAGATGGTTCATTTAGCTTAAAGGCTGCTAAAAAAATCAGCTAGAGGCTCTAAATCCGTGGTTAACTCCAATGGATAAAGCGGGGAAGATGTAAGAACTGGGGTTGGGGAAGCATATTGCAAAAAATCTGACTTGGATTTTTAGAAAGAGTCTGGGAGTGAAACAAGAGCTTGGCCGTATCGCTCGGGGAGATTTGAGCCGAAAGGAGAGAAATTGGAGTGAAAAAGCATCCTCCAACGCGCTTTTCAGGGCAAACCAGACCATTGAAAACTGCCCCGATGCTCCCAAGGGGTTCTTGTTGCTGAATTTTAACAACCAAATTAATCTGTACCCCCAGCCCTAGGGAACCCGGTTTTCCTCCAGTGAATACGGACAGGTTTCTCGGCCGGGTTTTTGGTTCCAGGTTGGCAGAGCCAGTGCTTTTCTATCCCGCTCGCAGGCAGAAACTTCACATTTTCTGGTATCCACCCACGGCGGATCTGCGCGTTCATCCCGGGAGGCAGCGAGGGCAAAATCGGGAAGGGTTCCACCTTAAAGCACTGCATAACTCCGGTGCTTATTGCTGCCTGTGTGCTTATATGTTTGGGTTTGGGTGGGGTTTTTTTATTATTTTGTGTTCTTCTGGGGGGGTGGGGTGGTTTTTGGGGTTGGTTTTTTTTTTGGTTTTTTTTGAAACAGCAGGATAGAACTGACTTGCTGCTTAGCAGTTTTGCTTCTGCCCCCAGGGCTCGGAATATCACGAGGAAACTGGGTAGAAATGTATTCCCTTCCCGCTGATGCTGTTAAACCAGTGTATGAGGAGCATTCGGTAGGTCCGAGCTTTCTGGAGGTGTAAAGGTTCCTTTTTGGGGGGAAAAAAAAAAAAAAATCAAGCTGTTTTTGCAACGATGCGTGCTTGAAAGTCCTCTTCCAGAAGGCAAGGGGGCAGGACTAGCTCGTCCCAAATTGATGCCTCTCTTGAACTCCGGAGGCAGCTTTACCATTCAAGCAGAACCTGAGCAATCAAATAAATAAATAAATATTAATATATATATATTATATATATATATATATATAAAAAATATATATATTAAAAAAAAATAGACATTTTCTGGCACTCTACCAATCCAAAACCCCAAAAGATCCAGCCAACCCGGGGCACGCCGTGACCTTTCAACAGCAGGGTGGTGGTAGAACTAAAACCACGTTGAGAGGTACACGTCAAGATTTTTTTTATTATTGTTATTTTTTTCGCCCCCAAGCAATCGTGTGTCGCTACGGACGGACAGAAATTGTAGGTTTATACAGCTTTGCCTCGCTGTTGAGCGCGAGGCGCCGGCTCGGCCGTCGGTGCGGGATGCTGAAGGGATCACCGAAAAGCAGACCAGGTTTTTGCATCGGTCTTCCTGGGAGGTTTCAGCCTCGGCAGTGTTTTTAAAGCCTTGTCAGACAGAGCCGCCCGAGTATTGTTTCTTACTTAATGCTTGATATCGAAGTCTGGGCATTTGGAGCATTATTGATTTGACCTCTTTTAAATTTCAGCAGCTTCACAAGAGGCAGAGTGAGTTAGTAAGGAATGCAAAATATGTAAGTAATATATATTTTCCTAGCTGAATAGCTTAGGCATATACATTTTGTACCTTGTGTCTTCTCACCAGAGTAAGGAAGGTTGGACCGTCTTTGCTTTGGGGGACTCTTCTTTCTCTTTTCCTTCCTTTCTCCTCCCCGCTTCACCTTCTCCAAGCTGTGGGCACCACACCAGCTCTGCTCTCTCCTCCGCGTAGTAGGTGTGCATTTTCTTGGCTCGTTGGTATCTCTGACTGGGGGTCTCTTGGTATTTTTATTTTATTTATTTTCCCCACCCTCCCCCCCGCTACGTTACATAGCAGATCTGGGGATTTTTTTCCGAAATGGGGAAGAGAATAAATTGCCCGAGTTAAATCTGACGAACCTGTCGCTGCTACGCAACTTTGTCCCGTGTCGTAGATGTTAACGCTAAATCGCTGCAGCGGGAACGTCGGATACGTACGATGCTTCCTGGCGGGCGTAGATTAATTCGGGAGCGTTGCATTTAGCTCATGAGCGTGGGGTGAATACTGATCAGTGGAAGTAAAACCAAAAGAAACCCATCCTACCCCCTGCCTAGCAGCCGTGTAACTGTCTGCAAGTGAATGTCTGCTCCTCCCGCCCGCCGCCGCCTGACTCACGGGCGTTTTTCTGTCTCAGACCCTTCGCAGGTGCTACAGCCGCGTGAAGGAGCACGGCGTTGGGAAGAGGAAAAGCAGCTACACGTTCGAGCAGCTGGAGCAGGTTTTTGGGCAGGGAGGATGGGACTCCCAGCCCTGCCAGCCCGTCCTCATCAACAGCAGCGGCTTGTACCAGGAGCTGGAGTCGGACGGCAGCACGATGGAGGAGTATTCGCAGGAGGACTGGGGAAACCACAGCCAGGATCTGCATTGCTACCAGACCGGCGAACAGGAATTGGGTAAGGAAAATCCCATCCCATCGTGTCTCCGTCCTCTGATTTTACCTGTGCTCGTGCCTCTCTCACACATCCGTGTCTCGGCACGTTACGTTTTGGACATAACGGGCTCTAGGTGCTAAACCCCTGATTGGCCTTGGGGAGAAAAGGGAAAGAAATTCCCCAGTTCATCACCAAAAGCAAACTGCGGTTCCCGAAGTATTTTAGGATCGGGACTGGAGTTTGAAGAGCCTAGTGAGAGGAAAGAAGGGCTCTGTGGCCAGGAACAGCGGAGGAGGAGGTGGCAACACATTCCCTGTTCTGTTCTACTTCCCCTCGCGGGATCAGGGAGATATTTTCCCTTCCAGTGGTGCCCTGCTTTGGAGATCGTGGGCACCAGCTGAGCCCGTGGGTTAACATGCCAACACCGTTTGCTTAACTTAACAAGGACTTCAGACCACTGCTGTTAATACTGATGGCTATAAATATTGCTCCTTCTTCCTATATACCCCAACTGGAATGTTGCTTTTAAATATATAAATACCTGCGGCCTTTTTTAAATTAAAAAAAAAAAAAAAAGCAAGCAAGCTCACGCTCCAGGATTGAGACCTAAACCAAACTCCCCCGCGTGCTTTTCCTGCCTGAATTATCGGTGCCTCTGCGTAAGAATTGATATATCACTTAATTTGGAGATCCGGTTGTGGCCTGTGGCTGATTGAACTTTGTCAAACGGAGCAAGCTGTCACGTTCTGGATTGAAAACGCACGCCGGTCCGAGTGGGTTCGTGGAGAAGTGGGTTTCTTTGAGTGGATCGATACCTCTTGAGCCCCTGGCCTTAGGGGTGCGTGTTCCTCCCTCGCCTGAGCATGGGGGTTGTTCTTATGGCAGAAGGTCCCTCATCCCTGGAGGTATTTAAAAGAAGGAGAGATGAGGTGCTTAGGGACAGGGTTTAGTGGTGGGATGGCAGGGTTAGGTTAACGGTTGGACTTGATGATCTTAAAGGGCTTTTCCAACCAAAGTGATTCTATGATTCTAAGGTTTAAGTTGGTCAAATGCAGAGGAAACCCAAGCGAAGCGGTAGCCAGGAGGTGAATTTGGATAAAGGCTCTTGGTGCAATGAGTTGGGTTTGGGGTTTTTTTTTTTTTTTCCCCCCCTCATGTTTTGTAGGATGTAGGAGGGAGAGGTGAGGCCATCACGTATCCATACGCGTCTTTGAGTTGGGACGCTTTGGAGGAGGCTTGAGTAGCAGTGTGATGTTAAGATTTGCAAGCTGGCTGCTAACCGCGTTCCGGTTCTCTCAGGCTTCTTCCCCAGGGGCTGTAGAAGTCAGAAATATGTGGGAGAGGAGTGGTGGGGAGAAGACGGCGTTGCAAAACATATGTAAGCGATGGCTGGTTCTGCCTAGTTTGGCTCGTTCTGGTGAGTCAAACTGCGCTCCCCTGCTTTGTCACCGTCCCCCTTCAGTCGAAGCGGAGACGGTCGTGCGCGCTTGGGCTGACGTTGTTCTCCGTGTTCAGAGAAGTTATGGGAAAAGCGCTTAGCACACAACAAATGGGACACAGATGGATTGGTTCTGGTGCTTGCTCTTCAGATGTGCCACTGGAAGCAGAGCAGCCTTTTCGCTTTCTTTTTTTTTCCTTTTTTCGGTCCAACAATGCAGTTTGCAATTAAATCGATCTGTGATTTAATAGGGGGAATTGCAACCTTGTCCTTCAGAGGTTTTGCAGTTGCGGAAGGAGATTCAGATCTTAACTGGTCGCATCGCTTCCAAGAAAAAAAAAAAAAAATTCAGTTACGGAGGATTTAGGAACTGGAGCCATCTCCTGCAGGACTTGGTGGACTGCCTGGCTTAGGAAGCAACTTTGATTTATTTATTTTTTTATTTTATTTCAGCCGTTAAAAAAAAAAAAAAAAGCCCCAGGAACATTATTTAAAATATAATTACCTGTTGCAATTTTCCCTTTCAGATGAAATGCCTACCACGAAAAGGACATTAAAGATAAAACAGGAATCTTCAGAAGACACGCAGTAAGTAATTCATGAAAGTTTGACCCTGGAATGTCTTTCCCTGGAGATGCTGTGCAGGAGGGGAGGATATTTGAAACTTCTGATTATAATTATAAATACATTGTGCAAGGCTGTTCCTACGGTGGAATCCGCTGGATGCGTTATTCCAGTTACCTCAGAACATCTGAAAAGCTTCACAACTCCCTCTCTCCTTGGCCTCGTCATTCAGCAAGCGAAACGAGATTTACCACACGAATGCAAGGACTTAAAACGCGGCTAAAATACGCATCAGATTCATTAGGGATGCGCAGGCAGGCTGCGGGTATCGCGACATGAGGCCAGACTCTTGGATCTATCTGTAATCTGGGGTTTTTTGGTGGTTTTCTCTCCCATCTGCCTGAAATTTGCCCCTTTGGAAGTAAGGAAAAAAGAGAATGTAGGAGGAGTGGAGGAAAGAAAGAGTGAGAAGGTGCCCAGGTGGCCAAGAGGGCCAGCGGCATCCTGGCTTGTATCAGGAGTGGTGTGGCCAGCAGGAGCAGGGCAGGGACCGTGCCCCTGTGCTGGGCACTGGGGGGGCCGCCCCTGGACTGCTGGGGTCAGGGTTGGGCCCCTCCCTCCCCGAAGGCCCTGGGGGGGCTGGACCAAGGGCGCGGGCGGGGAGGGGTCGGAGCCCCGGCTGCTGGGGAGCGGCGGGGGGCTGGGGGGGTTGAGCCGGCCCCGGCACCGGCCTCAAGTTGTGCCAGGGCAGGGTGAGGTTGGCCCTGGGGAACAATTCCTTCCCCAAAGGGCTGTCAGGGGCTGGAAGGGGCTGCCCAGGGAAGGGGTCGAGTCCCCAGCCCGGGGGGGATTTAACAGCCAGGCAGAGGCGGTGCTGAGGGCCGGGTTTGGGGGTGGGATGGCAGGGGTAGGGGAAGGGTTGGGCTGGGGGAGCTTAAAGGGCTTTGCCAACCCAAACCATTCTGTGATTCTCAGGGGGACCCAGCGCCCCGGCAGCACTGAGTGCTGTTGGCTCGGTGTGAGTGATGCTTGCAAGAAGAGTTTCCCCTCCTTGGTGGGAAGGCATGCCAAAGCTTGCGATTTATTTATTTTTAGTATTTTTATTATTATTTTGATAACTTTCCAGAGCTGACTTGTAACCTTTTGGATCCGTTTAATCAGACAAATACCGGAGCATTTCGAATGCTTTGAGCATGTGAATCTCCCTTGCCTCGCCAACAATAACACAGAGCCTTTCGGAAAAGGAAAGGAATTGCGCCCTATTTACTCAGACCAGGGCAATTTTCTTCCGACCTTTAGGGTTTTAAAACCCACAGGGTGGCCGTAGATCTGTCTGTGATGGGAGCGAGCCATCGCAAATTGGCTTGCAGACCCTTCTGGGTGGGTTCCACACACGAGCTCCCCCCAATACGTAATTTGTGGCGTCACCTGACGTCGGTCTGGTATTTCCTACGCTGGAAAACGAGCTCCTGTCGGGTAGAAAGCCATCGACACCGTGTGCATTAACACGGTGTCCCTGGTTAGTGACATGACAGAGGCTTTTTGCTGTAACTAAATTAAAACCAATCCTCCAAAACCTGAAAAAAACCAAAAATAATTTAAAAAAGAAGCTTCCATTGTAAGGGCTCCTCGCTTCAGGTGGATTTTCACGGCACCCAATGGTGACTTTTTTCTTAACGTGGAGCAAATTCAGTTTGGCGACTAAGGGATGACCTGGAGAAGAAAACCCTTTTTTTCAGTGGAAACACAATTATCGCCGCTTTGAACAGTTTCTTAGGACTGTTCTGGGGTAATTTTACCTTTCAAGGCGTGCTTTAGGGGTTTGCATCGAAAATAATCCTGAATTTTCTGAGGTGGAGGCTCAGACTGCCTGAATCTTCTCTTCGTGGTTTTGCTGTGTAGTCTTGTTTAACATCTTTATCCATGACCTGGGCGGGGGGATCGAGGGCACCCCCAGTCCGTTTGCAGATGGCACTGAGCTGGGTGGGGGTGTGGATCTGCTGGGGGGCAGGGGGCTCTGCAGAGGGACCTGGCCAGGCTGGAGCCATGGGCCCAGCCCAACTGGGTGAGGGTCAACAAGGCCAAGGGCCGGGTCCTGCCCTGGGGTCACCACAACCCCAGGCAGCGCTCCAGGCGTGGGGCAGAGGGGCTGGAAAGCTGCCCGGCGGAAAAGGCCCTGGGGGGGGTGGGGGGGGGAAGGGCCGGGCCCAGGGCCGGGGGCGGGACCGTGCCCCTGTGCTGGGCACTGGGGGGGGCCGCCCCTGGACTGCTGGGGTCAGGGTTGGGCCCCTCCCTCCCCGAAGGCCCTGGGGGGGCTGGAGCGTGTCCAGAGAAGGGCAGCGGAGCTGGGGAGGGGTCTGGAGCCCCAGGCTGCTGGGGAGCGGCTGGGGGAGCTGGGGGGGTTGAGCCTGGAGCAGAGGAGGCTGAGGGGGCCCTCCGGGCTCTGCTCCCAGGGAAGGGGCGATGGGACGAGGGGCACCGGCCTCAAGTTGTGCCAGGGCAGGGTGAGGTTGGCCCTGGGGAACAATTCCTTCCCCAAAGGGCTGTCAGGGGCTGGAAGGGGCTGCCCAGGGAAGGGGTCGAGTCCCCAGCCCGGGGGGGATTTAACAGCCGGGCAGAGGCGGTGCTGAGGGCCAGGGTTTGGGGGTGGGATGGCAGGGGTAGGGGAAGGGTTGGGCTGGGGGAGCTTAAAGGGCTTTTCCACCCTAAACCATTCTGTGATTCTATGGATGGCTGGATTGCATTTGGTAGATTGGACCTCAGGGGTTTGTGGTCATTTTTTTCCCCTCAAAGTTCCCTCTAAAATGCCCGGAACTCCCTGAACTCTGGGGCGTTTTGCGAAGCGTGCAGGCGATGAGCCCGTCTTACACGCTCGGTGGACCCACAGAGCATCTTCCAACTCAAATTTCCTGAAAAGTACTTTTTTCCCCCCCACTATGAGCGCAAGGAACCTTTAAACTCCGACTTAGTAGATTAAAAGCAGTCGGGAGAAGCGTGGCTGATACAGAGATGAGCTGGGTATTTATTATCTTCAGAAAATAGAATCGTGCCTATTCTGAAAAGCCGCAGACGATAAATAGATGCCAAACCTTTCCACCTCTTTGGCCGGTGCTTTAATATACCTATAACTTACTTCACGGAGGGCAGGGCTTCGGTGCCGCCGCGTTCCTGGTCGCGTGGAGGTTTGCGACAGAAATAAGCTCAATAAAATGGGAGGGAGTCGGCGGTGCCTTCAGATTCTTTGCTGAACCCGTGCGCTGCCATTTTTGACGTGGAGGAATTGCCGGCAGCGCAATGCCGGACTACAAGCACGTGAATTGCTAAAAATCTTGTCTTTGCTTATCCCTTTCCTTCCCGCGGGATTTTGGAAGGATTTTTGGAAGGGTTTTTTGGAGCTTGCGGAAAAGCGCGGGAGCCGATGTGCGACCTGACGTGATTTTCCTAGCGGAGAGGGTGGGAGAATGCGGCTGAGGCGCTAAGGAAGCGTCGCTGAGCCCTCCGAGCGCTGGAATTTATCCTGGCTCTTCTTTTTTTGGTAAAACACACCCGTGTGACCCTGCTGTCGCTGCCCACAAACCTGCCGGAGGAGAAGGGAGCAGCCGCTCCGGCCGGCGCCGAGACCCCATCGTGCACCGACAAACCTAAAGCCTGGCGGCTCCCGGTGGGCTGCACGGCACGTTGGCGCGGACCGCGCTGCCTCGCTTGGCTTCAGGGAGTCAACAACGGCCCTCCAAAGGCATGTAAGGGCTTCCCCTATTCCCCGGGTCGCCTTCTTTTCGGCGGCGTGGGAAGCGAAGAGCGATAGGTAAGCTGGGTCCGGGCTCCGTCGGCTGGATGCTCCTTCCCCGCCTCGGCTCTGCCGCCGCAGCCCCTCGGCGCGCTGCTGCCTCCAGACAAACTTCTGAAAAGCGAAACGCCGCTTCAGACTCTGTTCTGCTGTTTTACATTCGAGGAGCGGTTTTTATTCGCTGCGGGCTTTGCGAAGCCGGACTAGGAAAAGCTTGGGGAGCTGGGTCCTTGGCTGCAAGCAGCTGTTTCAGCCTCTTCCAAGCCTGGTTTCGCTTGGAAGCAGCACCTTAGATGGAATTTGCACCGCGTCTTTTCTCATTCAAACCGCAAAAGCTGCCGAGGAGGAAGAAACACCGAGGTCGTGGTTTGACGGCAGGGTAAAATCCAGCTCGAGGGCACCTTCTGCAGATGAAAAATGAGATTGCTGCGTGCCGCCCGGCGCTGGCGCGGGGTAAGCCCTCTGCTAGCTCCCATTTTTTTCTGTTGAAAAATAAGTAGCGGTGACGATTCGGACCCTTGCTGCTCCTGCCTCTGCTGGGCTGAGTCGCGGAGAGGCCGGGTAGAGCCTGGGAAAGCGAAGCGCAGCGGGGAGCGGCCGCCGAGCCCTCGCAGGAGCGGGAAGAGGAGATGCTAAAGCCGGAAAGCAGAGCTTTTTGAGGTCGCCTTTCCCCTCTTGCTTGCCCTGCGCTGGAAGCGATGGATTCCCCCCGCCCCGAGCCCTTCTCCTTCCCCGCTGCTGGAGCTCACCTCCAGGGCGATGACTCCCCTTCCCAGCACAAGCACTTTGAGTCACCGATTTTTTTTTTATTTTTTTTTTTTCTCCCCTCAGAGCTTCAGCTCTATTTTGTGCTGAACTAAACTTGGCGAGAATATTTATAGTGTCATTAATAAAGGTGGGGGCTTTTTTTTTTTTTTCTTTTGTGTGTGTGCGGTTCTTAGCTCTGTTCCTCCACTGTTGAATGAAAACCTACCCACGCTGCTTTCTCCTGTCTCGGGGTTTGGATGGGACTTGCAATTCGAGTTCAGCTGTCTGTCTCCGGTCGGATACGTGCCTTAACAGCGGCGAAACACGGGCTCTGGCCCCGCGCCCACCCTGGCCCCTTGGCTGGCTGCTCCCCTGGGCTGCTCTTGTCCCCAGAAGGTGAATTTCTGCTCCCAAAAATCTTAAAAAAAAAAAAAAAAAAAAAAAGACGTTTTCCCAGCGGAGCGGAGCTCAGCGCCCGAAGAAGCCTTGGGGACGGTTCGCTACGGCCGCGGTGTTTGTACGTAAATATAAGCAGGTTTGGGGTAAATATGCATTTTTCTTGCTCGGTGTTTCTCTCCTTGCCCCCTCCTTTGCTGTTGAACAGGGGGAAGTGACGACGACTCCTCAGAAATAACTTAAAATAAGGAACAGGAGTTTCTTGACCATGCAACGGGCGTTTTTAAAAACTCACAGGCAGCTCCGCTCGCCAAGGACGTCCCCTCCTTGGTGGTGCTCGGTTACGCCCCGACGGTGGCGGAGATGCCAAAATGCAGTTTTCAGCTCTATCTAGGAACCTTCCGCTGCGGCTGCTGCCGCTCGATAGGCCCCTCCGGCATCGTGGGAAGGGGCTGCAGCTCCCAAACCTTTTTTTTCCTTTGAATGCTTATATCGATACCATGGGAAAAAAAGATCTCCTGGTCCACGTGGGGATTTATTGGGCAGAAATGCCAGTGCCGGAGTCTCAACGCCAGGCGTATCCTCGCGCGGTTCGTGGGGCGTCTTGCTTAAAGCCCTCCGTGCCCATCTCATGCCCCGACTCCATCGGGGAGCTGGCGGGAAAAGCGGATTTTAGGGGAATTCAAGAGACCTTCGTGAACGCAGCAGGGGAGGAAGGGGGTTCGTGCGCGCCCCGCCGGAGAAAACCAGCGTGGCTTGGACTGAAGGCGCAGCGCGTGCTCCCGCTGGGACGAGGAAGGGTCCCCTGGGGGCTGCGGTGGCCCCCGCGCCATCGCAGCTCGGCCGATAAAAGGGAGGAGCGTCGCGTGGAGGATGCTCTTAAATCCCATTTGTTGCACCTAGAGAGGCTTCCCCGTTACCGAAGGCGCCGCCTTCTCTTCTGACAGCGTTGATTATGGGACGATAACTCCTGAAACGAGCGGTTCCCCCTGCTAATTACGCCCTAAGCGGCTCATTCCTCCCATTCCGGCTCGCTTCGGGCACGCGTGGATGCCCTCCCCATCGCTTAGCGAGGCGTAAATCCCTCCCTTGATGCCGGCGGCGCTACCGGGTGCGAAAAGAAACCTTTGGAACCGCCAGGATTTCTCCACTGGGCACCCAGAGGGATTTCCCCTGTCCGTCGCGCTGCGGGTTGTCGCATCCGGGCGCGTCGGACCCTTCAAGCCGTGTTCCTGATCCGGCGCTGGGACTGAGCTTTTCGGAGCGGCTTGGCGCTCGCTTTGTGGTTTAAGGATGTTTCTCACCATTCCAGCCCCGTTCCCTCACGTTAATTTTGGAGCAATGACATGGTGGAAGGTGGCGGTCGCAAATTAGGGATGCGGCTCCGGTTGTCCGCGACGGACCGCGTGCCGCAGTCGCTTTGGAGCAGCTGCGGTAGGAGCGGGGGACGTTCCTGCCGCGTGGTTTTTGGGGAGCTGGGAAGAGCCAAAATCTTTTCTCGGAAGCCAGCGTCGGGGATTTATCGGCGCTCGTTTTCTTCGCCGGGCCATCTCCTGTGGAACTTCTCGCCTGGAGCCTCCCCTCCAGCAGAGGTGGTCGCGTGCCCGTGGGACGGGAAGGGTTCGGGGGGGGGGTTTTCGACGCAGGGCGTACGTGGTAGCAGAACACCCCGAGCTTTGAGGAAGCTGAAAGGGGGTCGTCTTTGCCGCGCTTGCCGGGGTGGTTTTGCCGCCGCTCCAGTTTACTGATGCCTTTATCCTTCTCTCTCCGTGTTTTTTTTTTTTAATTCCCAGGAAGCGCGACGTCATGCAGAACATCATGCAGATCTTGGAGTCGGTCCAGTTGAAGTGGGAGCTGTTCCAGAGCTGGACGGACTTCTCCCGGCTACACCTTTCTAACAAACTGGCCATTTTTGGCATCGGGTACAACACCCGCTGGAAGGAGGATATTCGTTACCACTACGCGGAGATCAGCTCGCAGGTACCCCTGGGCAAGCGGCTGCGGGAATATTTCAACTCAGAAAAGCCGGAGGGTCGGGTGATCATGACCAGAGTGCAGAAAATGAACTGGAAAAACGTTTATTACAAATTCCTGGAGATCACCATCAGCGAGGCCAGGTGCCTGGAGCTGCACATGGAGATCGACTGGATCCCCATCGCTCACTCCAAGCCCACCGGAGGAAACGTCGTTCAGTATTTATTACCGGGCGGGATCCCCAAAAGCCCCGGCTTGTACGCCATCGGATACGAAGAGTGCCACGAGAAGCCCCCCTCCCCTCTCGCCGAGCACCGGGGGCCCGATCCCAGCAATGAGACTCAAGGGGAGCTGGAGGTCCCTTCGCCGCAAGCCTCCCTCCGGGTGGATATGGAATCCGCCCGGATTATCTACTGTTACCTCGGCATCGCCGAGGTCCGGACTCTCCAGCAGTGCCTGTTTTTACACTTTCAGGCAAACACCAAAACCTTCAGCAAAGATTGGGTCGGGATCAACGCCTTTTTATCTCAGAACTGCGTCGTAGAGCCCGGCGTGTCGCCCAAATCCATCTACATCAAATTTGTGGAAGTGGAGAGGGATTTTCTTTCCGCCGGCTCTTTGGTAGAGTGCCTGGAAAAAGCCATCGGATACCCCTTAAAATTTAACAACTGAGTCTCATCCTTCATAAGGATTAGGGCTTTCCGCCCCTTTTTTTTTTTCCATCTCGCTACCAGACGCTTTCGGATCCCGGACTTTTCCGCCTGGAAACGAGGTTTGGGGTGATGAGAGGCTTGCGGGGCGCTTTCCACGAGCTCGCCCCCAGCCGGCGAGCGTGTCCCGGCTCTCTTGCCGGCCGGTTTTCCTCCCGGAGCGGCGCGGCGAGGAGAAGCCCCCGGCCCATGAAACGCCCGTCGGTACATTCCACACGGGACGAGCGCCTACGCGTGGCGCGCTTTCGTACGAAAAAGCCGGGGTGGTTTTTTTTTCTTCTTTTTTTTTTTTTTTTTTTTTTTTTTTTTGGTTGTTTTTTCTTTATTCCACGGTGTCTCCTTTTTACGCATCCGTCTCTTACGTGTTATTATGGATCTGAATAAATAAGCAATAGATAACGGCAAGTCCAACCTTGGATCACGTTAGCGGGGACTCTTTTTCAAAGCCACCCTTCGATACTATTGTATATAATTTAGGACTTCACTTTTTTCACCCATCGAGTGTTCCCCTCTCTCCGAACAGTGTTGCCTGCAAAGAGACTCTGGTTTCCGTGACGTATTCCACTTTACTCGTAGCGTTGCCATATCTGCTTTCATTTTATTTTATTTTTTAACATTAAAACAATTCCTGGCCTTTTGATTTTTTTTTTTCTTTTTATTTCTTTTTTTTTGTTTTTGTTTTTTTTGTTTTTGTTGTTGTTCTTTTGGGTTTGGTTGGGGGGGGTTGGTTTTTTTTTTTTTTTATTTTTCCCCGCAGTTCTCCTCAGCCTTTTTGTGAGAATAACCTGGCAGCTGGGAACCTTTTTTTTTATTATTATTATTGTTATTATTATTATTATTTTTTGTCGTCGAACCATGCTTATGGATACAATCAAAGCTGTGAGAATGGGGAGGGGGGGAGTTGGGGACGGGGCAGGGGGGGACACGGGGGCGGGGGGGGGGACACATGGGGGTGGGGGAGGACGCATTTAACGCCTTTTTCAGACGTGTTGCTATATAAGCCCCATCACCTCGCTGGCGGGCGCTGGCGGTTTGGGTTTGGGTTTTTATTTTTATTTCCTTTCCAGACGCTCATCGATCGGTGAAGTTGTGACATGCAATGAATGTGTCAGTCCTAATAAAATCAAGCAAACACCTCCGGGCTTCGGCAAATGTCTGTCTCCTCCTCGAGGGGAATTTCGGGGGGGGGGGGGGGGTCGACACGCGGAGGTCTTCTCCTGGGTTGTTTCCACCGGGGCTTCGTTCCAGGGGTCGTTAGGGTGAGAGATGTTTAATTAATCTATTTTTTGGGGGGGGATGAGCGCTGCTGGAGCCGGTTTCCTTCCCCAGGAGATTCCCAAAACCTTTGAGAACGTGAGGATCGCGGATGGAGGTCGGCGTCGCCTTCGGCTGCCGTTCAGCCCTCGGATGGCAGAGGGAGGAAGAGGAGGAGGAGGAGGAGGAGGTCGCCTTCTGCCTTGCTCCCAGCGCTCAAAGTCGGGTGAATCGCCCCGAAATTGGGTGAGTTGCCCCAAAGAGCCTCTGGAAGCATGGGCTGGACCAGGGGGGTGAGGTGAGATCCCAGAGGGCTCTGCCCGGGTCGATCCCCCCAGGCGATCCCCCCATCCCGGCGGCGGCCGGGCTGGATTTACGGGGGGAGGCGAGGGCGAGAAGGGATTAATTCCCCCCCCCCCCCCGCCGCCGCCTTCCTCCGCTGGTGTCTAATCCCTCCTATCCCGCTTCCAGCTCTGACCCCGCTTGGGTCGGGGCGGGAAGGATTCGTCCCGGGGCTCCCGAAAATCAGGGAGGGTCAGGAATGTCCCTTTTGGGGGTATTTTTTTAATTAATTTTTAGGGATTTATGTCGTTTCCGCCCAGGGATGGCGGTGAGGGGTGCAGGAAGGGAGGCTCCCCCCTGCCGGGGTGGGGGGCATGGGGCTGGGGGGGGTTAGGGGTCCCTGTGCCTCCCACCTTGGGGGGGGGGTGTGTGTGTGTGACACTGAGGTGGCATTGGGGCGCCACACTGCGCCCCCCCTCCTAATTAATGAATAATAATCCAAATGATTATTAAATCGCGGGAAATCTGTTGGTGCGTGTCTGGGGGGGGGGGAGTTGGACCCCCCGGAGGGTGGGGTGGGTGGAGGCTCCGCCCCCTTCTCCACGCCACGCCCCCAACGAGGCCCCGCCCCCACCTGCGGGGCGGGGCCCCCCCTCCCCGCTTCCCCCCCCCCCCCCCCTCTCCCCCCCTCCCCGGCACCTGCTGGGCTCCGGCCATGGGCGCGCTCCCGCGGGCGGCGCTGGCGCTGGCTGCGCTGATGGGTGAGCGGGGGGGGCCGGGGGGGGCACGGGGGGCACCGGGCGGGATGTGCGGACCTGGCGGGGGGGGGGCACCGGGGGCAGCGGGGGGGGGGGGGCCCGGGCAGGGCGCGGCGGGGACCGAGGCGGGGGGGGGGGATCGGGAAGGCAACCGGGCGAACCGGGGGCGGGCCCGGGAGGGCCGGGGGGACCGGGGCACCGGGGGCACCGGGTTGATACCGAGGTGGGGACCGGGGGCACCGGGCAGGGCGCGGGGGAGACAGGGGGGCACCGGGGGGGGGGGGGGGCGGGCCTTAGGGGGGCACCCACCAGCCCCTCTCGGTGCCCCCAGTCCCCCACCCCAGCAGGCAGGTGGGTGCTGGGGAGGGGTAGGGAGGGCCCGATCCATCCCCATCCCCTTTTTGGGGTGCCCCAAGAGGGAAAAATCTGGGTCCCTCGGGAAAAGCCACATTGCTGCCGGATGGCGCCGTCCAGCCCCAACAAACCAAAAACCCCCCCGGGGGGGGGGAAAGAAGAACTTGGGGATCCTGCTGCGTCAGAGCTGATAACTCACCACCCTGCATGGCGTTGGGCGGAAAAAGGAAAAAAAAATTTTTTTTTTTTTTTCTTTTCCCCACAATAAAAACCCGCCTCCTCCCGGAGCTTTCAGGCCACCCCAGCTGGTTTTGGGGTGACGGGTCTCAACCCCTTCTGTCCATGGCCTTTTTCCCCTTCTTCTCCCCCCCAACTTCCAACCCTATTTGAGTTTTGGGGTTTGGTTTTTGTTGGTTTTTTTTTTTTTGAAACACCACGGTTGCTCCAAAGGGAAACATCCCTTGGCGTTCCCGGCGAAGGAGAGGCCTTTGGGGAAAGGAAACGGCCCCAAAAACAATGGCAGCGGCGTTTCCTCCCTGGCGGGACGATGGGTGGGGGTCCCCGCTCCCGGAGATGTTGGGTTTACTCCTTGAAGGGTTTTTTCCTCAATAACAGTGAATTAAAGGGTGTCGGGATGAGGCAGGAGGGGTCGCTTTGTCCTTAAATCCCAGCGGGATGCTCCTTTGCCGCATCCCGATGGTGTAAATTTGCACGGGGTTGTGATGGAACCCCCCCCCCAAAAAAAACCTCACACCCGAGTCCCAGGATGCGATGCTGTAGGGACCAAGAGCACAAAAATGCAGGAAAAAGCAGCTTTGGAGCCCCCAGATGGGTGGTTTGCTGTCGAACATCCCGTCCCCACCCTATGGGATCCATACGGGATCGTGATGGGGAAAAGCAAAACAAGGGGGGAAGGCTGGCATCCCTGTCCCCATCCCATCCCTGTCCCCAGTCCCTTCCCCATTCCCAATCCCTTCCCATCCCCATTCCACCTCCAATCCCTTCCCATCCCATCCCATCCCATCCCTAATCCCTTCCCAATCCCATCCCATCCGTATCCCGCCGCCGCCTCCTCCCTACATCAGGTCCCATCCCCATCCTCAATCCCTTCCCATCCCTATTCCACCTCCAATCCCTTCCCATCCCATCCTTGTCCCCATCCCTAATCCCTTCCCAATCCCATCCCATCCGTATCCCGCCGCCGCCTCCTCCCTACATCAGGGGTTAAAGCGCGTTTCTTTCTATAGCAAAGTCACGTAGTAGTATTATTATTATTTTATTTAATTTTTTTTTTCCCAAATTTGGTCTCTCTGGAGGATACGGCGCTTTCTGCCCCCTCTCCGGGGTCATGAGAAAAGCCGCTGTGGATTTTCCCAACGGACGCCGCTCCGCAGCCCGGCATCTCCTATCTGTCCGTTTATAAATAGTCAGAGTTAAGGGAGGGGAAAAAAAAAAATTCCTAAAAAATAAAATAATAAAAGGCCGGGTGGCTGCGTCACATCACCGTGTTGCTCCGTGACCTTTTTCCGAGGTTTTTAGGGGTCCTTTTTTCCGGCCAGATTCCCGCTGGGTATTTGAAATCCTGAGCTTGGGCTCTTGGGATTTAATTTGGGTCTGGGTTTCACATGACTCCGGCGCCTTAATCCTATCGAGCGGGGTCATCAAACCCCGGCCGCCTCCAGCCTTTAATTCCCCGCACGGTCAATAGCTTATAGGGTCGGGGGGGGCTCGGGGCGGGGGGGGAAAAGGGATTTTGGGGGGGGGGTGTTTAACGGGAAGCAGCTCTTTTGGGGTGAAACGATGCGATTTTGGATGAGGGCGGGGTGTTTAATACAGGCACGGGGTTAATATTGAGGGCGCTGCGGGCGCGTGGGGGATTTAAAGGTGGTTTTTTCCGTAGGGGAAAAAAAATGGAAAGGTGAATTTTAAATTTTAAGGGTGGTTTTTTTTTTCCAGGGGGAAAAATTTAAAGGTAATTTTAAAGGTAAATTTGCAGGGTTTTTTTTATTTTTCCCTAGGGAAAAAAAATTTAAAGGTATTTTTAAAGGTAAATGGAAAGGTTTTGGTTTTTTTTTTTCCATAAGGAAAAAATCCCGGCAGATGGGCTGGAGCGGAGGGAAAACACCCAGGCAGGTGCTTAGCTCAGGGCGGCTGGATAAAAATCAAGGTTTTTCAGCCCAAATAGCAGCCGGGAGGTCCCGCGGTTCCCCCCCCCTCATCCCCCCCCCCCCCCCCGCCGCTGATATGCGTATGAGCGCTGGGAGCGGCTTAATTTTTTCGATCTGGTTAAAGCATTAGAGGATTTGAAGCGGCGAGGTGGCTAAAGCTGGAGCGGACGCCAAAGGGTTCGGTCCCGTGCCCGCAGCTCAAGCACCTGCTCTCCCCAGCCCTTTTTCGGGTCAGATTGGTCCGAGATGAGGAATTTGGGGTGAATTCTGCAAGAAAAAGGGGATTTGGGGGAGCGAGCGTCCTCCAGATGTGCCCCCCTCGCCCCGACGTGCTGGGTGGGAGCTGACGGAGCCGCCATCTCCCGCTGCCGGTTAAGGGCGACTGAGCAAGGCGGCAGCCACAGCGCCCTATTAACAGGGACATCGTTAGGTTTCAGAGTGAACATGCCCCAGTGGGAGCACAGGGAGCCTGGCCTGCGGGCGGGGGGGGAGGTTCATGCCCGGGGCTGCAACAGGAAAACCCCGGCCGGTGCGGAGAATCTTTTCTTCCCCCAGTGCCTGGGTTTCCCTGGGGACCTGCAGCGCCCTTTGGCCCCATCACCCTTTTTTTTTGCCCCAAAAAATGATGTGGATGGAGGAGCTGGGCTGAAAAATCTGGATTTCCCCGGCTGTTGGGGGTGCACGGAGGGTTGGGAGCTGTCGCATCATTTAACGATGCTGTCTGCATCATTAATGAACTTCTTCATCTCCTTCTCCTTCCTCATCATCTCCTCTCCTTCTCCTTCCTCATCATCTCCTTCCTTCTCCTTCCTCATCATCTCCTTCCTTCTCCTTCCTCATCATCTCCTCTCCTTCTCCTTCCTCATCATCTCCTTCCTTCTCCTTCCTCATCATCTCCTCTCCTTCTCCTTCCTCATCATCTCCTCTCCTTCTCCTTCCTCATCATCTCCTTCTCCTTCTCCTTCTCCATCATCTCCTCTCCTTCTACTTCCTCATCATCTCCTCTCCTTCTCCTTCCTCATCATCTCCTCTCCTTCTCCTTCCTCATCATCTCCTCTCCTTCTCCTTCCTCATCATCTCCTTCCTTCTCCTTCCTCATCATCTCCTTCCTTCTCCTTCCTCATCATCTCCTTCCTTCTCCTTCTCCTTCTCCTTCTCCTTCTCCTTCTCCTCTCCTTCTCCTTCTCCTTCTCCTTCTCCTTCTCCTATTATTATTATTATTATTATTATTATTATTTACTATTACTATTGTTATTTATTTACTATTATCATTATCATTACTGCCACCACTACCACTGTCACTGCTATTCCACCCCTTACCCTCGTTAGCACCCCCTCATCGTTACGACTGCCGTCAGCATCACGAGCGTCCCTGCGGTCGCTGTTACCACCACGGCCCCACCATCGCCCCTGTTCTCCCAACCCCACACATCTCCCAGGCTGGGGGCAGATCAGCCCCCTCGGAGCTCTTTCCCTACGGAGATCCCGACGTATCTATCAGCCGGCGGGCGCTTCCTCCGCCGCTGCGGGAACGTAATGCAATTAACGGCACGGAATTCCAACACAGTTCCCTTTTTTTTTTTTCCCCATCCCAGGGCTTTTATTCTAGCCCATCTCTCAGTGTAATTCATAATCATCATCATCAAATTATTTTGCCCCGGGTGTGGTCGTGGCCAGGCTCCCCGCTGCCGGCCCCGGCTCCCGGCTGCATTTTTTTCCCCCCCTCGCCAGGACTTAAGGGTTTATGTTCTTAGCCCGGGTGAGCTATTTTTAAGCATCCTCGCCAGACCGGGGCTGATTTCTCCCGGTTTTTCACCGGAGAAGGGAAATTTGAATTTTTTTTTTTTATTTTTCTTTAATTCCTGGGAAGACTTTATCGGCCGGAGCAGAGTTTCCTGCCCGGAGCTGGAAGGCTCCGTCCGGAAACTGCGCCGATGCCTTGCCCGGGAGGGGGGATGAACGGATGCGGGGAGGAGGCTAAAAATACCCCCCAGTGCCTTGTTTTCTTCTTCCCACCCTGGAAAAAATCAACTTAAAACCTCAGAAGTCCGTAGGGAAGAGGCCTGGGCCGTCAGACGCTCCCTAAATCCTTCAAACCCAGGGATTTTTCCCCAAATCCCAGGTGGTAGCAAGGGTAGCAGCATCCCTCCCCCCGCCCCGCATCCCAGTCCAGAGCATCCCTGGGGCGCTGGCAGGGCCGGGGCCAGCCGGGGACACGGATCGATGGGTGGGATGCAGGGATGGAGCTGCCGGGATGCGGGTCCCGGCGTTCCCCCAGGAAAATTAAAAACACCCAACAAAATCCTGGCACAAACCCGACCTCGCCTGAGCCGATTAATTTTCCGGCTGAGCCTTACGGGCAAAGCCGGGGAATAATCTTCCCCCAGAGCCGAGCATCCTTCTCCGCTCCGTGGTACCCGCTGGTATTCCATCGCCTCCCCCGTGGGGTTTTGGGGGATGCGGGATGCAGGGGACACGGGGGAGGGTGGGGGGGGGGGGGGGGGGAAAACCCGCGCCGGCAGCAAAAAAAGGGGGGATGCTGGGATGATGGGGAGGGCAGGTGGGTGCCCCCACACACACACAAAATGGGGTGGAGGACATGGTGCGGCATCAGTGGGGGTTGGGGGTGCCCTAAATAAAGGGGGGTGCCCGCCCGCTGGAGCCCCGTGGGGAGAGGCGGCCGTCCCCAGGGAGGGGGGGGAATTTCGGCCGGAGCTTTTCCCATCTTGGCAGGGGGATGGGAGGGAACGGCATCGTCCCGCGTCCTCCGGAGCAGCCGGGAAGCCCTTCCCACGGCAGGGAAGGAGCAGAAACGTCCTCCGGGCCCAGCCTCCCAGCGATAACCTGGGATCGTTGGGTTTTCCCTTGGGAACGGGGAAGTTTTCCAACAGCTGGTGGGTTTTTATGGAAAAAAGGCACCTGGCGTTGAGTCATGTCCCGTTTTTCTTCCCTCTCCGGCCGCGGGCAGGTGTCTCCTCAGCCGTGCTGGAGGTGCACGTGGGGACGAGCTCGGTCTTCTCCGTGGAGGGGCAGCAAGCGGTGCTGCCGGCCTGGTACACCAGCCGCTCCCGGAAGAAGCCGTACGTCACCTGGCTGCTGGATAAGGAGGATGCCGACCCCTTCCAGGTGAGCGGTGGGGAAGGGAGGGGGGCAAGCGGGGAGGTGGCCATGGGGAGGGGTGCTTGTGGGGCCCACAATGGGGAGGCGCCCGTGATGGGGTGAAGCTCACGGTGCCCACCATGGGGAGGTGCCATGATGGGGTGAAATTCGCGGTGCCCATGATGGGGAGGTGCCATGATGGGGTGAATCGGGCCCACCTGGGAGGTGGGGATTCGTGGTGCCCATGATGGGGAGGTGCCATGATGGGGTGAAGCTCATGGGGCCCACCTTGTGGAGGTGGCCACCATGGGGAGGTGCCCACGATGGAGGGAAGCTCATGGTGCCCACCATGGGGAGGTGCCTGCAGTGGGGGCATCCTCATGGTGCCCATGATGGGGAGGTGCCCACAGTGGGGGATGTTTGTGGTGCCCACGATGGGGAGATGCCCACGGTGGGGGATGCTCGTGGTGCCCACGATGGGGAGATGCCCACGTTGCTGCCATAGGCGATGCTCGTGGTGCCCACGATGGGGAGACACCCACGATGGGGGATGGTTGTGGTACCCACGGTGGGGAGATGCCCACAGTTCCCGTGCTGTGGAAGCTCAGGGCAGGTGAGGATGGAGGGGGCTCACGCAGCAACCGCCGCTCCCCAAAATGTGGAATTTCGGGGGGGTGGGAGGGGGGTTCCTCTCCTGCAACACCATCCAGCGGCGACTGAGCGGGCGTTTTTCCCCCCCTGCAGATCCTGACCTACCTGGACGGGGTGGCGAAGGTGGAGGAGACGGAGCTGAAGCCCCGCGTGGGGTTCCTGTACCCCGTCCTCACCCACAACATCTCGGTGCTCCAACGCACGGCCGCGGGCGTCCCGTCAACGGGGGGTGACGTTGAGCTGCGCCTCCGAGAAGGGGAAGCCCTCGCCCGCGTACCAGTGGGAGCGCACGGCCCCCAGCCCGCAGGTCTTCTTCCCCCCCGCCCAGGGTAAGGTGGCACTTTGGGGGGGGGGGCTGGAAAATCCCGGGAAGCTTTGGCTGGGGGACACTTACGGCTTCGTCCCCTTCACTCTGCCCATTCCTGGCTTTGCCTGCAAGCGGGCAGGGGGGTGTCCCCTGAGCTCTGCCCCCTCCTGCGGGGGGGGGGGGATGGGGGGATGCGGGGGGGGGTGGGCACGGGGCAGCACCCGAATTTCTCACCCGCAGACCGGGCCAGGGGCACCCTCCGGCTGACCAACCTCTCCCTGGACATGTCGGGTCTCTACATCTGCGTGGCCGAAAACCGAGCGGGTTCGGCCACGTGTAGCATCGTCCTGGAGGTGCACTCAAGTGAGTACGTGTCCGCAGGGCCGGGGGGGGGGCCCACGCACACCCCCTCCCCACGAGGTCCCCGTGGGGTCCCCATGGGAATAAGGGGGGGGTGAACTTCCCCCCCCCACCGCCTCGCTGTCTCTCTCCGGCAGCTAGCACCAAAGCCGTCATCGCCGGCGCCGTGTTGGGCTCCCTGGGCGCCCTCGCCATCGTCATCTTCTTCGCCCAGTGGGTCGTCAGCTACCGGAGGAAGAAACGTGACAGCCAGGAGGAGGCAGCCAACGAGATCAAGTGAGGTGCCCCTCCCATGGGGGAGGTTCAAATTGTCATCGCTCTGTTTCAGAGTTAACAGCAGAGGGAAGGAGGTTTCCGTCTGTGGCTGGCCATTGTTAGGTTTCAGAGTTAACAGGGGCAGGGGTAGAAGGTTTCCACCCCTGGCCGGCCATCATTAGGTTTCAGAGTTAACAGGAGGAGGTTTCCACCCCTGGCCGGCCATCATTAGGTTTCAGAGTTAACAAGTGCATTTCCACCTCTGTTTCCCCCCCTTTCCCTCTCGCCCCCCTCTTTTGCCCCCCCTCTTTTTCCATGAGCTCTGTGCAACCTCAGGGTCCCGTAGCTTTGGGGGTGCGATGCCAGGGAGGGGAGCAGCGGGGTTTCCCGGTGCCGATCTCTCCGACGCTGTCCCCTCTCGGCAGGGAGGACGCCGTAGCCCCCAAAACCCCCTCCTGGGCCAGGAGCCCCGCTGCGGACACCATCTCCAAAACCAGCACCTTGTCCTCCATCGCCGGCACTCGGGAGAAACCCTACGGGGCCAGGCCCCCCTCCGACACCGCCTCCATCCTCACCGCCCCGGCAGCTACCGGGGCCGGGGGGGGGACGCCCCCCGCCTCTCGCCCCCCGCCCTTAATGGGGCCCCTCGGCGCCACCAGGACCCGGCCGCCCCCCCGGGCTCCTTGCCCCCCTCCAGCTTGGCACGGGCGGGCGCCGTCCCCGTCATGGTGCCGGCGCAGAGCCGAGCTGGCTCCTTGGTGTGAGCCGCCCCCCCCCCCCCCACAAAAAAGGGGGTGCCTGTATCCAGCACCCACCCCCCCATTTTCTGGGGTGTTTTTTTCCCTTTTGGGGCTGTTTGGGTTTTTGGTTTTTTTTTCAGAAGACGCCTTGAGCAGCTGGACTTGTCGTGGGGCTGTTTAATGGGGGGGGGCTCCCCGGGCTTGGGGGGGCTCCCTGGGTTTGGGGGGACCGAGTCTCCCTGTAACTGTAACACCCCAAAATAGCCCTGTCCCCGCCCGGGGGGGGGGGTGTGTGTGTGCTCTTTTTTTATATATGAGTTGAAATGGGGAATTTTTCATAAAAAGAGCATTAAAAGTGGGGGGGGGGGCTGGGGAGGGGGGAGGCGCACATTTTTTTTAGGGGTTTTCTGATTAAAAGCTGGCAGCGCTGCCCGGCCCCGTGGTTTTGGGTGAGTTTGGGGGGATTTAGGGGGCCGCGGGTTCCACGTCCCTCTGGGTGATGTCACAGCGGCTGTGTGATGTCACATCGCACCAGCCCGGGTCCTCGGGGTGGCGTCGTGACGTGCGTGTGTTGTCACACCCCAAAACTCATTGCTGTCCTTCACCGTGATGTCACACCCCGCCCCGCCCCGAGTCAGGCGGTATGATGTCACAACGAGTGTGTGGCATCACAGCGTCCGACTCCTGCTGTCAGGTTGTGACCGCTCACGGCTGCAGAGCAGCACGCGCGCTATCTCCCACCCACGAGCGGCGTCACGCCGTGCCACGCACACTTGTGTGATGTCACACCAGCCATCGCAGGTGATGTCACACGCGCCTGTACGGCGTCACACTGGCCATCCTCGCACGCCTGCCAAGCGACATCACGCGTACAGCCTCGCTGCTAGGGATCGCCCACCCTGCCACCATCCCAGCGCCGCACCGCGGTGACCTCACCGCTCCGCCCGGTGACATCGAAAGGCGCCAAGGACAGGCGGGGCCTCTGGCAGGGACCTTTATTGGGGCGGGGGGCGGCGGGGGGCGGCCGGGGGCGCGGGCAGGGCCCGGCTGCGGGTGGACCCCGGGGGGTGCATGCTGGGGGCGGCGGGGCGAAGCGGGGGCTCCTGGGCCTGGGCGGGCGGCGGGGGGGCCGGGGAGCACCTGGCGGCCCCTGCAAGCAAGAAGAGAGTGGTCAGCCCTGGGCCTGCCTGCTGGCCTGCCTGCACCCTGCCTGTGCCCTGCCTGCGCCCTGCCTGTGCCCTGCCTGCCCCTGCCTGCGCCCTGCCTGCACCCTGCCTGCCTGCACCCTGCCTGTGCCCTGCCTGTGCCTGCCTGCGCCCTGCCTGCCCCTGCACCCTGCCTCTGCCTGCACCCTGCCTGTGCCTGCCTGTGCCTGCCTGCGCCCTGCCTGTGCCCTGCCTCTGCCTGCACCCTGCCTGTGCCTGCCTGTGCCTGCCTGCGCCCTGCCTGTGCCCTGCCTGCGCCCTGCCTGCACCCTGCCTGTGCCTGCCTGTGCCTGCCTGCGCCCTGCCTGCACCCTGCCTGTGCCCTGCCCACGCCCTGCTCCTGCAGCTCGCACCCTCTCCATGCCCTGTTCCCTTCCTGCCCACACCCTGCCCGTGCCCTACTTCCCCCCCTGCACCGTTGCCCTGCCCGCCGCCCCCTGCTGCCTGCACCCTGCCCTCACCCAGCCCCACCCCAGCAGCCCGGAGCCTGGGGGGGCGGGGTGGGGACCCCAGGGACCCCGGTGAGGGGTACGGGGGGTGAACCCGGCTCGGAGCCCCGCAGGCGGGTGCAGGCCTGCTCAGCCCACCTAATGAGGCAGCCCTAACGAGCGTCACAGCCCCTGCAATTGGCAGCCGCTTCCCCACTGCACCCCAACTGCAGCCCCACTGCACCCACTGCACCCAACTGCATCCCCATGCACCCAACTGCATCCCCATTGCACCCACTGCAGCCCCATGCACCCCGTATCCCAACTGCATCCCAATGCATCCCATGCACCCAACTGCATCCTACTGAATCCCAATTGCATCCCACTGCAGCCCAACTGCAACCCCATTGCAGCCCCACAGTATCCCAACTGCATCCCAATTGCATCCCAACTGCAGCCCCACTGCATTCCTACTGTATCCCAATTGCATCCCAGTTGCATCCCAATTGCATCCCAGGTGCATCCCAATTGCATCCCAATTGCATCCCGACTGCATCCCGTATTGCATCCCAGGTGCATCCCAATTGCATCCTGACTGCATCCCATATTGCATCCCAATTGCATCCCGACTGCATCCCATATTGCATCCCAGGTGCATCCCAATTGCATCCCGTATTGCATCCCAATTGCATCCCGACTGCATCCCATCATCATGCATCCCATTGCATCTGACTGAATCCCATGCATCCCAGGTGCATCCCCATCGCATCCCCACTGCATCCTCACTGAATCCCCATTGCATCCCCACTGAATTCCCAATGCTTCCCCACTGCCTCCCCATCATCCCCCCCCCCCCGCAGCCGGGGCCGCCCCCGCGCGCCCCGCCGGCCCCCCCGGGCGTGGGGCACACCACAACCACCCCCCCCCCGGGGCCCCGATGCCACGCGGCCTCGGCACCGTGGGCGCTTTTTAAATTTACCTTTTCCTGCCAGGAGACTGTGACACAGGCTTTTAAAAATAGCATGTGCTGAGGCGAGGCGTTCGGGGTGGTGTTGCTAAGGGAGAAATTCAATTCAAATCTAGGGCTTCGCCTTCCCATGCTAACTACTACGGCGCGCTCCCAAAATTAGGGCAGGCAGGGGCTGCCTGCCCGCGCGCCTTCACCTCTTGGGAAGAAAAACCCCTTCGCCACCCTGAATCGGCGCGGGGAAGGATGCTGCCTTGTCAGAACGACCCCATTTTGGGGGGGGGGGGGGGGGGGGCAAAGGGGGATTTGGGGCGTACCTAGTCGCCGTTGCGGAGGTCGCCGCCGCGGGTGCTGTTGGCGCACTCGGCGTCCTTGGTTTTCCGATCGATCTCCCCCCCTTTGATCTTCTTGCGGGTCATATGGCCCCGGAAACTAGCCTGGATCTTGGCGGCCGCCGCGTTGGCGTCGGGATCGTCCAAGGGGATGTCCAGGATGTCCTCGTCCAGCTTTGTGCAGGCTCCTTCCTGCCGGCGGCAACGAGAGGGTTACGGCTGGTGGCACCCCAAAAAAGCCATCCCCTCCCGCCGATTTAATCCATTAAATGACTCCTAAATCAGCCCCTGTGCTAAAAAACGGGAGTTCTTTACTAAAAAATGGGGGTTCTTTGCTAAAAATGGGGGTTCTTTGCTAAAAATTAGGGCTCTTTGGTAAAAATTAGGGCGCTCTGCTAAAAATCAGGGTCGCTTGCAGGTGTCTTGGGGGATTTGCGACCGAAGGTGCAGGGGAAAAGCTGCTTCGCCCCCTGCTCATCCCCAAATCCCCCGCCTGGACCAGGTGGCAGCAAAAAGCCACCCACCCCCCCCCAGGGCCAGATCCTGCTGCCCCCCGGGTTGTGGTACGGGGAGAGGAGCATCCATGGGAGCAGTGGGTGGAGGTTGGGGGGGGGTTTTCGGCACAGGGGGTGCAAACCGAGCTGGCCGTGCCTCAGTTTCCCCTTCCCTGGCAGCCTGTTGAATCCCCCCGCATCCCTGCTGAGGGCTTTGGCTGAAAACACTGGGAAATTTTGGGGGGGGGGGAAGGAATGATGCTGAAGCGGAGGGGGGGAAGCCCCCACTACGGCTCTATCACCGCAGCCCACCCCCCCTCCTGCCGCATCCCACCGGAGCGGTTGGACCTGGCGCCGAGGTCAAGGTGGGGGAAAAGGAAAAAAAAAACCCAACAAATCCCATGGGAAAACCTAATGGGATGGGAGCGAGCCGGCGTCGGATGCTCCAGTGCCGGCAGCAGTGCGGGTGCCTCCTTTGCATCACCCCAGGAGGGGTTTTTTTTGGGGGGGGTGTTGTTTGGAAGCTGGGGATTTGGGGGGGGGGGGGGTGCTCTTCCCCTCGGAGCGTGCCACGGCTCCGCAAAGTTGCTCGGGTTGTTTTACCGGCGCGAAAGGTGAAGGGAGCGAAAGAGCAGCGGCGGCTTAAGTGACAGGTCCGAGGTGGAAATGAGATGTCCGGGGTGGAAACGGTATAGCCGGGGCTGGAAATCCTATAGCCAGGGCTGGAAATCCTATAGCCAGGGGAGAAATCCTATAGCCGGGGCTGGAAATCCTATAGCCAGGGGAGAAATCCTATAGCCGGGCTGGAAATCCTATAGCCAGGGGAGAAATCCTATAGCTGGGGCTGGAAATTCTATAGCCAGGGGAGAAATCCTATAGCCGGGGCTGGAAATCCTATAGCCAGGGGAGAAATCCTATAGCCGGGGCTGGAAATCCTATAGCCAGGGGAGAAATCCTATAGCCGGGGCTGGAAATCCTATAGCCAGGGGAGAAATCCTACATCTAGGAGAGACATCCAATATTCAGGGGAGAAATCCATATATATGGGGGAGGGAATCCTATAGCCAGGGCTGGAAATCCTATAGCCAGGGGAGAAATCCTATAGCCGGGGCTGGAAATCCTATAGCCAGGGGAGAAATCCTAGTCTGGGGGGAGGAAATCCTATAGCCGGGGCTGGAAATCCTATAGCCAGGGGAGAAATCCTATAGCCAGGGGAGAAATCCTATAGCCGGGGAGAAATCCTATAGCCAGGGGAGAAATCCTATAGCGGGCGAAATCCTATAGCCGGGGAGAAATCCTAGATCTAGGGAGACATCCAATATATGGGGGAGGAAATCCTATAGCCAGCAGAGAAATCCTATAGCCAGCAGAAACCTATACCAGGGGGAGGAAATCCTATATCCAGGGGGGGGAACCTTATATAGGGGAGAAATCCTATATTCAGGGGAGAAATCCTATATCAGGGGGGAAATCCTATATCCAGGGGAGAAAATCCTATATTCGGGGGGAAACCTATATACAGGGGGGGGGCATATCTATATCCAGTCGAGAAATCCTATATCCAGCGGAGAAATCCTATATCCAGGGGGAGAAATCTTATATGCAGGGGAGAAATCCTGTATTTAGAGGGGGAAATTCTATATACGGGGGGAGAAAATCCTATATTTAGGGGAGAAATCCTATATATGGAGGGAAAAATATTTAAGGGAGAAATCCTATATATGGGGAGAAAATCCTATATTTAGGGGAGGAATCCTATATCCAGGGGGGAGAAATCTCATATCCAGGGTGGGCTTTGCCTCTCTGGAGGTGCCCAGGAGGGCAGATGGGGGCTTCTGCCTGTGCTGCCAGACGAGCAGGAGGGAAAAAAGGGGGGGAAAAAGGGGGAAAAAGGGGGGGGGGGGAAAGAAAATGGGGGGGAAAAATAGGGGGAAAAGGGGAAAGGGGGGGAAAAGGGGAGAAAAGGGGGAAAAAGGCTGTGGGTTTCTGCCGGATCAGCTCCCCGAGCCAGCTGCCGGCCGGGCGGCGAGGGGTGCTCGCCCTCGGGTGAGGACGGAGGGGTGCAGCCCCCTGCTCGCCCCAATTTATCCCTGTATCCATAAGCAACCCCAATCCTGGAGTAATTTGGGGGGGGGCGGGATGAGAAAAAGCTGAATAAAAGCAGAATTCCCCATCTGGCCGCTGAATTTGGGGACAGGGGGGGGAACTTTCCTGGCTGGGATGCGGGACGGAAAGGGGGGGTTTGGGGAGGGGTATGGGCCTGGGGGTCTGCAACAGCGCTGGGCTGGGGGGGGGCACGTGGAGTTGGTTGAGCTCCTGGGTGCAGCACCCATCGCAGCATCACCACCCCCCCCCCCCCCAAATCCCCTCCGCCGCCCCCGTACCCAGCTCCCAGCGGAGGGCGGCAGGGCGGGGGGGCAATAATAACAATAATAATAAATTAAAGGCAGAGAAGCGGGGCGCTGAGGGGCCGGGGGGGGGGGGGGGGGGGTGGACACCTACGCGCCTGGCGGGGGGGGGGGCGGCCAGGGCGGGCGAGGGCTCCGGCAGGGTCTCGCTTCCCCGGTGGCTTCTCCCGGCGCAGGTGGCAAGTTGAGCGGAGCCGCTTGCCTACGTAATGCGCTTTCCTCCGGGCGAGCCTATCAGCCCTACACCCCTGCCAGGCTTTTTTTTTTTTTTTTTTTTTTTTTTTTTTTTGGGGGGGGGGGGGGGGGGGGGGGGGGGGTGTTTCTTATTTTTTTCCTTCCCTTTCTCTTTTTTTTTTTTTTTTTTTTTTTTTTTTTAATACCTCCTCCAATTTTATTTCGCAGCCTCCAACTCCCTGCTAACGCTTAAAGGAGCCGGCAGCTCCCGTCGGAGTTTCGTGCAATAATCAAATGACACGCGGAGGACGCGAGGGAATATTTAACGGCGCTGGCGGGTCGCGCCCTCCGCCCGGCGAGTTTACTCCCTGCCCAAAGTCGCAGCGAATTTTTGGGGAGCAGGACGGGGGGGCAAAGCCATGGGAAATGAGGGAGATGGGTTATTTTGGGGGGGGGGGGGGGGGGATGCTTGGCCGGCCGCGCTGCTGGAGGAGGGTTTGTTTGCACACGGCGGGGGCAAAACCTTCCCGACTCAACTTAGGGCTTGGTTCCGAAAGAGGGCGAGGGTGAGGGTGGTGAGGATGAGGATGGCGAGGAAGGGTGGGTATGGAGGGACGCTGCGTCCCCCCCGAGCATCCGCTGAAGCCCGGGGGTGATGTGCCCAAATGCGGGCTCCAGGTGGAGGAGGGGGGCTCCGCTTTGGGGGTTTGGGGGTCCCCTCCCTGCTCACAGGAGCGGCTGACCCCCCCAGATTTGGGGTGTTTTCCAGCCAAACCTGCAAACCCAGCCGTCTTCCCAGCCCTCGGTGCTACCTGCGGACCCCGCTTTTGCCCTCGGACCATGCTGAGGTGCCGGGGCCGGCGGGGTGGGATGGGGGGACCCCAGGAAAGAGGGGGACCCCCAAGGCAATGTGGGGGGCTGCAGCCCGCGGCCCCCCGCATCGGCCGCCTTGCTCGCCTCTAATCTGGGTTTGGGAGTTGCTAAGCAACCGCATAAGTCGCCCGTGGGCTCCGCTTGCCGATGCTGGCTCCGGCCGGCCCCCAAAAAGCAGGGTGGCCCCCCCAGCCAGGCACCGGCACCCCCCGGCCCACCGGCGCAGTCGGGCCTCCCCGGCTGGGCTTGCTCACGGGGCCACGTCCTGCTCAGGGGCCTGGTGGCACTGACCTTCCTCTTTGCCATCACCGGCATCATCATCACCATCACCGTTAGCCCCACTGACACCACCGGCCCCGCTCCCGGCACCCCTGTCCCCACGCGCCACCAGCCCTGTCCCGTCCCCTCCCCCCCCCCCTCCCCATCCCCTTCCCCCCCCCTTCCCATCACCGTCCCTGTTCCTGTCCCCATCACCCCCGCCCCGCCCCCCCCTTCACCAGCTAACAGCGGGGGGTCACCCTCCCCCCAGCAGCACCCAGGCACCCAGACCCTGTGCCTGGGGGGGACGGGTGCTCCCGAGCACCCCTCCGTCCCCCCTGCCAGCCACCAGCACCCGGCTCTCCCCGCCGGAGCCGCTTCCCCACCACCAGCTCAGCGGGGGGGGGCAAAAATAGCTCTGCTCCAGAAAACCCCGCTCCAGCTTCCAGGCAAAGCCTTGGCCGCTCCGCCGGGATTTTTAGACGGGAAAACGATCCCTTTCCCCCCTTTTTTTCTTAGACCCTCCCAGATCCTTGCTCCAGCAACAGAAGACGGGGTGGGTTTGGGGGGAGCCGAGCAGAAAGGTTTTTCGGGGTTTTCGTGTATCAAGGATCTGGGAAAATTAGCCCCAAAACTAGGATGCAAAATGCCAGATCATCCCGGTACCAGCAAACCCCCCAAAAATGCACAAAACCGCGGGGTATGGGGGAAGTTTTGGTGCACCCCCTCCCCAAAACCTGCTCCGGCCACAGCCCCCCCGGTCCTGGCAGAGCCACCGAGCGCCGACGTCTCCCGCAGGCTGCGGCTGCGGAGGAGGGACACGAAATGCCAGAACATTTCTAATCATTAACGGCGGGTTTTGAGCCCGTTCCAGGCTCTGCTTTTTTCCTCCCCAGGCCCCTTCATCCGAGAAAACAACCCACCCCGGGGCGCAACATGGAGGGGGGGAAGGAATATCGGGGTGATGCTTTTCCAGGCGCTCCAGCATCTCCTAAATCCGAATCCGGATTAAAATAACTCCTATTTCAGAAGGGGGGACGGGGACCACGGCTGGCAAGACCCGCCGGAAACATCCCGCCGTCGTGGTTTGAGATGGTGGCACCGAGGTGTTAAAAAAATCCCGAAAAAAAGAAAAGAAAAAGGGGGAATTTGATGCTGGAAAAGCGCCCTGGGCGGGCAGCGTTGGCTGCCGAAGCGGGAGCCGGCAGCCGGCGAGGCGGTGCCGGGGGGGTCAAGGCGTAGCCGCTTGGCATCGGCCCCGGCGTAGGGTCCCCGCCAGCTTTTTTTTTTTTTTTTTTTTTTTTTTTTTTTCCTTTTCCTCATCCCTCCTTCCTGTTTTTCCCAGGGGAGCCGCCGCCGTGCCCCGTGCCACCGTGGGCGAGCGCCGCACGCCGCATATGGCCGGCTCCCCCCGGGGAAAAACAGGAAGGGGGGGGGGGGGGGCACAAAAAGGGGGTGAGCGGGGGGTGGGTTTCAGTCCCCCCCCCCCCCAAAGAAAAAGAGCAGCCAGTTTCGGCGCAAACCCCATCGCTTCTATTTTCAGCGCCGGTTGGGATTTTGAAACCCCTGCGGCTGAGAAAAGCTGAATTTGACCGGTTGGAATGGGATGGGGGACACCCCCCCGTGCTCCCTAAAATACCAGGGAGGCATCTCAGCTCTTGGGGGGGGGGGGGGAGAAAAGGAGCAATGTCACGTCCCTCCTTCACACGAGGACGCTATTAAATTTTTGACAACCTCCAGGGATGCAGGGGCCTAAATATAGAGCCTTAAAATATCATCTCGAGCTCAGCCCAGCTCCTAAACCCGGGTTTTTTTAGGGAAGAAATCTCAGGTGGGAGTCGCTAATAACAGCGGGGACCTCATTAATAAAAATTCTCATTAAAAAAGCACCGGGGGGGTGGGATGGGAGCTCCTTGCCCACCCCCAAGAGAAGGGCAGGAACCTGATGGGGAAATTGAGGTTTTGTTGGGGTTTTTTTTCCAAGCCGTGGCACCTCGTTTTGGGTTCGGATGTTGCCAAATGGGGGATCTGGGGCGAGGGCTCGGGTCGGGTCCCCGGGGAGGTGTCCCTCTTATGGTTATGGGGGCACGCTCCCCGTCGGCCGTGGGTTTGCCCCTCTCTGCTGCATCGCGGTGAGGATTTTTGGGGAGGAATCACGGCACGTCGGCGCTGCTGGGTGCTGTCAGCTCCCCCTGATGCTGTTTTGGGCTCAGACAGCCCTGGTTTGGGCTCAGATAGCCCTGGTTTGGGTGCGGGTGCTGCGTCCCTTACTGTGTCCGTGCTCGCAGCGCTGCCTGCCTGCTCCCCTGCCTCGTCCTCCTCCTTCTCCTTGTCCTCCTTCTCCTCGTTCTCCTCCGGCTCCTGGAGAAAAAGCAGGAAAAAATTAAAATTTAGGTGGTGTGGAACAAGGGCAGCGGGGCTGGGGTGGGTGTGAGGACCCAGCCCTTCGCCCCAGGCACCCCAAATTCTCCAGAGGGGACTGGGGGGGAGGCAGGGAGGGCAGCCTACCTGGGAAGGGAACTGGGTGAGAAGCTCGTCCTCCAGCCGGGCTCCCCACGCTGCCGGGTCGGCTGAGCTCTCTGGGGAGGGAGAGGCTTGATGCCACGCAGGATGGGCACGAGGGGCAGGCACGCGCCTGGGCGATGGGCAGGCGGGGCTGATGCCCCAGGGATGGGCACACGGGGCAGGGCTGAGGGCTCAGGGGTTGGGGAAGGTGCAAAGTCCCCTAGGACGGGCACACAGGGCAGGCCCAACACCCTGGGGATGGGCACATGGGCAGCCATGATGCCATGAGTGATGGGCACATGGGGCAGTGCTGAGGGCTCAAGGGTGGGGGAAGGTGCAAAGTCCCCTAGGACGGGCAGATGGGGCAGGCCTGACGCCCTGGGTGATGGGCACATGGGCAGGCGTGATTCCCTGAGCAATGGGCACACGGGGCAGGCCTGATCCCTGGGCAATGGGCACACGGGCAGGCCTGACGCCATGGGTGATGGGCACAAGGGGCAGGCACGATGCCCTGGGTGATGGGCATGCAGGCAGGCCTGATGCCCCAGGGATGGGCACATGGGGCAGACCTGACGCCCTGGGTGATGGGCACACGGGGCAGGCCTGATGCCCCAGGGATGGGCACACGGGGCAGGCCTGACGCCCTGGGCGATGGGCACATGGGACAGGCCTGACGCCATGGGCGATGGGCACATGGGGCAGGCCTGACACCCTGGAGGGCAGGGGGCCTGATGCCATGGGCGATGGGCACACGGGGCAGGCCTGACGCCCTGGGCGATGGGCACACGGGCAGGCCTGCCGCCATGCAGGATGGGCAGCTCATGCGGTGTGAGGCAGGGGCTGGGGGTGCAGGGTTGGGTGCTGCCGGGCCACACTCACCCTCTCTCTGCTCCAGCAGCGTTTGGAAGTGCTGAGCGGCGAAGGCCACCACGTCTGTGGGCTGCGCCCGCAGCACCTCCCGTGCCAGCCCCTCCAGCAGGTTTCGGAAGCCGGCGGGCAGCCGCAGGGTGGTGCTGGAGGAGGGGGTGGGCATGGCCGCCTCTCCCGGGCCCCTGCCGCGGAGCACAGCCCGGGTCAGCTGCCACCCGCACCCCCGCAGCCCGCACCGGGCCGCGCCGGGACCGAACCCCCGGCCCTAAGGACGGGCGGGGGGGGGGGCCGCCTGAGTGCGCGTGCGCGGCGGTTGCCCGGGCAGGGCGGGGGGAGCGGCCGCAGAGGGCCCCGAAACCGGCGCCCCCCCAGGTCCCCCCCGGTGCCCCCGGTCCCCCGCAGCCCGACCCGCGCCCCCTCCCCTCGGCCCCGGGGCCCCCAGCCCCGGCCCCGCCCCTCGGACCCGGCCAGGCCGCGCCGGTGCCTCAGGCCGCGGTGAGGAGCTGTCGCTTGGCAACCGCCCCCCCCACCCCGGCGCCGCGTGCCCAGGCCCCGCCCCCAGGCGCCGGTCACGCCCCATGGGGGCGGGGCCTGACGGGGGCGGGGCCTGACGGGGCGGGGGTACCGGTGCCCCCCAAGATGGCGACGTGGGTGCTGCTGGCGCTGGCTCCGGTGGCCGCAGGTAACGGGCCCGGGGGGGCCGCTCCGCACCCCGCCCCGCCGGCACCCTGCGCAGCCCGGCCCGAGGCGGCGGGACCCCCCCCTTGGCACCCCCGGAGCCCCGCTTCAGGGCCCTTGGCACCCCCAGAGCCCTGTTTGTCACCCTTGGCACCCCCAGAGCCCTGCTTCGGGGCCCTCGGCGTCCCCTAAACCCCGCTTTGGTGTCCTTGGCGCCCTCCCAGCCCCGCTTCAGGGCCCTTGGCACCCCCCTGAGCCCAGCTTTGGTGTCCCTTGGCATCCCCCCAGCCCTGCTTCGGGGCCCTCGGCGTCACCCCAGCCCCGCTTTGATGCCCTTTGCGACCCCCGGAGCCCCACCTCAGGGCCCTTGGCACCCCCAGAGCCCCGCTTTGATGCCCTTTGCACCCCCGGAGCCCCACCTCAGGGCCCTTTGCACCCCCAGAGCCCCGTTTGTCACCCTTGGCACCCCCGAGCCCCGCTTCGGGGCCCTCGGCGCCCCAAACCCCGCTTCAATGCCTTTGGCACCCCCCAGAGCCCACTTTGTGCCCTTGGCATCCCCCAGCCCTGTTCGGGCCCTTGCCCCCCAGCCCTGCTTCAGGGCCCTTGGCACCCCCTTACCCAGCTTTGGTGCCCTTTGCACCCCCCTGGGCCCCCTCTTCAACATTCCTGGCATCCCCCCGAGCCCCGCTTTGATGCCCATGGCACCCCCAGAGCCCCACCTGGGCCCTTTGCACCCCCAGAGCCCCGCTTTGATGCCCTTTGCACCCCGGAGCCCCACTTCAAGGCCCTTTGCACCCCCAGAGCCCCACCCAGGGCCCTTGGCACCCCCCAAGCCCCGCTTCAAGGCCCTTTACCCCCGAGCCCCGCTTTGATGCCCTTTGCACCCCCCAGCCCTGTTTGTCACCCTTGGTACCCCCAGAGCCCCGCTTTGATGCCCTTGGCATCCCCCCAACCCTGCTTCAGGGCCCTTGGCACCCCCCCAGCCCTGCTTTGATGCCCTTGGCACCTCCCAGGCCTTGCTTCGATGCCCTTCGCACCCCCAGAGCCCCGCTTCGACACCCTTGGAACCCCCCCAGCCCCCCCCCCGGCCCCCCTCGGACACCCTTTGCGCTCCCCATCCCCTCTTCCACGCCCTCGGCACGTCGCTGCCGCCGTGGGACGATGCTTTACGTAAGGCGGGAGTCGCATGCGGCTCCTCGGCGGCATCTCACGGGCTCTCCTCCCCTCCCTCCTCCCCGCCGCTTTTTATAGCCTCCAGTCTCTTCCCCGGCGTCTCAGTTTTGGGGTTTTTTTTCCCCTCCGACTCGTCTTTTTTATGTAACTCGTCCTTCTCAGCGCCTCGTTGCATGAGGCGGTGGGACCAGCGATTCAGCTGATGTCGGAGAGGCCAAGGGCATCGTTTCTTTCCTTCATTAAACCCGGCCTGGAATGGCTGTGGAGGAGGCAGCGCTCTGTGAGCCCCAGTTTGATCGCTACAACGGGGATCGAGGCTCAGATCTGTGCCCGCAATCGTTGCCCTGACCCCCTTTAAGCATGGTTTTATTTTCACACCCCAAAACCAGGGCTTTTGGGGATGTCAGGGCTGGGACCTCTGCTTCCCTCTCCGCTGAAGGCGCCTTTGCCAGTGCCCCGTGATTCCCATCCCACCACACGTCAAATTTTTTTTGCAAGGGGAAAAATATGTCCGAACATTTTTGTTAGCAAGGCTGGGCTGGTGGAGACGCTCCCGCACTGTTATTAGAAGAATTTCTACCAAAATCTGTATCTAAATTCTGTGTAACACAAGCTCCTGTGCTCTGGTGACCTCCCTCGTAGTGCTGGGCTCTCTCAGGGACTTCAGATCCTGCTGCTTCCTCCGCTCCTTCCTTGATTCGGTTGATCGGGATCAGCAGCCATAAATTAAAGCGGCATCTCAAATAATCCGTGGTTAAGAGGGAGTCGGAGGCCACGCCGGGGATCTTTCTCGTTGCTTTTTGCGCTGTCTCTCGATCCTAGGGGCGATGCTTGGCTTTGCGTCCTACTACGGCGACCACATGGTGCTGCAGAAGGGGCCGGCGGGGGCCGTGGTGTGGGGCTACGGGGAGCCGGGGACGGCGGTGACCGTGGCGCTCTCCGAGGACGGCGGCCTCGTCGTCATGAAGAAGACGGCGCGAGTTAAAGGTCGGTCCCGGACCCTCGCCGGGTAGCTGGGGCCGCTGGTTTTGGTGGCTGAGGTTGGGGCGGGGGCGGTTCGGTCACTCCCCTCCCCACCGACGCCGGCCTTTGCTCACTTCGGTTTCCCAACAGCGGGATCCCGTGGGAGCCGAGCGGCCGCTGGAGTGGGTGGCACCACGTAGGCTTGAGCCGAATGCTGAGGCTGCGGAGGGGAGAGCGGGGGGACTTAGCTCCTCTCCCTGTCGAAACCATCCCGGGGGAAATCTCCAGAGCGCTCCTGGCTGGTTTTTTCGGTTTTTTTGTTTGTTTTTTTTTTTTTTGATGTGTTCCCCCCTTGGAGGATCCTGCTGGGGATCTCTGAGCGCTGAAGGATGCCGCCTCTGCAGGCAGAGCCTGGGAGGGCTCGCAGGCACCTGGGATCTCACCTGCTGGCCCCCAGGGGGGCTGCTCACCACCTTTGTGGGGCACAAAGAGCCCGGAGGTGTCTTGCAAGAGAGCAGCGATCCGCTGCTACCAGGAGATCTGCAGGATCCGGCCCCAACCGGGCCAGAAAATCCACGCTAAGCTCCAGCAGAATATCTTTACGCCTCGATTTCAGCGCCTCTAAAATTAGCCGGAGACATCTCGGTGTCACACACACCAAGCTGCTCCTGTAATCCCGGTTCCTCCCAGCAGCTTCTGCTCTGACACACATTTGTCTTCCAGATTTTCTTCTTAACCCCTAAGTTCCCTCAAGGAGAGACCCTCTGATGGTGGAGAGCTTCCAAAACCCATTTCCCCGGCCCGGCCCTGCGGTGGGGAAGCTTTCCCTCATGGCCTGTCCATCCCCACTGGTTGTTGGCCACTCATCCCACCTCTGTGAAGGTCTTGAGATCTTTGTAGGGATTGTGGAGGACAAACACCGTCCTCTTCTTCCAGGACCGTCTGGGACGTGGACAACTGTCCTGGACCCTATGGATCAGGGCGGTCCCTACGCGCTGACGGTCAGGCAGGGCTCGGAGAACGTGACGCTGCGGGACGTCTACTTTGGGGACGTGTGGTTTTGCAGTGGGCAGAGCAACATGGCAATGACGGTCTCGCAGGTAAGGCCCCGCGGCGTGGCCCGGCCTGGCCGGATCAGGCAGGGATCAGGCAGGGATCAGGCAGGGAAGCGCCTCGCGCACTCCCAACCCTTCCCTAGGTCACCAACGCCAGCCAGGAGCTCGCTGCCGCCACTCACTACCCCTATATCCGCATCTTCGCCGCGGCGCCTGCCCGCTCCGACGTGGAGCTGGAGGACCTGGAGCAAATCGATTTGCCGTGGTCCATCCCGACGGCTGGTGAGTGCAACACCCCTCCAAAAAAACCAAAAAAAGCCTGGAAATGGCTTTTTTCCTGCCTCTTTTTTTTCCTGTCTTGAACAGAAAACCTGGGCCACGGGAATTTCACCTACTTCTCGGCCGTGTGCTGGCTGCTGGGGCGGTACCTCCACGAGACCCTGCGGTACCCCGTGGGGCTGGTGGAGGCGGCCTGGGGGGGCACCCCCATCGAGGCCTGGTCCTCCCGAAGGGCCCTGCAGGCGTGCGGGCTCCCGGAGGACGCAGGGAGGTGAGAGAAGATGCGGTGAAAATACCTCCTGCCCCCGTGCCGCATGGGTTTTGGGGGGGCATCCTCCATCCCTCCCCATCCTGCCTCCTCCCCTGGAGACCCCTGCCCCCCCCAGGCATCATTTTCCCCGCCCCCCCCCAGGTAAAATCCCCCCCCATGATGAGGGCATCGGGCACATCTTGGTGGGTAAAGGGGGTGGCAGGGGGGAAGAGGGGGACCCCAGGGCTCCCCTTTTGCACAGCGCTTGCTTTAACCGTGCCAGCCTTAGGGCTAGCCTTGCGTTTTGCACTCCCTTAAGCTCAGCTTTGCCTTCCAGCATCTCCCCACACTGGGAGCTCTCCGGCCCGCAAACACCCTCCGTGCTCTGGAACGCCATGATCCACCCGCTGCTCAACATGACGCTACGGGGCATCGCTTGGTACCAGGGTAAGCCCCCCCTCCCCAGCACGGAGCAGCCCCCCCCGTCCCCCCCGGGCTCTCACCAGCCCTTTGCTTTCGGGGCCAGGCGAGGCCAACACCTTCCTGCACACGGACCGGTACAACTGCACCTTCCCCGCGCTCATCGCCGACTGGCGCCGAGCTTTCCACGCCGGATCAGCCGGGCAGACGGAGCCGCTCCTCCCCTTCGGCTTCGTGCAGGTGAGGCGGGGGAGCGAGGGGCAGGACCCCCAGCCTCCTGTGGGGACGGTGGTGTGATTTTTGGGGAGGTTTTACCCCTCCAGTTGCACTCCAGAGGCCAATTCCGAGCTGGCCGGAGGGCAGATGCTGGGAAAGAGGGGAGGCGTCCTGCCGGGGTGCCGAATCCTGGGCAGGGACCGCAGCGGGTGTTTTGGGGAGCGATGGCTGAGCCACTTCCCCAGCTCCTCCACCCTACTCTGCCTCGCAGTTGGCCACCTATCGCCGGCAGAGCCCGGACGACAGCTTCGCCCGCCTCCGCTGGCACCAAACAGCCGACCTGGGGGTCGTCCCCAACGCCAAGATGCCCAGCACCTTCATGGCAGTGGCGATGGATCTGGGTGACGAGCACTCTCCCTACGGCAGGCGAGTCCCGGGCGGCGGGGACGAGGGTGTGGCGATGAAGCCATGGGATCCCAACCCCACCTCCCTCCTCTTCCCCGGCAGCATCCACCCCCGGGACAAGCAGAACGTGGCTCACCGGCTGCACCTGGGCGCCAGGGCTGTGGCCTATGGGGAGAAGGACTTGGTTTTCCAGGGGCCATACCCCACCGGGGCTGTCCTGGAGGTGACCAGGGGGCTGCTGAACCTCACCTACAGCCAGGAGCTCGTCTGCCGCAGGAGGGACACGCAGGCGTTCGAGGTGAGGAAGGGGAGAAGCTTTGCCCCGGGGCTGGAAGAGGGAAGCCCACCTTGACAGTGGTTTCTCTCCCACCCAGGTCTGCTGCTCCGGCCAGCCGACCCCGTGCGGGTGGCTGCCAGCACCCATGGTGGCAGTGGGGTCCCACACGGTGACGCTGGCCCTGGCCGGCTGCGGGACACCGGTGCTGGGCTTGCGCTACGCCTGGGCCGAGTGGCCCTGCGAGTACGAGTCCTGCGCCCTCTACAACACCCAGGGGCTGCCCGCACCCCCGTTCCTGATGGACACCCTGCCCGCGGGGGGAACCCCAGGGCACCCCGGAACAGCCAGGGGGAGGGAGCTGCTTCTCCTCCCCGGGGGATTTAGGTGAGGGGATGGCAGAGGGGGCTCAGACCTCTCGCAGAACGGCTCAGGGCTGCTGGCACCCTGCCTTTCTAATTCAGGGAGGTGGCTGGCTTAATTACTGTCTTACTAATTAAATACTTCCCTGCTCGTCTTTGGCCCAAAGTCAAGGCTGCAGGGGCGGGGGGGGGGGAAAGCCAGCTTAAAATTAAATTTATGAAAAATTACATAAAGCCAAAGAGCAGGACACGCTGATGGGAGTTGAACCCCTCACCGCTGCTCCTCCCTGCCCATGGAGCTTGGTCCTGGCTTCCCTGGGACACCCCAACCTCTTGGGGCACGCTGACCCCCATGGCTGGGTGCTCGCAGGAGCCAGGGCCCAGCCTGTGCCTGGCGGGGGGAAGGAGCTCTGCCAAAAAACCCACAAGCAAACACCAAGCCCGGGGCTGGGCCATGATGCTGTGCGGGGCACGTGGCTCGGGAGCAGCAGGGAGCGCCTTCCACCTCCCCGTCCTAATAAATAGTTAAGGGAACGGCTCGTTTTCTTCTCGGGTCCTTTTTTTCCTTCAGAGGAAAGCCCTCTATTGTTTCCCTCCTGCCGTAACAGTAGGGAAGTTTGTGTGGAAGAGGCGCGACACAGAATAAGACCTCCGAGAGAGTCTCTGTGCAAAAAAAAAAAAAAAAAAAAAAAAAAAAAGGTGATTCTTTACCCTTTTTTGTTGGAAAAAAATATATGTAAGAAGGGGAACCCCAAATGCAGGAAAAGAGCAGGTGAGCTCAGCCCGGCCGCCGCTGTGGCGTTACAGACGTCACCCCACCAGGCTGTATCAAAACCAGAGCTTAATGCACTCAAGCTACCGCTGGCAATGAGGAATCGGATCGAACTGGATCCCAGTAGAGGAACTGGGCAGGTCCCGGCAGCAGCTGCCCCCGCTCCTGGGGTCAGGCAGAGCCCAGCGAGTCCCGGGAGGCTTTTCCCATCGCTTCCACTCCAGGCTTCGTTTCTGGGCAAGGTAGGGGAAGAGGAAGAAGTTAATTAATCGGGCAATCGCAAACTGGGATCTTGGGCTTCCCCCACCAGCATGCTACTAGCCCAAGAGCCAGTTGTGCTAGCCCTGCAGTTGCCATGCCAACGAGGATGCTAAATACAGCTCAGTCTGGGTGTTTTTTTTAAACCCACGGCCCTCAGACTGTATTCAGGGCCAGGAAGGGAGCCCAGGCATCCTGGCTCCTGCCCTGCCAGGTGGGGGATCCCTGTGAGACTGCAGGAGGCCCCCCTAGCACCCCAAAACCCAAAGCAGGGGGAGAGGGAGCCGTGGTGCCCAGGGAGAGGGCATGCAGCCCCCAGGGGACATGGCTCTACCTGGGAGACCCATCTGCCTCCCGACACAGCGCATCCTAACAGGAGGAGGGGGGTGAGCTGAGCATCCTTGGCATCAGCCCCCCAGGACTGGAAGCTCCCAAGCCCGCTCCCAGTGGGCTGGGCCACTCTCTCTGCCAAAAATGGGGACAACCCCCCCTCCCTCAGCCCCCCAGTTTGCCCAGAGCTTGGATTTAAGTGGCAAGCTCTCCACTTTCTGTTCCTATAGCAACTCCCACCCACACTTGGGCTGACAGTAGCATCAAATCCTGGCTGCCAGAACCCAAGCCCAGCTGTAAATGGAGCCCTCAACCCCCAGAAGCCCCCCAGTTCTCCCCCAAAACCTTAGGGTCTCAGCAAATTGGTTAGGGCCACGGTGGACGGATCCAGCCTCACCCCCAGGGTGGGATCTGGTGGCATGGGAGCCAGGAGGAGAGCAAAGAAGTCTTCTCTACCGAAAAACCCTACCTAGAGCCCCGCCGTTGGAGAGGGGCGTGCCGCCGTCAGCCTCGGGGACGCAAGTGTGGGGTTTGGGCTTGGTGGTCTCCAGCCCGGCCAGCAACGTCATAAAGTCAACGACGGTATCGATGTCCTGCTTGTTGGCGGTGGTTTCCCTCAAGGCGCTCACAGCGTTGAGGCGGCTGAAGGAGGTCAGCTCGGAGATGTTGGCCCGGAGGAAGAGGAGGATGACGTTGAGGTCGTTGACGGGGCAGGTGAGCATCTTGCGGCTGAGGAGGTCGAAGGCGGGGAGCATCTCGTAGACAGAGAGCAGCCCCTTGTCCCACTGGCAGAGCTGCAGAGCGTTGTAGATGACAACAGGAAGGAGGAGGACGTAGACACCGCCAACCGAGACGCTGATGAGCTGGAAGACGGAGAAGAAGACCAGCTTGCAGGGGATGAGTGGGGGGATGTGGGGCTCCGCCTGGAGCAGCCCCGTTTTGATGGAGCAGCTGAACTCGTCCTGGAAGAAGATGTTGAGGTGGAGGAAGACGAGGTAGAGGCAGGTGGCAGCCAAGAATAAGAGCAGCAAGAGGTTCCTCAGGATGTAGATGAACGCCAGGGAGTGGGCGTGCTGCTTGCAGGTGAGGTAGCGCTCCAGCAAGGGGAACTCAAAATACCTCTCCTGGCGGGCCCTGGGGGCAGAGGGGACACACGGGGACTTAGAGCCAGCCCCAAACCACGTTGCTTCACCAAAGCCCATCCTGGATGCGGCCACAGCCACAACACCAGGGGGGAGGGACTTTGGGGGGGACGTGGTGACCAATTGAGGCTGCCCAGCGGCCTCACCTCTCGTATTCCTCCCAGAATCGCTCTGGCTCGGCGCTGGCCTGCTGGACCTTCCTCATGTGCTGCACCAGGCGCACGGAGCGGTTGTAGGATTTGTCCAGCTCGTCGATGATGAAGAGGAGGTCGGAGTGGAGGGCGGGGGCGGCTGCGTAACGCCACAGTAGGTAAGGCATGTACATGAGCACCGCCACCACCAGCAGGGAGTAGGGGAAGACCTGGGCAAAGGAGACAACCAGGCGTTGAGCTGCTTCACCTCTGCTGCACACCCAGGTGGGACCTGAGGGTACCCAGCGGCGAGCTCGACCCATACCTTGAGAGCCCAGAGGGACTTGGTGACGGCCTGTCCTTCAGCGTCGAAGCTGTGGTGGACGAGGGAGTCCCAGCAAGCCGTGTCGACGTAGGCAGACTGCTTCCCCGTGAAGTTGGTGGGAGAGAAGCAGCTGATCTGCGAGCCTAGGGCGAGGAGAAGGGCGAACCTCAGCCACAGGAGGTCCATTGAGTGCGGGCCAGCACTCCGCAGCGAGGCACTGATGCGTTTACACGAGGGCGACTACATCTAAGGCATCACTGGGAATTAAAAAAGCCCTTTTCAAAGTCATTTTGTAGCTGTCCTTCCCCACCGCTGCATTTTTCCAGCAAGGACTTTTCCATCACTTCCCAAACACAAACCCTTTCAGCATGGCCGTGGGTACACGGTGGGGGCAATTAAAGACCAGCCAGAAACTGGAGTTAAACCAAATCCCCAGGGGCAGTGGCAGGATGTCGGCTGAGGCCAGATTTAGCCTGAGGTCACGATGCACCATCAATGCAACCCTCTGTGCTGCCCTCACAAACCCCGGCAGGACATAATATCCCAAGCCACCCTGCTGGCACCCTCCTCCTCCTCGGAAACAACCCTGTGGCACCCAGAGGTGCTGGGGGCAAGCAGCTGAAGCAGGGCATCGATTCATCACCAGTCCTGGGGTTTAGCATGGCCGTTCCCAGGCTTTCCCAGCAACCAATAATCCATTAAAAACAATCAATAAATATCCCCGAGAAAGATCAGTTGCTAAAACAGGATTTCCAGGCTGCCCTGCCTTGGACCACGGCCACACCGGTGCGAACATGAGGGTTTTGCAGCAGCAGCCAAACTGCCACCAGCAACTGCCCGTGACCCGAAGATCCCTGTTGGAAAAGCTGTTACTCACCGGCGGAGAACTCACGGGCGAAAGCCAGCGAGACGAGGAAGAGGGGCAGCCCCACAGTGACAAACTTCAGCAGGCGATCGCTCGGCAGCTCCAGCCGCAGGCCCTTGGCTCGGGAACCGCCGGGATCCGGGAGGAGAGCATCAGAGAGCATGTACTCAGCGGCCGTGTGCGAGAGGGACATTTTTCTATTGAGGAAGAGGAGACGACAGCGACTGCTGCTGCTGCTCGGGGGCTCTGGTGTTGTCTGAGGCGTGACCGGCTCAAGGAGTGACTTTGTAGGGCTGAAGGCAACGCTTGTCAAGCCCTCTGTACCCGATGGCTGTAAATGACAGCTTAGATGGCACATTAAATCGACTGGTAATTACAGGGGGAAGCCTTTTCACAAATAGCATGCCCCAAAATAGAAACAAAAAACAAAAAACAAAATAGCAGCCGCAGCACTGGGCTGGGAAGGCAGCGTTCCTCCCCAGCCACAGCTGCTCCCCGGCTCCTGGTGGTTTTACATCCCTCTCTCATAAGCAGATGTATTTCTGGCGGCGCTTTCGAGGGGCGTGGGGCTCCCCAGCTATTTTCGCCCCATGTGAGGAGCAGGTAGGCAGGGGACAGGGAATTACCCTACCGAAAAGCACCAACCAGTTCCATGGTGGCCCCGTGGGGTACAAAGAGCCCTTTCCTGCACCCAAACCAGCTGGAGGGGCTGGAGAAAGTCCTGCTGCCCGGCCCCAAGCTTTTGGGGACAGTCCAAGAGACACCAAATGCTGTTGGCTGCCACTTTGAGGCCAAACATCAGCTGCGGTTCCTCAGCATTTCAATATCTCCACTCGCCTTCCCCTCAGGGCACGGGGGAAGGAACCTGGCTCCAAGGCAAGCTCTCGAGGGAGAGGGATCCCAATATCAGGGTCTGGAAACATGTGATAGGGAAGTCAGAAGGGGCAGTGGGGTAGAAAAGATTCTCCCGGCAGCGTAGTCGCTCCCCAAAAACCCACTCCAACACCTCTGGCAGCGCAGAGCAGAGGGAGTCCCAGAGCTGCTCAGCCAAGCCAAGCAGAGGAACTCCCTGCACAGACTCTCAGCATAGCAAAAAAAAAAAACCCCACAGCTGCTGCCAAATTGCACTTTCTATGGATTTTCAAACAAAGGGAGTCTCCAAATTTGAACGTGGAGCGCCAGGATAGGGAGAAACCGCTGGACAGCTCTGGAGGGACGAGCGATGGCCCTCAAACGGGGAAGAACTGCACCTGGGTGCAATCAAACCTGCCCAGGGACCGAGATCTGCCTGGCCTGAGCACTGGGAGACACAGGACCCTTCACCTCGGCATGAACGGCGTCTTTTATTGCTCAAAGACAAGTTCAAAACACGGATTGGGCAAAGCCCACGTTCTACCCAGCCTCGTTTGTCCGAACAGGAGGCTCTTCAGCATGCCCAGCCGCTTTTCTGTGCCAAATCGGGGCAAGAAGCACAGGCAGGTACCTGGTTTGAAGCCAGCAACACTGGTACCAACACAGGAGGTCTCTCGCAAGCAGCAGAGACCGTGGACTTCATCACACCGCTGGCTCCAAGGCAAACACCGCTGCAGAGCGATGGGACCCAGCGCTACCACGTGCTGGAGACGTGGAGATAGACCGTACTGCTCCCGTCCTGCCTCGTCAGTTGTTAGCGATGTCCAGCTCCAGCTTCCTCAGAGTCTTTTGGAAGAAGAGGGGCGGCTTGCAGACGAGGTCTATCCGCTCACCCAGGGGCAGGGAGAGCCGGTGGGCGTGGAGATGGAGAGGGAGGTGGCGAGCCTTGCTCTGCTGCAGCTTCAGCCTCTTCAAGGTGATTTCAGGAAGCTTCTGCAGCGAGGACAGAAAATGTCCCTTCCGCAACCCCATCTCTTCAGCTGGGACATGAAAACCCCAGCCCAGGGGGACACAAAGGGGCTGCCTGGCCCCAGATCCAGCTCTGGCAGTGCGGCCCCCCCCGACACAGGACCTGCCTTACCTGGGGCGCCAGCTTGCTCCAGTGCGAATATTTGTGATCCCCCAGGATGGGGCACCCCAACCCATAAGCCAGGTGAACCCGGATCTGGTGCTTCACCCCTGAGGAGGGAATGAAAAAGAAGAAACGTGACAACCAGCAGTGCCAGGCCTTGGCTCCCACCTAACACCCTTGGTGCTGGAAAATCCCGTGCCAAAATCATCAGCAACTGGAGAGCAGCCCGGCAGCAAACCATCACCCCAGGGTGGCTCATTCCTAGAGCCTTGGCCCAAAAAGGATTTCAGTCGTGTCTAATAACGAGTTCCCCCTCCCAGTGCTGCACAGAAAGCGGATCCAGCAGCCAACACAACCCTGGTAACACCCGTCCAGGCCTCACCCGTGATGGGCTGGAGCTCCAGCAGAGAGCAGGCAGAAGAGCTAGCCAGAAGGCGGTACCGCGTCACGGCGCTTGCAGCATTGCGGTTCTTGCGGATTTTCACCGCCTTCCCATCCTCCGGAGACAGGCGATAGTTGGGGGCACATGTCATCTGAACAGCGGCGAGAGGGTGAGCCCGCAGGAATGCAGGACAGGGGGTGGCTGGGGAGGAGGAGTGCGAGGGCAGAAAGGCAGCCCAGAGGACAGCCCGCTCACCTTGTAGTGCCGCTGGTGGCTCTGCACCTCCTTCTCCACGATGGGGATCTCCACAATGCCCTCGGTGGGGTCTGGGTCACCCAGGCTAATTGCCCTGGGGAGGGAAACCAAGAGTCTGTGGGGTGTTGCTCCAGCAGGAACGGAACCCTCCCCTCACCCCCAGCCCTGTAAAAAGGTGCTTGAGGAAAAATAAGGACACACCCACCACCTCCACAAAGCCCCACATCCCCACACCCTGATGACTGTCCCTTCACCCCTTCTTCAAACCCTACGGGCCCTTCAAAGCCACTTCTCCACCCAAAACTTTCCTACCAGTAGGTCTTCTCCACCTGACGAGTTTTAAAGAGAAGCCGGATCCTCTCTGCCACCTCCTTGCTCCGCGCCAGTACCATCACGCCCGTGGTTTCTTTGTCCAGCCGGTGGCAGAGGTGGAGGGGTTCAGCTTTCATGTTCTCCAACATCTTGGCCAAAATCGGCAGTACGTCAGCAATACAATTCTTCACCCCGGGGCCACCTGCATAACCCACAGACAAGGCAATCAGGGGAGACGTTCACCTGCCTGCGTACCTTAAATTACCCGTGAGACGTGAGACAAAGAACGTGACCTGAAGGTGACAAACTCCCTGTGTCCCACCCTGGGAAAGAAAACCTCAGCACAGGGAGGATGGAGGCAGAGGACGCCCCGACAGCCCCGTGCAGCCACTTCCATTTCCCCGTCTATGGGGGAATCATGGATGTGGCTTTTCCTCACCGTGCACGGGCAGGCCGTAGGGTTTGTTGATGACCACGATCTCCTCGTTCTGGTAGATGGTTCCCTGCTTGAGCACTTTGGCCAGGACATTGGGGTGAACCTGCTGCAGCTGCTTGCTCAGCATGGCAAGTTCCTGGACCCGCCTCTGTGCGGGGTCTTTGGGGATCTGGGGGGAGACCAAAACGCCATCGGTGGAGGATAAACGGCAAAGCTCCTGCGCGACCCCCGCAACTCGCCCGCCTTCCCGCTCCCCGCTTGGCAGCGGCGTGTCCGAGGACGGCATCGCCCGCAGTGCCCGCGACCCCGCCCCACCACCCGGCTCGGCGGGATCTCGCTTTGCCACCCCCCAAATCCCGCTCCAGATCCTCCGGGCCGGGCGGGGAGGGAAGGCCCGTCCGCCGCCGGCTGCCCGCTCCCCGCGGGCCGGGGAACCCCCGACCGGGGCACGGCGAGGGAACCGGCCCGAGAGACCGGGACCCGGCCCCGGTGCACGCCGGGAGTTGTAGTCCCGCCCCTCACGGCCCGGCCCCGGCGTCGCTCACCGCTCACCTCCGCTTCCCGCTCCGCCAGCTCCTCGGCCCGCGGTGCCGCCGCCCGCCCGCTGCCGCAGACAGCGCGCCCCCGGCCCCGCGGCGGGCCGCCGCCACAGCGCGCCGCCACTCGCCGCCGCCATCTTCCCTCCTCCTTCCCCTCCTCCCCCTTCCGGCCAAGAGAGGCTGCGCGGAGGCGGTGCTTCAGCCCGCCTGCCCAATCGAAAGCGGGCGGCCAGCCGAGCGACAACCACGCCGCCCAATGGCGGCGGCGCAAAGGTTGGGCCTCGGGGGAGAGTCCCGCCCCCGCTCGGCTGTTTAAACGCCAAGCGACGGTTGGCGACCGGTAACGGTCGCGGCGCGAGGACGAGAGCAGCCGGGTCCTGTCAGGTACCGGGGGGGCCATGTGAATCCTGTCAGGTGCTGGGGGGCCGACACGGGAGTCCTGTCAGGTATTGGGGGGCCATGTGAATCCTGTCAGGTACTGGGGGGCCGAGGGGGGCGGGCCCCTGGCTGCCTCAGCCCAGTACAGCCCAGTACAGCCTCCGGGCTGCCCCACGGTGAGGTGAGCCGCTCTGAGGGGGCTGAGGCACCTCCCCACCCCCTTCCAGACCAGGACACAGCAGCACTCTGCAAGATTTCTTGACGTTTATAAAAAAAATAGCACTGGAAAGTTGCTTTTTTTTTTTTTTTTTTTTTTTTTTCTTTTTTTTTTTTCTTCCCTCAAGCTGCCCTTCTCCTGCTGAGGTGATCCGTCACCGTCATTCAACATCTACACAGACCCGCTTGGGAGGCTGCTCCGTAGTACCACCGCTCCCCGGGGCATCGCCCCCGTGGCTCCTCTTGGTTTCGGGGGGCTGCTCATCCCCGTCCCCCCCCACTGCCAGCCCCCGGGGGGTTTCGATGCGGCCCCTCCGCACGAAGTGGCGGATGCGGGCCTCCAGCCCCTCGCACTTGGGGCGGGCCAGCAAAGGCTTGTAGGTGCGGGCTTTGACGCCTTCCACGAAGCCGCTGACCTGGCTGCAGAGCGGAGGCTTCCTATCTCCCCAGAGGACGGTTGTGCTGTTCCCTGGGCCTGTGATACAATTGGGGAAAAAAAAAAAAAAAAATACCAGCAGTTTGAACAATCTATTTAATTACCCCTTTCCTTCGTAATTTTTTTTTTTTTAAACCAGTTACCCCCATCCCAAGGCATTCCACAAAACCATCCCTTACTTTTTCCAGCAGCCACGGGAGCAGCGTCTAACCCTTGTAACATGTTACGTAGCACTTGAGTTTTGACTGCGTGGTTGGCCCAGAGCTGCTGTAGGTGGGTGACGTTGAACTCCTGTACTTCTCGGTCGTAGAGCCACTGAAGGTTTTCAAATTCGCAGTCGTACAGGACGAGGGGAAACTCAACTGCCATGCTAGGGGAAAAGGAGAGGCGGCGTTACCTGCCTGGAGGGGTGCTGTGACAAAAAAGGCTTGTGCAGCAGCCTGTTGGCCTGTCCTTTCTGTTGAAAACAGCACTGTTTTTTACAGAACTCCTCTTTCCAATAAAAACTGAATTCATTTTAACCAAATACCAAAGACAAAAGCCATTGAAAGCTTGTCCGAGAGCAAGAGGAACGGGATCCTTACGGATCCCTCCCAGCGAGGCCGCTGGCAGCTTCCACGTTGTGAGAGACTGTTTCGCCGGCTGGCAGAGAAGCGGCTTGCCAGCGGCACTTTGTGTGCAGCGTTGCTTCGAGAGGCAGCCCGGGAGGCTTTCCCAAGCGCTCTGTACCTGTACTGCGGTTTTCGGGGGTTCTTCTCCACATCCAGCAGCTCGTCGATGATCTCGGGGCTCTCCATCCCCTGGCCGATGAGGAAGAGGATCGCCATCATGCAGCGGACTTGGTGATACAGGAACGCCTGTCCTGTCACTTCAAACTGGCACAGGCAGAAGGGATCCTGCAGCCCGGTTTCTCCTTCCCTCTCCACCCACGTCACTCCGGCACTGAGGATCGTTCTCTGGAAGTTGACCACCCCGTTGGCGACGTCCATTTTACACAGGTTACGGAAATCGTGGGTCCCCACGTACCTCTGGGCTGCGGCGTGCATGAGGGCCACGTCCAGGTCGGCGCAGGGGAAGAAGTAGCGGTAGGTCCTCTTGAGGCAGCTGAACCGGGCGCTGAATTCGGGCTCCACGGGGGCCCAGGCCAGCACCCGAATGTCAGGTGGGAGCACCCTGTTCAGAATGTGGGTGTAGCGGAGCTCCTCCTCCCCCTCGCTTCTGCCTTCCGAGTCACCCTCGTGGCCATTTAGCTTCTTCCCCTCCGACAGGTTTGAGCGGAGATCTAGGGAAATCACCTGCAAAATGAGGAAAGCCAGGATTAGTCAGGATTAGATCGCAGATGGGCGTATTCAGCCTGCCAAGCCAAGTCTTCCTACACCGCTGTGAAATAAATTCAGGATCTCCTACAGATGAAGGTGTCTTGAATCAGGCGCTCCCACCACTCCTTCCTGCGGGCAGAGCTGCAAGTGCCTCTGCTGAGGTTCCTAGCAGATGCTACGGATTCCTTTAATAAAACAGAGAAAGTTGCAGGCTGCCTACATAGCATGGTCTCGAAACAGCTTCAACTTAGTCACTGGTTTTAGGGTATAATATGCTTTTTTTTTTTTTTTTTTGGTGATGGAGGTGATGACTTGAACCCAGCCAACAGTCTGGGAAACCTGGAGTGGGAGCAAGTTGATTAATGCTGCGGGTGCCTGCACGCTTTAAAGGGTGCAAGAAAAGGCGTCCCCTGCCCTTATTTCGTGCAGCTCATCTTGTGAAGGAGCGCAGGCTGCCCACCCGAGCCAAAACCACCCCGGCAAGGCAAGAGCTAAGCCAGTTCTGCTTCCAGAGCCAGGAGGGAAGGAGCCTGGCCCGACAGCGGAGCCGTGGCGGCACAGGACAGGCTGCGCTTTCCCCGGCGGCTCAGCCAGCCTGATGGCTCCGTGCCCACCGAGCGGGCCGGCTCGCTCCCCTCCCTCCGGCTCCCACTCCCACGCTCCCTTCCGCTAGCTGCGGCTCCCCCCAGACCCTTCTGCGCAGGAATTCAGCTGCCTGACTCCACAGGAAGCTATCCAATTCTTGGATTTTTATTTTTTTTGGGAGGGGGTATGTGACTGAAATCAGCTGAGAGGGCTCTGCCAAGCGCTGCAGTCGTCGCAGGAAGAGCAACAAGTGCGTCTGCGGAGGAAGGGGCACTTTTTTTGGCAGCGCTGAGCTGTTGGGGAAGCTGCAGTCTAAAACACATTTCATCCTCTCAAAACAGGCCCCTGGAAAAAAACCTAGCACTAGTATGGAAAAAAGTAGCACTAATAAATACTTCGAGGGTCTGAAGTCATCGACCGGCTCGCTTTCAGATTTAAAAGCTGATGGCTTTTAAAAACCAAATCCAATCTCTGCTGTCTGGGCTCGTCACCGTGGGACACTAATCCCAGTGGATCTCCATCCCGCACAGGAGCCCAGAAATCTGGGAAAGCCTGGGGCGCGGGGATCCTGACCTGTCCAAAGGCACTGACTCCTTTGTCCGTCCGTCCGCAGCGGTGGTAGTTGGAGGTCTGTCTGTCGTCTACCAGCCGCGTCTTCTTCAAGGCCTCAAACAGTTTCTCCTCGATGGTGTTGCTGGTGTTCTCCTGGCTGGCAAACCCCTGGTAGCCCCAGCCCAGGTAGGCGATCTTGAGCGCCACGTGCCTGCGGCCGTAGGCGCCAAAATCAAATGGTCTTTGCTGGCGTTTCTTGGCTTTCCCGGGGGCCGATGAAGCCTCTCTTCTCCCAGCGTCCTCCTTGTCCTCTCGGAGCTTCTCCTGCAGCTGCTTCACCTCCTCTTCCAGCTCCTGCACCCTCCTCAGGAGTCGTTCCCGATCAGCAACCGTGCTCCCCTCGGCCATAGCCGCTGTCTTGGAGCATTAGTTAGTCACTGGTAGCTCCTCGGGGCCTGCAGAGAAAGAAGGAAATCCGGGGATTTGCCTTTTTATGTGGCTTTTATTACACCTAGAGGCAAATTTCATTACAACTAGAGGTGGAATAATGATTTATTTTTTCACCCCTCAGTGTTCTTAGCAGAGCATGGGAAGGGCCCAGGGGGGCTCAGCTCTGACTGCTTCAACTTCGTCAAGTCTTTCTTTCTTTTTTTTTTTTTTTTTTTTTTTTTTTTTTTGGCTCTTTTTAATTGCTCCTCTTTCCCCTGCCCGGCGCGGCGGCGGCACGTTCCCAGCTAGCCTTTTGCTACCCGCGCGGAGCCATCGCAGAGCCCTTTCCATTTTCACACCGCGCTCAGCCAGCACCGAGGCTTCAGACAGCCCGCTAACGGCTGCCATTCATCCCGCCGCGCCATCTGCTCCCACATTTCCGAACGGCACGCTTAAAACTCCCATTTCTCCAACCCGCCCCGTTAGTACTTTATATATAAATGTAATTAATTTTAGCCTAGTTCTCCAGCGGGAATTTGGGGGGTTGCATCAGAGGGGGGCTTTGGGGTTTTATTTCCATTTGCCATAGGGAAGGAGCCTTCTGTCGGGAGCGGGAGGTTTCGCAGCGCAGCCGGGGCTCCGAGCCCTCCACCTGAGTAACCCGCAACCTAAATCGATGCCCGTCACCCCGAGAAGTTGAGAGCCGGAGCCCCCTTCGCATCTTTAACCAGCTCGAAATCGCCGCAAGAAATTAACCGCGCTTTGTTTTGCAGGATCCAGCCGGTTTGGCGGAAATCATGGCGGAGGCGAGGGGAGCGCGCGGGTATCGGTGGGCCGCTGCGGGGGACGAGGAGCAGCTGGCGGCCGCGCTGGCCCCGGGCCGGCTGTACGCCCGGCAAGGCGGCAGCGAGGAGCGAGCACGTCCTCGTGACGATCCCTACGCCGAATCCTCCCTCGTTTTGGGGGTGCAGCCAACCCTTCCTACGTTTTCCAAGGATCGGAGGGGAAGCAGGAGGTTGGTGATGAAAAGGAAGGTGCTGAGGCGCAGACCCGACGGAGGAGTCGAGGTCTCGGATGAGTCGGTGAGCAGCGGGCTGGAGAGCGACGCCGAGGTGTGGGGCCTGAGGTGGGAAACGCCCCAGCTAAGGACCAGTCCGGAAGACAGCATCTCCGAGGGGGAAATCGAGACGAGCGGCAGCTCCCTCGAGGAATCCCCTCACCGGTGGCCCTGCGGGGACAGCCCCAGTTTCCTCCTCGGGGATTTCGGGAGCCGGAGCTCTCCCGCTTCCCAGTACATCGCTGCAGCAGGACAACCCAAGTCCTTCATCCCTCCACGGTTTGAGCCGCTGGGCCGTAACCGGGGGAAAACCGACCGAGTGGCCAAATATTTTGAATATAAACGAGAATGGGAGAAATTCCCAATCCCGGGGGAGAATCAGCGGCAAGAACTGCGCTGGGGCATCCGGGAGCAGATGCTCTGCGAGCCCGAGCTCCCCGGCAAGTCCCAGCACCTCCGCCTCCCCAACACTTACGCCGTGCCGACCGAAAAAAAGAGAGCGGCCCTGCGCTGGGGGGTGCGCTGGGACCTGGCCCAGGGCCTCATCCCCAGGAAAAACCCCTCCTCCTGAAGCCCCGCTCCGCGCCCGCGGGCTCCTGACCGCGCTCTTCCCCCTCGATAATCCGGAAAATGCCCCCTCTGCATTTCGAGCGGGTTAAATTCTGCTGTTAAAAACTTCACCCAGCGCCTCGGGCGGTTCAGTGGGCCCGGACACCCCGGCCTCCCTGCTGTGCCCCTCCCGAGGTAGCGTCAGGGGGTGCGGGGAGCAGGCACCAAAACACCCACGGGACTTTTCCAATGTTGGGAGAAAGGAGAACGTAAGGAGCCCGGGGGTTTGGGGTGCATGATTGCCCCCGGGTCGTCGCGTTGTGAGCTGTCACGGTGGTTTTATTTACGGCCGCTCGGCCAGACCTTTCTTTAATAAAGCGTGTGGAAAGATTCGTTATGGTTCTGTGGGTTAATTAGAATCTCAGACTCCAGATTTATCCTTGCACCACCAAACCCTCTGCTCCCCTTCCCTTATTTTACCTCTTTTTTTTAAAATAAATGAGCTGTAGGATGAAGTGAAGATGATGATGATGATTATTATTATTTTCCAGGTATGGGGACACGCTGGCAATTCCGCAGCCTTGAAGCCGTGGCAGGGAGCACGACTGGGGAGCCCCTGGCCCCCCGAAACCCCCTCGGGATGCCTGGGAGAGGGAACAGGAAGGATGGGACGCAGGTGACGGCCGCGGCTCCCCCCAGACCTCTGCAGGGGGCACAGGGGGCACCCCGAAGGGGGACAGAGGCTTCACCCAGCTTGGGGACCCCACTGCCACCCCACGGTGAGGGGGTCTGGTGCCCCAAGGACCTCCCAGGGCGGGGGGGGCCCTGGAGAGCCGGGGCCCCCCCCGGGGGGGGCTGTCCCCCAGGCCCCCCCAAGCCCGGGGGCCCCCAGGGCCCCCCCCCTACGGGGGGCATCTCTGCCCCCCCAGGGACACACATACCCCCAAAGCCCTATGGGGGTCTCTGCCCCCCAGCGTGCCCCACAAACCCTAGGGGGGTCTCTTCCCGCCCAGGGCCCTCCCCAGCCCACGGGGTCTCCTCTGCCCCCAGCTTCCCCCCAAACCCTGGGGGGTCTCTTCCCGCCCAGGGCCCTCCCCAGCCCTACGGGGTCTCTGCCCCCAGGGACCCACCACCACCACCAACCCCTACGGGGGGGTCTCTGCCCTCCAGGGACCCCCCCCCCTCCCCCCCCCCAAACCCTATGGGGGGGTCTCTGCCCCCAGGGACCCCCCAAACTCTATGGGGCTCTCTGCGCACCCGGGCTCCCCCCCCAAACCCTACGGGGGGGGGTCTCTGCCCCCCAGGGACGCCCCAAACTCTACGGGGGGGGCTCTGCGCCCCAGGAACCCCCCCAAACTCTATGGGGCTCTCTGAGCGCCCAATGTCCCCCCCCCCGCCAGGGGGCGCCTGGCGCCCCGCCCCTCCCTTCATGCATATTCATGAGCAGCGCCATGGCGGAGGCGGGGGACAGCGGGCGGCCGGAGCGGGTGGGGACGGGCCGGGCCCCCCGGGCCGCGTCCCCCTCCCCGGTAACGGCCGCCTCTCCCCACAGCTCCCCGCCATCCGGCCCCCGCTGCGCCGCCGAGACCCCTTCGGCGGGGGGGGGGGGGGCCCCGGCCCCCCCCCCGCCCCGGGTGGCCCCGGGCCCCGGCCTGAGACCCCCCCGTGTCCCCTCCCTCAGGCGGCCGCGGCGACGCCGAGGAGGAGGAAGAGGAGGAGGAGGATGAGGAGGAGAGAGGTGGGGCCGTGCTTGCAGCGGGTGGGGAAACTGAGGCAGCGAGCGGGCAGCTGGGGCGGGGGGCGGGGGGGGTCCCCACGGGAGCGGGGACGGCCGGGGCCTGCGCTTGCGGGAAGGGGGACAGGAAGGGGAGAGGCCTCTCGTAAAAACTCTTAGGGGGGGTGGGGGGGGTGCGTGTGTTGGGGTTTTTTTACTATTTTTCTCGAGTTTCTGCCTTTTTCCAGTGGACGCGGCGGAGACCTCCCTGCTGAACAAGCTGATCCGCACGTCCCTCGTGGAGTCCAGCCACCACGTGGAGATCCTGCAGCAGGACCCCAGCTCCCCGCTCTTCTCCGTCAAAACCTTTGAAGAGCTGCCCCTGTCAGTCGCCAGCGGCCCCCCGGCCCGCCAGAGCTCGGCAGCCCCTGCCCTTCCTCAAACCGGCCCTTTTCCCTGCTTTTTATTTACAGGAAGAAGGAGCTTTTGCAGGGGATTTACATCATGGGCTTCAACAGACCATCCAAAATCCAGGAGACAGCTCTACCGATCATGCTGGCGTATCCGTGAGTCGCCGCGCCCCGCGAGCGAGCCCCGGCTCCCTCCAGTCCTCCCCAGCCACGGGACACCCCCCCCCCCCCCCCTCCTTGCGCCCCACTAAGCAGCCTTTGCCTTGCAGGCCCCAAAATCTGATTGCCCAGAGCCAGTCAGGGACAGGGAAAACAGCAGCTTTTGGCTTGGCCATGTTGAGCAGAGTTAATGCCGCTGAGAAATACCCGCAGGTAACGAAGGAAAGGGAGAGCTGGTGCAGGAAGGGTTCGCCCCGGCCCTCGGGCTCTGGGGTCTGTCCCATCTCTGATTTTATCCGCCGGGGGGAGATGCTAACCCCCCCAGGTACCGCCGCAGCGGCAGATAGGACAGCAGGCCGCTACAGGAGGTACTTTAGGATTCGAGCGACGGATTAAGCCAGGCTTTAGAAATCCCGGGATTTAAATTTTGAAAAGCGACCACAGAGGCTGCTGCGTTTTCTGGTGGCCGAAAGGAGCCCCGGTCGCTTCTCTGCGTGCAGCTGGCTTGGGTCCTGCCATTTAAGGCCTCTCCCCCCAAGGAGGTACGGCTTGGACCCGTCGCTGGGCGCAGCAACGATCTGCTCCGCACTCCAGGAGGCAAATTTCCCCCTCGGAAACAGCCACCGCACCTTCCTCCTGCCCACATCCCTCGGGCTGTGCTGCGCTCCCAGCTCCCCGAGCTCCGACCGCGCCATCCCCCTCAGAGGGAGTTGAGCGGGGTGGGATTTTCCTGTGGGATTTTCTTCCTGTTTCTTCAAAACACCTCGTCGCCTGCCCGGTGTATCCCATCCCGGGAGCGCCCTCGGCTTCTAAACGAGGCGTTCCCCGCCTGACGGCTCTCTCCTCTCCCCCCAAGTGCCTCTGCTTGGCTCCCACCTACGAGCTGGCCCTGCAGATCGGGCGCGTGATCGAGACCATCGGACGGTTTTGCGCCGACATCAGGGTGACGTACGCTGTCCGGGGAAACCGAGGTGAGTCCGGACCCGCCGAGCGGAGCTGCCGCCGCCGTAACGGGAGCGTTAAGTGAGTGCAGGGACCCTCCCTTGGAGCCTTGAGCTACCAGGAGCCGCGCGGAGCTCCGCGAAGGCGCGTGAAATGGCGTCTGCGTTCCCCTCCCCTCCTTCCCGACTCCCTGGGGCTGGAGGGAAGCGTCAGCCCCTGCTTGCAATTTTGATCTCAAGCTCCGCTTTGTGACGCGCCCCCCCCCCCGCCCCTTCAGAGGCCGGAATAACCTGAGATGATAAATGTGGGAAAACTCCTGCCCGGAGGTGGTCGGGTGCCATTCCCCCTCTGGCAGTTCCGCAGGGCGTGCTGCGGGGGGAGCAGATCGTCATCGGGACGCCGGGGACCATGCTGGACTGGTGTTTCAAACGGAGAGTCGTGGACGTGAGGAAGATCACCCTGTTCGTGCTGGACGAAGCCGACATCATGATCGACACTCAGGGCCTTTCCTATCAAAGCATCCGCGTTCAGAGGTGGGTATTCCTGACGCCTGGCATCCCGCCTCCCTGGGTTTTCCCCCCTCCTCTTTGCTCGGCTTTGGGGGAATCGGTCGCCAAACAAGCCCAATGGGTGGGGAAAGAGGGCGCTGAGGGGGCACCCAGGGTAACGTGAGTCCGGGGATCCGGCTTCCCGTGCACAGCGGGATTTCCATCTCGCTTCCCTTTCAGCCGCTACAGCTCTTGGGCCGGGCTCCCTCCCTCTTGAAGGCGACACAAAATCTGCTTAAATTGCCTTTTTTTTTTTTTTTTTTTTTTTTTTAATTCTAACGAGCACCTCTGGGCACCTGGCCCCCACGAGGCCTTTCTCTCCGCTCCCAGGGCTTTACCCAAGGGCTGCCAGATGCTGCTCTTCTCGGCCACCTTCAAGGAAAGCGTGCGGGCGTTCGCCATGCAAATCGTCTCCAACCCCATCGTCATCAAGCTGCGCGAGGAAGAGCTGGCCCTGAGCAACATCCGGCAGTACTTCTTCGTCTGCCGGAGCAGGGAGGAGAAGTACAGAGCCCTCTGCAACATCTACGGCAGCATCACCATCGGCCAGGCCATCATCTTCTGCCAGGTAGGGGCGGCCCGACGCGCGCGCGGTCAGCGAGGGCAGAAATGGTTCGTTTTGCAGCACAGACGCGGGGCCCCAAAATCAAGGACGTGCCCTGCGTGAGGCTTCTTGCTCGTCGGCATCGGCTTTGCCTTGTTCTGAGGTGTTAGAAAGCGCCGGGAGCTCCCACAAAAGGAGCAGGGGACTCGGGAGGGGGAAACGTGTGGGCGCAGGGTTGGCCGGGAGCGAGGGCAGAGCTGCTGCGAAACCTCAGGCTGCTGCTCCCCCCCCGCGTGCCCAGACCCGGAGGAGCGCGGACTGGCTGGCGGTGGAGATGAGCCAGGACGGGCACCAGGTAGCCATCCTGACGGCGGAGCTGACGGTCGCCCAGCGAGCCAACGTCATCCAGCGCTTCCGTGACGGGAAGGAGAAGGTCCTCATCGCCACCAACGTCTGCGCCAGAGGTGCCTCCGGAAAACCCAGCGCCCCCTTTGCCTTTCCCACGGCTTTTCCCGGCCTCTCGTCCTTCCCGGATCCTTCCCGAGCCGCACGCTCTCTTCTCCAGGGATCGACGTGCAGCAGGTCACCGTCGTGGTGAACTTCAGCCTCCCCACCGGCCAGCAGAGCGAGCCGGATTTCGAGACCTACCTGCACCGCATCGGGCGCGCGGGGCGCTTTGGGAAGAAGGGCGTCGCCTTCAGCATGGTGGAAAGCCAGAACGTGGGGCTGGTGCAGAGGATCGAGGAGCATTTCCGTGAGCATCCACACACATCCGCCTTGCCGGGAGGCGCTTTGGGGACCGGCCATCCCCCTCACCCTTTTAGGGTCGGGTTTTTTTTTTTTTTCCCCAGCAGCCAAATTCTCAGAGGAAGCGCCTTGGGGGTTGCGCGTGACTTGTGAGGTGCAAGGACCCGGGAGGCCTCAGTGCCTCTTTTTTTCCCCCCTTCAGGCATTTTATCTGCCTTTACCTGGCAAATCCCTACACCAGGGGAGCCGGTGCCCCAGCTTAGCCCAGCATCAGCTTAGCCCAGGCCCGGCTTAGCCCAGGCCCAGCTGCAGGAGAGAAGCCGGCAGCTGAAACCCCGCAGCTCTTTCCCGACTGCAAATCGATCATCGGTCGGGAACGGCCGGAGGATTTTCACGGGATTTGCAAGATGCCGTGGCCACAGCGGTGGCTTTTCAAATCCCATTTTCCCTATGATTTTTAGGGAAAAGGTTATCGAAACCTGCAGGAAACTGCGACCATTCCTCAGCTTCAGCCTCAGAGCTGCTGAACTCTCGGCCGTTTCTCCTTAAATTTGGAGACCCCTGGCGGGGAAGTCATGAGCCACGGAGTCTGGCGAAGATTTTTGGGGTTTATTATTAGTATTTTTATTTCTCCCCCCGAGCAGCAGCAGCCGAAGGAGCCCAGCGTGGGATTTCCACCGGATGAAAAAATCCGAGCGGCTGAACTCCCAGCACCCCGCCTTCGGCTCTTTAAACACCAACAATTTAACTGGAATTATTTTTTCCCCCCCTTCCTCCAGAGACCAAGATCAAGCAGCTGGACCCGGACGACATGGACGAGCTCGAAAACCTTGAAAGCTGAGTGAGGAGCGGGGATTTGCTCCCCCCTATCCCAGTTCTGGTTCAAAATGGGAGGAAAATCCCGGGGGGGGGTGGGGGGGAAGCTCCCCTTCCTCCCGTACCTTCCTAAAGCCGTTTGGTTCCGTTGTGATGTTTTAGGAGAAGCCGGGGGGAAAACCCTCCGACTTGTCCTTGGGTTTGTTCCTTGTTCTCTCCCTCGAGGGTTTCACAGCCGGGGCTCAGCGCGGGGGTAACGCTCCTCAAAAACGGGCTTAGGGGCGCTCGGAGCGGTCAGAAACCCAGGTAATTGGCCCCAAAAATCTGCTCAGCCCCAGGCAGCAGCGGCGGGCGCCGTTTCTGCCGGCAAAATCTCGGAGAAAACTTTAATAAGAAAAAAAAAAACCCCAATAAATGAGGAGAAAAGAGCGAGTTATTAAAAAAAAAGAATTATTATGATAATAATAATAATCGCGCGGTCTCGCTAGAGGGCAGCATGAACCCGTGGCCGCCGTCCCCCTTCCCCTCGGGATGAGGCTGGCGGCCCCCGGCTGCCTGCCCCCCGCCCAGGGCCTGTTGGTGCCCCCTCCCTCCCGCCCGTCTCCGATAAAACGGGCTGATTCATAATTTGGGGGGGGGGGGGGGGGGCGCTGCTCCTCCTTTGCCCAAATCCCACGAAATTTATCCCTTATTTTACTCGCAGAAGGGTTTTTATTTGGTCGAAGCGTTGACAGTGCTGGCGTTTGCCCCCCCCCCCCCCGCCCAGCTCCCCTCGCTTCGTTTTTTTGGGATTTTTTTTTCCAAACCCCGTCTGTACCCGCAGGAAAACGCGGCCGGAGGCGCCCGCCGGCTCTGCCACCCCCGGGGCTGGGCTCGAACCCGTTCCGAGCCCCCAAACCCGTGCGGGTGGGCTCACGCTCAGCGCTCACGGCACCCAGCCTCCCCCCCACAGCACCGGGGCCTCATCCTGCACCCCCAGGCCAGAAAAACCTTTGGATTTGGGAATCTTGATCTTTCTTTCTCCCCCTGCACTATCAGCGCTCTGAGCCCTGGCCCTGGGAAAGACACCCAGGAAAAAAGGAAAAAAAAAAAAAAAAAAAACGAAAAAAAACCCAAAAGATTTGGGGATGATTTTGTGCAAAGGCCCAAGTTTGAGGGGAATTTGCTGGGCCCCATCCTGCCGCTGCCTCCCCTCGCTTTCCTCCAGCCGAGGCCCCTCCGGGGCGGATGCCGGCTTTGGGGAGGGGTGCAGCGGGCTCCTGTGCCCCCCCCCCTTGCCCCCCAAACCCTGCGGGGGTTGCGCCAGCCCCCGGCGTTGCCTTACAGCCTCGCCGCCCCCATGAATGTTTGATGGGCCGGGGCGCGGCGGCGAGCGGGGGATGAAATATCAAACCCCCGCTCCCCAACCCTGCGTTTTTGACCGAGGTGGGGGGGGGGGGGGGTGCGCGTTTCTCTTTTGCCCCCCCCCCAAAAAATTAGGGAGGGTTAACAGCAATAATTTGCCCCCATGGGAGTTTGGGGAAGGAGGTGATGCTGCCATTTCTGCAATGACCGCGTCCGTCCTCAGCCCTGAGATTGCAGGGGGCCCAGGGAGGAACTGGCATCAGGTTCCCCCCCCACGGGTGCACAGGCAGGTTTATAAATAATTAAGGGTTAATCAGGGCTGGGCCTAATTACCCGTGGGTAACCGGAGAGCGGGTCGGGGCGGAGAGCGCAGCCCTGCTTCGGCGGCCGCCGCGGGCTCGGTGCCGGACATGGCGCCATGGAGCGCGGCCGGGCACCGCCGCCTTGGAGGGGGCCCTGGATCCTCTGCCTGCTGCCGGCGCTGGCGGGGGGTGAGCAAAGACCCCATATCCCCCCCCCCCCCAAAAAAATTTCCCCCGGGGGGGGGGGGGGCGGGGGGGGCGGGGCCGGGCGGTGGAGCTGAGCTGCGGGCCGGCGGCGGCGGCCCCGGCCGTGGTCTTCTGGAGCTTCGCGGCCGAGGGCTCGGGGCCGCCGCGGGCCGTGGCCTGGGGGGGAGCCCGGCGCCGCGCCCAGGGGCTCTTCCCGCAGCGCGGGCGGCTCCGCGCCGGCTACGCCGCCGTCCTCCTGCGCGTCCTGGGTAAGCCCCCGGCCGCTGGCCCCCGGGGGCACGCTAGCCCCCAACGGCCAGCGTCGCGTTCCCCTGGCTTGTGGTGAAGCGTCCCCTCGCCCACTAGCCAGCAGAGTCTCCCACTGGCCCGTGAAGCAACCCACGAGCCAGCGAAGGGCCCCACTAGTTGATGAAGCAGGCCACTGCCAGCGTGAACCCCACTAGCCACCAAAGGGCACCACCAGTCGATGAAGCATGCCGCTAGCCAACCTAGACCCCCCCTAGCCCCTCTAGAGCTCCGCTAGCCGATGAAGCATACCCTAGCCAACACAGAGCCCCCACTAGCCAGTGTAGCCCCCCACTAGCCAGTGTAGCACCCCACTGCCAGCATAGAGCCCCACTAACCAATATAGCAGCCCACTAGCCAACACAGAGCCCCCACTAGCCGGTATAGCACCCCACTAGCCAATATAGCAGCCCACTAGCCAACATAGAGCCCCACTAGCCAATATAGCAGCCCACTAGCCACATACATACCACTAGCCAACACAGAGTCCCCACTAGCCGGTGTAGCACCCCACTAGCCAGCATAGAGCCCCATTAGCCAATATAGCAGCACACTAGCCAGCATAGAGCCCCACTAGCCAATATAGCAGCCCACTAGCCAACATAGCAGCCCACTAGCCAATGTAGCGCCCTACTAGCCAATATAGCAGCCCACTAGCCATCCTCATCTCCTTGCCCTGGCCACCCGGCATCCCACCAGCCCCCCATACATGGCTGCTCCAGCCCAGGCACCCTCTCACTAGCCCGTAGACGGTCTCACTAGCCATCCCGCTAGCCACTACAGCACACCACTAGCCAATACGTGCTCTGGGCTGGGAGGATCGTCCCCGGGTGGGCCAGGGGGCACCCGGGGGCTCCCGGCAGGACCGGGGCAAGGGGCCGGCAGCAGCGGGGGCCGCTGACGGCTCGGTGCCCCCAGTGCCCGTCTCCAAGCCCTTCGTGCGGCCGACGGCGGCGGCGGCGGCGGAGGGGGCGGCGGTGGCGCTGACGTGCGCCGTGCGGGAGGGGACGGAGCCGCTGAGCTTCTCCTGGCAGCACCGGGAGCCCCGGGGGGGACCCTCAGCGGCCCCCGCTGGGCTGGGGGGCTCCGGGGCAGAGCTGCGCCTGACGCCCGCCAACCGCAGCCACGCCGGCTGGTACGCCTGCACCGCGCGCAACGAGGTCAACAACCGCACCAGCGAGCCCGTCTACCTGGACATTGTCTGTGAGTGCCCGGGGCCACCTTCTGGGGGGGGCTGCTCCAAGGTGGGGGCCTCGGGCAACACTGGGGGGGGCGGGGCTGAAGACGCCACCATGGCCACCACGGTGTGGCTATGGCTACCAAGCACCCTGCCACCATGGTACATCCATAGTTACCGTGGTTCATCCACGGGCACCACGCGCCCTGCCACCATGAGGCATCCATGGCCACCGTGGCATGTCTATTGCCACCGTGATACCTCCATGGCCACCATGGCATGGCCATGGCCACTGAAATGCCTCTATAGCCCCCCGGGCCGCCACCATGACATGTCCAGGGCCACCATGCTACCATGATACCTCCATGGCCACCATGGTGTGTCTGTGGCCACCACCTGCCGTGGCACATCCATGGCCACCAAGCCCCATGCCACCACATTGTGTTCACCACACCCATGGGCGCGCCCTTTCTAAGGAGGCTTTGACAGCTGGTTTCCCACCGGTGGGAGGAGCCCCGGGGGGGGGGGTCTGCAGCCCCTCAGCGGGGCCATCCCGGGGCTGAGGGACCTTTGTCACCGCAGACGGCCCCGACGAGCCAGCCATCAGCATGGAGCCCTTCTCCCCCGAACAGGGGGGCTTCTCGGCGGGCGAGCGGGAGGACGTGGTGCTGAGCTGCCTGGCTCCCTCCAACCCCCCCAGCCGCTACGTCTGGCTCCACAACGGTTCCCAGGTCCACACCGGCCAGACCTACGTCATCACCACCATCGCCCGCGCCCAGGCGGGCACCTACACCTGCCTGGCCGAAAACACCCACCTCCAGACCCGCACCCAGGCCACCATCGTCCTCACCGTCTACTGTAAGTGACCCCGGGGGCGGGGGGTGGCCTGGTGGGTCGCCCCCCGGGGTGAGATGGACCAACGCGGCTCCCTGGTGAGGATGTGGGTGCAAGGGGCAATTTAGGGAGCGGGAGGGGGTGAGGACCCCCCTTGTCCCCACGCTGATGGTCTTCTGCAGATCCACCAGCCGGGAGCCCCAGCTGCTCCGCCCTGGCCACCAGTGACCTGCGGGACGTGGCCCTGCGGTGCCGCTGGCTTGGGGGCTTCCCCCCGGCACGGCTGCGCTGGGTGGGCCCCGGGCCCCCTGAGGAGGAGGAGGAGGAAGAGGGGATGATGGGGTCGAGTTTTTCCATGGCCACCAGCATCCAGCCAGGGGCGGCCACCAGGAACGGCAGCTCCTTCTCCTGCCTGGCCTCCCACCCCGCGCTGCCGCGGGGGGCTGCCTGCGGGACCACCCTCTGTGAGTGCAACGGGTGCTGTCCCCCTCCCCCCAAAAAATTCCCTCCTGACGCCCCCTTGGGACAGTGGAGCTGCGGTGACCCCCGTGCCACAGCCATGCCATGGGATGGGCACCCCATGGTGACGCCACCTTGGCTGGGACCTCCAGCAACCCCCGCTTGCTCCAAAACGGGGGTCCCCACAGCATGGCTGGGGTGCAAAGCCCCCCGCACCCTCTTTTTGGGGGGATGCTTCAGTGCAGCATCACCGTACCCCGCCCTGAGGCCTCTCCATCCCGCAGGGGTCCCAGCCGGCGGCCCCTCCTGCGCGGCGGCAGCCACCAAGGGTGACGAGTACGTGATGCTGCGGTGCCGGTGGGAGGGGGGGACGCCGCCGGCCACCCTGCGCTGGTGGGACGGCGGGGGCCAGGCCTTGGGGGACCCCTCGCCCTCCGCCGCCGTCCTGGTGCTGAGTGCCGACGGCAGCTTGGGGGGACGCGATTTCGTCTGCGTGGCCGCCCACCCGCTACGGGCCGCCGGCGCCGAGTGCCGCCTCCGGCTGGGTAAGCTGGATCCCTCCCCACGTGCCCCCACGGCGCCGCGGTGGGGCTGCACGTTCCCGCCGGCTTCATCCCCCCCTTCTCGCCGCACAGGGGTCCCCGAGCTGGAGGCGGAGAGGAGCGAGGTGGCGGTGCTGGAGGGCGGCGAGGCGCGGTTGGCGTGCCGGCGGCGCGGTGGCGGCGCCAATCTTGGTGCCACGGTGGTTTGGTACGACCCCAAGGAGCGGGAGGTGACGCCGGGGTCGGCCAAGTACCGGCTGGAGCGGGGAGAAGCCTGGGTCAACCTCACCGTGCGGGACGCCGAGTGGCCGGGGGACGGCGGGATCTACCGCTGCGCTGCGGCCAACGCCGTGGGCACCGCCCGCCTCCCCGTCCACCTCCGCGTGGACCGTGAGTCCTGGGAGGGACGGGGGGGGGGGTCCCCAGGGTGGGCTGGGGGGGGTGGTCTAGCCCCCTCCTGGCGGGCCCCGTCTCGCCGCAGGGTACCCGGCCCCCCCCAACGTCACCATCAGCAAGCTGCGGTACACGCGGGCGCGCACCGAGGTGCGGCTGGAGTGGCGGACGCAGGGCGCCGGCAACCTCACTGGCTTCGTGGTACAGCGGCGCCAAGCCAAAAAACCCCCCCGCCGCATGCCCGGCCCCTGGGAAACGGCCGCCGGCGACATCGAGCCCCACTCCCGCGACCGGCGCCTGGGGGGGCTGGACCCAGCCGTGGTCTACGCTTTCCGCGTCCTGGCTGTCAACCACCGGACGGCCGGGCACCCCTCCGAGGTGCAGACGCCAGGTGAAGTGTGGGGGGCGATGCTGCTCCGTGGGGGCAGAGCAGGGTTTGAGTGGAGAAGGGCGACGTTTGCATCGTGGTGGAGCGGAGGAGCCGAGTGTGAGCAGCCATCAGTAGGTTCCAGAGTGAACAGGCACAGGCTGCCACCTCCCTCTGCCTTTCTGGGCTGTGCTGGGGGTGCCTGCTGCCTGCCACACTCCCTCCTCTCCCTCTGCTGGCTCACCTGCGGGTGCCTCGTTACCCTAATTACCCCTGGGGGACACGGGCTGACAGCGGCCGCTCTCTTCCAGCCGAGCCCCCCTTCGAGGCCTACCCGGCGGTGACGGGGGCGGCAGTGGCGGGGATGCTGGTGGCCACTGCGGTGTCACTTCTGGCCGTGCGCTGCGTCGCCCGCCACCGGGACTCCCTCCCACGTGAGTGCCAGGGTCGGGCGGGGGGTCACGGCCGGACCCTGGCTGCCCACACCTCACGTCCGTCTGTCTGTCCCCAGGGCTGCACGACCTGCTCTTCCGCACGTGAGTGCCCAAAGCCCCTTGGCCCACGGCTCCCACACCCCAGTGCCAGGGAGAGACCCCTGCGTTGTCCCCCCCAGGGCCGGGCCCGGCGCCCAGGAGCCCATCGGCACGCCGGAGGATGCCGAAACAGCCGCAAGCGGGGAGGACGGAGCGGCATCGGGAGACCCGGCTGCCCCCGGCACAGCGGAAGGTAACGGCGAGCCGAGGGCTGAGCCCCCCACCCCGGTGACCCAGCACCCACCCGGTGTCAGCGGGGGCTCTCCCCCACCCCCGCAGAGCTGCCCTCGGCCCCGCCGGACACCACCGAAACCCACCGGTTAAGTCACCATCACCGTGACGGCAACGCCTGACCCCGCCGGCTTGTCCTCTGCATTTCCCTTTCCTCCCCCCGTTTCACGCCCCGGGACGGCAGCGCCTGCCCGCGCCGCATCCCGCTTGTCCCTTCGCATTAATAAAGCCAGGAAGGGTGGATGCGTCTCCCAAGCGCCGGCGACGCTGCTGAAGTCAAAACTCAGCAGCTGGAAAAATATCGGTGAGCCAGCCCCGGCCCAGGAACATCTTTACGGTATTTAAAAAGGTGTTGGGGGAGCCGTATGAACTTTTTTTTCCCAGGGGCACGGCTGGCTTGGGGAAGGGAAAGGGAAGCTTTCGTAGCCCCAAAAGGTTGGGAGGGTCGGTGCAATCGTGCTGTTGCCCAAGGGGTAAGGAAAGGTGAGCGGCTTTGCTGAAAAATTCGCGCTACAAAAAGCAGCGGCGATGAGCTGGGCGACTCCCGGCGAAAACCCCCTCCGGATCAGCCTTGAGCCTTCAGTTACCTCTGAAGCTAAAATAAATATTTAGGCTAAAATAAATATTTTCCCACCGATGGGAGAAAAAAAAAAAAAAAGCCAAAAACCACCAAGGGCTTTGCGTGGGCTGTGGCGGTGGTCACTGCTTTGGGACCGTGCCGAATTTGGTGGGGGGTGAAGGCAGCCACAAAGCTTTGGTGGGGCGGGGAAGGGTCCTCGTCTTCCCCCCAAACTCCCCACTTTCAGGCCAAACCGCAGGATGTTAAAAATTAGCGATTGGTGATGGGGTTTCCCCCCCAAAAATAAAAAACCCCAACCCCGAAACCCTGCAAAACCAACATTGCTTCAAACCACACCTCATTTCCAAAGGAATATTATGGCGCATTCGGAAAACGGAGCCTCTTTACGCGACACAACCGCGATAAAGGGGAGCACGCGCGGGGTGCGATTTAAGCAAGGGCGTTTAAAAAACGTGCCTAAATCGCGGCGTTTGGGGAAAACAAAGCAGCCGGAGGTCAAACCCAACCACTCGCCTGCCAACCTCCGTCGGAAACCGGGGAAGGCCTCGCAGCAGCTCTCGCGACGGAGAAATCCGGCGGGGGTAGAGGCAGCGCTGCGAGGGGCGGCCGGGTTTAGGAGCGGAGGAGATCAGCGAAGAGGGAGGAGCGGGGCTTGGCAGCGGTGGCAGTCGAAGCCCAAGGGGGGGGTTCCACGGAGCGAAGTCCGGGGTGCCAGCGCAGGGAGGTTCAGGATTCGGCAGCTCTGGCCGGGAGGATGGACAACCCTAAGAATAAAGGCAAAAAAAAAATTGATGTATTTATAATTAATAGAAGACACAACAAAAAAAAAAAAAAAAAACAAAAAACCGAAACCCAACACTTAAAGCAGCCCCCAGAGATGCCGCTACAGAAGCAAGAGGTTCCCCCCTGGAAGCGAGATCGCCCCCCAAAGCCCCACAGCTCGCAGAGGGGCTCGCTGCACCCGCGGCGCCTCAGCCCCCGAGGGGTCCGCAGCAGCCCCACCCGGCCGGCATCGCCCCCTCCCTCCCCAGCCCCGCGCCCGGCAAAAACACTCGAGGGTGAAGAGGGGCTGCAGACGTGTCACCTCGGGGTGGCCGTAACTGTCATTTATGCGCCTCGTTTCTGGGGTTATGCGTGCCTGGTTTGTTTTTTTTTTTTTTTTTTTTTTTTTTAGGGGGGAGGGAGCGCTTTACAAGCACCGGTTTATTTACTCTGATTAAGTCTGGAAAGAAAAAAAAAAACCCAAACCAACCCAGGCCAAGGCAGCAACACCTACATCATGCTGTTTCCGAGGGGCTGGGTTCCTTACAGCCGCACGCGCGGGCCGGTGGGGGGCCGGTTTCATTTCGGAGGCTGTTGGAGCCGTTAATATTCCCTCAAACCCAGGAGTTGGAAGCGCAGTCGAACGGGATTTTGTCTTCTCGAGGGGGCCGGGCTGGATTTTCATCCGTGCTGCTGCGAACGTAAGGGTCATCAAACACCTCAGGACACAAAGCGCCACCGCGCCGCGCTCCGCTCCTCGAGCCGCACGGCACGGACTCAGCCCAGGTTCGTTTTTCTTATTTATTTTTCTTATTTACCCACCGGGTTCTTCCCAGAAAACCCAAAAGAGGACGGGAAAGGAGGGTCCGTGTACCCTGCCGCCGAGCTGCTAGGGAGGCGGCAGCCGTCGGTCCCAAGCACCGAAGCTGCTTCCCTAAAATCCCGGTACAGGACCCCTTGGAAGCGCTTTCTCGTACGGAAAACACACTCCACGTTTCCCAGCATTGTTCTTTATATTATTACAATTCTTTTTTTTTTTTTTTATTTTTTTTTTTTTTTTTTTTATATATATACACATAACCAGCCTAGTTCCGCGGTGCGTGGGTGGGGGGGGGGAAAAAAAAAAAGAAGGAATTTCAAGGCATAAATAATATAAAAAGGCAACCATTTTTAAAACCAAGATACATTCATATGACACTACTACAAAAAAATAAATAGTGACTCTCTCTGTTATAATTAACATCCCTCCATCACTCCCTTTCAGCGACTCTGCTGTGCAGTTACTGGCGTTAAGTGGGGACAACGGTCCCTGCCTCAGGTTTCCTGCAGCTGGAGCGGCCGAAGGTCCCCGGAACCGCTTTCGGTGGCGCCGGATGAATTCCATCCTGGCTTTTCCTTACAGTCCTTGGAAACAGGCTGCAGAAGAAGGGGACTCCAGCTCAAAACGTGGTTCGATGTTTCCGAGTGCACGCAGTTCTCACCTGCAAAGCCAGAGCAGGGTGGGTTGCTTGGTGGTGGTCCTTGGGTTTTGGGTCTCATAGGATCATTTGGGGGGAAAAACTTTGAGATCGAGTCCTGGGCGCCTGCCCACCACTAAACCCTGTCCCTATGCACCTCGTCCGCCCGTCTTTTAGATACCCCCAGGGATGGGGACCCGACCACAAACCAGATCATCTCTTCCAGCGCAACGGACCCACGGGCCCCAAAAATTCGGATTAATTAAGGTGGGGGATGCTCTTTCAGCTCGGGCTCATTCCCACCGTACCAGGCACAAACCATCAGCGCATCGTCTCTACGTGAGCACGCATCGAATGGGTCGCGCCGATGAGGTCAGCCCAGCTCCCACCGACATTTCTGCGCCTGCGGGACGGCTCTAGGCCGTCACGGATGCCTGCTCATTAGAGGAAACCTTGATTAGGCAGCGTCTCAGCGGTTTTGGGAGACCACGGGCACGCTGCAGGTGCAGGCAACGGCGAGCCAGCGTAAAATCAGTCGCAGCCTCGTTCTCTGGAGCGCGCCTGTTGGATGAGCTCCACTCAGAGGCATCAATCACGGAGGGCACGGCAGCACCTGAGCATCGCCGCTCCCATTTTCCACCACGGGAAAGGTGGGATGCTTAATCTTTCTCAAAAAGCCAGGTCTTTGGGGGGCTTAATTACTAGCTGCGCCGCAGTAAATCAAGAGCCTTACAGCTGTCCTAGGGAATATTCCCGGCTTCAAAGCCGGGCGCTATCCTCTCCGGAATGCCTTACCGTCCGTGTAATCCACGGAGAGGCGGTTCATGGCTTCTCGACAGCAGGGATGCTGGGCAGAGGGCTGCTCCGCTTTCTCCTTGCCGTCCTCCTCCAGCCGGGCGCTGCACTCCGGGACGGAGGAGGCCAAGCACATGGCCACCATGACGTGGTGGTTCAGAGGCTTCATCTCCAAGCCGTCCTGCTGGTAAGGTGCGACGATGGGCACGACGGGCAGGGGGCTGCTGCTGAAAGTGCCGTTGGTTTTGGTGAAACACCTGCAGGCGGGAGATCAGCAAAGCGGGGTCACTCAGAGCTGCGTCTTTCCACCACTTACCTTATCAGAAACGGCAATTTTTAAGCACTTTGCCGCGTGCCGTCCACTGCAAGAGCAGTCAGACAGCTTGCCAAATGAGTTTTACGTATATTTTTGGATCAATCCTGGCGTTAAGGAAAGGAGCGAGCATTTTTTTAATCCCAACAGACAGCTGAAAACATTCAAAACCCCCGCGCGGTTTCTTCCCCCAGCGACGGCGACCCAACGGCCCGACTCGCAAGTCCATTTCTCCACCGTAAACCAGGTTTGCGCTGCCAAGAAAAAGAGCTCAGCTTTGAAACCCCAACAGCAAACTTAAGGACCTTGGAAAATAAGTACTAAGCGTTATCAGAGAGAACGTAAATTAGAAAAATATACGCAGTATTATAAATATGACAGCCCCTCCCGCTGCGTAACTCAGGCTGTGGCCCCCGAATACGTGCGTAAGGCTGTGGAAATTCAAGTTAAATTGCTAAATCAGTTGTTGCAGCCAAGCTATTTAACCTTTAAAGAAAAGGGAGCCGGACCTTAGGAGGCACGCACGCCATGGCAGCACGCAGGGCCACCGCCTGCAGCGAACAACGCGGCCTCGGCGAACATTTCTGTAAGTAATTCCTACGTAAGCAAGCCCCAAAAAATCACACTTCAGCGCGGTTTTACACCAAACCATAATTACTGCAGAAGGGAACGCTTCACTTGTACGGTTGCCATGAATTTGGGGAAAGTACACCCCCCCCCCACCCCCCCCGGAACACGCCGGTGTTCTGCGGGAGAGAGATGGATCCGCAGATAAAAGCAAAGCATGGAGATGAGGATGGAGGGCGTTCAAACCCAGCCACGCCGCGAAACGCTCCCGCGAAGGCTAAACAGGCTTCGTGGATTTTTTTTTTTTTTTTATATGCTTATATGGGTACAACTCAGAGCGTTAATTTTATTTTTTCCTGCCGAATTTAAATATATCACAGAACCGTTTCGGTTGGAAAAGGCCTTTGAGATCATCAAGGCCAACCATCACCCTAACGCTGCCGTTAAAGAGGGGGGAAGATGGACTTTGACATCATCAGTGACGGGGTATCGGCCACCAGAGCCGGCTTTGGTAGCAGCGGAGCCCTCAGCCCCCAAGTACTGAACGTGGCTGGATGATGTTAAGCTTGGGAATCACAGTGAGGTCCTGCCCAAGTCCCCAAACCCACTTTTAGGCCACTAAAAAGGCCACGGCAACGCGTGAAAACATCACGGCCAAGGGACTCGTCCCGCAAACTCACTGGGAGCCCCAGTTTATATTTTACCTGAGACCCAGGATCAGTATTGCCAGAAGACAGCACCCACAAATAACTCGAATAAGCTTTCCAGGGGAGGAACCGGAGCAAGCCTCCCCGCCCCCGGCCGAGGGTTCACTCGCAAAGCCAAAAGAGGAGGCAAGGGGGGATCCCTCCGGTGTCGCCCCGGGAGCCCGCTCCCCTCCCGAAGGCGGCGAGGCCGGAGCAGCACCAACCTTCGCTCTCCCGTTCTGTCCTTCCGCTCCCATAACTGCCTCCAAAATCATTATTTCCAAGTACCAAAATACCACAGAAGCCACTGAAGAATCCACATGAAAGACATCTGGTCTTCAAACAAATCCATTTATTAGTTTGCATTTCTTTCCGCAGAGGTTTTGACTGCGCTCGCTTATTATTTCAGGAAAAAAAAAAAAATATCCTGGGAGGAACCTATTTGAGATGTTTGGGTTTGCAAACGTTTATGGGGCTTTCTTTTTCAAGACACGGCAGCCGGTGCAGTTCTTTGTGTTGCTCTTACGGGCCTGAATGGTGTTTCAAGACAGCAGTTCAGCTTTTTAAGTTTCAATAACCACACTTTGATGGAAGCGAGCCACCGGCACGCCCAGAGCGGAGCGCGTGCGAACGGCGAGGTGCAATCCCCGCTGCAGGAAACGCGTTTCCTATCCGTTCCCGGCGCTAAGAATCCTCCCGAAGCGCGACCCGACTTCAAAGCCCACACCAGCCTAATTTCGATTTATAGAGCTGGGAAAGCAGACCCCGACGGGTTTATTCGAAAACGCGTATTTCAGATTTCTCATCGGAACAAAGCGGATTTGCAAATTTCCTCTGCCACCACCAGGTATCCGGAAACATCTGAGCGCAAAAGCACCCACAAATAAATAAATAGATAAATAAATAAATAGATAAATAAATAAATCAGTTCTGAATCCTAACGAGCGTAAACCACGCTCGTCTCATCCGGAAACATCTGAGCGCAAAAGCACCCATAAATAAATAAATAAATAAAGTTCTGAATCCAGAAACATCGGAGTGCAAAAGCACCCAGAAACAAATATATAAATAAATGAAGTTCTGAATCCGAACGAGCGTAAACCACGCTCATCTCATCCGACACTCATAGAATCATAGAACCACCTCGGTTGGAAAAGCCCTTTAAGATCATCGAGTCCAACCTTTAACCTAGCCCTGCCATCCCACCACTAAACCCTGTCCCTAAGCACCTCATCTCCCCTTCTTTTAAATACCTCCAGGGATGGGGACTCCACCACCTCCCTGGGCAGCCCATTCCAGAGCCTGACAACCCTCTCGGGGAAGAAGTTTTTCCTAATGTCCAACCTAAACCTGCCCTGGCGCAGCTTCAAGCCATTCCCCCTCGTCCCATCACCCATTACCAGGGAGCAGAGGCCGACCCCCACCTCACTCCCCCCTCCTCTCAGGCAGTTGTAGAGGGCGATCAGGTCTCCCCTCAGCCTCCTCTTCTCCAGACTAAACACCCCCAGCTCCCCCAGCCGCTCCTCGTAAGCCTTGTGCTCCAGACCCCTCCCCAGCTTGGTTGCTCTCCTCTGGACCTGTTCCAGCAAGGCAACATCTTTCTTGGAGTGAGGGGCCCAAAACTGAACACAGCATTCGAGGGGCGGCCTCACCAGCACCGAGTACAGGGGCACGGTCCCTGCCCTGCTCCTGCTGGCCACACTATTCCTGATACAAGCCAGGATGCCATTGGCCTTCTTGGCCACCTGGGCACCCTGCTGGCTCATATTCAGCTGGCTGTCAACCAGCACCCCCAGGTCTTTTTCCACCAGGCAGCTTTCCAGCCACTCTTCCCCAAGCCTGTAGCGCTGCATGGGGTTGTTGTGACCAAAGTGCAGGACCCGGCCCTTGGCCTTGTTGAACCTCATACAGTTGGCCTCGGCCCATCGATCCAGCCTGTCCAGGTCCCTCTGCAGAGCCCTCCTCCCCTCCAGCAGATCAACACTACCACCCAGTTTGGTGTCATCTGCAAATTTACTGAGGGCACACTCAATCCCCTCATCCAGGTCATTGATAAAGATATTAAACAAGACCGGCCCTAGAACTGAGCCCTGGGGGACACCGCTTGTGACCGGCCGCCAACTGGATTTAGCTCCATTCACCACAACTCTCTGGGCTCGGCCATCCAGGCAGTTTTTAACCCAGCGAAGAGTACATCCATCTAGGCCATGAACTGCCAGCTTCTCCACTCATCTCATCCGGAAACATCTGAGCGCAAAAGCACCCATAAATAAATAAATAAATAAATAAATAAATAAATTTTCTGAATCCTAACGAGAAACCACGCTCATCTCATCCGGAAACTTCTGAGTGCAAAAGCACCCATAAATAAATAAATAAATAAATAATAAATAAATAAATTTCTGAATCCGGAAACATCTGAGCACAAAAGCACCCACAAATAAATACATAAATAAATAAATAGATAAATAAATAAATAAAGTTCTGAATCCTAACGAGCGTAAACCACGCTCGTCTCATCCGGAAACATCTGAGCACAAAAGCACCCACGAATAAATACATAAATAAATAAATAAATAAATAAATTTCTGAATCCGGAAACATCTGAGCGCAAAAGCACCCACAATAAAAATAAATAAATAAATAATAAATAAATCTTCTGAATCCGGAAACATCTGAGCGCAAAAGCACCCAAAATAAATACATAAATAAATAAATAAATAAATAAATTTCTCATCCGGAAACATCTGAGCGCAAAAGCACCCACAAAAATAAATAAATAAAAAAATCCTAACGAGTGTAAACCACGCTCGTCTCACCAGCTTCGTCCACAACAGCAAAGTGGGTATCCACATTTCAGCAGCCTCTGGCAAGCCTCCACGAGCAGTTCCGGGAGCATAAAGCGCTAATTTAAACAGAAAACCGAGGGATTTCACCACCGTAATAATAAAACCTGCTCCGAGATGGCTGTTGGTGAAAACAGCCATGGCCGCCAGCTATCAAACACGCCGAACCTCTAGGATTCGTTTGCACGTGGTCGCAAGTCAAAGGGCCGCTAAATTCAACCCAAATCAGCCACGACTGGAGGCGCTCAGTGGAAATGGGCTCGTTGGGGAACGGGCAGCGCCGAGGGGGAGCGCACGAGCGAGGCCACACGCACCTGAGACGCTCACGCGCTGGAGACCCTCGCCCTGATGGAGACCCTCGCCCCCCCGCTGGAGACCCTCCCCTGATGGAGACCCTCGCCCCCCCGAGACCCCCCCCCCGTGGAGACCCTCCCCCCCCTGGAGACCCTCCTCCCCCCCGTCGGAGACCCGCCCATGGAGACCTCCCCCCCCGTCGGAACCCTCACCCCCCCGGACCTCACCCCCCCCTGGGACCCCACCCCCCCGCTGGAGACCCTCTCCCCCCCGTCGGAGACCCTCGCCCGGAGACCCTCGCCCCAATGGAGACCCTCTCCCCCCCGTCGGAGACCCTCGCCCCCCCGCTGGAGACCCTCGTCCCCCCGCTGGAGACCCTCCCACTTGAGCCCCCTCCCTCTCCTGTCATGCGGGTGTTTTGCAGAGGGAATCGCCCGGTTTTAGTGCACAAGGCGCAATATTTCGAGGGTGGGACGAGGCACGGGTCCTCTCTGCACCAACGGGAGGGGACAGCCCTTGCCTGTGCCCAGTAGCTACGAGGTTGAACAAAGACGGGGGGGAAAAGACTCTGGCCCCAAATTCCCAGCTTGCCAAAACCTACCGACGCCATGGGGCTAACCCAGGCCTCTCCCCGCCTCCTCGCCCCGGCCGTACGCCCAGCTCCCTGGCCCCTGGTGTAACACTCAGGCACGTTCCTGGTCCTCTCCATTCCCCTCTCCCATGTCCTCCTTCCATTCCCCCAGCACCAGGAAGGGAACGGAGCGGTCCCGGCTGCACAGCTCTCCTGCCAAATGGAGGTTAATGGTCCCCTCTGGGGTAGGCAGCTGTAAAGGACAACTTGTTTCTCTATCAAGCAGTCAAATATAGAATGGGGATGTGAAAATTCAAAGTTCAGACCCTGCTGATGACCCATCTGGGAGGAACAGTGCAGTTGCAGAGGACAGAACCCATTCTCCCTGCTTTCTTATGGGAAAAAAAAAAAAAAAAAAAAAAAAAAAAAAGGAGCAATTAAAAATTTAAAAGTGCTTAAAACTGGAAAGCAAGCTCTTAATTAGGGCCGAACACATACAGCGTGTTCCAACTTACATCTGGACGACCGCTCTTACGCCCTGGAAACAGATAACGGGCACGGAACGGAACGGGAGCTCGCTGTCCCCAGAGCCCAGCCGTGGCGCTGGTCCTGCCCAGCTCTACCTGCGATAGCAGCCCGTCTCCATCACACCACCACGCCTCTATTTATGGGAGGAGGAAGAATTTAAAGTTCTATTTTAAAAAGTAAAAGCGTGAAAATAAAGCGAGCGCGTTTTCTGCCTTCAACTCCGGCTTAATTTCAACCCAGCTCCTCCAGATGTGCACCTAAAGGCGGCGGACGATTTTAATAAGACAGAAAATTCAAAGTATGATTGAAAAAATCCAGAATTTACCAGTCAGAGTGGTCCAGCACGTCTGACTTTCAGCCCTATTTATAGTCATTAAAATAACCAGAGATTTACTCAGAAGCCGGGAAGGATATTCTTTAAAACTTCCCAAAGTGAAAACCCTAATAAAAATCCAGACTCCCAGCTAGAAGACAGACTTTTCCCTTATTCTACGCAGGAATCCTTTTCCTTGTGCAAAAAAGCAAAAAATCCCACAGTGACAGCGGCCGGCCAAGCTGCTCCCGAGGAACCTCGAACCCCGTGTGTTACGAAGAAGAGCGTCGTGGAAGCGAAGCCGCGACTCCGGTTCGTGGCTCTGCTTAAGAGAACGGCAGGAAATGCAAAATACAGAAGAGCAATTAAATCCTCCTTGACAAACTCCATCTGGAACGATTTTGTTATCTCAAAACTGGAGAAAACACAGGAAATAAGGTTTAAAAAAAAAAAAATAAAAAAATAATAATAATCCAGTGCCCAACCTGCCTCGCTTCCTAGAGCGCATCGGAGGAACGCGTTGAGCAAAACGAGCTCTGGGGGTTTAATAACGCGATTTATTCCATCCCAGAGAGGACACGGAGCTCCCCCGCACCCTCGGCGGGGACTCGAGCTCTCAGCGTGTCTTTGCCCCAGCTTGAACGCCGCGCGCGGGGCTCCCCCCCCGGCGAAGGTCCCGCCCTCGCCCCCGTTTCACATCACCTGTTGTTGTTCCGGCAGTTTCGGCAATTGATGCACTCCGAGGGGTCAGCCTGCGGCACTGCTGCGTACAGCCCGCCGCCCTGCAGCAGGAGGGGTTAAAAAACACAACACGAGATAAAATAAAGATCAGGTGCTGTTCCGCCGGGAAGGGGGTCCGGCTCCAAGCCCCAACCAACCACCGTGTTCCCAAGCCCCAACCAACCACCGTGTTCCCAAGCCCCAACCAACCACCGTGTTCCCAAGCCCCAACCAACACCGTGTTCCCAAGCCCCAACCAACCACCGTGTTCCCAAGCCCCAACCAACCACCGTGTTCCCAAGCCCCAACCAACCACCGGTTCCCAGCCCCAACCAAACCAACCACCGTGTTCCCAAGCCCCAACCAACCACCGTGTTCCCAAGCCCCAATCACCGTGTTCCCAAGCCCCAATCAATCACTGTATCAATCTTCAGATCTGCGCCCCGTAAGGTGGCGCGGCAACACTGAGCTATTGTACAAAGCCGAGCGGAGGGGTTTTTGCCAGCGTGTGTGTCAGAAGAAAAGTAAATAACGGCAGCTTAGACAAGTATGTGGTAATTTCCCTGGTCTGTTTTCGGCTTAATACGCTCAGGTTTAATTTAATCAACACGCTGTAAATATGTTTATTTTTAACACTGATGACAGACATGAAAGCAAATCGCTGTTCGTTAGCAAACGGCGCCCGTTTAGGGAGAGGGAGCATTAAATTTGCAGGGCTGATGTCACAACATAAACCCATCCCACTTTCCTGCAATTACTCCGATTAGATCAGTTTACCTCGCTACACTGATTTTTGAAACATTTAATATTTTTACAGATGGGGTAATTCCTTAGCCAGCAATGACTCTGGGTGAGAGGGATTTTGTGTTGTTGGTTTTGGCTGGAGGGGCCATTACAAGCGAGTAAAAATGCCCAGATTAACACATACCTCATTGTTAAGGACCAGGCGGACACCGATGCGGGAGCCGCTGGAAAACGGCGCTGCGGAGCCGGGCTACCTCGCCGCCTTACAGGAGGGGAGCCCGTTTGGGAAAGCTCACCTGATTTTGGAGGTTTCAAGTGGTAGGTAACATCTAACGATGCCTATTTCTGCCAAAACAGGGCTTACCCTGAAGTTTTTGAGGCCGCTCAGTGCGATAGGGAGCACTGAGGAAATGCCTAATTAGTCTTGATTGCCATCCTGGCCAGTTTCTCTCTTCCTCATTTAGCCCAATCAATGAAACAATAAAGAGAGTCCTAACGAGGATGAGAACATCCTGTTCCTCTGCGCTGCCTCACCCCGTGTGCCAGTCCTGCTCCTTCTACGTGGGAAGAGATTGCGTGACTCAAACTTTCTCTCAAACATGGGGGGGGGGAAGAAAAACCCCAACCCCGTCAACGATTCGCAACGAGACAGCGGCGCTGCGTGTCCCATCTCGCGGCTCGGAGGAGCTCCAAGCACCAAGACCTGTGTTACCACATGCACAGTTCCTTCCTTCCAAAAAAACAAGAAGTAAAAAAAAAAAAAAAACCAAACCAAAACGGGAGGGACAAAACATCAATGCAAGCCCCCAAACCTTCTCACGGGCTTTTGAGCACTGCAAAATCCTCCCTTCCTGAGGACTTGTACAGCTGGGGGCTTTTGGAGAGTCTGGGGAGGTTGAAGAGGTCCAAACCCCACGGCTTGGGCCTCGGTTGCTCTTGAAAGCAACCAAAAAAACCTGGCGCTTCTTGCTGCGTGAGCAGACCCAAAGAGAGAATCAGGTGAAGAACCAACTGGTCTGGACGCCGCGCTGGAGTTAACTGAAGTGGCAACTACTGTGCAAGTGCTAATTTGTTGTTCAATAAAACCAAGTGCTTGTGTTCAATTACTAACACAAACAATAGCCCCATTTTTTTTCCCCTCCAGAAACAGCATGGGTTATTCAGACTTTTGAACTTTTTCTTTCAGTTTTCCTGGGCAATGTTCACAGTTTTGAGTAAGTTTAGTAAGTTTGAATGCAAGCCATCTGTTTCCATAGACAATAATGAAATCATTATTCTCTCTTGGAAACGGGACACATTTCAGCAAATGAAGTATTTTTCCACAGCATACAAAGGCTGGATCCCAGACTTAAATTAGGTTTTAATTTTATTTTAAATTTCAAAACAAAAAAATGAGCCTGTCTCAGTCACAAGCAAGAGACTGGGGGGGAAAAAATAAAATAAAATAAAAAAAAAGACAACGTTATTACATTGCTGCATTTCAAGATGTATGGGGCATTTTATTTTATGGAACCTCCTGCTACATTCGTGCTTTGCCATAATTAATAGCATTGCTTAGAGTTACAGATCTGAAACAGGTGGGGGAAAAACGGGTGATCCATAAAGCTGCAGAATAAGCAGCTATAATTAAATCTATTTAACTTGAAGATTGAGAAATACCATATGTACAAGTAAAGTATCTCAGCCCAGGACTGAAGCATTCTCAGAGCTTACATGCTGTTAGGAGGAGGGTAGAGGCAGATTTCCCAGAGTAAGTGGAATTCTTGCTGTCATCTGATATTCTCAAATGAAAACCATGATGTTTGTATCAGAAATATCAGCCCAGTTGCTTCCTCTGGGATAAGTAATTTAGTGGAACTGGCTGTTATCAATGGGTGAGTGTTTCCCCCACCCGAATTAAGTCTGCTTCCACAACCTCCGAATAAATCCCAAGGTCTAGGCTGAGCCTTCCACCCAGCGTTAAGAACTTACGTTCACAAGATGGTGGGGATGTTCGTAGTCCACGTGCGTCCTGGACAGGGAGTTGGTGTGCCCTGGGTACAGCCCAGCTCCTCCGTTCATGATCCCATTAACTCCATTAGCAACTTTATGATGGACGTGGGGACAGCCGTTGCTGAGGCCGCCGTTGCTTATGAAGCTTCCGTGGATGCTGCCGTTGACTCGGCTCGTGCCGGGTAAGGTCGTGTACTCAATCATTTGCCCGTTGATATCCGTCCCTTGATAGAGATAGCCAGGAGGGTCATACTCTGCAAAAGACATTACCACTGAAAGCATGTTTACTGCCAAAGGAGAACTTAAATGAGCGTCTCCAAGAAACAGAAGAAGCTTATTTTCTCTTTCTACAGCTTTTGTAAATTAACTGTAGTATCTCAGTGCTTAGTATACAAACGTAGAAATGGAAAACAGCCACATCCTGGAGAACAGACCGGGAACGCTGGTCTGAAAGGATTCGGCTGACGTCAGTCACCATGAAGAGCGCCCTAAAACCAGGCCCTTTGTGTAATGAATAGGTCCTCTGCTATCTGCTACGAACTCCTTCCAGAAAATATCTCTGGGCCGCAGCTGAAGACACTATCTTATCTCTTGCAAGAAGTTTTGTTTCACTCCTCTTTGTCAGAGAGTAAGGCCATTTAAAAACAACTGCAGGCTGTGGCAAGAGCAAGGCTGATGTTGGCATCAGGATCAGAAAAGGGATGGCTGAAGGGATTTGGCTAGCATGGAATCGTGTACAGAGCGCCTTGCAGAGCGCGCTTAAGCTCCAACGCGTCCGCTCGAGGCTCCTACTTGCACACTGGCGGGTTTTCCTTATCAACAGCTCTCTAAAAGACTTGGACATTGAACTCCATTTTACTGTGAAGGGAATGAGAGGCAACAAGGGACTTGTCCTCCAAGTGCTGCAAGTTCTTTTTCTGTCTTTTTCTTATACACAAGAGAGGGAGATCTGGGGTTTAAGTCTCCCATGTTTTAATGAGTCCTTGCGATTACACACAAGTTCTGCCACAGCAATCAGCAGAAACCTGTGCAGGTGCTTGAAGTTCAACATAAGCTGAAGGAACTTTGTCCGGGAATTTCACAAACCCTTCTCGGTGTGAAACTGCAGCACAACCATGCAGCAACGCAGTGAGCGTCAACGCAAAGAAACGGAGACATTGATGCTCTTAAAAAAAAAACAAAAAACAACCCACAACTTCACCCAAGGCACGCCTAGAAAGTACAAGTCCCTAAATAAATGTCAGTTGGCTTACAACAGGAAACCGCTTCCCATTGATAAAACGTCATAGGAACGTTACTAATCTTGCTCCGATAATACTTTCGTCATGAAGGGAAGGCAGAAACAACTCACTCTGCATGGCGTTTTGCTGGCGGTTCTTCCAGAGGCACATGGCAATGAAAACGATGAGAATGAGGACCATCACCCCAAGGACGCAGCCCACGATCAAGTAGAGCATGTCACTGCTCCGAACGGGGCCGTTGGAAGGCCCAGCTCCGCTTCCCCCAACCCGGTCGGGGGGATTCGGTGGCGTACTCAGGTCCTTCGCTGGATATTCGGATGCTCCCGGCATGCGTTTCACTGGATGAAATGAGAGACAAGGACGGGTACGTTCGCTAAATGCGTTTTTGGAATGTGTTTTTGTTATGAAACGAAGGTAATTACTGCTGAGTTAGAATCCCAATGCCTCAAAGAGAAAGCTTCCAAGTCAATATTAAAACCTGTAACGAGAAGGCCAGCTGCTATTGGGTAATAACTATTTGCCTTGGAAAATGGTTATTATCCAGCTCGCTAACCCTCTCATTGAGGTCACTCGAAACTTTAACGAGCAACTCGCCGTACGCATGGCTAGAGCGGCACTAGCTCCCGACTTGAAAGAGCGCAAATCTTTCCACTTCTGAGGTCAGGAAAAACCACAACGTGCATTTCTATCGCCTAACTGCTGCCAGATGACCTACTTCTATCTGGTGTGAACCCCCTTAACCCCGTTTTCAAAACCATACTCCTGAAGACACTAAGAGTTGAACAGAAAATCACCAAAACCAAGATGCTAGTTAACCTGGGAATTAAATTTACATTAGTTTTCAGCACGCCACAGCTCAGATTCATTCCATTTGATGCTAAAAACTCAGAAGAGGTGCCTGGCTTAGGAGCGAAGCTGGTCAGAGATTCACAAGCACCTCCACGCAGATACGTTGGATAAGCTGGGTCGCCCCTGTGAGCCTGGAGGAGATGCATTTTAAGGAGCAGTCGGCACGAATGGCAGCTTACATTGCCAGCTTTAAAATTAGGGAAGAAAGTTCTACTCCTTGCAGGAGGAAGGCCAACCGTGCGCCCAGCCTTGAAGCCCTGCAGCTCCTAGCCCTTTTTTCGAGGGCTTTGCTACTAACTGAGCTAAATTTTGATGCTTCCGCTCCTAGAGGGTTTTTTTCTCTTTTTTTAAAAAATGTTTTTTCGTAGCACTGCATTTGAAGTTTGCTGTCTGCATTTTCCCTTCACAGCCTTACTTGGTTTTAGAGGTTAAAGGAGACAGGAATCCTTCGCAAAATAAATGCGACTGCCGTATCTGACACTTCCAGGGAACAGCACAAACTTTGTGCCAGAGGCAGAGCAGGATTAGTGATGGAGGCAGCCAACATAACCATCAATTGCTGTGGCCTGCACTTATACAACGCGTCACAGAGCCCCGAAGACATAAACCAGACGTACAAATCAAGTCTGTCATCCTCAGGAGCATGGTTGTCTCCTAAGGAGAGGCTATCAGCACAGTAAAAAAAAAAAAAAGAAAAAACCCAACCCAGGACAACAATATTATCTCTTAGGCCTGGCAAATCTGCAGAGATTTGCTAAGAGCCTCTCTCGGGAGCGCAACGTATCGGTTTCCGCATGTTCAAAACAATCCCAGCTTCGGAAGACAAAACAATCCTCCAAAACATTCCAGAAAGTTACGGTCTTCGTCGCAGCCGACTCTTGCGCTGCAAAAAACCAACCTCAACGCAGCGGCGATTTCACGCCGCAAACCCCCCCCCCCCCGGACGCGCTAGGCCGGCGCTCACCTTTGGTTTCGCAGATCATCACGTTGCTGTACTCGCTTTCACCGCCTTCATTATAGCACTGCATTTTAATGTCGTAAGATGTTTCTGGCTGCAGGTGATTTATCAAGTGCCATTGCTTCGTACCTAGGGGGGAGGAAAAATATATTAAAAAAAAAAAAAAAAAAAAAAGTCAGTCAACTGCATTTTGTTTGCTCGCACGAGCCAGAATTAGGTAGGAGTATGTCGCAGCGTCTTTCTCTATAAAATGCACAAATCCTGTTGGCACGAAAGTCTTTATTAACCATTTATGGACTTATCTGAATCATGGAATGGTTTGGGTGGGAAGGGACCCCCAGAGGTCACCCAGCCCAACCCCCCTGCAGGAGCAGGGACACCTTGAACCACATCAGGTTGCTCACAGCCCCGGCCAACCTGGCCTGGAATGTTCCCAGGGATGGGGCCTCCACCCCCTCTCTGGGCAACCCCTGCCAGGGTTTCACCACCCTCACTGGAAAGAATTTCTTCCTTAGATCCAGCCTAAACCTCCCCTGGTTCAGTTTCAAACCATCCCCCCTTGTCCTGTCCCAGCTGGCCCTACTAAAAAGCTTGTCCCCCCCTTTCCTCTGGGCCCCCTTGAAGCCCTGAGCGGCCGCACTCAGCTCTGCCCGCAGCCTCCTCTGCTCCAGGCTGAACACCCCCAACTCTCCCAGCCTGGCCTCAGAGCAGAGGGGCTCCAGCCCTCGGAGCATTTTAGTAGCCCCTCGGAGCATTTTAGTAGCCCCTCGGAGCATTTTAGTAGCCCCCCTCTGGCCCCGCTCCAACAGCTCCATGTCCTCCTGGTGCTGAGGGCTCCCGAGCTGGACGCAGGACTCTTCAGTACTCTGAAGACAGACACACATTGTCTTGCAAAACAGATTCACCTTTGGGTGAATAAAGGTGGGGGTTTTTCAGGATTTTCAATTGATTTAAAAAAAAAAAAAAAAAAAAAAAAAACAAAACCCAAGCATCTTTCTCTACAAAAACCAGAAGCCCTAAACTCAAAAAACAGACGTCCAAAGTTTCCAGCATCCGTACATTTAAAATCAACAGCAGTTCTGAGCATGTTACGGATGAAACCGCTGAAGGGATGGGTTCAGGATGGGTTGTGCTGGCTGTTTACGACACGCAGGGCAAGCAACACGGAAAAACGGGCGCGGAAAAAGAGATTAAACTGGGGACAGGGGAAAAACTTCACTGTGATGAGACCCTCGCCCCGTTTGCAATCCCCCCGGGTCCCCGGAGGTACCGACCGACGCCGCTCGTTTTTCACAGGAAGGATACATCTGTGTTGCTCAACTTCGAGCCGAAACCGCAAATAATTGAACGTGCATTTTATTAAACATACTAGGAAACAAAATTCGACAGCGAGGCTGTCTCGCGCGCTGCCTGCCCCTGCAGAGACGGATCCCCAAGCCAAGCAATCTTCTCTAATAGGATGGGTTTGTCATCTCTGGCTCCCGGCCAGCATTTCATTTAGACACCCTCCTGAAGTACTGAGCACTTCGGTATAAATCACTCTCGGTTTTTACTTTCACAGGCTTGTGACAAATTTTAATAAACAGCGACCCCTTTCCCCCCCCCCCTTTTTTTTTTTTTTTTTTTTTTTTTTTTTTTTAGGGCGTTTAATTAACTGTTTGAACGCTCTTAATCCCTCTTGGAAAATACCACCTTGAACTGTTTCCACTGTTTCTAAGAAACTGTCATACCACCTACTGATTTAAGCATTAATAAAAAAAAAAAAAAAAATAAAGCCTGCTCGGCTGGCGGGGGCTGTCACCATGACTCTCTTCAAACTTCGCCGGGACCCAAGCCCGAAAACGGGCCCCGGGGGGGACGCTGGAGGACCCCAACTGGGTTGGGGGGTTTCGGGAGGGGACGCACGGCGCGGTGGGAGCTCCATCCCTCGCAGGCCGGGCGTCCCAAGCGAGGGCAGACAAGCCCTGGCTGAAGCTGGACCCGGCCTTTCCCTAAATCGCACGTTTTCCCAAGATTCATACTCAGTTTTCCCGTCGCCCCCACCCCCAAGCATTCCTTTCGGTAATTACTACACCAGGTTTTAGGTTTCCTCTTCAAACCATTAGTGGAACTGGAATCAGTACAGGCACTTTAACTGTCCTCTTCGTGCACCATTAGCAAGGAAAAACATTTAAACAACTGACATCAGACTGCATTTACATTTAAAATTCAATCTCCAGGACCCTCGGAACAGCGAGATTCAGGCCATGGATGCACAACAGGGCTGATTTTTGCGTCGTTTTTGCTTAAGGCTGCTGAAAGACACCGAGGAGCCATCTGAGCCAAGCTTTTTGCTTGGGTTTTTTTTCTTCAAATAAAATCTGATTTTGCCTGTAGCGGCATTTATAAGGTGGGGGGGGGGGGGGGGGGGGGGGGGGGAAGCTTTCTGCAGAGTTTTGAATGTCTCGAAAGACAAGACTTAACAGGAAACAGTGAGGAAAGCCTACGGCAAGTACTTAGCTAATACAGGCATCACAACACTTTTTCCACAACCTCATGCAGTCATTTCAAGATAAAATTCCCTGTCAAAAAACCCCCCAGATTAATTCAAAGGTAACAGAGGGGGAAAAAAAGTGAAGAACAAGTGAATTACGGCAAAAATACCTTATGTTTCTGTACGTATTTCACATCCAATGCTTCCAATCACGCTTTAATTGAAAATAGCTCTTTCTCCCCCCCCCAAAAAAAGCTAATTTAGGGGAGCACAGTAAAGAAAAGTTTAAATATTTCCAGCAAATGAGTTTCTGTTCCAGGCTTTGGCAGAGCAGAGCAGCTGCTAATGGTTTCAGACTGCCACAAAGAGTTCAATACACACACAAATGCACTCTTGGAAAAAAAAAAAAAAAAAAAAAAAAAATAAATCAGAAACAAGCAAATTTAACAGCACAGTGGAGCCCACTTAAACAACCAACTGCTCAGTGTATAAGATTTATAAACACACACGTTCTGCCCAGCAAAGGCTAAAAGACATTTGCAGATGAAGGTGCAGACTGTGTGAGCTTTAAAGCGACACTCCGAGCCGAAGCCCTCGATCGCGCTCGCTTTACAGCCTGCGAAAGCTTCTGCCACTCATCAAAGTGCTGTGCGGAGCACTGTCTAGCAGGGGCAAATTTTCAAAATAAAGGCCCATTCCCCTTGTAGCTGAAATAAATGAGGGGAAAAAATAATTAACGTCATCGGGACAGAATGAGATCACTCCGTTTACTCGGCCCAAGCAATAAGGACATTAAGTAAAATATTTTTAAAAGGGTTTTCCACTTCTGGACTAATACAGACATTATCTAATAACTTCTTCCAGGAAAATGATGATCTAATATGCACGGGGAAAAAAAAAAAAAAATATTACCTGATGAAGAGGCAAAATGAAGCACAAACCTACCTGCATCTGCAGCCTACTACAGCACTTGAGGCTAAAAGTAACTTCCTTGTAGCAGGATTAGCAATTAAGCGAGGGAGGAGGAGAGAAGGGCAATTACACACCAGGTACTACCTAGCTTAGAAAACCCATGCTGGGGTAAATCATTTTAAAAGCCAGGCAGTTATTAGTGCAGCCTGTAACACAGATGCGCTTACCCTGGGTTAAATCTCACTTACGCTGCTTTCTCTTTACTCCACTACGTCAAGCTAAACCCGCTTAAATAGGCCTGCGTTAAGGCTTTGCGGCTCTATAGCAAGACAAGCTTAAAACCAGTATTTAGTTCTCGAGTTTCCCTGGAGAAGAGGCTTCAGAAGAAAGAAACGAGTTCATGTGTGGGCAGAACTTGACGTTACGTAGTTGAGATAGCTGCTTCTGTGAAATATATCGTAAAGACTCCGTTTGGGAAAAGCAGTTTAGATTTCATATAAACACAGCCAACGCGGTTACACGATGTTCTTCCCCAGCGAGCCTGCGCACACTGCGCCGTACCTTCCACGATATCCCTCTTGTAGTCACTATCGTTGTCGCTGTCCGTAGGCCGGTAATAGATATAAAATCCTTGGATGGGCGTGTTGTTGTTGCTTGATGTGATGTACTGAAAAGAGAATTTTAAAAGACTGCGTTGGAGAAGAAAAATTTTAACTGAGCCCCGCCGAGTTGTCATCACTGAATATCTTATCGCCTTGAAATATGGGGGGTTTTTTTCTTGTTCTTTTTTTTTTTTTTTTTTTTCCTTTTTTTTTTTTTTTAGTAGGGTTGCGCAAGCAAGGTGTAGGGGGAGGTTTGCACGGAAGCTGCAGCAGGGGAGCGGATTCTCCATGGCTGTGGATGCGCGGGCGCAGCCGAGATGAGCGCAGCGCCGGGCGGTCGCACGGCGCCGCAGGAGAGCTCTCCGCCACGGAGCTCCTCGGACCAGCGGGAAAAGGAGGGAAAAAGGATGAGAGACTGAGCTGGGGCTGACGCTCTCTTCCCACACCGCTTCCCAAACCGTCAGGTAGGGTCTGACCATGAACAACCTGAAAACTTGCGTGATTAATGGGAACGGAGAAGTCAGGACCGTTTTTCCTTCAGAAAGAGTTAAGGTCGCTCTACAGCTCAGCTCAAGAACGTTCTCCTTTAAGTTATGCAGCCTCCTGAGGAACTAGAGGTTATTTTAAGTTTATTATCCTTAACATCTCTTCAGGCTGAGCTAGCAGAGCAAACTAACACTGAGAACTCTACACGTTAAATCCTCCAAAGTACACCAGGGGGTTAGATTTCAAAACAAGAGCAAAGAATTTCTGCGGGTTTCAATAAGGACTTTAAAGTACTTGTTTACAAAAGACGAGGTAACAGGGGGAAAGGAAAACGTTTCTCTAACGTGAAACCTCTACTGGATGCGAGGGAAGACGGCGGGTTTGAAACACGGCGCCCGCTTCCAGCCGTCCCAGCCCGGATTGACAAAAGCAGCAGGAATTGCAGGAAACGAAGCCAACTCGCTCGCAACTCATGGCACGAACAGGGGTTTGGACAGAGTTAAGCCCAGTGGTGCCTCTCTCGCCGTGCCTGTGCCAAAGCAGGTGGACTTCAGGCAGCTGCAGCCCCTCACTGGAGCTGCCAGGGGGGCTCACATCTGGCGTAACCCGAGGAGGTGGTGCCTGGCATCCCCGGGGAGCTGGACGGGGAGGGAAGGCTGGGAGACGGCGCAAAAGGCAGAAAACAACAGAGAGGGCTGCCTCCAAGGAGGAAAAAGGGTTTGGAAATGGGGAGCAAAGGGTTCGAGAGGCGTACGGCCCAGTAAGTTACCCAATTCTACCGTAGAAGCATGAGGTGTCCTAGCCCTCTTCTAGGAAAAAGATCGTCTCCGAGTCTCGGGGCGGGGGAAACCACCACTCGCTACTCCGCAATCAGCTCTTAATCCTTGACTTTTAAGAGCCAAAGCAGTAAAAACTGGCCTGTAACTGCGAGAAGAACAGGAGACAGTTCTACCTACCGTCCATTTCAACATGATCTGAGTGTCACTGATGGCTTCGGTGTAAGCAATGTGAGGTCCTGTGATAGGGCGGTTGGAAAACCGGCTGGTAAAGCCGGCCACTTGGTACGGGCGAGACGCTGCGCTGCGCGGGCTCTCCCCGTAGTTGTTCACAGCGATCACACGGAACCTATACATTTCTCCTTTTAAGGGAAAAGGCGAAAGAAAGACGACGTTGTAGCAAAACAAGCACTAGAAACAGGACTCAAGGAGAGACCGAACAGATTAGGGAGTACTTGTTGCACAGCATCCAGTTAGAAGCAGCGTAGGACTCGTTGCCACGGGCTGATGCGGACAGCGGAAAGATAAACAGCTTCTAAAAGTGATGAGGGAAATCCACTCAAGAAAAACCCAAAGGCTGTTACACACAGAGGTGGAAACGCCTCCATCGGCTCGGGAAGTCCCTGAACTGCAAACTGGTGGGCACCAAGAAGGTGCTTCGAAGGTTGCCTATCATCATCCGTTCCCCCTGCTCTTGCAACTCTTTCCCCAAACTTTCAGGGCTGGACACCGGGAGAAACCCGAAATCAGGACAGACATTTTCCCATTATCGCATTTTTCTCTTTTTGCATTCCGAGAAGGACAATTAAGTTAAAAATAGCAATAATACACAACCCTCCTCTCCACATGAACAAGTATTAAATTATGGTGGGTTTGTTGGGGTTTTTTTATTTTATTTTCCACTTGGAAAGCCAGAAATCAACTTGAATTCATGTAATGAGCTCCTATTCCACATGAAAAAGCCTAACCGACCAGAAACAGGATAATCCACGCAGAAGGTAAAACGAAACAACCACAGGGCTGCAGTATTCTCTCAGCAGGAGCGTGGTCATCTAAGCGAAGACAACTCAGGCGAAGGGAAGATTGGGTTTAGTACCTGGCTCCAAGTTACGAACTTCCACAGACAGCTTGGAAGGAGAAATGTTATCGGCTGCAATTAGCCAGTCGCTGTTTCGACCCAAGCGTTTATACTCCACTTTAAAGGCAGTAATGGGGGAGCCACCGTTTGCTCGTGGTATCCACGTGACATAGACGGACGATTCCGATGCTGTGGAGATCGTGGGTCGGTCGGGAGCTTCTGGAACTGAAATGAGAAATTCAGTTACAAGAGGATTAGAGTCAGCCGAAACTTCAGTTTCTGCAGCAAGCCACTAAAGTAGCTGCTGGTGATTAAATTAGACTTCATGTATTAACAAGGAGAATCTTAAATCCTCCTGTAGTAACTACTCCCCTTGCTCTTCTGGGAAAGATGCTTGAAGAGCAGGAAACAGAGGAATCAATTACTTGATCAATATAATCACCAAAAAGGATGCGGTGTGGCACTGCCCCAACCCCCCTCTACAGGGCAACAGAAAACACGTACGACATGAACAGGAAAAAATTGGGTATCATTTTCAAAATGCTGCAATCCCCCCAGACCCAATGAGACTTCGACCCACCCGCACCAACGAGCGCTGTGTCGCCAGGGGAGCGAGGACAAAGAGCAAACAAAGCATGCAAGGAACGATGTACTTACTGAACTCACTTGAAGTTACAGACAGCAGTGGAACAGAGAGAACGGAAAGAGGTGGTGTTAGTAAATCCGGCGGTAACCGCTCTGGTTGACCGACGGGAGCTGTGAGGCTCTACTAAACTAGCCTGCATTCATTCACGCGGAGCCGGGCGCTGCTGAGAGGAGGAACCGAGCACGGAACAGCAAGCTGGCACGAAGGGGGGGCCACGAAGCAGGCTGAGCATTCGCAGCTGGGCACGCGTGAGGTGTCCCCTTCTGGGGCTCCTCCGATATTTAGCACTGTCACAAGCCGGCAACGCTCCTCACCCGCACCATTAATAAACCTCCCCGCTCCCCTTTGGTTTTTACCCCAAATCACCTTTGAGGCCTCAGCCCCTGAGTAAATTTGCCTGCACCAGGGCAATGAGCTCAAAGGCTGGGGTGATGAGGAAAAGGACTCTAAACATGCTGTTTTCACTGGAAACCAGGCTAAAAATCACACCTACTGGGAAGCGGTTGTTTCTTCTTGCCATCAGAAACAAGCCCATCCCTGGGAAGCCACAGGAAAACATTCAGAACAGATATAATCCACTGTGAGAACTTAAAACTCTGACACATCCATTTCCCATTTCCCCCTCTCCCCCTGGATCTCTCACCGTGGAAGAGAAAACCAGAGTACTTAGCGAAAAGCAACCGCAGGTTTAAAAACGAGCAGCAAGAACGTGGGTTACAGGTGAAAGACATCTAATTTTCTGCAAGCCACGCATGCAGGTAACAGCATCCTTTGAAATATTGTACGTTCACTAGTTCAAGGCAAGCATCTGCTAAATTCATCGCTTCAAGTACCCCGCCACAGGCGCCGAAGCCTGTAAGAAACGCACTGCTTACTACCTGGTGACTTGACTTCGCTGTAGAAAGCTGAGGTATCGAGGCAGGTACTGGAAATGCTAACTCACTGCCTGGAATAAGGCAACCTTTCCGTTAATCCCAGAAGCATGAACTACGGTCTTTTACTCTGCAAACATGCAGAAGAACAGAAAATCTGGCAGATACCCAACCTCGCTCACAGAAGTCCCATAAGAGGGGAAAAAAATATATGTATCAAAGAGGCCTAAGGAATAAATAGGAAATAAAGGAGGGAGCACAAGCACCCAGAGCAGGAAGAAACACAGGTTGACTTCGATGCGTCTGTCTGCAATAGGACACGGATTACAAACAACCCGTACACCTACCTCCGCTGTGTCGAGACAGCTCTGGAAGCACAACACCAAAATTGTTTGTCCCTTCGTGAACGACGGGATGTTTAGGAATGCCTACTGGTGGAGATGGAGCCTGAGTGTTTTTTGAGGATGATGTTCTTTCTAAAAAGAAAAAGAAAAAAAAAAAATATTCAATAGTGCACCAGCTCAGGGATAGGCTGAGAAAATGCTGTTCATTGCCCCTCACAATATGCTTACTCCACAAGATCACTCGCTACGGCACAGGGGATGAAGCCCCGGCTCTAAATCACAAGGTAAAGAGTCAGGACAGCAATTGGGGAGTTTCTTGAGGGCAGCAAGAGAGAAGACATCCCCCATCAGCCCAGGGACTCGTGTACTAGCGTCTGCACTACCGCACTTTGCAGCGATGCCGCCGGCTCTCGCCTGGGTTTCAAAGCCCTCTCATCAGGAAATCACAGAATCCCAGACTGGCAGGGGTTGGAAGGGACCCCGGGAGATCACCCAGTCCAACCTCCCTGCTCAAGCAGGTTCTCCTAGAGCATGTTACACAGGACTTCATCCAGGCGGGGGTTGAAGATCTCCAGAGAAGGAGACTCCACAGCCCCCCTGGGCAGCCTGGGCCAGGGCTCCATCACCCTCAGTGTAAAGAAGAATCACAGCAAGTGGTGAAAATTGCACACTGAAATCCTCATCTAGGGGAAGAGGTTCAATAAAAACGCTATGGAAGCTGGGTTTGGCCACAGCTGGACCCAGGAATCCGGGCTGAGCAGACATTTAGGCTGTGGCAGTACGTACGTATCAGGAATTCACAGATTTCATGAATACATTACACTCCTAATACAATTTTAAGCTCTCCGGTTCGTGTACAGAAGTATGGAGAATTTGTTTGTGTGCTTGAGTACAGCCACCAGCGTCCAGGCTTGAAAGAAAAAAAAAAAATGGCTTTGATTAGAAATGCTCTTTTGCTTGTCTCCGTCTGCACGCAACTATCAAACCAGCTGGCTTCTGGTCAGCTGAGATATTTTCACTGAGGTGTCTGCAAAGCAAACCAGAGGCAGTTTTGTCGAGATACGAAAGCTTGATGGTGCAGAGAGTTTCTTTTGTGGTACTCTGAAAAACCTGAACAAGGACAGGCTGGCTCCCTGACTTAGCTCCTTTAAGCAAGAGGAACCTTACAGAATAAATCTTAATAATCATCCCAAAAATAACATTATCAAGCTTTTAATAGCTTTTACTTACCAACAGCCCTGGTAATGCTCAGGAAAGTTTGCCCCACAGCTATTTCAGTTATTAGAGGCTGTTCTTTAGCAATTAAATTGCCCAGCATTTCATATACGGCTTCGCAGACGACATGCAGTTGATGTAATTTAAACAAATGTCCTCTCGAAAGCCTAGGACACAAGGGAACATTGTGCTGCGCCTACCTTTGCTGGTGCGAAATGTCAGCATGGCGGGCTGGCCCTCGCCAGCAGCACTCCTCGCCACCATTAAAACCTCGTAGAGGCTGGAAGGCTCCAGCTCGGTGAGGCGCAGCTCGTTCTCGCTGCCAGGGACACGCACCGTGTGCCAGCTCCCCGCTGCGCTGACGCCGTCGTCCAGCTGCACGGGACAGGGGGAGAAAGCTCAACATCATTGCCCAAACCCAACGTGACGCTCAAATCCCTCAGCGCTTCCACGCACGAGCACCCAGAGGGCCTCTGCCACGTGCCAAAACTCCTTCCCTTTTCCTCCATCCACCTATGGTTTGTCTCCAAGCGCTCCTGCCACAAGTCAGCACTTTTGCGGCTACCTTCGCAGCGCTCCTTCGATAAACTTGGCTTATTTTCCCCCTCCATCCACACGCGCGCACTTGTTTTCGGAAAAAAACAGTCATTTACACTCATGGCTCAAACTAGCAAGAGACCAACTGATTTTAAGGACTTCAATCAGCCTTTCGCTACGTGTGTGACATTAAAGGGCTGGACTCAGTACCCTTAATGAGAAAGATATGTTCCCTGAAGTATCCCAGCATTTTAAAATATTTATTGGCTAAAATGGGCAACAAAAAGTACGTCTTCGTTACTTCTCAAGGTTGGAAAAAAAAAAAAAAAAAAAGTCAGCAGGGAGACCAAAGATTTGGTTTCCTATTTATTATTTTTTTTTTTTTAATAAAAACCCCCTTTCTAATAGTGAAATCACCAGCTCCATTTACGAAAGGAAAGAGATGCGGGGTAGTCTCTTAATGCTTGACCTTTGCAGGAAAACATTACCCCAAATCCCAAAGGAAAAGACAAAGATTCTACCAAAAATAAACTACTAAACAATATAAGACTTTAATAAAACATGGAAGGCAGCTCTAAACGCTGTGGATTATCAAAGGTTACGTCAGAGGTCTTTGTTCAAGAGTTTTCTTCCGAAGCGACCACTCTCCTCATGCTTTTATTCCCCCAATTATTTTTTTTTTTTCTCTTCTAAAAAGAGGGGAATCAATAATTGAAAGGCACAAAGAGACCACCACCCTCAAAAAGCCTGGTAAACTCCCTGCCGAGAAACGCACGAGCGAGCGCATTTAGCGTGGAAAGGGTTGTTAGGAGTGAAGGGGAAGCATCAAAAAGGCCACAGGAGCACTGAAAGCTTTCCGTGCCTGTGTGAACCAACCACCTCTGGATGAGAAATTGTATCAACAGACTTTGGCACGAGGTTTTCAGGAACTAACAGGTCAAAACTCTAAGTGTTCGCTCCAGGCTAAGACAAGATCAGGATGTAGAGGATTAAAAAGCTTATGAAAAATAAAGCAAACAGCTTTGCCACGCAGGAAACTGTTTGCTTGGAAGAACGGGCACGGGCATTGCTTGGTTCTGATTTCAATCAGAGGAGCTCACGGTTGACACCACATTTTTAAGGAGGTGGTAGGTACCTGCTCAGGAAACTTTAGCTCGCCTCTGTATTTGGTAACTTCAGTTTATTCGTGTCTCGTTGGGACGCAGAGCGGCAAACTCTCCGACACATTTACACTAATACTCAGCTTCCCTTCTCTGCACCCAACAGATTCAAGCTTGCTCACACGGGTGCATTTTGAACGTCACTGAAGTTGTGGACAGTACGCCCTGGGGCCTCATTCCCCACAGACCGTCACGATTCCGTAAAGGACATACAGGCCCGGGCTCTGCCGAATAAACCTCACTTAAAACTAGACAGAACAGCGTACTTGTGACCAACTTCAACCACCCCTAAAACGAGCTGCCTGTGAGGCCATGGCAACGCTGTGGTCCGACTCCCTCCTCTCTGGCCTGACACCACGTTCTCGTTCACGCCGGCGCTGCAACAATCGCCGGTTCCTTGAGAAACCTAAACCAATAAACTCCCATCTGCCGCGGCGCACTGCTTCAAGGCGTAGGGAGAAACGTTACCTTGCGGTATTTGACAAAATAGGCATTGATGGGCAAGCCCCCATCCCTCCCCGAACGCCACACCAGGTTGTACATGTCCGGCTTCAGCGTCTGCGGGGGGCTGAGGATGATGGGGGCTTCGGGGGGAGCGGCGGCATTCGAGGCTTTTTCCGTTGCAGCTGCACCCAAACGCAATTGTGTTGGCGGCGAGCTCGCAAACGCCGTTTCCGCACCGAAATCACCGCCGCTTTCATCGCTCTGGGCAATCTCCACGGGAGCCATTTCTTCTGCTTTCGTGCCAGCTTCTAAGGGAACTGTAAAGGGAGGAGTCTGGTTACATCTTCGAGATGACGTACGCCTGCCCCGCGCAGAGGGGACACTAAATCATGTACGAGCGTCATTTCCAAACAAGCCCTGCTGCAAAAAGCCAGCCCCGGAGATGCCCGCGCAGACCCGAGCCCGCCGCCGAGCTGCACCCTTGCGCAACGCTTGCTTTTTTCTGGGCAGAACCGTGGGTTTTGGTTTGGTTTTTTGGTTGTTCGGGTTTGGGTTTGGTTTTTTTTCCACAGTAGCAAAGACAGAAAACCTGAAAGGCGATGTCTGCAGGCACGGTTTGCCCGGTATCTCAAATAAATTAAGTAGCAGCAATGCACGTTAAAAGCAAAAAACCCATAAAATATATAGCTACACTTGCGACACAAACGGAGTAATTTTAAATTAATCGCAGTTGTACAAGGAACTTTTCATGGCCCGAACTGGCGTGCACACAAGAGGACATTCTCCTACCTCAGTTTCTGAGGTTTTAGCTGTAATTTCGATCAGCTTTGAAAGTCGCTCGACTGCTTCATTTGAGAATTTATGCTGAGAATAAACCCAGTTTACAGGCAGATCTAACATGCAATTTAATACCAACGCATTTCGAGCAATCCTGCTCCAGCCTCCTCCATCCTATTTACTTTGCCTGGGATGAAAAAAAAATTGAGTGTGTGTGTGTATATATAGATATAGATATCACATCAGTAGTTTGAAAAAGGCCATGAGACAACCTCCCCCCCAGTTTGGTCGATGCGGGGCTTGTCAGAGTTCCAGGAAGGAAAGGGGTGGCAGGTTGGCCATCTGAGATTATGCAGGACGAGTAAATGTCAGTGCTCAAAACGAGAATGTTTGGGGGCCAGCGCAGCTCCTCAAGGTTGCACGCTGCAGCGCCGGGACTGCCAGATGTTCTCAGCCCTGTCCGTCCTTTCAGATTTGTGTTAGGTTTATGTTAGGTGCCGGGGTCTGGAAGGGGAAGGGAATGAAGGGAACTTGGTTTACAAAACAAACAAATTCCTTGGTAATGTAAAGCCTAGGCAGCGTTAGCCTGGCTGACTCGGATTCCTCCAAACCTCCATTAAAATACCAGCAGCAAGTGTGGCTGCTATTTTTGGCCACTTTTTAAAAAGCTGGGAAGGAAAGTTCTCCTTTCAAATTGAAGACACGCTCTCAGCAAGCATTCCTTGTTTGTTTCTTCCTATTTATTTAGCAATGCCACAAAATTCGGAGACGGGAAGAAGGGAACAAGGCGGGGAGGACGTCCCCAAAGCCAGATGGAGTTTGCTTAAAACGCCAGACGCCCCCAGAGCGATCTCCAAGCGAAAGGGTATCTGCTACTGTCAGCGAAGCGGTGGGAAAGGGATGCAGCGCCGCGCGTAAATATTGGAAACAAATGCCGACTCGGCTCGAGGAGGCAGAAGGCCCAGGGCTTTGGGGTGGACCCGGAGGATTTGTGGGTGGGCACGGCTCGGTTTGACGCCTGCTGGCATGGAGGAAACGGACTCTCGCGCGGGGAGAATGAAGTTGTGGTTTAGGCTGGTGACAGGAGACCTGCAGTCATTGCTGTGTTTATTGCCGGGAGAGAGGAGTCGTCTCAACAACTGGCAAGTAGCTGGTATTTTTGCTTTGGAAAACAACCCCCGGGTAACAAATTCCATTAAGCAATTCGGATCTAAGCTCTTTTTGCTAAGTTTCTGGCATAACTGCTACCCCTATAAACCAGCGCATCAGACCTCTCTTTGCTGCTGTGTCATTATGCAACTTTTTTCAGCTCTTGCTTTTAGTGCCATCCCTTTCCCCTTAGCCACCGAGACTTGCTCCTCTTCCTCGGCTTCCCAGCCCCACTGCAAAACATGAGCAGCACCAGCGCCCAAAATCCTGCCTTCGACAGCAACCAGAGAAGGACCGAATGTCCCAAAATTGGGCGTTAAAAGAATGTATTCATAGCTTTTACTCACATTCTCCGTAACAACCAGTATTTTACAGCTCGCTGTCGCGTCTCCCCTTCGGCTGCCTCATTCTGAAGGTAAAGAGCCCTCAAGCTTTTCGGCCTCTCCTCCTGCAGAAGCGATTCCACACCCCTACGAACCCACCCGCCGTGTTTCCCAGCACCTTTCCTAGTTCTCCTACACCCTTCTTGAAACAGGGGCGCAAACATGCAAGCTCCTCTTTCCTTGCGTTTTACCCCCAACCTGCCTGCTACTCAGACTTCCTTGGAGCCTATTTTTCTCTCCCATTTCCATCTCCAGTTATTTTGGAGAATTAACCCCGCGTTTAGTAGCTCTGGGAAGCTACTGCCATGCATGCAAAACACCACGACTGTCTAAAAAAGACTTCAAATAAGCGCCACGGGTACAGGATCCTACGGCTATCATCTGACACTGCGGTGGATTCTCACTTTGATGGTGGCTTAAGTTGCCCTGCCCGCTTTTAAGACCGTGCAATGAATCACGTCGTGGAATAGATCCAGCAGAAAGAAGAAAAAAAAGATCAATTTTGCAGCCAAATAAGCTCTCTTACTGTGTGCTTGCACCAGGCAAATCACAGGAGCAAGCTGCCGCGGCTGAGAGCTGCTTACGCTGATCCTACCCCCAAAGAAATGCCCTGGAATCCCAGCTTCAGTCACTCAGGTGCTTCCAAGTGTTACCTGGCACGAATTCTTCATCAAAACATCTCAATGTTTGAGCGTGTCTTTTGGCAGGGTTGGGAACTGTTCTACAACCCTAACAGCTCCCAGAAACTACTTAAGGACTTTTATATCAAAACCAAATGCCTTAACCACCCTCCGCACCATAATCAGCAGCTAGTACAACATATTAGAAACCAATCAAAGTTAATAAACAAAACATTAAAATTGAACTTGCTGCCATAAAATTCTGAGGCAGAGCTGTGGGGACTTTTCTATTTGACACAGACTAAATTCCAGGATGACTTTTAGTTTTGTGTTTCCACTCAGCAAGGTCCAACAATAACTTAGTTATAAATTATATAAATTATAATAGTTATAAAGCTACGCGGTGGGACGGCTTTTTTGAGGTCTTTTCTTCTTCCTCTAAGTGAACCTTTAAGCATCCTTTCAAATTATTTACACGAGTTTTAAACTCTCATCGGCGGCAACGGAGAACTTCAAAGATGGGGCCACATACTGAATTCCACTGACCTTAAATCCCACTGACGTTCAGCTGAATTTACCGAGGCGAGATGCTGAAAGGGCTGAGAAACTTAAGTCACCTCATGTAACCAAAAATCTGTACCTTGTGAAGGGAGCTTAAACCTGTTGTTAAAATCACATAACATTCCAATGTGAAGAAAGGAAATACCTCTTTCCCCATCGTGCCTTTAGTGTAGGAACTGCCTTTTCCCAGTAGGAATTTCAAGAAGTAAGAGACCCCACCCTTGGGTAGTTTTTATCATGCTGAGTCCACGCAATACGTGCAGCCGTTTCTCCTCTGCTCAAGGCGGAAGGGAGGAACTGGTCCGCAAAGCTCAGACTCCTCCGCTCCATTCCCCCGGGATACCCACACCACCTACCTGCTGTTATTTTCTTATTTTGAGGCATTGCTCACCTAAATCAGGGAGCCGACTGCGCGATTTTCGCGCTTCGAGCTTACCGACTGTAAGGAAGGCTTTTGACATGGCGGAGCCGTGCTCGTTGATGGCTTCGCACGCGTACTCCCCGGCGCGCTCAGGAGTCACGTTCCTAATGTGCAAGGAGCTCGAGCCCGCCTGGGACACGGAGAAGTAGGGGGGCTCCGCGACGGCGCGGCCCGGCGCTGCTTGAGGAGGTTTCTGTGGTTTTGAACGAAGCACCTGGGAAGGGCGGCCGGCCACAAGTCCTCTGCTGTCGTACCAACGGATCACGGGAAGGGGAAGGCCAGTGGCATTGCAAGACAGCGTAACGTCCCCACCATCGATCACAGTGGTGCTTGCCGGCGGAGAGGCTATGACTGGCCTAGAGCCTTTGCCTAGGGGGAAAAAGAAACCCCAAAGAATGAATTTGGCTAAGGAACGTGACGCTTAATGCCAAAATGAGTCAATACCATTTTAAAAAGTCACGCATGCTTCTTTTTAACCAATTTAGCAGTTGTTTCTTCTCCAGACTTCCTTTTCAGACCGACAGAGACTCATGCTTAGAGAAGGCTGATAGAAAGCTACACTCAAACCACACTTCAAATTCTCTAAATAACGAAGGCGTGACTGTCAGTGAGGAACGCAGTGTGGGCAAGACTGTCTTAGGCCGCTCCGCGGACAAGCAGGTCGCAAAACTTCTGCTCAACCAGCCTCTGCACAGCTCACATCGATCTCTATAGGTACAGAAAAGGTCCAGAGCTTCAACTGCACACGACAGGGAGGGAACAGGAACAGCGGCGGGCTTGCCAGCATCCTCCTACTAGCAGAAATCAAGGACCTTGGACTGAAAAGTGATCAAAAAGGCTGTTGGTACCTGCTAATCTGATACAGGGAAAGTGTGCATTAACCCCAAATCTGACGAGCGTTTTGTAAACTGGAGGATATGGAACAGGCGTACAGAATGCCAGTTCATCCTGCACAACAGGACCCTGATTCTATTTAAGAATAAATCGTGTCAAATTCAATCATAAGCCTATTTAATTGCAGTTGGTAATGTGGGTTTTAAGTATCAAGTAACCACGCTACTCCAGAAATAGGCACATCTCTTAAAATTCAACTGAAAGCACCTCCTTTGTAGCCTTCGCTACGAACAGTGGTCAGAAGCAAACCCATACAAAATCTAGGGGGAAAAAACAGAATAAAGCTTGAAGTACAAATGGTTAATTTGAATTCTTGAGGGCTGCCAAGTGCTCCTACCTGGCTGGACACGAAGTCTCCCGGTGGACTGGACAAATCCAACCCCGTTGTTTGCTACGCACTGGTACAAGCCAGAGTCCTCTTGGGTGACGCCGCGGATCCGCAGACGGTTTCCCGCCGGCAGATGCCGTGGAGAGAGACGGAGGGGAGCTGCGTTGTGGAGCCAGGCGAGGGTCGGAGCAGGGCTCCCGCGGACGTCGCACCAGAAATGCGCAGTCGCTCCCACAGCCACGGTTTCATCTTGCAGTCCCTTGGAGATCGAGGCCGGTTCTAGAAAGGGAAATAATTTTACAGAAATCACCGTACATTGATCTTCGCCTAAGTCCTGAAAAAAAATACTGCGAAACGTTACGCAAATTGATTGCATACAAGGGCTAAGCAAGCACCACGCACTTCTAGTTCTACGCAGCCTAAAGCTGTTTTTCCTCACACACTTGATTATTTTAATGGTCTCTCCGCTTATTTTAATGGTCTCTCCCTTCTGCTCCAGACAGTCACATGTTTGCATTAACACTGTAAATAAAACACCTGTATTTTTCAAAATAATTCTGCAGTGGCATCCCCATAACAAAAGGTGCATTTTGCGTCAATAGGTTTTCTCCGTTACTCTAATGTACGCATTTCAAAAACCAAACAAAAACAGTCACGAAGGCGAAAAACCTCCAACAACAGGAAAATCTGCTACAAAGGAAAGGGGAGATTAGGAACAGCCACACAGAAGAGGCCAAATACCCTTCCTTTTGCTTTTGTTTTTGTCCTCATCCAAACATATCACCTCTCCTCCCCGGCTTTTTGCTTACATACAACCTCAAAAGAGAAACATCTGATCTCTGGCACATTTCTGACACCGTATCCCATCTACACTTGGCGCTCTGCAGAAAAATAAATAGAGTGGTTCTTCCCTCGGAGTTTGTTATCCTTTACTGTTTAATTATTTCAGACTGCGAAGGATGTGCAGAGATAAATAGTTATGGATTTTAACTTGGGCGAGTTGATGAGATACGGTCGTTATGAACATATCTTTATTCGTTATTTTAATATGCTTCGGTTGAGAAGGAACGTTCGGCTGTTTGCAATCAGATGCCAAAACCAGCAAGCACGCAAAGAAAATGTTCATTGCCCGGACGTGAAAAATTCTTTATTTCTTACCAAGTATAGTAAGTGAATAGTTAACGTATTTCACTGCTCCGGATTCGTTTCCCACCACGCAGGAGTAGTTTCCAGAGTCCGATGCCTCAAGCCTGTCCGACACCAGATGGGAGTGCAGCAGTTTCCACTTGCCTTTTCTCAGCGCATCCCGGCCGTCTTTAACCCAGCGGACGGCGGCTGGAGGCAGCCCACTGACAACACATTCTAGCATCAGAGAGCTGTGCCGGGGCACCGCCAGGCTCTGGGGTGCCAGGGGGTGAAGTATGTGGAAGCCACCTGAGGAGGAGCCTGGAGGAAAGGAGACGAGGCTTGTCACTAGCCTGTTTTTTTAAATCGTGCTCTCCCACCCTGTCCTCCAGTCCGGAGGTTTGTCTTTCAAACGCCGCTACTTGTACTTGGGACTAAGCACGATGCTCTAATGCTCTCTTCCAGAAGTCTTGCTCCGAAATCAGTCTGGCAACTGCAGTCTTAGCAGTATCCCCTTTTCAAGGGCTAAATGCTCTGGCCTCTTGGGATTTGCAGGGAGAAAATTAGAAGGGCCAAAGCCCAACTGGAACTTAATCTGGCTACTGCCGTAAAAGACAATTAAAAAAATGTTTCTGTAAATACGTTAGCAACAAAACGGGGGCTAGGGAGAATCTCCATCCTTTACTGGATGTGGGGGGAAATACAGTGACAAAGGACGAGGAAAAGGCTGGGGTACTCAATGCCTTCTCTGTCCCGGTCTTTAATGGTAAGACCAGTTGTTCTTGGGGCACCCAGCCCCCTGAGCTGGAAGGCAGGGACGGGGAGCAGAATGAAGACCAGGAAAAATGGTTGGCGACCTGCTACACCACTTAGCACACACAAGTCTATGCGGCCGGGCGGGATCCACCCAAGGGGACTGAGGGAGCTGGTGGAGGTGCTCACCAAGCCACTTTCCATCATCTATCAGCAGTCCTGGCTGACCGGGGAGGTCCCAGTTGACTGGAAGTTGGCAAATGTGACGCCCATCTACAAGGACCAGAGGGAGGATGCAAGGAGCTACAGGGCTGTCAGCCTGACCTCAGTGCCGGGGAAGGCTATGGAGCAGATCATCTTGTGTGCCATCACACGGCATGTACAGGACAACCAGGTGACCAGACCCCGTCAGTGCGGGTTTATGAAAGGCAGGTCCTGCTTGACTGACCTGATCTCCTTCTACGGCAAGGTGACCGCTTAGCGGATGAGGGAAAGGCTGTGGATGTTGTCTACCTGGACTTTAGCAAAGCCTTTGACACTGCTGCCCACCACATTTTCCTGGAGAAACCGGCTGCTCATGGCTTGGATGGACACTTCTTTGGGTAAAAAAAGACTGGATGGCCGAGCCCAGAGAGTTCTGGTGAATGGAGTTAAATCCAGTTGGTGGCTGGTCACAAGGGGTGTTGCCCAGGGCTCAGTATTGGGGCCAGTTCTGTTTAACGTCTTTATCCATGACCTGGGCAGGGGGATCGAGGGCACCCCCAGTCAGTTTGCAGGTGACACCGAGCTGGGGGGTGTGTGGATCTGCTGGGGGGGAGGAGGGCTCTGCAGAGGGACCTGGCCAGGCTGGATCCATGGGCCCAGCCCAGTTGGGTGAGGGTCAACAAGGCCGAGGGCCGGGTCCTGCCCTGGGGTCACCACAACCCCAGGCAGCGCCCAGGCGTGGGGCAGAGGGGCTGGAAAGCTGCCCGGCGGAAAAGGCCCTGGGGGGGTTGGTGGAGAGGGGGCTGGAGAGGAGCCAGCAGGGTGCCCAGGTGGCCAAGGGGGCCAGCGGCATCCTGGCTTGTACCAGGAGTGGGGGGGGGAGGGGGGGGCCGGCCCCTGGGGGGGGCCGCCCCCGCTGCTGGGGTCAGGGTTGGGCCCCTCCCTCCCCAAGGCCCGGGGGGGCGGACGCCGGGGGGGGGAGGGGTCTGGAGCCCCAGGGGGGGGGGGGGGGTTCTGGAGCAGAGGAAGCTGAGGGGAGCCCTCATCGCTGCCTACAAGTGCCTGAGAGGAGGGGGGAGCCGGGGGGGTCGGGCTCTGCTCCCAGGGAAGGGGCGATGGGACGAGGGGCACCGGCCTCAAGTGGTGCCAGGGCAGGGTGAGGTTGGCCCTGGGGAACAATTCCTTCCCCAAAGGGCTGTCAGGGGCTGGAAGGGGCTGCCCAGGGAAGGGGTCGAGTCCCCAGCCCTGGGGGGATTTAACAGCCGGGCAGAGGCGGTGCTGAGGGCCAGGGTTTGGGGGTGGGATGGCAGGGGTAGGGGAAGGGTTGGGCTGGGGGAGCTTAAAGGGCTTTGCCAACCCAAATGATTCCGTGACTCTGTGATTCTATGATTTGAAAAGCAGCCATGCTGCTCCTCCACAGTACGGGGAAATAATATGCAAGTAACACAGGGCAGATTTTACATAAGGTGGTATTTGAGACCAGTGGACATTTAGGCTGATATGCCCATGCTAAAATCGTAGGGCCATTATTTATTCGGTTTGAGATGTATTCATTCTGGAAAGCTGAACTGAATACTCACGTGTGACCATGAGCTTTCGTCCAGTGAGTTCTATTCTGAGATCGTCGGTAACTGGGTTGTACACTGCACATTTATAGGATCCTTTGTCTTCTAAAGATACATTCAAAATCTGCAGGTTTCCGGATGGAAGAATTAGGTAGTTATCTAAACGAGTGGGGAAGGAAAAAAGAAGATTACATTTAACTCAGTTTTAAATAAAGGCTTCCTTTTTACAGTTTTTTTTTTTATTTTTTAAATAACTTCTCAGAAATACATCAGTCTATTCTAAATGTAGGATCACAAAGAAATCATGCTGCCGCACAAAGGATATTATTAATTTTCAAAGGTAGGTTTAGATAAAGTGATTTGCACAGGAAGTTCTGCAAGTTTCTGGAGTTCTTTGGGTATGTTTTGGTTTTTTTTCCTTTAAGTTCTAAGAAAAAAATCCCAGGCAAGCTTTAGTTGGATATTTATGTTGCTGAGCAGTGGCATAGAGCATCTCACCTGTTGATTGTTCCAGCCATTTTCCTCGCACTTGAAAGCGAACCTGTGCTTTAGGGTTACTTTCTGGCACCTTGCATCCAATGAAAGCCGTACCTCCTTCCTCGGCTGCAACGGCAGGTTTCACAGACGTGTCGAAATTAGCTAAACCTAGAGGAGAATCGGTAACAGGTTAAGAACAGTCAAGGCTTGGGAAAGGGGAAGGGCAGTAAGCTCGGGGTTTGTGTTTAAAATATAGCTGGTTTCAAGCTGATTGTCTTCTCTGGTGCAGCATTTGGACATCCGTATCAACAGGCATGGTCTGTTCCGTAGCGTGTAACAGCAGAAACCCTCCGGTGTACAAATGCTTCCTTATTACAGAAAGGGCCAGGTTTTACACGGGAATAGCGAGGAAGGAAAAAGCAGTCCCTGCGCTCCCCCAGCTGCTCCAGGAAAAGCAAGCAGAGATGACACTGGGAAGAGAAGGGTGCAGCGCTAATCGCGGGCTCCGAAGGCGATGCAGAAGACAATTTACGCTAACAGCAGGAAGCCTGTCCATAAGAAACATTAAATTGTCTTTCTGTGATTATAATTAACACAACACCGAGCACAGCAGCGCCTCCCGCTCGTTGCCACGAGCAATGAGGCAAGCCAAAAGCCTCAACAGCTAACAGCACCTTCTACTAAAAATCTCAAAAGGAGGAGAAAAGCGTGAAGGCTGCTCTTCTACTCCCTTCACGTTCAAAGCATCTTCTAGGTTGTGAAGTTTTTCTATGTTAGCCACCCTTATAGCTCTCTCGAGAGGGTCTTGCTATGGGTCAGTACTTTACCAAAACACGTACTTCTCTCACTTATAAGAAATTTTCCTCCCAGGGGGATTTTGGACATGCTCCATAGATGAGGTACCCTTACAGAGAAATCACTCAAATCCTGCTTGACAAAGGCCTGATTCAGGCAGCCCCACGATCCCAAGTGGACAAATCATGCTCACGGAGGAGTATTATATTCCCATTCTCAGCACCACATCGTCCTTCCCCTGTGGAACACATTGCCCTTCCTCTTCTAAAGTCCTTGAAGATCAAATAATTTACGGATCAAGCACCAAGGCAAAGACTGATTAGAAGAACCAACGCAACCGAGAGAAGGGAAATCGTCCCTAAAAGGACAGAAGACTGTCCCCACCTGAAGAATATCAGATAGTTTTGACCAAATAAAATGCTACAAGTGAAGAGAAAAATTTGCAGCTCCCACTTATTTCCCAGGCAACAATTCCCACTCATTTCTCCTCAACTCTCAAGCACGCTCCTGCTTGGCAGCGCAGTTGCTCTTTCAAGATCCTTCTTGAAGAGAAGCTTTTGGGAACCTCATAGCTTCAGGTCAATTCCTCGAAGTGAATGCTATTTCATTCAATAATATTTATATTTGCTGGAAAGGACTCTTGAGGTCCTTCAGCTGGAAGTGAGGCTATCACCAACACCAGATCGATCAGGAGTGGTTGTGGTTTTTGTTGGGGATCCACAAGCTCTCTGGGGAATCTCTTCCAGGGCTGCCTCACCTGACAGGTCTCAGATGACACAGGGGGAAAAAGAAAGGGGATGAGAAGTATATAATCGATCATATATGAAATACGGGCTGAGGGAAAAACCCGCCACCACCTTGAAACTAGGAGTTTTCTAAAAGTCAAAGAAAAAAAAAAAACCAAACCATACAAACCAGTTGAGGTCTACATGATTTGCAAGGAGCGAGGAATATAAAGAAAAATTAACTTACTGCCCATCGATACCGTCGCAGGCCTGCTCGCAACGGCGCCCGCGCTGCTGTTAGCAACGCACTGATAGCGACCGGACGTCGACAGGCTGAGGGAGACGATTGTCAAAGATCCTGACCGGATTTCCACTTCTCCCACCTTGCTGTCCAGAGGCTCCCCATTAAACAGCCAAGAAAGGCCAGCCGTGGAGGGCTCAGCAGAGCAGTGGAGTTGTACGGGCCCACCAGACTTCTGGACAGTAGACAAGGGCTCAGAAATAAAACGGGGAGTTAAATCTGAAAGGAAAACCAAACGTATATTCAGTTAGCGAACAGCATTTTGCATGAACACATGCGATAAGGCTGACGATGCATTGACTTGTACAAAAGACTGGCCATACTCTGCTTTCCAGTAACGCTCTCTCCCAGGGCTCCTGCTGCTGTTCACAGACCTGGCAAACTTCTTTCATCAGAAGGTTAAATGTTGCTGAAAGATTGTTCAGATCAAACACAAATAAAAGGTCTCCAAACTCCAAGTTGCCAACGATACTCAAGCACATGTCGCCTTTTCCTCCGCAGGAGGAGCTCATGACACATTCCTCCTATCTTGAATGCCAGAGGAAACTTCAAGACCAGGATCAAAGCCCATGAAGAGGGTGCCCCTGCACAGGGCAAGGGCATCACGCTTGCTAGGGCCAGCAGAAGGGGCAATCCCACCGGATTTATGCAGAGCCCAGCAGCAGCCATCACCTGAGGAGACGGAGTACGGGAACACGCAGCTGTGGCTGATCTGTCCCATATGAAGCGGGCCCGGACGTGACTTGTAAAATTTTAGAAGTGGTAGCAGCCTGCCAGGTATTTATGCAGAACCGTCTCCCAGTCTGCAGAACTAATTAAAAATAGCAGGATAAAAAAAAGCTGGATGAACAGCAAAGGCTCTTGTTAATTCCAAATACATGGACTTCATCAGGACGAGAATGATGAATTGGGCATCCATTATCTTTACTGAGTAAAGATGAACAGAAACAGGAAAAGCTGCTAATAAATAAAAGGTTCAGTTCCACAAAACTTGGTTATGAGAATCCATTTATTTGCCAGAAGAAAATTCCTGCTTGTTGGAAGAAATTTTTTCCTATCCTGGCCAATGAAACACTGGGAATTATTTCCATTTGTTTTCTATGGAATTCTCCACTAAAGATTTTTTTTACGAAGGGAGCAAGCGAAAGGCAATTAACGCCGGTAACTCCTATTTGGTTAGAAATACAGGAGAAAAAAAATAAAATAAAATTTAAAAATGGACGCAGTGGCAGGGGAAAACAATTTCTAGTTTGTAAATAAGCTAAGGAATTCCAGATAGTACGGGTCAAGATGATATTAAATGACATCCAAATAAGAGATGGTTTTCTCGTAGGTGGGGCCCTCGGCTCGTGCTTTTCTTCTCAAGTCAGCCCATCCAAGCTCCGTTTGTACAGATGAGTTTCAGATGAGAAACTGTGCATTTTTAACAGAACCATAAACTATCTGCATAAACATAAAATAAAACTGGAAATTAAAGTGTGGCTTCACTTAACAAAAAAGATGAAATCCATAAAAATGGTATCCAAGCATTTCACAGGGCTCCAGATGTCCGTTTTTAGCTTTTAATTAGAAACCCGTTTTTCCTATTAGTTCAGTTTGAATTTCCAGGGATAAGAGAAAGAGCAATGACCTTTCTAGTTTGCTCGCCACCACGAGCTATGAAACTGCACTGTTACTTTCATCTGCGTCCCTGCCCTTGCTTATGACACCACCACTTTGTGCTCAGTGTAAAAGTCAAAATTGGTAGCAGTGACCCTGCAGCTGGAATTTATCTCCTATGACTGCTTGAAAAATAAAATTTATCCCATTTGCTTATAACGATTGGCTATGAAGTGCTAAAAGTAGTAAAAGCTTCTTTTTTGTGTGGTTACATTAAGACAAGCTGACTACACAGAGCAGATGTGTCAATTAAAACCATCCCTCTTCTTTTTTTAAACGCAAGAGCTGTTCCAACTGCAGCCACGCATCAGCGTTCGCATTTCAAAGATCTGATTCCCCTTTCCCCCTGCAAATTTAAAACCCCTCCCAACCCCATGGGAACACAAGATGCGCTGTACGCAGCAAAATCAGCATCCAGCTAAGTCCACAGAGATCCCAAAGAACAAACCTACGTAACTGTGAGTCTTCCACATTCTAGCACTTGCTTGGAGCCAAGTTTTCAAAAGCGAAGTCATATATTCAGCTTAGGACTGCGTTTAAGCGCCCCATGCTTCCTTAAAAGCAGGTTATCCATCATACGCATTAAAGTTGGCCACTTCGAGACCCATTCCAAATCGTTGCTCGATCAAAAGTTCGGGTGCAACCTCCAAAACCTCCAAGCAAGTCATAGAATCGCAGAATCATGGAATGGTTTAGGTTGGCAAAGCCCTTTAAGCTCCCCCAGCCCAACCGTTCCCCTACCCCTGCCATCCCACCCCCAAACCCTGGCCCTCAGCACCGCCTCTGCCCGGCTGTTAAATCCCCCTGGGGATGGGGACTCGACCACTTCTTGACGACCCTTTCAGTGAAAAAATTTTTCCTAATGTCCAACCTAAAGCTGCCCTGGCGCAACTTCAGACCGTGTCCCATCGCCCGTTACCAGGGAGAAGAGGCTGACCCCCACCTCGCTACAGCCTCCTGCCAGGCAGTTGTAGAGTCACGGCGGCCGAGGCGAGAAGGCCTTACCTGGACTCGTGGCAGAGATGAGACCCGTGGCGGCGAAGAAGAGCAGTGCCTGTAAGCGTCCGGGATCTGGATGCATAGCGCCAGATTACCCAAGTTGAAAGCACGAAGCTCCAGACTACGAGGAGGCACCGAAAGAGCTACAAAACAAACAAACAGATGTCTACTGTAAGCTTCAGGAGTTAGTCTTTTAACTCTCTTACAACAAAGTGTTTGGGGTTTAAAAAAAACAAAAAAAAAACAAAACCAAAAAAAAAAACAAAAGCGCAGCCAGGAAACAGCCAATATTCTCTGCAATATAGAAACCATCTGTAAAAATGAGTTAGAAGCTGAACTTCACTACGTTTCCAAGTACTATTCTTAATATAAGATTTTTTTTTTCCACAGCTGGGGTATGAGGCATTCGCACCGAACCGTACTGCCTTGATAAATTAAGCCTACTTTCCAACCGGAGGAATTAAAGTCCAAAGTAAACAGCTTATCTATCGGAGATAATATTGTTTGCAAACAATAATCATTTGGCCATCTATCACCGGGCTACACTTGTTTTACAAGTTTTTATGAATCTACGCAGAGCGATGCAGCTACCGCTGGTAATTGCTCCGAGCCTGCTGGGTGAGACATCTCATCTGCTCGCTCCTTCCAGCAAGCTTTACAGGCGAATCTCTACCGAAATAAATCACCGGCATTAATCTCGCTCTCGTTTATATTCCCAAACCAATAGCGCTTTCGCACACACGCTCCTGCGGCACCCATTACGTGCGCTTGTACCTACGCGGCTGCTTCTGCAAGAGGACAGTCCTTTCCTTGGCCGTATCACGCCCGACCGTTCTGCTATGGGACGTCTCACTTTTGGCACCAAAAAATACAAACTGAATCACGAAACCAGCAAAATACCAACTAAATGGCGAAACCCAACTTGCGCGAGGTAAGGCTCTGATGGAAACGGTTTCTGACGCTCGGTCGCCATCAACGCTCTCTTCGCCGAGAAAAAAAAAAAATTTAAAAAATAATCTGCAGCTGTCGTTCACTTAAATTTTCTATTTGCCTTGCGTAATATAATGACAAATAAGATCTGAGTCCATTTAGTGCAGTTACTTCATTTATCAGCCCGGCCATCCAATTTCGCCGCTGATAACGTTCAAGATGGATTTTAAACATCTCGTATATCAGACGTGTATATAAACACGCATCTAACGCGTACAATAACGAGGAGTTTTACTGGCAGTGGGCAGAAACAAGTGCACCAACACACATGCTCGACAGAAGCAAGTCCCAGTTTACTGAGTGCTCGTGGAGCCCTTTGCTTTCCAAGAAGCCGGATCCAGATATCAACAGCAAAGTTATTCCCGTGGTTTATTTAAAAATAACAGCGTTTTATCATCGGAACATCGCTGTAAAATATACGTGCAAAAATAAGCATCCGGAAAAGGCTCCAATAATAATAAAAGAATCACTCCAGAGTTTATAGAGCTGTTTGCTTACTGCTGCTTCTCCCTGCAAATTGCACTCCAGGCTTCTAATGACAGCTTGGGAAGGCTACAAGAGATGCTGCCGAGTTCTGCTCCCGTTTCTGGGCCGGTTTATCTGATCCAGCAAATTTATTTCAGCTGATGGGAAGATCCGGTAATCCTGCAGACCAGGCTGGTTCCCCAGCGAGGGCCGGGGCTGTTTTGGTAAGAGGCAGATGGCAGAAGAGCCCGGCGGAGCAGAAGGGGTTTTGGTTTATTTGAATTCTCACCCGGTTCAAGGGCAGGAGAGCCCCTCCACCAGCGAGCGCAGAGGACAAAGTAAACACCCAGAGAACTTGTTAACATCAAACACTTTGCTGAAGAGGGGTGGGGGGCGATGTTGCTTTTTGCCAAATCTTCCCTCCACTATTTATTTATGAAAAGCAATGAAACGTATATTCCCGGTCAACTTTAACCCCAGCACATGGAGCTACTGGGTTATTTTGCAGCTGTCTTTTTAAACAAGGCCAGCTCATTATCTTTAACTAAACTTTATCTTTGGAGATCTGCTTCATCCAGTCTCTGATTTCCCTCTGTTTATCTTTCTCTTTACATGTTCCTAGCTGCCAGTGTCAACAGCTACTCCTCTTTTGACCTACCAGTTTGGCTTTCGCAGCCTTGCGGAGTGGTAAGATCAACTGTAAAGCGGTGAGTACACAAAGCAAGCCACAAAGACCAAAGTTCTTTGACTGGAGGGGAAAAAAAAAAAAAAAAGAAAAAAAAAAAAAGAAAAAAGAAAAATACTCGCTTTAATGGGAGTAGCATTGCTCAGCAACAACGCTCAGGCATCCGAACAGGGTTTCGCCAACATCCACTTTTGAAGGGACAGCAGAAACCTCTTCTTCGCTGGTAGATACGGGACCGCAGGGGGGAAGGTGAGACCCAACAGGCAACACACAACCCCAAAATCTTTGCCTCTTTCTTTTTCTTCTGCAGATGGCGTCGCTACAGAAGCCCCTTGCCAGGTACAGGGAAGAGGGCAAGACCACAGCTCGTAGATTTGGGGTCTTCAGAAACCCAGCGGAGAAACCTTGCCTCTTCAATATTGCATTAATACCTACCCGAGTGCTAAAAGGCCTCAGGGATGGAAAACCAGGACTCCTCCCTTTGCCATCATTTCAAAAAAACCCCAAGCTCCCACTCTGACAGCAAGTACCAGTCACTGGGGACCTACTGGGAACAGAGGGAGGAGCCCTTTGGTTCGATGCGGCTCCATTTCGGTGTCTCACATTCCAAGATGAGCTCACCCGGGAACAGCTCTGTTCACTGTTCCTGGCTTGAGAGACTGAATCTCCACCTTTGGAGGATCAAAGAGCCAGAGTTATTTTGAAGGAAGAGGTGGCACCGAGAAAAGGGCTATTTCGGAGCCTTTAAAAATAAAACCCAGAAGTAACAGGAATTATTCATACAAATGAGAATAATGTTCAAGGTTGAACAGAGAGGGATATGGTTTTCATGGATCAAGCCCCTTCCAGTTTCACCAGCAATTTCTCAAGACCATCAGTGCCGCATACCGGAAAGCCACAGCACGGCAAAGGCCCCTATTTTTCCTCCCACTGAGACATCTTCATCTAAAGTCATCTTCCAACTATTTTCATCCAGCACTTGACCTCCTTGTCAACTCTAAAGCAATTTGTTGCTCGCGGACCAAGGGAAACGAGGAAGATAAGAGAGTCACGAGGAGGAGTCATCCCAACCATTCCAATGGACGCCCGCCCCTCGGAAACACACTGCACACGCAGGGGCGTCCAGAAACACGTACTTTTGGAGATAATTAGTAAGATGGAGTACTCCCAAAGACGACATAATGCTGGTTGTGCGTCTCATGTGTCGCAGACCCTTTTTAAAAGGGACCCCTGGCCAAACAGCCTGTCCATCAGCTGACAGTTTCAGCCCCGTGACCTTTGGGATGCTGTCTACAGGCGAGGAAAATAAATCAACTGAGCTAACTGAACGAAGGGGAAGGGCACATTTTAATGAGTCCCTTCAGGAGCACCGGAGAGGTTTCCCAGTGCAGAAGCAGGGCGGTCCCCACTGCCAGGCCATCGCATCAGCCCCGGCGCACGCTGGCTGGGTTCTGCAGGGCGGCTCGCACACCGTCACCCGGTTGTCGAGGCCTGAAGCCCTTCGCCAGGATGGGCACGGGCCACCCCGGGCCAGGGAGCAGCCCTCGGCACGTGGACTTACCAAAACGTCCTACCGGGCTGAGATGGGAAGACAGAGGCACCAGAGCAGCCGGGCGGGCTTCTCCTCTCCCATCGGAACAGACTGAGCGCAGCGGGACAGCCCTGGCAGCGACCCGCTCCTCTCTTCCCAAGGCTTCGCCGCTCCTCACCATTCCTCCAGAAACCAACACTCTCCAGCGTAAGGGCTCCACGTGTCTGGTCCGTCCAGCGTAACTAACTTAAGCTACCGCCTCCAAATTCACTCACTCCTACCCGTGCTTGCCCCCCAAAAGGTTTTACGCTCCAAAAGACGACAAAATACCATTTGCCACGCATTCGCCCAGCCCCAGAGGATCCCGTGTCCTTCAAAACACAGCTGAGAGCCTGCCTTGCTTATTTACCGGACCACGAACGTCTCATCTCCACCCCTGCAGCTGAGGACAGAGTCACCACTAAAAAGGGCATTACCTCACAGCCACTGCCTTCTCCTTTTCTGATGGTTTTTTCATTCCCTCTGCTTCAGCGCCCCGAATCATCGCCCTGCCATCGTGGAGGGGCTGGCAGGGCAACGCCGGGACCTCCCTTCCCAGCAGCGAGCAGCCAGCAGAGCTGGCGAGCCACCACCCCACGTCAATCTAACCCCCACCCGCCTCCCGCTCCATCACCCCCTTCCAAAACTCATCTGACCTTCAGCGAGCCGTTTCAGCATGCCGAAGCTAAAGGAGGAAAGGGTCGCTTCGCTCAGCCAAAGGCACCGGGTCCCATAAACGCCGGAGCAAAGCAGGGAAGGAGGAGGAGGAGGAGGAGGAGGAAGGAAACGGCACGCTCGGGAACAGAGGGGGTTATTCAGGTTGCCCACGCCACCTCCAGGAGCTGGCGGCCTTCTCCAAGAAGCCCTAGGAAAAAGGGACAGGGAGCTGCTGCCAGCCGCAGGCGCGACAACAGTTCTCACTCGGAGTAAAACAGCTTCGGATCCTAAAGATTGCGCGTTTTTCCTAAAGAGCAGCAACTCAAAATCAAATAATCCCGCCTCACCTTGCAATACCACGTGTGATTTAACACCTGAAGCACGGCAAGTGAGGCTTTTTTTTTTTCCCCTAGGTCATTTATTACAGAATTACCAAGAAAAATTGCATTTTAACTTGCTTCCCCAAGATTGATTCCGTCAGAACCACAAGAATCACAGATTTTCAAAGTGCCTAAACTTTGAGTGAACGGAACCCCTGGAAATAACCAAAGCTCTCTGCCTTTAGCGCGAGCGAGCCGAGTTAGATCATTAAATCTCGCACCAAGACACCTTAAAAAAAAAAAAAAAAAAAAAAAAAAGAATGTATTGAAGCCTGTGGCATTCCAAGAGAAAGCAATCAGACATTCCAGCAGCTTGGCTCCTCAGTGATCTCCAAAGCCTTTGATCACTGACTGTCTTCATGCTGTCCTCCTGGGGTCTGGCAAAATGAGTGTAACAGCTGGCATATATACTTCATTAGCTTGTCGTGCCGGGGAGGAGCGGGCGAGCCGCCCGGCAGCGACCGGCGGGCTGCCCCGTCGGCTTTCCGCACGAACTGCCGAGGTTTATTCCTGGGTTTTTTGGGTCGCTGGGAAAGCCTCGAAGAGGGACCCCGGCAACGGAGAGCGGGGCGCGTTCGCCCACCCGCCAGGGCAGCCCTGCCTTTCACAGCGGGGCGGACGTCAAGGACGCGGCGGAGGGATTTTTAAACGCCAACGCGCGGGTTCGAGCGCGCTTAAAAGGCAAGCAAGCCTGCTGAAGCCTCGTTTTTATGAATGCTTAATGACCACTCAATCATTAACATCAACCTTTAAAAAGCAAATGCAGCACCTACAGTGTTCATTACCCTCCCCCTCCCCTCTTTTCAGGGTCTCAATCGCGTCAGCCAAGCGTGCAAACCGATCCTGTCGCCAGCAAAAGCATTTCCTTTCACTGTGGTCAGCCAAAAGCAGGGGAAGAAAATGGAAGTGACTTGGAGTTATGGCACCAAAAAGGCCAGACAAGCAAGGAAATAATCAACTCCACATGAGCCACTTCTAGCCCATCACAATGAAAAGGGCCTACGACTAACCCCAGGAAAGGTCAGCAGGACTATGGGGGTCAGAAGCTGAAAAAGGCAATAGCCAGCAGCTGCCAGCTGCAATAAGAATCAATGTGGTCCTAATTACGCTCAGAAGAGAGGGCTCGAGCGCCGAAAAAAAAAAGAAGCTGTAATCGCGGCCTGCGTAGAAAAAAAACACACCAAAAAAAAAAAAAAAAAAAAAATTTAAAAAAAATGAAGATTGCAAGCGCTCCCGTCCTACTCCCCTCTCCACCTCGAGCGCTGGGACCACGGTTGCTGTGTTACTAAATTACAGGAAGCCGAGCAATGGAGATAAGGAGCCAGGCATTTACATTTTTTAAAGAAAAAAAAAAAAAAAAAAAAGCCACCCACATAATTAGGCATTTGGATCAGAATTATGGCATCACGGAAGACGGGATTTCGCGAGCGTAAATCGTAAAATTACGTACTTCAAAGGGGTTTCGTGGGCGTTTTTAGAAAACAAACTGAACTCTGCCTAAGCAGTCCTGCAAGCCTGGTAACTCCTCTACCCTAAACCAAAAAAGCTGAAAGGGAAAACCCCACAAAACCCAGTTTGCTGACAGTGACCCTGTAAACCAAGTGTGAAGGATATAAACAGGTCAGAGACTGCAGGGAAACGCACTCGCAGGCATCTACAGAAACAAACCAAAGGGAAAGGCCTTTAAAAATTACAAGAAAAAGCACCCTTTGATGTTATGTTCATATTTATTTACTACCTTTTAAACAAATGAAAGTATACTTTCTAAGATCCTTATCGGAACAACTTAAAGGAGAGAAATTACAGTTGCGCCACCCTTCCAGTCCTCGCCTTGAATTTCGTCAACGCCTCCAAATTTCTGCCCATGCCCGGCATCCAAATCAATCAGCGCTAAGCCAGCATCCAAGTGTTCCCTACCCCTATTCCCGCTTAATGATTCAACTGGTATTTTTACTTTCTTTTAGGTCACATGCATTTTTATAAGCAGCCTTGCAGGGGCGTGCATGAAGCTTCACACTTGCTCCGCACGATTTAAACGTGCCCCCCGCCCCCCCCACTCCGGGAATCAGTGACAAATCCTGAGAGCAATTTTGGGGGCGAAAATACGTTATCGCTCACGCAGCGATTTGTAATGGCACGCTATTCTTCCTCAGAATGGGGACTGAACGTTTGCTTGGGGAGGCAGAGGGCAGGAAAAAACAAACAGCGCTGAGCAAACGAGACGGTTACCGAGTTCCTACAAGGGTAGGGGACCTTAAGCCCCGATGGTCTTCCTCAATACAGCGTACGTGCCCTTTTCCAAAGCTGTAAAACACCCTCAAGAACAGCAATAATTCACTCAAGCTCTGTCACAGGTAAGGTCCAGCATCACGGGACAAAGGTGACACAGGACGCTAAGCAACTGAGATAGACAAATAAATAAGTAAATAGAAGTATTAGCCTGAAAACATGACCAAAAAGTTGGCCTGCCTCAAAGACGGAGAAGCGGATCTTTTGCCGAGTTGTTCACTGGATTTTTCTATGTTGCTTTCAGGCCTGGAAAGTCTCATGGTTGGTATCAGCTGTTGGACTCTGATCAAAGTTGAGCTTTCCATTAATCCTCTGAGTTATACGTGGGGCTGATAGAGAATTTTTTTTCAGAAGACAGTTAAGATTACTCAGATACTTAATTTGCGCTCCCATATTTCAAAAACACCTTGACTTTAAAACCTCGGTCTTGGCGTACATATGGTCTTGATAGAAGAACGCATGCTTTGGCATTGACTGGAGAAATGGATTTGTGAGCCGAGGGAAGAAAATTTAACGGTTTGTGTACTGTGCCTCTGCAGCACGCAGCCGAAAACGCTCCCGAGTCCCCAGCCCGCTGTCGACACACGTACGTGCTCTGATCGGGGAGACCTGGGATTTCCATCCCGCCGTAGCAGCGCCGGTCACAGCAAGACAGACATGGGCAGCGGGGCGGGGGGGGGATCATCACAGGAGCCACACTTTCTTACCCACAAACGGGCATAACAATTAGGTTAATTTTATTATTAACTTCAGGGAAAAAAAAGCTGAGACAGTCCCCCTGCTGCCACACTAATGAGATGGGTATGGTTTCTGACTCTTCTAGCCTCGGGGGAAGAAAAAGAACAGAGCATTAGCTTAATATACAGTTCTGCCGGGCTGCAATTATGCTTAAATGCCTAAATAAGGGCTTTTAGACCCCAAGGGATCCAAAGGTATCATTAGTCTAACCGTTCCGTCGGAGTAACTGTAGACCAAGTACACCCAAAACTCTCACCCTTTGCTCTTCGAGCAGACCTCACCCCTCTCACTTCTCCTGGCCAGGCACTGCTTTGCCTCATGTTCCCATTTTCTGCCCCGTACCTAACTCAGTGCCTGCACCGATTCTGCCGCCCCTCCAGCGGCAGCTCCGCTCACCTTCCACCATGTCTCCAAGGGTCCTTCTGCAAACCCCCCCCTCCCCGCTCTCCGCTCCTTCCCACGGGGCTGGCCCGATCCTCGGAGCGAGGCGTTGGTTTTACACTTTCATCCCAGCCATTTTAACCAAGACTGAGATTTCACAACCCATTTAAGCCAATTTAAAGACAGGCAGCTGCCGAGCAGGGCAGCAACACCTTCCTTCAGGACCTGGCTTGCATCCTCCTATCTGCACCAACGATCGTGCGGCCACCGAGTGAGTCAGATCTACTGGCAGATCCAGCCAAAAACTCAGCCAAAGGAAAAATGAGGTTTAGTTTTCACCTGGGTGAGGGAGCAGTCTCAGCTCACCATGCAGTCTTGGGACGCCAGCCCAACGGAGGGGCTAGGAACAGACATCCACCAAAGGGAACTCGGCACCCTAACAGCACGAGGCCTCCGATCAGCTAACGAAGCAGCACCCCCGCATCTTTAATAAACCCTGAACTGCAAGAATGCAGGCAAAAATGAAGAAAAAAAAAAAAAAAAAAGAAAAAAAAAAGGTAAGAAACCCCCAACTCCAAGTGAGACGTGGCCATTTTCTCAAGTGAGCTAGGGGACTCGCCGTCCTAATTACCGAGGCTGCAGGTGCACATGCCACAGCAAGCTCCAGTACTGCCTCGGGGCTTGTCTTTTCCCCTCCAAAACGTTTGCGTTTTGCACACCAAGGTCCATCACCCGTGTTTATAATCTCTCTACAGTTCCTACAGCCGGAATCGAGCACGATTAAAAAAAGAAAAAGAAAAAGGACTAGAAGCACAGACTCGCTCTGGCCATCACAAAAACCTGTCCGACGCTCAGACAAAGGAGCTTGTGTCCCCGCAGGCTGCCTACGGGTCCGCTTCCAGCGGCGCGCTCGGGCCTGGCAGGTTTTGACGCGAGAGAGGGTTCATGAAAAGAAGAGCAACCACGGCCGAGCTCTGCTGGAGGACAGCAAGCTCATTTCTGAGGCGACTCCAGACGAACGCCGACACCTCGTCCATCGGTAGCCTCCGGCAAAGCAACAGCTCTAAGAAAAAAAACGCAGGCAAATGGGTTCTTTCAGCTGCCTTACCCCGAGCCCAACTCAGTCTGTTGCAACTTGCAGGGATCCATGCTATCCCTGATCCCTTAAAGGGAAGCACAACTATTAAATCCACACCTGCAGCCAGAATTTATAGCAACCCCATCTACTGCTGTCTTACATCATAGGCAATTAGGAGCCTGTGAACTCATGGCTGCAGGATATGGGAGGCGCGCTGGAACCGGCGGGCAAAGCCTGTGTTACAGCACGGTTGTTAGTCAGCCTTCAGAATTCACCGTGCCTGTGGACGGCTGAAAATCGTGCACACAACAGAGCGACTGATCCATTTTGGCTGGGTTTCCTAAACAAAAGCGCTGTCCTCCACTTGAAATTGCTGCTTCCCCTCCTTTTACAGTAGTCCGCACGCCGTCACGTGCGATGCCAACGCACGCTGCCGCTGAACCCAGTCTCCAGGGTAGATAGGCAGGAGAACAATGCTTATTAAAAAGCAAACCGGCTAACCAGTGACAGCTGAGGGAGCAAGCAGGAAAGAGCCCGTCCTTTCTTCCCCTGATTAAAGCAAGCCTTCGAACAATTCATCCTTCAGCGCTACAGTAAGCTAACCGGGTAATTCGGTTTTACTGCTCTCCTCCCCTCCCTTCCCCCACGCTCAAGAGATCAAACCTGGTTTCAAAATTGAAGTCCAAACTCTCCGGTGAAAACACGCTTCCGCGCTGCTTAACCTAGAGGGAAGGCGTCCTGACACAACTGACGATATCCCTCTAGCAAAGCAATCCCGTTAGCCTCAGGCCCAGGTAAAAGATGTCTCGATGCAACAGCTAGGCGGGGGGGGGAATAAAAAAAAATAAAAAGGGAGAGAAAATCACGTTGGTCAGGCCAGGTTTGTTACAACGAACTGACCTGGCTCCCACGCGAGGAGAGGGGTAGTGAAACGCAGGGAAGGAGAGGGAGGCTTTGGGTTGGAGTTGCTCAGCGGCGTTGCGCAACCGAGCACCGGCTGTAGCTTCCCGCCTCCTTCCTCGTGCCAAGGCAGCCGAAGGAGAGCATCGGTCCAGGGGAAGGAGGCAGGAACGATCACGAAACCGTCGCCTGAAGGTTCAGCTTCTTCTCCAGCTCTGCTGCTTCACCCGCTGCAGCCGAGCTCCGAGTCGGCGCCGCGCCGTCAGCTCACCCCTGCGAGCGGCGGGGACCCCGGCCCGGAGCGGGACGGGCAGTCGGGGCAGCAACGCCAAACAGCAGCAGCTCGTGAGTCGGAGCCCTCAATCTCCTCCTGCGGATCAGGGCAACGGCAGCTGTAACCAGCAGAACCAGTTCAAACACGAGCAACTGATAGGAAAATAGTTAAGTTTCATCACGGGTACCAGGGAGAATTTTCCACCAGGTTAAGCCGACTGCGCCCTGTTTTCACTCGCACAGACATATCCTACTTCGCTGCTGCTGAGCAGGATTTCTGCTCGGATGTCCAAGGGCAGGGGGCAGATTCCGGGAGACCCCTTCCCAAAGGAAGGAGGGAGACCGCTGCTGTGGCACCGCAACGTAGGAAGAAGGTTCGAGACTCCGCGGCAAGTCGGCTCCCCCGCGAGACTGTAATGCTGAGCTCAGCGACACGCAGGGGCCCTGCGAAGATAACCGGCTGCCGGGATTGATTCCATCCCACGTTAGCATCCATCAGATAGCAAGAAAAACAAGATTAAGCAGCACCACGGCATTAGTCTTCATTTAAACTTGGCAAAGTAAGCGGGTGTTTCTTTTTTTTTTTTTTTTTTTTTTTTTTTTTGTTGGCTTCTCTCTGTGTGTTTTTTAAAGCAATCTCAGACTTGGCCAGAGAAAGGTGCCTGGACTTTTTAATATTGGGGGATTAGAAGGGACAACACTTGTACGCTTGCCAGGCCCCAGATAAGTAGTGCATGCTTAGGTTAAGCAGGCTAGCATCTGCCTCCTGCAATATATACATTTCCAGAGTGAAAATAAACAGCTTCGCACCTTTGGCTCAGAGAAAGACTTTGGCTTCTTTAAGTCCTCAACCTGCAGCCTCCCCACTTGAGGAGGAAAAAAAATAAAAAAATAAAAAAAAAAATCCCAGAGTCAAGGTTACTCGCAGTGCCCTTGCAGTTCCCTTATTCCAACCTACGGGAATAAGGCTGGAAACTTGTGGTCTCCTGTCACACGGGGTAGGCGGATTGGGGTCTTTGCTACCACGCGTAGGATCTGGTGTTGCTTCCCTGTGTTTTACTGTAACCAGCGAGAGTGGTGTCAGACAAACTCTGAACATTTCCACGTCTGTCGGCAACATACGGGCAACGGCAAATGCGCCGATTAGGAAAAACGCCAACGTGAAGAGCAGACCATCCTGTCAGCGCTCAGCTCCAAAGCCCACAGCCTAGAAAACCCCGCCCCGATTTAACGCTACCACCCAACTCGTTCGGGATCCGTCCCGGCGACGACTCGCGGAGCTGGAGAGGCTCACGCCACGCGACGGCGCGCGGTTTAGCTTCAGTATCCGCCCGATGGTCCTAAGTTCTGCTCTGGTTGATCCCAACCCGCACGCCGATCTGAAAGCGCGGTCTGCACCCAAAAACCGCCTCAGTCCGAATAGCTGAATTTAAAATTGTATCATTAAGCTTGACATTTCAACATATTTAGAGAGCTTTGATAACAGCATTTTTGATTGCATCCGTTGCCAGCTTCCTTCTACACCCCGACAAAGATTTGAAGTACACATTCCTATTTCATTCTGCAACAGAGATTAGTGGCAGGAACAGAAAACATCTTCTGTTCCAAAAACCCCTCGGGGCTTTCCTCCTTAGCTTGCATTTTATTAGAAGAGACACCAATCTCCACCGAGCTGCGATACGCCGTCACTGCAAAGTGTTTAGGCCACAAGTGTCCGAGCGCTACACCAAAACACACCTTTGGAAAAGGCTCTTGAGAAACAAAGAGATTTCCGGAAGCTATCGCAAATGTGAAATAGCTCCTCAGGATTAACAGCCCTCAGCAAGCTTTAGGAAAATCCGAGCCTATGCTTGAGCGTACGCACGCACAGATGTAATTCGGGAACTTTTGTGAGCTCTTATTGTGGGGGAAACGGGGGGGGGAACAAAGGAAAACCACATGCTATTGTTTAGGTTGACTCCGCAATACATTTAATTTACATGGAATTGGAACATTACACAGCAAAACTCTTCAGCTACCAGAAATTACGTACAGCCAACACCAGCAAAAACCTTCTCCATAGGGGGAAACACCGTTGCAAAGATCTCTTTGCCCCACAGAAATTCTCCAAAACACAGCCAAAAGTGGTCGCTAGCGCTTCCAATCCCACATCCCCAAGGGGATCGGATCAGTGCAAGAACACCAGGGCTCACGCAGCTCGGGAAAGCCAAAGCTGATGAGTTTCACCAACTCGACCTTGAGCCATGGGAGCTTTCGCCAGGGAGCAAGTCCACAACAGACTTGGGGGTCCTGAGCAGAGGGAAAACCCACCCAGACACCTATAACCATCACATCTCGTGGCCTCTTCAAGCCTCTCAATGGCATCTATCTACCCTTGAGGTGTTCGAAGGCGTTCAAGCAACGAGACACAGCTTATGTGCCAAGGAGTCACTCCAGTGTATCCATAGGGATGATAACACATTTAGCTACATGAATTCCATCACTCAAGTTGCACAACTCCCTTCCCAGCCTGCTATCCGACCGCATGCGTGGTAGCAAGGACTAGACACGCGTCACTGGGAGACCTTCGTCACGTGGCTCCAGAACAACCCTGACCAGCTTAATAGGCCGCAGAGCCAGCCTGGCACAACTGAAAAGCCACCTTCCTAAACATCGTATTTCTACTTCCAAGCCACCCACTGCCATCTCCTTGTCCCCAAGGAGTTCATTCCCCCAACCCCAATTTTCAAGCTCCTCTCTACAACTTCTTTCCCCGGACGCGGAGCACGCTGCCCTGCATCGGGGCACCAAGGGACCCGAGCGGTGCAAGCTCAAGCCCCTGGCACATCCCAGCGCCAGCACCAACGCTTCTCACTAGGGTATGGAGTACGTGCAGGCGTGTGATGTCACGGCCAGGGCAGACAGGTGATGTCACGGCCGGAGCAACCCATGGGCACCTTCTCCAACCTTGGTGGAGCTGGGGTTTATCTTCTCGCCCACCCAGGACCAGAGGCCTTTGGCACAGCCCCATCCTCATCCCTCCGTCGGTATGGGGCGGGGGGGGCGCTGGTGCATCTGCAGGTGGTTGTGAGATTTCAGCAGGCAGGCTGAACGAAACGGTGAAGAAAGAAGCTTTTCAGAGGGAGAGGCGGGGAGGAGAGGCATACACGTATTAAACAAATCATCTGTTTGGAGCGCTGGCTCCTACTTGTTCTCGGTTATATTATTCACTCAAGAGTGGATTAATCCATCACTGCAAAGGAATCTCCTGATCTCAGAGATAAAGGCAACAAGTCATGCACAGTCAGTCTGCGGATCCTCCTGAAAATCGCCAGCCTTTCTCATACCCTTATTTGGGCCGATCTATCATCTCCTAACAAACAAGAAGCAAAAAAAGAGGAAATAACTGAGGGGGGGGGGGGGAAAAAAAAAAAAAGCCACCTGATTACAGTACTCGGGGAAAACCTAGCTTGGATCAATCTGGAATCAAGTAGGGGATTTCAACTCGGGAGAATCACCTTCCCCTTGTTTCGCAAGGGGCCGCGTTAACCGTCCTCTTTCCTTGCTGCAGTTCCCCAGATGGGACATGTCCTCCCAAGAGGGGGTTACCTCCTGAGCTGGCATGTAAAAAAAAAACCAAACAAAAAAACACCAACGTCATTTCTTTTAGGATTCTTTAGACTGAGGCCTTTTGGGCAGATAAATGGTTTGTTTTACTCGGCGAAGACCGGGGAAGGAAAATCCCCCGGTACCATGCCCTTGCAGGAACAAGAGCATCTCCAGCTGGAGCAGGCTGCCGCTCGGACGCAAGGTGCCTACACAAAATGCGCCGCCGCTCTCCAGGAGGAAGGACATCTCCAGTGGCCGTTTGTCCCTCTGCGCTTTAGCGGATGACACAGAGCAATTCTAGAGGCACGCAGGAACCGTCTTTTCTTCACCTGAGACGAAGGGGGGCAGAGAAGATCCCCACGGCTCACCTCCGACCGGAGCTGGCAGCCCACAACGCGAAGGCGAGGTGCAGCGAGCCGGCAGGGTACACCGAGCAGGCAACACAACCCACAACTACCTTCGCAATGACAAAACGCCCCCAAACCACCCCAAAAACTTCAAGCAGTGGTGCCCAGCCCCTTTGCCTTTCTCCTTTGCCGGCGGCACGAGCGTTTTCCCCCCCTTCTCCAGCGTTCCTGGGCGTTTTACGGGTTCCCAGCAAGGAAACCCAAGGTCTGCGAGGCAGGCAGACTTTGTACAACTGCGAGGTAGGAAATATTAAACTTGCCTTTGAATTAAACAAATAAGGCTCAACCGCTGGGTTCATTATCAGATACAATGGTTGAAGTCTGCGGGGAAAACTAAACAGCAAAACCCAGGGTATAAATCAAAGGCAGGATCAGACAGACAGGTGAGGCCGAGGGTGCGGTTTCACCTTACAGCTAAGCTGAACCTAAAGCCGGCCGCTGCCAAAAGGGATGGTGTCCTTCCCCCGGCACGCTCGCTCCTTTTGGCACAGCCCCCAGCTGCCAAACTGGAAGAAAATATTCCTTCAGGGGATTTTTTTTTTTTTTTTTTTTTTCCTCCCCCCGGCTGTTTTATTGAGCTGAACTGGTTTAATCGGGCATTTCTAGCGAGAGGCTGGGGGCAGGAGATGGAGGGGGGAACGGCAAGACCCCCTCCCTCCACAAGGCTCTTGGCTCGAGAAGGCGGTTTTATGAGACAGCTAAAAGCCAGCTCCTGCCCAAAGGGGCCATTCCACACACCCCCAGTGCACCCCTCCAGCCCCCCCGAGGCCTCCCCAGCCATCGGGGTGGAAGATTTAGGAAGTCTGTGACTGCGGGGCAAGATCCAGTGGAAAGTTTGGGGCTTGTTTTTTTGGTTTTTTGGGGGGGTTTTGTTTTTTTTTGGTTTTCTTGGGTTTTTTTGAAGGGTTAAGCTGGAGTCGCTCCCCTGCAGCTGCTCCGCCGCTGGATTCCCGCAGCGGGGAAGAGGCAGGAACGTACCTGCCACCTCCTGCAGCAGCGAGTCCTCGGCTGAGCTGTAACGTGAAACTGCGCCCAAGGAACTGGGGAAGGGGGAGCAAAAGAATAAATAAAAAAAATAAATAGATAGATAAATAAATAAAATAGAGTCCCACCTGGCTAGGAGAGCTCCGAGACATCTTGTAGGTATGAGAAACAGGAAAACAGCCCACCTGGCATGGTTATTTTCCCTCCTGTTGAAAGACAGGAGATATTTCTTGCCTAGAAAGAGCAAGCAGGGGCTTTAATGGAAAAGACAGGAGGTCTGGATGCACGAGTCCCGGTCCCCGGCAGGGCCGAACAAGCGGTTTTTACCCTGAAGTGGTAACTGTCACTGGAGAATCGTCAGCTGCACCGGAAAGGGAGAAGCGAGCTGGGGAAACCAAGTGGAAAACTATGACACACATGGCCCTGGAAGTTGTACCGAGCCATCTACCGAGGAAAGTACTGGAAGAACACTTAACTGAAGGGAAGAAAAAGAAAACAAATATGTATGTGCACCAGAGCAAGGAAACTATCTATTCTAACAACTCTTGGGTAGCTGGAGACCTCTCGTTAACGAAAGTAATACAACAAAGAGGTTTTCTGCCAAGTTTTCCAAGGACAAATGCAATCCCAGAGCAAACGGCATGGGAGAAGGGGACACACAATACCAGGGAGGCCACCGGGACACAAATAAGCTAACGGGACAGGGACAGCCTAGTACTAGCTCACCCACTGACAAACTGGACCTAGTACCAGCTCACCCCTTAACAAATGAGGTCCAAATAGCAAAAAAGCTTACAGAGAACACAGTTTGGTCCCCACGTACCAGCTTCGAGAGGCAGGATTGCAAGACAAGCTGGGAATTCCCATTTGAAGAGGAAATTTGACCAGTTCTGCTTGATTCAAGATTTAAAGCCTTTAACAAGTTTTTAAGCTCTATAAGCCGGCATTTTTGATCCGTCTCAGCCCAGTTGCAGATGGGAATCGGCTCAGAAGCTCCCCTGGCCCACTGGAACGCTGAGGAAAACCAGAAAACCGACAGAAAAAAAAACATTGCAGCAAGTGGGAAAGCGGCGTGACTCAGCTGAAGTCAACAGATCGCAAGCAAAGCGGTAGACAAAAAAAACCCTGACTCTACACATAAAGGTCAAGTTTACAGTATCAATTAATTCATACAAATTAGGTGTTGCCTAATTAAAAAGAAAGAGAAGATGTTAGGCAGGTTTCTGAGCTTAAAGCGACGCCATATGAAACGTTATCTGAAATACCAGATCTCAACAGGTTTGTGGGCGAAGACTCGCTCGGGCTCAGGGCTTCTGGTCCCCAACCAAAGTTTTCAAAAGCCTCGCTGGAACCAAGCTGGCCGGCAACAAAATTTGCAGCTGCCACCATCAGGGCAGTCGCAGGGCCGAGCAAAACGAACGCCGCGAGGCAAAAATGCGTTTTTGTGTTGCTTCGCACGTGTTTGCGTGACCGCTCCTCGCAGCCAGCCCCGCCACTGACGGCCCAGGGAAGCTGGGATCGAAGCAGTCGGGTCCTTTACACGTTCAGCCCCATCAACAACGCGAAGAACCACGTGAGGAGGAGCGCCGGGAGAAGGCGCTGCTCGACTGTACCGTGCAACGAGCGGCACGCACGCCGGCGTCGGGCACCGCTTTAGAAAACAGCTTTATTCCCCAAGTTACTTAATCCCCACACGCTTCCCAGTTAAGCTTTGCTAGCCTTACGCTTCGTGGTAGCGTCTTATCTCAAGCAGCCACCAAATTCATTTCAGCGGTCTCGGTACGACCGAGGACTTCGTTAGGCACAGCAGGTCTGCTCGGGGGTACGCAGAGGAAGATTTACGAGACGACGAGCACCGGTAGGGCTGTGCGCTCACGCGAGCGAATCGATGGCGTTGCTTCACAATTTCCACATCTGCAGAAGCAGTCTTTAAAGCAGTCAGTGTATTTTTAAGCCCTGACAGTTAAAATCCTCAAGTGACATCACCTGAAGCCGGAGCACAGCTGCCTTATTCCTCTGGCACACCGGCGAGCCAAAGTAAGCACGAGCCTCAGTTTATGGGCTCGGGATAATGAAAGCGCTGGCGGGATTTGCCCCCGTTGCAGAGTCAGGCCTCTCCTTACGTGGTTTTTCCCCCCGCCTCAGTCTTGGGGTAAGAAACACAAAGTTTAGTACCAGTGCATCCCAGCAAACCAGCAGAGGGAGCACGCAGGAGTCCCGGCCCAAGGACCAGCATCCAGAAGGGCCGGTGGGAAAAGAACCAAGAGCACCAGGTAGAGCCGGTGTCCCACCAAACGCCAGCGCTTCCAAAAGGATGAAGAACAACCAAAATTGCACGGGGGACGGCAAAAATAAAAACCCCAAACCCCTGCTCCAAGCTGCCACGCCAAGGCCGCCCCCCGCTTCACCTTGCACGCACGGGCACGGCTGTTTACACGCGCCCGGGGCAGCTTAAGGGTGTAAATCGCGTTAATCCGAGCGACAAAGCCATCGCGCTCATCCTCGGGTGAATTACTAATCCCTCGCTGCTAGAGCTGCTCCCATCTCGCTTCCGAGCCCTCGGAGGAGAACCAAAAAGAAAAAAAAAAAAAAACACCAAACCTTTTAACGTGAAGCAGACAGGTAAAGCGGTGGATCCCGCCTCAGTGTTTCTATCCGCAAGTCCAGCTTTAAACAACCAAATAGTTTTGAGCAACAGTCACGGGTTCCTAAGGCTGCTTCGCGCGCCTGCGGATTTTTCTGGGATGCAGACCGAGCCAGTTGGAGGCTTCCCTCTTGTTTTGGAGATGGGATTGCAGGAAAAATGTTTATTTCTTTTTAACGGAGCAGAGCTCTGTTATCAAGCCCTCCCCGCAAGACAGGCTCGTAACTGCTTTAATAAAAAAGTAGGGGTTTGGTTTCGACGCATTCAAATCACACGAGCGGCGCTCGCCGCCGATTTTAGCGTGGCGGAACAAAAGCACGCCGGTTGCCAGCAGGGCACGGAATACCGAGCTTAACGGAGCAGCCTTAAGTCACGCCGCGAAAACGTCCACCGCTACAGGAGCCGAGAATTTTTGGAATACAGCGACGCGACGGAGCGGGCCGTCGCCCTCAGCAACCGCTGTTACAAAAGCACTTTTTCCTCCTTAAGGATGTTACAGGCGGGCATAAATCGCAACTGTCAAAACACCCGAGTCGCGGGAGGCGAACAGAAGAGCAAACCAGCTCCACGCAGCCCGGCTTTAAGCGCCAGCCCGACGGGATTACCTGCTTTGTTCAAAGGGAACGGCTGGGCCACGAACGCCGAAACCCCCGGAGCGTAAAAGCTGACGTGCTCCCGGTAACCTCAGTGACCAGCGGCTGCCGAGTGACACCGCTGGTGTTTGGGTTAGTAAATTGTATTCCTGGTGTACGTGTGAAGGATACAACTCACTGAGTAAACACCCCTTCAGAGCTGACAGTTTTACGGCCGCAGGCTCGGCGCGGCTACTCCTTCTCAGAAGCCTCCTGGCAGGCAAATCATTCGGGGAAAGCAGTAAAAAAAAAAAAAAAAAAAAAAAAAAGAGAGAGAGAAAAAGCTACATAAAGCCATCACAGTCACCCATTCGCCAACCCTTTAAAAAGTTACGAGGCGGGGGCAAAATAAACATCGCCTGTTTTCCGCCTCGCGGCTGAAAGTTGCGCGCGAGGGTCCGAAAAGCGGCTCCCTTTCGGTGTAAAAACACCGATATTGAAAACGTGCCGTAGTCGACTGGAACGTTCTTTCGTTACAAGCCAGCGGCTGCGTGCCTGTTTATTATTTAATTCCCCCCCCCCCCCCCCCCCCCCCCCCCGGCAAAGAGAGAGAGACAAAGCCAGCAAAAGTCACTGCACGCTCAAGAGCTTGCAGGATGGAAGCACCTTGATGCAAAAAAAAAAAAAATAATAATAATAAATAAAGAGAAAGGAAAAAAAGAAGTGAGAGTTAAGATGTCAGGATGCTCGGCGGCCGGAGTCCTCGGGCATCGCACGCCTCCGCTCGCCGCAAGCGCGGAGCAGCCACCTTACGGATTAAAGCCAAAATTCGGGATTACCAATTTTTAGAGGGCGAAGCGGCTGGAGGCGACCCCCGGGCCGGCCCCGCCGCACCGCCTCCAAACCGAACAGCGTTTTAATGGCAAACCCAGCAAAGCCAGAGCAGCTTCCAGCGGGAATCAGCCCGTAAATCAGCACCGGGCCGGCGGCGGAGCAGCGACACCGCGCTCCGAAGGGGTTTTTTTTTTCCTTTTTCCCCTCCAACTCACCCAAGCGCTCTCCACATGGGCTCGGGTTGGGTCTCCCCTCCCGCTCAGGCTCGCCAGAGAACGCCGGCCGGTTCCGAGGAGCCCCGGCTTCACACCCCCGGCCCGGGGGTGCCGGGCTGCCCGCCCACCCCGGGCAGGGACCCCTCAGGTGCCGGCTGCGGGCTCAGCCCGGCCCCCGCCGCCGCCGGGGCTGACAGGAGCCGCCGCCACCTGCGCCCGCCTCCCCTCCCTCCCCTCCCGCCCGCCCGCGCCTCCCCTCACGGCGGCGGCGCGGCGGGAAGCGGGCGCGTTACCTCTCGGCAGCCGCCGCGCCCCCTCCCTCGTCCCGGTCCCGCTGGGGCGGCGGCTCCCGGGGACATTCCAGGCTGGGGCGGGCGACCCGGCGGGCGGGAGCCTCCATCCAACGCCGCCCGGCTCGTCGCCCCCACCCCGGCCCCGCTCCCCCCGGGCGCCGGTGCGGCCCGGGCGCGGCCGCCCCCCCCGGGGCCGCCGCCGAGGAACGCCCGGCTCGAAGCCGCCGCGCCCGGCCCGCTCGGGGGGCGGCGCCGGGTTTATCCCAGAAGGTTGGAAACGCTGCTCGCACCGGGCCGCGGGCGAGGCCGGGCTGGAAACCGGGAGAGAGCGGGGTGTTTGGGGGGGCTTGGGCGGCCGCCAGCCCGAGCGCCCGTCGTCTGCGGCCCAATTCCCTTCCCTCACCAAGGTGCCCGGCACCGGGCCTCACCCGCGGGATTAAACCCACCGAACCGGCGCGCAACGGCTTCGTCCGGCGCCCGAAACCCTCGCGGCTTTTCCCAGCCCTTTCCGAAAGGCCTCAAGTACCCCCAAAAGGCCTCGATTTGAGGGGGTTTCGCTCAATTTTGGACGCCTCCGCGCGGGGTTGGCTGGGGGCTGAGCTGGAAGGGGGCTCATCCCGAGGAGAGGGTTTGCGCCCGGGAAGACTTCAGCGGCACGTGGAGCGGGCCGGAAAAAACCCACAGCTCCTGTGTTTAAAAATAAAAGAGAAATAGGGTGGTTTTTTTCTTTTTTTTTTTTTTTTTAAAAAAAAAACCACCCTTGGAACAAAGTTCCTTGGTTTTCGGGCAAACCTGCGAGACCAACGGGCTGTTCTACCCTGTGTTTACCAGCCCTAATTTTATCCCTCGGGAGGTTTCCTGGAGGACGTCATGATTTCCACAAGTGTCAAAGGGGGGAAAAAAAAAAGAAAAATGAAGAAAATGAAGACTAGAAAAGCCTTGGGTGGATTAAAAATCCCTCTTAATCCAAAGAGAACGCCCCAAAACCAAACGGAAAGCGGGGCTGGCTCAGCCGGCGCGTTAAACCACGGCCACTGGAAAAGCCCAAGGACTTGAGGATCGCTCTCAGCGCAGAAGTGAGGTGGCCCAGCCTGGTTTTTGGGGTAAAAATAATCAAAATTGAGATTATAAACATAGTCCGCCACAGTGGGGATGCTGCCAAACCGCGTTTCCGCCCCAATTTTCGGGGCTTTTTCCCCCTCTCAATCCCTTCCTCGGGCGCTATTTGCATGAGAATACCCTCTTGGGGGGGGGGGGGGGGGGGGCAATTGCTGCTTAATTAGAGAACAGCAATCGCTTTAATTAGCATGTCTCCATGCTCCCTGCTATTTTGCATGGATTCAAATGAGATGCTCATTAGGGAGCAGGCGCCCGGACAAGCTACGCCCTTTAGCCGCACGCTAACGCAATTAACCTCGGCGAAGCAAAACCACGCCGGGGGTTTGGCCAGCACCGGGCTTCGTGCCGGGAGGGACCTGGGCTGCTCCGAGCTGGAAGGTGCTGAAGGTGCGGAAGGTGCGGAAGGTGCTGAAGGTGCGAAGGTGCGGAAGGTGCGGAAGGTGCGGAAGGTGCGGAAGGTGCGGAAGGTGCGGAAGGTGCGGAAGGTGCTGAAGGTGCGAAGGTGCTGAAGGTGCGGAAGGTGCGGAAGGTGCGAAGGTGCTGAAGGTGCGGAAGGTGCGGAAGGTGCGGAAGGTGCTGAAGGTGCTGAAGGTGCAGAAGGTGCAGAACCGCTCGCTTCGGCCTGCTCGCTTCGCACGACGCCGGCGGGACTTGTCTCGCGCCGAGCCATCGCCTCTGCCCCCTCCTGGGCTTCACCTTTGCGATGGCGGGTTTTCCTCTTCGTAAGGTTTCCTTCCTCGCAAAGTTTTCCTCCATGCAAGATTTTTCTGGCTTGCAAGATTTTTCTTCCTCTTAAGGTTTTTCCTCTGCAGGTTTTCCTTCCTTGCATGGTTTTTCCTTCCTTGCATGGTTTTTCCTCCTTGCAGCGTTATTGCTCCTTGCAAGGTTTTCCTCCTCACAAGGTTTTCCTCTGCGCAAGGTTTCCTTCCTTGCAGGGTTTCCTTCCTCGTAAGGTTTTCCTCCTTGCAAGGTTTCCTCCTTGCACAGTTTTCCTTCTCGTGAGGTTTTCCTCCTCACAAGGTTTTCCTGCTTGCACAGTTTTCCTTCCCGTGAGGTTTTCCTCCTCAAGTTTTCTGCTTGCCAGTTTTCCTTCCGCGTGGGTTTTCCTCCTCACAAGTTCTGCTTGCACCATTTCCTTCCGTGCAAGGTTTCCTTCCTCTAGGTTTTCCTCCTTGCACCATTTTCCTTCCGTGCAAGGTTTCCTTCCTCACAAGGTTTTCCTTCCTTGCAGGGTTTCCTTCCTCGTAAGGTTTTCCTCCTTGCAAGGTTCTTCCTCCTTGCACAGTTTTCCTTCCTCGTGAGGTTTTCCTCCTCACAAGGTTTTCTTGCTTGCACCATTTTCTTTCCGTGCAAGGTTTCCTTCCTCACAAGGATTTTCCTTCTCACAAGGATTTTCCTCCTCACAGGGTTCCCTTCCTCGCAAGGTTTTTCCTCCTCGCAAGGTTTTCCTCCTTTTCCTTTCTCGCTTGCTGCTGGGATTTGGGAGCAGAAATAGGGGGGACACAACACCCCCGAAAAGCCGCCCTCCCTCCTTGGGGACCCTCAAGCCCTCCCCGCGCCGCTTCCCCAAACGCCCGGGGACCGGCGAAGGTGGCCACGCAGCAAACGAGGCCGTCGTTAACGGGGCAGGAGCGCAGGGATTCGAGGGTCTCCTTTGGTTTTCCACCCAGGATTGATCTCCATGCCGGCATGGTCGCAGCGAGGGTGATCCTTATTTTTTTTATTTCTCCTGCCCCGTAATCCCATCGTCTTGTCACGGTTCCCCGGGAAGCGGGGCTGCTCCGAACAAAGCCCCCGGCGCATCCCGGGCTCCCGGAGGGGGTTTTGCAGCTGCGCCTCGGAGCGTGACCGATCGGGAATGAGCCTTCGCAGCGCGTCTAATGCCGTTTGGACAGGGAGCCTTTCATCCGCTCGTGGGAGCGAGGCCCCGGCATTGAGCCGGCAGCTCCCCGTGCGCCGGCCCTCGGCGCTCCCAACCCCGCGGGAGCCGCCCGGCACCGCCAGAGCATCTTTGGGGGTGAGCGTGGTGGGGACCCCGGTCCTCTCCTCCCCCCGGCTGCGGGTTTGGGGAGGGGAAGGGCTGCGGGTGCCTCGCGCAGGGTTGGGGGGGCGCTGAGGATGGGAGATGCTCCCCGTTGCCATGGGGCAGTCACCATCACCCCATGCTGGGCGCCAGTGGGTTCCTCATCCTGGTCCCCATCGTCCTGTCCCCACCTGGTGCCTTGTCCAGGTTCCACCACCGCATCCCAGTGCCCATCAGGTGCCTCATCCCAGTCCCCACCTTGTCCTGTTCCCACCACTGCCATCCCAGTCCCCATCACCTTGTCCTAGTTCCCACCACTGCCCATCCCAGTCCCCATCACCTTGTCCTGGTTCCCACCACTGCATCCCAGTCTCCATCACCTTGTCCTGGTTCCCACCACTGCATCCCAGTCTCCATCACCTTGTCCTAGTTCCCACCACTGCCATGCCCAGGTCTCCACCACCTTGCATCCCAGTGCCCACCAGCTGCCTCATCCCAGTCCCCATCACCTTGTCTGTCCCCCGGACCTTGTCCCGTCCCCACTGGGTACCTCACCCTGGTCCCCATCACCCCGTCCCGTCCCCAGCAAACACCTCATCTCACATGCTCCCGGGGCCAGCCCACCCCCGGCCCTTCCCCCCCGGGGGGCCCCCAGCCTTACAGTGGAGCTGATGTTGGGTGGCATCAGCTACAGAGCGTGCTCTGCAGGACGACGGGCACTTGTGTGAGTGGGGAAACTGAGGCACAGAGCAGGAATGGGTGGGGAGCTCATGGCAAGCTGTACCAGCACAAAGACTGGAGTGGTGTTAGGCTGGAGAACGTGGATGCACACATCACCTGGGAAGAGAAGATGAAGGTGAAGATGAAGGGATGAGAAGAGGCAAGATAAGAAGATGAAGATGATGAGAAGAGAGAAGATGAAGAGAGAAGAGACAAGACAAGATGAGGCAACAGGAGAGAAAAGGACTAGAGGAAGAGGAGAAGAAGAAGGAGGAGGAGAGAAAGAGGAGAAGAAGGAGGAGAAGGAGAATAAAAGGAGGAGTAGAGGAGGAGAAGGAGAGGAAGAGGAGAAGAAGAAGGAGGAGAGGAGGAGGAGAAGAGCTGCTGGCTTCGGAGAAGCTCTCTCTCCCCTTGAGCTCTGCCGGCCCATCACTTCAGGGGCTGGACAGGTGTCTTTGGTGGTTTACTCTCCCCCCAGTGAAAAGCGGCTTTTTGACCCAAACCCTCATTTTCACAGCAGTTTATTTTGGCTGAAAGCCTTTTTTTTTTGTCCTTATTAAAAAGAAAAATGGCCAGGCTGGTGGGCAGGGTCGCTCTGTAGAACACATTTTTCTTCAAAAAAAAATTAAAATCTCTTATTTTGGCTTTTTTTAATCAAAAATACCTCTGCGGGAGGCCTTGGGAGTGAATCATTCCCAAAATCCCCTGTCCTGCGCCGTGCCTGGTCTTGCCCGGCTTTATCTTCTCTCCCTGCAGCAAAGGCCCAGCAACAACAACCAAAAAAATTGGAATTATTAGAAAATATTCTTTTTTTCTTTCATTTGCGTTCCTGCAGGCTGGAGGACATTTTTTGCCCCATTTTCCTGTATTTTGGGCATTTAACCATGCGGAGTTGCTCTGGTGCTGGGTCCAAAAATTGCTCTGATCTTCAGGACAGAGCAAAGAACGGCCCCGAGCAGTCTTTGTTGGCTTTCTCAGGGCATTGGGGTTACCTCCAACAGGAGCCTGGACCTGCTGGAGGTGGGACCGACCTCACTGCACCCCTGTGGTGGGTTCTGGGGGGTGATATGAGGTCTTCATGGTCCCCATGACCTTCCCAGCACCCTTCTGCCCCAGGCTAGAGCTGGGCTGAACCTTGCTGTAGGTTGTCTTGAACACTTTCTCCTGGATGGACCTTAGGATAACATCGCAGGTAGTTTGTCTCCAACCCTTGTCTTCTGGATCTCTTTCTTTCCGTGGCCGATGTTGCAAATGGCTTCTCCCTGGTCATGTCTCCAGACCGAGAATCGGATGAACCTCTGACTGGTGTTGCATGTAGCTTGTCTCCAATCCCATTCCAAGATTTTCTCCTGGGGCCAAACTCATGTAGGTAGCCTCTCCCTGCTCTTTCCAGCCCCATCTCCTGGATGGACCTTGAGCCTACGTTGCAAGTAGTTCCCCCTTCAGACCTATTCTGTATTTAGCTTGTCCCTGGGCCCATCTCTAGGTCTTGGCTGGACCTCAAACCAATGTTGTAGGTTGCTTGTCTCCATCCCTACCCTCCTGGAGGACCTCAGGCTGATGCTGCAGGTACCTTCTGTCCATCCCTACCCTCCTGAAGGACCTCACGCTGATGCTGTAGGTACCTTCTGTCCATCCCTACCCTCCTGAAGGACCTCACACTGATGCTGTAGGTACCTTCTGTCCATCCCTACCCTCCTGGAGACCTCAGGCTGATGCTTAGGTACCTTCTGTCCATCCCTACCCTCCTGGAAGACCTCAGGCTGATGCTGCAGGTACCTCCTCTCCATCCCTACCTCCCTGAAGGACCTCACGCTGATGCTGCAGGTACCTTCTCTCCATCCCTACCCTCCTGAAGGACCTCAGACCACTGCTGCAGCCCATCTCCACCTCCTCTGAGCTCCCCAAACCCAACCCACCACCTCACCTTGCTGACAGCGCCCATTCCTGACCCCAGCTGGACCCGGCTCGTGGTGGACACCCCTCAAGGGGCCAAGACCGTGGTGGAGGGAGAACTGGAGACAGGCGGAAGGGATGGAGCGCCTTCAAAATTGACACCATATGGCTGCTCCCTATCCCCGGGCCCAGTAAATGGGTCTTTCATGCTGGGCCGGTTGCCATAGGAGCAAACACGCAGGAAATATCCCAGATAACTGGAATAGTGGCGCAAACATATGTTTTGGATAAAACCCGGCAGCAAATCGCCCCGTTTAACCCCTCCCGGGTGTTTTACCCACACGGTTTCCACCCACCCCCCCCCCCGCCCATGCATGCACAGGGTGGAGAAACTGAGGCACGCCGGCTGGCCGGCCCCTCCTCCCCCCGCGGTGGGAAATCGATGGGTTTCTCGCAACGATGCGTGACTGCTGGTGGGACCCCGGCACCATCTCACCTCCTCCTCCTCCTCCTCCTCCTCCTGCTCCCCGGAGCCCCTTATCAAGACGGATAGCTGGATGCAAGGCCATGCGCTCGCTCCGCAAGCATTTTGCTTTGATTTGCCAAGGAATTTGCTTTGCTTTTCCTTTTTTTTTTTTTTTTCCCTATTTCCCCCCCCCCCCCCCCCCCGCCCATTTTTCTTTCTTTTTCCAGGCTCGGCAGAACCTTTCCTTATCGCATCTGGCAAGCAGCGGGCCCCCAGCGCTCCCCCGCCGCTCTCCAAGCCATGCGACCCCAAGCCACGCGCGTCCCGCGGGCCAACCCCGGCAAACCCGGGCCCTTGGGCTTGGGGGGGAAACTGAGGCACGGAAAGCCTGAGCAACCGCTGCGGGTGTCCCCAGCTCCTGCAACGTGGCTTCGTGCATCCCTGTGTGCTGCAAGCATCCCTGCGCTCTGCAAACATCCCTGTGCTCTGCAAGCATCCTCATGCGCCACAAATCTCTCCGTGCACTGCAAATATCCCCGTGCTGCAAACGCTCCCGTGTGCTGCAAACATCCCTGCCTGCTGCTGCAAACTTCCCTGTGCACTGCAGGGATCCCTGCATGCTGCAAACATCCCTCTGTTGTGCACATCCCTGCATCCTGCAAACGCCCTCGCATGCTGCAAACATAGAATCACAGAATGGTTTGGGTTGGCAAAGCCCTTGAAGCTCCCCCAGCCCAACCCTTCCCCTACCCCTGCCATCCCACCCCCAAACCCTGGCCCTCAGCACCGCCTCTGCCCGGCAACCCCGCACCGCCCCCCGGGCCCCCCCCCCCTTTAACCCCCCCCTGGAATTGAGGCCGGTGCCCCCCCGAGCCCCCCCCCCGGCCCCCCTCCCCTCAGCCCCCCCAGCTCCCCCAGCCCTCCCCGCAGCCTGGGGCTCCAGACCCCTCCCCAGCTCCGCTGCCCGGCCCCCCCAACCCTGACCCCAGCAGTCGAGGGGCGGCCCCCCCAGTGCCCAGCACAGGGGCACGTCCCTGCCCTGCTCCTGCTGGCCACACCACTCCTGATACAAGCCAGGATGCCGCTGGCCCTCTTGGCCACCTGGGCACATCCCTGCACATTGCAAATATCCCGCTGTGTCGTCAGCAGCGCCGCGTCCTGCAAGCGTCCCAGCGCTTTGCAAGCATCCTCCTGCCCCAACACCCCTGCACGCTGCAGGCATCCCTGCGCCCTGCGCCACCTCCTAACGCCGTGGCCAGGAGCAGAGGTCACTGCTGGATCTTTCTGCCCCAACAGCCCCACGGTGCAGAGCCCATCTGAGCCCCCACACCCAAAAGATGCTCCCTCCGCCCCGGCAGCCCTACCCTTGTGTCAGGGCACTTTTGGGTGCTGGGCTGGGGAAAATTTGAGGGAGCGCTCAGGAGCAGGACTTTTGCGATGGGAAGGATTGCACCTATGGGGAGCAGATAGGACCAAACCGAGGGGATTCGGGAGGAAAAAATCCTAGGGTGAAGCAGCAAGGCCCCGTGGGGCCACGGCACCGGGGCGATAACCGGCGGGCGCTGCTCCGGCCGACCTGGGATTTCTCCCGGTGCCGTCGTGTAAATATTGCTGACGGGAGGAATGTGCGAGCGCGGAGGAGAAATCCCTTCCCCAGCCAAGCATCGCCTCGCTCCTCCTTCGCAGCAGGCAGCAGAACCCTACCAGGTGCTTCTCCCCCCCCCCCCCCAACCTCCTGTGCCATTTCCCCCCCCCCCCTTCATTTTGGTGGGGTGCCCGTCCCCCCCGAGGTGCCGCATCCCCGCCCGCTGCAGCCCTGCCGCCGCAGAGCCCCGCTGCAATCCCAAACTCATTTTTCCCTCTTCAATTCCCCCCCACCATTTTTTTACCTTTTTAATAACCTTTCAGCGCATCCCCCCGCCTCCTCCTTCCCCCCCCCCCCCAGCCCTGTCATGGCTTTGCGAGGTTTAGCAAAATAAACACGGCCGAACCAGAACCCTCCGAATGTGCAAAATTGCTGGAAAAGCTGGAATAGCTTTTCAGGGCAGCCAAGGGCTCGCGGCGAGGCTCCGAAAGGCCCCGGAGCAAAGCATGGCAGATACAATCAATTTAATTCCCCCCCCCCCCCCCCAAATTCTCGATGTGTTTCCCAGTGGGGTACGGCCCTCGCACCCAAATCCCTTCGCCCAAGGGCAGGGGTCGGTGGGTGCTGAGCCCGGCGAGACGATGCTGAATCGAGGAGGGAATGAAGCGATGAGATAACCCCCCCAGAGCGATGGGGACAAATGGGTTTTCCCCACCAGCCCCCCCCCTTGCTTTCCTCCCCTCCCCAAAAATCCCAGCAGGGGCCAAATGATGCCCAAAAGCCGCTTAAAGGCTCGGTTCCCCGCCTCCGGGGGGGCATTTTTCCCCCTTCATGGGCTGGTTTTCCTCTTCTCCCCCCTCAGTCCTCAGCTTGCTCTGTGCCTGGGGGTTGCAAAACAGTGGAGGGGGGTGGGGTGGGTTTGGGGGTGCTTTATGGGTTTTTTTAGGGCGTTCTGGGTTTTTCGGGGTCTGGCCTCGACGGCACGAGCGGAGCTTTCTCCCCACCCTGCCCAAGAATGTTTCTGCTGATATTAAACCCGACCCGGAGGCGTTTCGAAGGAGCCGACTTTCTCACCAAAAAAAAAAAAAAAAAAAAATGACCTCAGCCTGCCTGGTTTGGAGCTTTTTTTTTTTTTTTTACCTTTTTAAAGCATTTTTCTCTCTCTCCCGCCTGCCAGGCGAGAGGCACCACCGGGGCCTCTCACCCATGGCCCCGGCATCACCGCCGGGCTGCATCCCTAGTGCCAATTCCCTGATTTTGGGGGCTGTTTGCAGGTTTTAACCTGCAGGTTCCAGTTTTAACCTGCAGATTCCAGTTTTAACCTGCAAATTCCAGGGATTCACCTGCAAACCCCTTCCCTGCCGCTGGCAGGAGGATCCTGGGACCCAACCTGCTGCACAACCCCACCTTGCACCAGCCTCCAGGCACGCGATGGCCTGCAAAACTCACGTCCCCCATGGAATAAGGGAGGGAAAAAAGCCCCAATACAAAGCTGACGTTGCCCTCAGTGCTCTCTGGAAGGGGTTTTTGCAGGAGGTTCCTTAAGAGACTCCTCTGCATTTTTGCTTTTATTAACGTGGCGGCCTTCCCGAGGCTGCTGCCATAGTTTTGCAAGAGCTAAAACATCTCCCGAGTTAAAATTCCAGCCCCTCTGGCACCTCCACAGTGGGAAACAAGGAGGAGAAAGGACGGACACACTGATTTAGGGAGGGAAAGCCTGGATTTGGGTGGTTTTGGATTGAATTGCTCTGACTTTAGGGTTGGTTGGGGTTGGTGTTTTTTTTTCTTAAATTAATATTTGTTGTCCTGGAGACACCGAGCTGATGGAGGCCGTTCAGAAAATAGAAACGCTTCTGCAAGGAGCAAAGCCACTGGATTATCAGCCCCCAAAAGGCTGAGGTTAGCAGGAGAATTCCAAATCCTCCCTGAAAAAACAGAGAGGGGAACGTTTCTGCCATTTTTCCCGGCTCGAAATGGTGCAGCCCCATCCCAGAGCTGCATCTGCGTCCCACAGCTGCACCTTGCATCTTGCACCCTGCAACTTGCATCCTGCACCCGAAGCCTGCACCCTGCACATGCACCCCAATTCCTGCACCCCAGAGCTGCACCCTCCTTTTGCATCCCTTGTCTGCACCCTGCAGCCTGTACCTGCAGCTTGCATCAGCATCCCAAATCCTGCAGCTGCACCCCACTTCCCGCATCCCGGAGCTGCACCCTGCATCCCACATCTGCATCCCAAATCCTGCATCTGCACCCTTCGTCCCACATCCTCCACCTGCAGCCGCATCCTGCGCCCGCACCCACATCCGGCACCCGCACCCCAATCCCCACATCTGCATCCCGCGTCTCCAGCCCACCTCCATCCCACTGCCAGGACCCTGAGGGCACCAACAAACCCTGATGGTCCCAGCGGGGACCCCCACCCCACCCAGGAACCCTGTATAAGCTCAGCCCAGGGTCCTTACTGGGCCATACTGGGCCGCGAACCCTACAGATGCCTCCTGGCTGCACCTCATCGCCATCATCCCCCTCCCAAATGCAGGACAAAAGTTTAATTGCAATTAAAATCATTGTCAAGGCTGGCTTGGCCCCATCCAGCCCATCCTTCCTGCTCCGTCCCAGCTTCTCCGCAGTAGGTGTGATGTGGGAGAGCGGTGTTCCCAAACCGGCCAGCGCAGGGATGAGGCTTCCCCATCCGCGGGGGCTCCGTTCCCCTCCCCGAATCGCTGCCCCGGCACATCTGGTGGGCAGATGTGGCCATGCGGCCGAGCTCTGCCTCCCAGATGGGGGACGAGTGGCATCAATCCCTGTATGGGATTCGAAAGCCGTGATTTTTTTCCTTGGAAATTTGCATTTCCCAGCTCCTTGCATGCACTCCCCATCCCTGGGGGTGCCACAAGAACCCTGTGCGTGGCCGGGCCTGCGCCGTGATGCTCTGGGGCTGGACCATCCCTTGTCCTGTGCCTCCATCCCACCTCTGAATCCCAAATTCTGCTTCTGCATCCCATGCCCTATACCCAGCATCCTTCATTGCTTCTTAAATCCTGTTTCCCACGTCGCCCGTCCTGCATCCTACCCTCTGCAGCCTAAATTCTGCTTCTGCATCCCACCTGCACTGACCCTTCCATCCCATGCCCTGTGTCCTGCATCCCATCTCCATCTGCACCCAAATTCCTCCCCTCTCCTGTGTCCTGCATCCGTGTTGTGTGTCTTGTGTCTGGAAACCTGCATCTGCATCCTAAATCCTCCAGCCTGCATCCTAAATCCTCTGGCCTGCATCCTTAATTCTCCATCTCCCATCTGCAATCCCAATCCTGTATCCTAAATCCTCCATCCCACTTCTGCATCCTAAATCCCACTTCTGCATCTCCAAACTTGTGTCTGCATCCATGTCCCGTACCCTCCATCTGGGAACTGGTGTCTGTGGCCTAAATCCTCCATCCCAAATCCTGTGTCTGCATCCTAAATCCTCTATCTGCTTCCCAAATCCTGCACTGGCATCCGAAATCCTACGTCCCCCATCCGCATTCAAATCCTGCGTCCCAAATCCCGCATCTTCATCCTAAATCCCAGTCCTCCATTGGCACCCCCCCTCCAATCCTGCATCTTCATCCCGAATCCTACATCCGCATCTGTATCCCGAACCTCCATCCTGCATCCCAAATCCAACGTCCCCCATCCGCATCCCAAATCCTGCATCGTATGCCTTCATCCTAAATCCTGCGTCCCCCATTTGCATCCTGAATCCCACACCCTGTGTCTTCATCCTAAATCCCTACTCCCTCCATCCCCCCCTCCATCCCCCCCTCCACCCTACCCCTCCATCCCCCCTCCATCCCTACTCCCTCCATCCCCCCCCCATCCCTACTCCCTCCATCCCCCCCTCCATCCCTACTCCCTCCATCCCCCCCCATCCCTACTCCCTCCATCCCCCCCTCCATCCCTACTCCCTCCATCCCCCCCATCCCTACTCCCTCCATCCCCCCCTCCATCCCTACTCCCTCCATCCCCCCCTCCATCCCTACTCCCTCCATCCCCCCCCCCATCCCTACTCCCTCCATCCCCCCCATCCCTACTCCCTCCATCCCCCCCCCATCCCTATCATCCCTCCATCCCCCCCCTCCATCCCTACTCCCTCCATCCCCCCCTCCATCCCTACTCCCTCCATCCCCCCCATCCCTACTCCCTCCATCCCCCCCATCCCTACTCCCTCCATCCCCCCCTCCATCCTACTCCCCCTCCCATCCCCCCCCCATCCCCACCCACTCCCTCCCCCCCTCCATCCCTACTCCCTCCATCCCCCCCCATCCCTACTCCCTCCATCCCCCCCTCCATCCCTACTCCCTCCATCCCCCCCATCCCTACTCCTACCCCCCCATCCCACTCCCCATCCCATCCCTACTCCCTCCATCCCCCCCCTCCATCCCTACTCCCTCCCATCCCCCCCATCCCTACTCCCTCCATCCCCCCCCCATCCCACTCCCTACCTCCCCCCCACCTATCCCCCCCCCCCCATCCCTACTCCCTCCATCCCCCCCCATCCCTACTCCCTCCATCCCCCCCCCATCCCTACTCCCTCCATCCCCCCCCATCCCTACTCCCTCCATCCCCCCCCACTCCTCCACCCCCCCCATCCCCCCCCCACCCTCCATCCCTACTCCCTCCATCCCCCCCCCCATCCCTACTCCCTCCATCCCCCCACCCACTCCCATCCCCCTCCCCTACCCCCCCCCCCCTCCATCCCTACTCCCCTCCATCCCCCCCCATCCCCCTACTCCCTCCATCCCCCCCCCATCCCTACTCCCCTCCATCCCCCCCTCCATCCCTACTCCCCTCCATCCCCCCCTCCATCCCTACTCCCCCCATCCCCCCCCCATCCCTACTCCCTCCATCCCCCCCAACCCTATTCCCTCCATCCCCCCCCCTCCATCCCTCCCCCAATCCCGGACACTGCCAGGAGGCCGAGGGACGGCAAACCACCAGCACCCGCTGCAGCACCATGAATTTGGGATTTGGGGGGGGGGGGGGGGGGGGGGGGGGAGCTGCCCCCGCCCCGGCGCTGCTGTGAGTTTGGGGAACTCTGCACGCCCGGTGCCCCTCCGAGGGCGCCTGGTCCCCAGCGGGGCGCGTTCAGGGACCCGGCTCCGCGCGGCCCCCGTCTTACCCGGGTGACTTTGAAACCAACCCCTTCACCCCTTGCGAATTTGCCCCCGAAAGGGGAAAATAATCCCCCCCCCAACTCCAGCGCGGGTGGTGGGTTGGTGAAAGCACCCCCAAACCCCTTAAAAATTAGCGTTGAAAAGAATTCCCGTGGGATAATCGAGGCTGGTTAACGCGCGCGACCAAGGCGGAGCACGAGCGGTGCGCGGCCTCTGTCAAAGCATCCCCGGGGTGGGGGGGGCGTGCCCTGTGACCCCCCCAAATAACCTATTTACGGCAGGTAATAAGCGAAAAAAAAGCAATTTCTTGCTAAAGGGGAGGCTTTTCCCTCGCAGCCTGCGAAGGTGAGACCCACTCGTGCAACGAATTGTGTCCAGCCTCGCAACCCCCCCCCCAAAAAAATCTTAATTCCCAAGGCATCCCCAAAGCTTGTATATGATTTTTTTTTTCTTTGCCCCTTAAAAATATAAATTCCTGGGGGGAGTGAACCAGAAAACCCGGTATTCAGCCTAATTATCCCCCCCGGCCACAATCTGTGATCTCTGGGACAATTAAAAGCGCTTAATCCCAGCTGAAAAGCAAACAAGGTCGGAGGCGGCGTCTTCCCTGCTTCCCCCTCGCCCGCTGCTGGGGTCTCGCTCCCTGGCTGCAATATAAATATGCAATTAAAAAATCGCCGCTAATTGCTTCGCTGAAGGGGGGGGGAGAGAGGGGGAAGGGATATTAAAAAACTAAAAAAAAGGGGAAAAGAAGTACAAAGAGCGGTTTTTACCCCAATAATTAAACGCTGACACAGCTTTGGGGAGAAAGCACGGCGATGTCTCGGGGTTTGCGCCTTGGGGTGGTTTTTCTGGGCGGGGGGCGGGGGGCTCTTTTTTTGGGGAGGGGGGAAGAGGTTAATCCCCGGCTCTTCTCTCTCGCTCCAGTGCTAACAACCCCTGGCAGCTCTCGGCTCTCGTTAGCCCTTCCGAAAAGCAATTAAGAGAGGTTGGAAAACGAGGGCAGGCGGGGGGGGGGGGTGCGGCGGTGGGGAAGGGGGAGGGGGGTGCAGCCCCAAAACCTTGCGGGGGGTGCAAGGGGCTGGTTTAGGGCTGGACGGCGCGGCGGAGCGGCATTGACGCTGGCTGAGCAATGCTGCACCATCAGTAGGTTTCAGAGTGAACGAGCCCCGCGCTTGTCAAGATCCCCCCCAAAATGTAAAAAAAAAAGCTGTATTGCACCCAAAACACCCCCACCCCACCCCCAATATGGAATAAAATGGGTTCCTCCATCCCCAGGGAGGATTTTTGGCTGCAAATCTCAGGGTTTGGGGCAAAATGGTGCTGCGGGTGGGGGGCTGGGCTGGGCTGGACGGGGTTAATTGGGGTAACGAGGCAAAATGTTGCTGGAGCCCCTTTTTGGGGTGAAAATAAACTGGCGGGGGGAGGGATTGATCCCTAAGTGCTATATTTATTTAATGAATTTTTTAATTGCCGGGTTGCAGAGCACCCCAGGGCCCCTCCCAGCGCGCTGGATGCCCCCTTAGGCCAGCCCAGCACCTTCCGTGGCCCGCGGCAGGATGGGACCCATCGCAACCTCCCCCTTGCAGCAAGCGGCACCGCTTCGTCCCCCCCAGGGCTTTATTGAACCTTTAAAACCTGAAGCGCGCGGTCGGTCGCCTTCACGGCGTTCGGGTGCTGCCACGGGAGCCCCGCCAGGAGGAAGAGGAGGAGGAGGAGGAGGAGGGGGATGAGGGAGGTGGGGTGCAGGGGGCTCAGGTGGCGGGCAGCCAGACTTTCTGGGTGCTGATGATGTCGCTGAGCTTGCCCTTGATTTTCAGGAAATGCCTCTTGAACTCCAGGCCGTCGCCCTGTGCGGGGAGAGGCGGGGGGGTTGCGTTGACTTTGCACCTTGCACCCATCTCGCATGCTTTGCACACCTTGACCCACTGCACCTTGCACCCCTCGCACCACTTGCATGCTTGCACCCACTTGCCGCTTTGCATCGCCCTGCACCCACCTTGCATCGCCCTACACTGCCTTGCACCCACCTTGTGCCACCTTGCATTGCCTTGCACCCATCTTGCGTCACCCTGCGGTCTTGCACCCACCCTGTGCCTTGCACCCGCTCCACCCCCCCACCCAACCTTGCACGGTCTTGCATCACCTTGCACGGTCTGGCATCAGCTTGCACCCACCTTGCACGGCCTCACAAGACCCTGCATCGCCGTGCACCCACCCAGACCCCCCCCCGCCCTCACCTTGGAGAGGCGAAAATCCACCAAAATCTTGCTCTCCATCTCCACCAGGTTCACCTTGAAGATGAGTTTGTTGTTCCTCCTGTCTGTGGTCGAGATGGTGACCTGCAAAACGACGGCAGAGGGGGCGTCCCTCGAATTATTTGCAGCTGCAACAGCGTGGGGGGGGGGGGGTGTCCCACGCCGCGATTTTGCACCCCGATCCCCACCTGGTTCGTGCAGCTTTTCTTCCAGCCGTACCCCATCTTCTCACAGACCTCTTTCAGGGCGCGGTAAGAGCCGTCGGCGTCCAGTTTGGTGAAGAAGCGCGTCATCCGCTTCACCAGCCGCTGCCACGGGCTCTGCCGGCCCCAAAAAACGAGTTGCAAAGGTTACAAATCCTGCAAAATCGCAGCCCCAGCTCTGCAAAACCCCAGCTTTACCAGGACAAATATTGCAAAGCTGCACCCCCTGATGGTAAATGCTGCGAGTTGCATCTCCCGGGCTGCAAAGTCGCATAAGAAGTATTGCAAAGTTGCCCCCCAAATTCCCCCTTATAATGCAAAGTTGCATCCCAAATGTAATAAATACAGCAAAGTTGGCCCCCGATGTTATAAATCAGATGCAAAGCTACCCCAAACAGCACCCTAAACATTGCAAAGCTGCATCCTGATGCTACAAATGCTGCGAAGTTGCACCCCGAGACGAGAAACATTGCAAAGCTGCATCCCTAATATCGCAAATCCGCATCCCTGCTGCTGTGAAGTTGCTCCCTAATACTGTATATCCTCAAAGATATTGCAAGGCTGCACCCTGAGATGATAAACCTTGCAAAGCTGCACCCCGAGACGAAAACCACTGCGAAGCCGCCTCCCCAGCGCTGCAAAGTTGCGCCTTGGTATTACAAACGTGGAAACTGCGCCCCAAATGCTGCCAAGTTGCACCCCCGCTACAACAAAACCTGCAGAGCTGCACCCCAAACACCGCGAGGCGGCCGCTGCAGCCTCCCCCCCACCCCCGCGCAGCACCTGGGAGGAGCCCGGGGTGCCCAGGAGCTGGCTGTTGACCAGCATGTGCTCGGGGCAGGCGGGCTGCGAGAAGCTGATGCCCTGCACGAGTTTGTCGATGCTGGCCGCCCCGCTCTCCCAGAGCGCCCCGCCGGTGCCGGGCTCCGGCTGCGACGTGGAGTAGCTCGCCTTCTCCTCGCTGCAATGCAAGGGGAGAGGGGACGTGAGGGGTGCTAGCGCAAAGGAGATGGCACGGGTGGGGAACGCGGAGCTGTTGGGGCGTGGGAATTGCGCCGCTTTGGGATTTTGCAGGATTTTGTATGGTCGCGCATGCACGAGCGGGGCAAACGCAGGCTTGTGCGTGGTTTCCACCACATCACCTCCTGGTGAAAACACGGGGGAAGCCCCGCACTGTGCAAAGAACTGCAAAGTGCAAAGCCTTGCGCCGTGCAAAGCATTGCAAAGTGCAAAGCCCCGTGCTGTGCAAAGAACTGCAAAGTGCAAAGCCCCGCGCTGTGCAAAGAATGCAAAGTGCAAAGCCCCGGCCGTGCAAGGAATGCAAAGTGCAAAGCCCTGCGCGCAAACCCCCGAACTGCAAAGTGCAAAGCCCTGCGCCGTGCAAAGCCTTGCAAAGTGCAAAGCCTTGTGCTGTGCAAAGCTCTGCAACGTGTAAAGCTTTGCGATGTGTAAAGCCCTGCAGCGTGCAAAGCCCTGCGATGCCCCCCAGCCTACAAAGCCCCGTGCCGTGCGAACGCGTAGGGAAGCTCCTGCTTCCCCGGGAGCACCGAACCCCAGCGGCGCAAAGAGCCACGAGGCGACTTGTGGCGCCCAAGCGTGCGCTTGCCAGCCAGAGCGCGCGGGGAGGGATGCAGAGGGCACCGGGGGCTCACCCGAACGCGCTCTTCACCGGCGAGAAGTCCGTATCGGAGCGGACGTGCTTGGAGAAGCCGCCGGGGGAGTCGGTGACGCCCCCCGAGGACACGCGAGCCCGCTTGACGCCTGCAAAGGGACAAGACACCCAATAACCCCCCCAAATCTGAGGGGACGAACGCGTTCCCCAGCGGCCCCTTACCCTTTTTGAGGGGTTTGCTGTACCACCGGTCCTTCTTGATGTCGGGGATGGTGATCCTCGCCGTCGGGCTCTCCGTCAGGATCTTGTGCAGCAAAGCTGGGGGAGACGGGGAGGGAAATGGCAACCGCCGGCGCGGCATCGGGTGCCCGAGGGTGCCGGTCGCTTACCTAAGGGCGCCGAGTCGATCTTTTTCCAGGGCGGGAGGTAGGTTTTCCTCTCCTTCCAGTCGCTGTATTCCTGGCAGCTATCGCTGGGCTGGTCCCAGGGCAGCTCTGCCGGAGGAGACAACTCGCTGCGTTATTGCAGCGGCGCAGGGGGAAGATGGCAACGGGGGAAATGCAGCCAGGGAGGCAGCGCAGCACGATTTGCACAGGGAGTTTTTGCAAGGGGGGAGGGTAATAAGACCAGTTCTGCGTGATTTTAAAGGGGGGTGACGTGCAAAGGTGTGCAGCGTGAGAAGGCGTTGCAATGTGCAAAAGCCCTGAGGCGTGCAAAGCTGCAAGTGTAAAACCCTGCAACGTGCAAACACCCTGCGGCGTGCAAACCCTGCAACGTGCAAACACCCTGCGGCGTGCAAACACCCTGCGGCGTGCAAACACCCTGCAACGTGCAAACACCCTGCAGCGTGCAAACACCCTGCGGCGTGCAAACACCCTGCAATGTGCAAACACCCTGCAACGTGCAAACACCCTGCAACGTGCAAACACCCTGCGGCGTGCAAGCACCCTGCAACGTGCAAACACCCTGCGGCGTGCAAACACCCTGCGACGTGCAAACACCCTGCGGCGTGCAAACACCCTGCAACGTGCAAACACCCTGCAACGTGCAAACACCCTGCGGCGTGCAAACACCCTGCGGAGTCCACGCACCCTGCAACGTGCAAACACCCTGCGGCGTGCAAAGTCCTGCAACGTGCAAACACCCTGCGGCGTGCAAGCACCCTGCAACATGCAAACACCCTGCGGCGTGCAAAGTCCTGCAACGTGCAAACACCCTGCAACGTGCAAACACCCTGCGGCGTGCAAACACCCTGCAATGTGCAAACACCCTGCGGCGTGCAAACACCCTGCAGCGTGCAAACACCCTGCAGCGTGCAAACACCCTGCGGCGTGCAAACACCCTGCAATGTGCAAACACCCTGCGGCGTGCAAAGCCTGCAGCCAACCCAACGTGCAAACCTGCGGCGTGCACAAGCACACAGCAGCACCGACCACGACACTGCAGTGATTTTGTGCCAGGCATCTCTGCTCTGAACCAGGCGCTGCACCTTGTGCATCCCCTCCCCACGCATTCCATACCTCCCCTACGTATCCCATACGTCCCCCTTCCACATCCCATACATCCCCCTTCCGCATCTCATACACACGCACCTCGTACGTCCCCCCCACGTCAGGCCCCTTCCCCATCTCATGCGTCCCTCCGTGCACTCCACGGGCCTCCCCCTACGCATTCCATACGTACCCCCCTATGCATTTCATATCCCCCCCCCTCTGTGTTTCAGATGCGTCCCCTCTGCACCCCCTCCACCCCCAAATGCCCTTCGCACCCGCCCCCACCTGCGTTTCACGTATGTCCCTCGAGCGCGTCATGCATCCCGCCACCTATATGCATTCCATAGGTCCCCCCATACATCGCAGGTGGCCCACCTCCGGCCAGCATGGCGGTCAGCACCACGCCGCAAGCCCAGACATCGACGGGCTCAGCCCGGAATTCGGGGCGCCGCAGGAGCTCGGGGGCCACGTAGGGCAGGGTGCCGCACATCTTGTTGAGCAACCGCTCCCGGCCGTTGTGCTTGAAGACGGTGGCCAAGCCGAAATCGGAGATTTTCAGGTTATCTGGGCCCAAATTCAAATTCAAAATTCAAATTTAAAATTCAAATTTAAAATTCAAATTTAAAATTCCAATTACGTGGGGGACGGGGAGGGACGCGCTGCCCTCTCCCACCTCGCTCATCCAGCAGCAGGTTCTCCGGCTTCAGGTCGCGGTGGGTGATGCCGATGCTGTGCAGATAGACCTGGGAGGGGGGAGAGAGGGGTCAGCGCCGCGCCGGGACCGCTGCCGGCATCACCGGCATCACCGCCGCGCTCGCTCACCACGCCGGCGATCAGCTGCTGGAAGAAACGCTGCGCCTCCGGCTCCGGCATCCCGATATCCGGCTCTGCGCGAGGGGAATACGGAGGGGAAGAGCGATTCTTCAACCGTTTTGGGCGTTCATTTTTTAACGCATCATTTTATAGAAACCAAAAAGGGTTCTGAAGCGGGCGTACCGATGCGGTCGAAGAGCTCGCCGCCGCTGCAGTACTCCAGGAAGAGATATTGCGTGGCACCTTCCCGCCGGTGCCCGTAGAATTTGACGACGTTCTCGTGGTTGAGCATCTTGTTGATGCAGATTTCCTTCTTTTCCGGGGTCGGCCGCTGCTTCATGTCCCGATTTTCACGGCCACGGCTTCCTCGGTGCGGCGGTTGACGGCCAGCTGGACCCTGGGGCCGGCGGGGGGTCAGCGGGGGGGCACGGAACGCTGCCACGGGAGACGGGCAGGGAGCAGGCAGGCAAGGCGGGCAGCGGCCGGGGGTGGGCGTGCAAAGGGTGCACGCGGAGGGTAAAATGGGCAAGCAGGGGGCACACAGGGGGCACACAAGGGGCAAGCAGCGGCACAAAGGGGCACAGAAGGGGCACAGAAGGGGCAAGAGGGGGCAAGCAGGGGGCACACAAGGGGCACACGATGGGCAAGCAGGGGGCACACAAGGGGCACAAAGGGGCACAGGGCAAGCAGGGGGCACACAAGGGGCACAAAACAGCCGAGCAGCGGGCAAGCAGCAGGCACACAAGGGGGACACGACAGCCAAGAAGTGGGCAAGCAGTGGGCAAGCAGCAGGCACACAAGGGGGACACGACAGCCAAGAAGTGGGCCAGCAGTGGGCAAGCAGCGGGCACAGAAGGGGGACACGACAGCCAAGGAGTGGGCCAGCAGTGGGCAAGCAGCGGGGCATGTGATGGCAGAGCAGGGGGCAAGCAGGGGGCACGTGACAGCCGAGGAGTGGGCAAGCAGTGGGCAAGCGGGGGGCGGGGGGAAGGGGGCCCCGGGGGGGGCGCAGAGCGAGTGTGCGAGCGGCGGGGGCGGGGGGGGTGGCGGGGAGGGCAGTGGGCGTGCAAGGGGCGTGCAAAGGGCCCCCCCCCCGCCCCCCCGCACTCACTCGCCGTAGGCGCCCTCGCCCAGCGCTGCACCCCGCCCGCCCCACCAGGCCCCCCCCCCCCCGCTCCCGCCACGGCCCCTCCCGCCGCGCCCCGGCCCCGCCCCGCCCGCGCGCGCAGCACCCCGGGCCCCGCCCCCAGCCACACCCCCACCCCCCCCCCCTCCCCTATTTGCACCCAAACCGATCAAAAAGCGGCAAAACCGCCCCGCTAAAATCCCTTCACCCCCCCGGGCTCCTCCGGAAGGAGGGGAATTGGGGGGGAAAAAAAAAAACAAAACACAAAACCGGCGCTTTTCTTTTTTTTTTTTTTTTTTTCTTTTTTTTTTTTGTTTTAATTCCTGTTCCTGGTCGCTCCCCCGGTAATCAGCCCCCGGTTAAAGCCGTTATCTCCGATTTGGCGACTGCTCCGTGCGTATATAAAAATCACTCCCCGGCAGGCAGGGACGGGCAGGGACGGGCAGGGACGGGCAGGGACGGGCAGGATGTCCCACTGCTGCCTGCGCTTACAAACGGTATAAAACAAAAAATAAAACACCCCCCCCCCCCCCAAAAAAAAACCAAAACCAAAACCACCCCCAAATATTTCTGCTTCACAGGCAAAGGCTGGGTCAGTGCGGTGCGCGGCCGGCGGCAGCTCCTCTACGTTCTCGACAAGCCGCGGTTATCCAAATCTTTCACCTGAGCGGTAAAAAAAAAAGGGCTGGGTTAGGTGAAATTTAATGGTTTTTCCCAAATCCGGGGGGTTTGGGCGCGGCTGGGGGCCGTACCTTGTATATTCGGACCAGCCAGTGCTCTGTGGTGTACGCCTCCTCCAGCACGTCCAGCTCAAAGTCCTTGTTGCCGATTTCGGCGTTCCTCACCCGGTCGTAGCCCGGCGGTCGCTCTGCGAGAGGGCAAAGTACAGGCAGCGCTGCCGCACCGCATCCCAAAAATGTCGGGGGCACGGTGGGGCGCCCTAAAAGTGGTGCCACCCCCCACCACCAGGGTGTTTTGGGGACTTACTGGCCTCGGTGTAGACCTGGCCGAAGCGGTAGTAGCACATCTTGTACATGAGGCAGTTGAGGAGCACCGGGGAGCCCTCGCGGTCGACCCGAAATTCCCCCGTGGGGGTGTAGTAGTCGTGCTCCTTGATGTGGCGCCCCGTGTCCGTGCTGCCCCCGATCCGCACCATCCACAGGAACTTGTTGATGTCTGAAAGGTGGAGAGCAAAGAGCTGGGGGCAAGGAGTTGAGTTGGGGAGCAAGGAGTTGAGTTGGGGAGCAAGGAGTTGAGTTGGGGAGCAAGGAGTTGAGCTGAGGGCGCAGAGCAAAGAGTTGAGCTGAGGGCGCAGAGCAAAGAGTTGAGGGGCAAAGAGCATGAGGAAAGGCTGAGGGAGCTGGGCTTGTTCAGCCTGGAGAAGAGAAGGCTGAGAGGGGATCTCATCACCACCTACAAATATCTCAAGGGTGGGGGTCACGAGGACAGAGCCAGACTCTTCCCAGTGGTGCCCAGCGCCAAGACAAGGAGCCATAGGCACAAACTGAGACATAAGAAGTTTCAGTTGAATATAAGGAAGAACTTGTTGACTGTGAGGGTGCCCGAGCCCTGGCCCAGGCTGCCCAGGGGGGCTGTGGAGTCTCCTTCTCTGGAGATCTTCAACCCCCGCCTGGATGAAGTCCTGTGTAACATGCTCTAGGAGAACCTGCTTGAGCAGGGAGGTTGGACTGGGTGATCTCCCAAGGGCCCTTCCAACCCCTGCCAGTCTGGGATTCTGTGTGAGCCCAGCTGGGGGGCAAAGAGAGAGGAGTTGAGTGGGGGGTGAGCAAAAAAGGCAGGTGCAGCTTCCAGAGAGGAGCGTTTTGGTACCGCTTCCACCTCGTAACCTCAGCTGAAGGTGGGAGCTTGCTCCCCTAAGAGCTGTTTTGGAGAAGCCTGTGCCACCAGTGCTCCGTGGGTGGGTGTGACCCAGCTCAGAGCAAGATCTTACCATCAGATGAATAGCCGGTGAGGCCTCCGAAGATGACCAGCACATAGCTGACGTCCAGCTCCCTCATGATCTCATAGGCTTTCTCCTCCGTCGATGCCATCGCCTGGAGTGGACACTTTGTCAGTCACACCACGTGGTGCCCCCAGAAAGTCAGGGCAAGGCGGCGGGCAAGGGAGGGACCTACCTGACCGACGCGGGAGATGTGCGTGTTGTTCCAGGTGTTGTTGTCCACCAGGATGGTCCGGTTGGCCATGGCGGTTATCTGGTACCCATAGTCCCACCAGGACATCACCTTTGCGTCCTGCACCCAAGAACCAGATGCGCTGTCAGCACCTCAGCGGACGCCGTTGGGTCCCCGCTGCCCAAATTACCCCCGTTTACCTCCGGCGTGTTGTGACGCAGCCAGTAATAAGCTTCTCTGAAGTCATCAAAGATGATCCTGCTGCCGTCCCCACCCCGGGCGGACAGCACAATGGAGGGGGAGGAGTATGCCTCGCTGGTCACCCAGGTTGAGTGGAAGGTGTAGGTGATCAGGAAGAAAGCCATGACCAGGATCATGCCACTGGCAACCTGGGGGGGACAAATGGTGGTCAATCCTGGAGGGAAGAGGCCATCGGCCTCCCACGCTTGTCCCCACCAGGTGTCTTCTCCCCCCTCCCGAGCTGCCCCAACCCTTACTTCATTTTTGATGGGATAGGTGGAGTCTTGCTGCTTTTTGCTCTTCTTGTCCGGTCGGCTGATATCCAGGTTCTTCATGTAGGTGGACAAGACCTGAGAAACCCCGATGCCGGACAGGATGCACATCACCGGGGCCAACACCAACATGAGACGCACCTACGGGCAACAGCAGAAGAGTCAGTGCCTGGTGGAGAAGGAATCAGGGCAGAAATCCGAGAGGAAGAGAGAAATGAAACACCATCCCTAATACAGCGCCTTGAATTCAGTGGAAACATCAGACCTGGGATAAACCCGTAGCTCGTTTTTTTAGTGGGTGCAGACTGGGAGCTGCCACCACCTCAGATGGCCCCAGGTTCTCTGAAGACCTCAAAATTGGCCAAGGTGCAGAAATGACCTCAATTTAACCCCCTTGGGCAATCTTTGGTGGAGCCAAGAATGCGTTGATGCCTCCGCAGCAGAAATCGACCCGCGCTTAGGGCTCGGGGTGCTACAAAAGGAGTGGAACAGGCTCAGAAGCAGCTACTGGCTGTCAGTCCCTGCTGGGACACCTGGAGAAATCGTTTGGGTTTGCAACTTGGCTACGGGAGAGCAGGAACAGAGACCCAGTGGCGGTGGCCGCAGGGAAGCGAGGAACAGCAAAACCAGTGAAGTTTTGCGACGTCACGTTCCCTCGCGGCACAGAGGGGCGAATAAACCGGTTGTAAGGAAGGGAGGAAAGCCTCACGAACGTCTCAACCGCCTCAAGGTGGAAGAACCATCACCAACAAGCTCAGGAAAAGAACCAAAATTGGCTTCGCTAAGACTGTTCTGTCATCCTGCTTGCGCCCAGCAGGCAGCAGCCCTCACCATCACCGCAGAGAAGTACATGCTGGTCACGCCGTACATGATGATGAAAATGCGGGCGTCCGAGAGGTTACTGAAGCAGTAATACAGCCCGACTGCGGAGAGGAAGGAGAAACGGGTCAGGTTCGCCCTAGAAATCTGCTGCCTGAAATAAAAAACAGCTGGCAGAGGGACGGAGCGCTCCACAGCGGCCTCGGCACCGCGAGGAGAGGGGAGGCTGCGGCCCTGGCCGGCAGAATAAAATCCCTTCAGGTGTTGCAGGGTGATTTAATAAATCAGGGCCTGACGACGTCTGCGCCCGGCTCACCTGGGAACATGAAAACGAGAAGCTGCAGGTCAAAGTAGTAAGAGGACCAAGTGGTGGGCTGGTGCTCGGAGACGGAGGCGATGATGGGGATGTTGTTCTTTGCGTAGGAGGGGTCCAACAGGGAGTAGAAACGCCCCGTCCACGGGGAGATTTTCCCTAAGGATGAGGAGGGAAAAAAAAAAAAAAAAAAAAAAATAATCACGTTCAGTTCCAGGGGAGAGTAACCAGCAATGCCAACATGTTCCCTCACAGGGGAAGCACGTGCAGGGCTGAATGAGCAATCCCGGACCTCGTTTAACATCTCTGTTACTCAAACTTGCTGTTTTAGGAAGGAAAAAAAGTGCAGTTTTACCCTAAAAAGACTTCTCCCCCACCCAACCCATGTTTTTAGCATCTCTTTGCTACCACCCATCAACGTTCGGGTTCTGAAGCAGCAGCTCAGCATCCCCAGCGTGCGCTGAGTCATGGCAGGTTTCTCTCTGCGCCTCGTATCACCCCGAGCCCAGGCCTTACAGCTGCCTCTTAAATATTTTCCTGCTAAGGCACAAATTAGGGCTGGTCCCAGCCTCCCCCCTCAGAGGGGGGCTCGCAAGCAGTGCGGGCAATAACGCAGAATTGGGATTGCCCAATTAGGCGCTCTCCAAAGCAACGAAAGGAGGCCAAGCCGGCGGCAAAACACACTCATCGTCGCCACCGTCTCGGGCTACCTGTCAGCATCAGCACGGCCCCGATGGTGAGGAGGACGAAGCCGACCAGGGAGATGACACTCCTGAAGAGGATTTCAAATTGCTGCGGGTTCAGCTTGCTCCGGAGGTAGTCGACGAAGGCATGGATCTGACACAAGCCGAAGACTCCAAGGGCAGCCATGTGCTCTGAGGAGAGGACAGGCTGCAAGCAGGGGAGAGTGTGATGAGATATGGAGGAGAACAAGAGTCGCATTGTGCCCGGTATTGGCTTTTTTTTTTTTTTTTTTACAAATCCCTTCTCAGCAAAATCGCTGCCAAAGTCAGGGGAAACCGTCCCAGCCCCGCAGACAGCACAGCCGGCGTGAGTCGCTTTCTCACAGCAGCTTTGATTCCCAGATAAGAACCCATAGGGAAAATTAAACAGACTCTCTTGAAAACGTGAGCAATTTTCCTGCTCTACCAAGACGCACGCTGGCACGAGCGTTTCCTTCACCGAAACCAGAAATGATTTCATGTGAGGCGACCAGTGTGGTGAAGGTTATTACAGAATCCCAGCATGGCCGGGGTTGGAAGGGCCCTCGGGAGCTCCCCCAGTGCCACCCCCCTGCCCAAGCAGGCTCACCCAGAGCAGGGGGCACAGGACAGCGGCCAGGCGGGGGTTGAAGATCTCCAGAGAAGGAGACTCCACAGCCCCCCTGGGCAGCCTGGGCCAGGGCTCGGGCACCCTCAAAGTCAACAAGTTCTTCCTCCCGTTCACCTGGAACCTCTTCTGCTTCAGTTTGTGCCCATGGCCCCTTGTCCTGGCGCTGGGCACCACTGGGAAGAGTCTGGCTCCGTCCTGGGGACCCCCACCCTTGAGATACTTGTACATTAGCAGCTTTGAAAGCCATCCAGCACCTCCAAAAGCTAATCTTGCGAAAAGTCACAACGCATCAGCCTAACAGGAGCTAGAACTGGAAGCCAGCACCCACTTATAACACCAACGGGGAAGGCAAGAAGAGAAACCAGGTGCCAACTCGCTGCTGTTTGGCTATGACCCATGAAATGACCATCCTTGAGTCTGCCAAGTTGTTCTGGTCCCCACCTGGAAGCCAACAAAGGAGATCTGCATCGAGAGGATGGTTCCCAAGCAGTAGACCGTGCAATAGGCTACGTAGATCCTGTGGGAGAAGCGGCCGGTCAGCATCAGCACAAGAACATGCAAGGGGATGAGGTTAATCAGAAAGACGTAGCCACCCCAGGAGGAGACCTGCCAAGAGAGAAAACAAACAAAACCCCCCAAGTTCCAGGACTGAACGGGTTGCGCAGCAGAGAGCAAAGGCAGCGGGTTTGATTTTCCCGGGATCACGCACACAGCTGAGATCCACTCCCTCCAAGGGCATCCTCAACAGTCACAGCTGCCCGAAGCCCAGGTTTTTCACCACCACTCATCAAACCTTGCACAAAAACCCCGCTAGTTTTGGTTAAATAGAAACGAATGAAGAAAACACGCATTCCATTTTCACGCCGAGCCCTTCGGAGAGGTTCCAGCTCCCTGAGTACGAGGCCGCAGCAACGGCCATGTATTTTCGGTGACCGTATCCAGAGCGGTCCCTGGAGTCAGAAACACCTCGGCGCCGGGAGAAGGAACACTTACCATGTAGAAATAGGCAAGAGCGCACATTGCTGCCCAATAGATGGAGCCGGTTTTGACGGCTTTGATCCACATGTAGTAAGTCAACAGCATGCAGAAAATGGCGATACCTGGGTGGAAGGACACAGAAAGGTCAAAGCAAGCTCACGTCAGCCCTGAAACGTTAATATAATCCCTGCGGCGCGCCAGAGCACGCAATTGCATTAAAAAAAAAAAAATTGAAATACATATATAAATGCTTTTGCTGCTCTGTCAGAAGATGGAACAGCACCTCATACAAAGAGCCAGGCCCAGGAAAAGGGTTCCACAGCTGATCCCTAGATTGAAACGCTGTGATGTTTCTGTCTTACGTAGAGAACAGCTCGCGTGGCTGCTTCTAGCCACACCAGCTGGCCTTTCTGGACACAGCGGCTCCTTACATGGCCCCCGAAAGCCCAGCTATGGGAGAGGAACCTGGATCCTCTTCCACCCCAGGCATCGGCAACGAGACCGGTGCCTTTGCCAGCCCCAAAGTCATTGCTGGAAGGGAGATAAAACCACGGCGGAGCGCGCAGCAGCTCTGATCCCAAGCAGAGTTTGTGGAGGTAGCAAAACCCTTTTTGACTGGCAAACAAGGACACTCAGGGAATGGGGTGTGCTTGCTGCCAGAGTCGGGAAACATTCCCTCTTCTCAACTGCGTAGGCGAGAACAACCACCGATCTCCAAGCAGCCTGGGTTTGTAAACTGGCAGGGACCTGGCGGGGCTTGCTGTGAAAGGACGGTTCGGTCGTGCCCTGCAGCAGCTTTCCAGCACCTGAAGCTGTGAAGGTTTCCCCACTCCGAGTGTCACAAACTCACCTTCGTTATCGTAGGAGCCAGCAACAGATCGAGAGATGTACCCCGGCACAACTGCAATCATGGCGGCAGCAAGGAGTCCTGCCCCTGCATCCTGGGGAAAAAAAACCACAGCCAGAGGGTGGAAAAAACCATCAGTTTTTAGGGCTTTTGTTATCACGGCATACTATGCCTCGAAGGAATAAAAAAATGAGTGTTGAAATGAAATTTTAAAACAGATCTTTTGTTTATCAGGAGTTCTGGGTTTTGACCAGCGTGGTGGTCAACTCCAAACCAGCCACGAGCTGCCTTCCCAAAAGGCACAGAGCCCGTGCTCCCCTGCAAAGCAAAAGCCTCCAGGGTACGCCCCGATCTTCCCCTTACCTTGAGCTCTTTGGTGAGGTGGTAAGTCACTATGGTGGTGAAAGAGGAGAAGAGGGGAGCCAGGAACACACAGACATTTCGGATGTCGATGGTGATGTGGAAGAAGTGCAGCACGTGGTAAATTGCCGCCGATGTGATCATCAGGCCTGCGGGACAGGAATGACGGCGTTACCGGGGTGCTCTCGGTCTGCCCGCAGCACCAGGGGTCGTTAGCTTGCGATTAACAGCAGGGCAGATGAAAAGTCTCGCCAGGAAGGAGCTGCTGCCCAGGACGCCTCAATGAAGGGCATCCCCTGAGCTCCCCTCCTCTCCCAGCTGGCACCCACAGTTCTGCTCCGTGTGCACTACCTGCCCCTCTCCCAAACCTGCCCCCCCCCCCCCCACCTCCCGGTTTTCCCTTGTGCAAGGTGCGTTTCGGCTCAGCAAAAGCCTTACCTGGGTAAATGGTCCCACCGATAATCCTGCCCAAGGGGTACCACGCTCGGTCGTCAAACCAGTTGTGGAATTTGTAGAAGCCCTCCTCTGCCAGAAAGCGGGTGGTGCGGTAGTTAAAATACCTGCAGCAGTGACAAGCACTAAGCATCTCCGCATCCGGATACAGACACATCGAATGCTCCTCGGGTCACAACCGCAGTCCTTAACGAGCATTCGGACAACGAGGAAGCTTTTGACAGGCTGTTAAGTACCAAATTGTGTGCCTGTTGGGATACCCTTCTCCAACATCTAGGGGTAAGAGAGCGTTGTAAGGGCTGACCGCGCGTTCTCCATGCAGTCCATTTTCCCTAGACTACCGCAAACCTCAGCTGCAAGGGTTCGTCCCTCCTCCTAGAGGGCTTAAAAGTGGGTGTGCAAAGGCAACGTTCCCCCTCGTGCCCGATTTAACCAGCAACGACCACCCTGGGACACGGGCAGAAGTTGTTCGAGGAGCCCGCTCTCTTGTCATGCCCTCCCTGCTCAGGCAGAGAATAACCACATCCCAGCATAAAAGCGGTGTTGGGCAACTACTCCCACTTAGACCCAGGCCACAGGATGAGTCCTGGGGAACAAGAAGGGAATTTGGGGTCCAGAAGATGAAAAACCAGCTCTACTGAAAACTGCCCTCCGAATCCCTCATCCTCAATGGGGGTTAACTTGAGCCCAGCAAACACCCCCCAACTTCCGCGTGGTCCAGAAGAGAAAAACCCAGCAGCCCCCCAAACAGGAGGAAGACACTTACGGGTCAAATTCATGGATGACGCTTTCGAATCTTAAGACGGAAAAAAGCCTTGTGGAGAAAGCTGCAAGCACAGAAAAAGGGCAGAGTGAATCTACAGCGCTCACTGAGCCAGAGTTTTATCATGTTTCTCATCTACTTTGATTAAACTTGTTTTTGTCTCGAACTGGTCATTGGGAAGATAGAGGAAGACGTGTTTTACAACGGAACAGATACAGAAGGAATAAGAGCGCTCCCTTAAGAAAGATGAGAGCTTTGCAACCTATAAAAGAAGAAGGGAGCAGAGGCGGCTCCATCCCGGGGTCCCCCTTTGAGAGCACTGGCAGCCCTCCGCCAGGCCGGCGCAGCAGGACGTGGACTTACACAGCACAGCTGCCATCGACAAGATGAGGAGCTTGAGCAGAGTGTCTTGCTTCTCGTAGGACAGCCGGAGGAACCCTAACTTGGTCATTTTCACATCAAAGGCAGAGATTGAGGACGCCTCAACACCTGAGAACAAACAGGGAAGACGATCAAAGAGCGAGCCAGCCCACAGCCCCACAATGTCTCTAAACGTTTCATGAAATAGGACTTTAAATACCCCACTCTTGCCCAAGGAGGCTCTCGTCCACCCTTCACCCGTGCCAGATGCTTTCACTGATCCCCGTCTCCCTTCCCCAAATCCCCTTCCCTCCCATCCTCACCCGATCGGTTGCCCCGAGTCTCGGCGGAGGTTTTTCTTTCTTTTACAAGGACCAGAACTTCTTCGGGGCAGAGGACGCGTCTGTTTCTCTGCATACAGAACAAAACCCAAGTGTCAGCTTTTACTAAAACCACTACATTTTCCCTGGCTGCTCTCCTGGAGTTTAACCACCACCTGTAAGCGACGAACGAAAAAGATAATCCAGGCAAATCGCAAGAAGTCGGCGCTGTTTTCTCCTATATAGGAGGTCTGAACGGCTCCTGGCCGCTCCGCTTTGAATTATTGATGTTAAACACATACATCCCAGTGGTTTCCTAACGCAGACCAGCACGGTACGTCAGCTTTACTTATATCAGACACCTCAACTGTTTAATTCAACCTCCCTGGGTGGACGGGAAGAGCCAGCAAAATCCTGTTGTTAGGCACCAAGGAAGTGAAACTGCGGCCAGAGAATAACGTTTTTCTACTCTTGAAAACACTCCGATTTTTTTTAAATAGTTCTTTACCCAATCGATCCAGAAAAAAAACCCCTACCACTCTGTGCAAATTCAGTCCCAGAACTGGTGGATAAATCCTCAGTTCACATCTCTGAGCTACCGTGCCGGGGAGGGCAGACCCGGCCAGGCTGAGATTTAAAAATAAGACACAAACTGGGCTTGGGTCTTTCTGCGACCTAGAAGTGATTCCAACTTGAATGCGCTTGTCGCTAATTGGTACAGAAATAAGTCCAAGTTGTAATTATTTCCTGGTTCCCCTGGGGATAAGAAGCAGCAGCTGATAATGATACAACACGGGCACCCCCCAGGCACGAGTGGCTCGGCCACCGCGGTAACACCAGCACCCCCATTCCCACAGCCCCGGTAGACGACACACGGGGGGTCGGGGGTCTCTTTGCAACCCAGCAAGGCCACAGCTACTGGGGGAAGCAGCAGTCCCCAGCCAGTCACCAGGTACCGGGGTGGGAAGGAGGAAGAGCTGTCCCTGGGCTATGGGCTACAGCCCTGCGCTCGCCACCAGCCCCACCGAGCTTGTCACCGTGCCCCTCCCCCAAATCCCCTCGTGCACCCCACAATCCCCCCAGCCCCACCACCCATACCCCACGCACCCACAACCCCAGACCCCCAACGCATGCCATAAGGCCCCATGCCCACAGCCCCTCGCCCCACAGCATTGCCCACCCCAAAACCCCTGGCCCCACAGACCTGGGTATCCCACAACCCCGCAGCTCCCTCACCCCACAGACCTGGGCACCCCATAACCCCACAGCTCCCTCACCCCACAGACCCGGGCACCCCATAACAGCTCCCTCACCCCACAGACCCGGGCGCCCCATAACCCCGCAGCTCCTCACCCCACAGACCCGGGCGCCCCATAACCCCGCAGCTCCTCACCCCACAGACCCGGGCGCCCCATAACCCCGCAGCTCCTCACCCCACAGACCCGGGCGCCCCATAACCCCGCAGCTCCTCACCCCACAGACCCGGGCGCCCCATAACCCCGCAGCTCCCTCACCCCACAGACCCGAGCACCCCATAACCCCGCAGCTCCCTCACCCCACAGACCCGGGCACCCCATAACCCCGCAGCTCCTCACCCCACAGACCCGGGCGCCCCATAACCCCGCAGCTCCTCACCCCACAGACCCCCCCCCCCCCCCCCCCCCCCCGGCCATCCGACCCGCGCAGCCGCCCTGCCCTGCGCCGCGGCCCGCCCTCCCCCCGCTCACCATTGGACCCCGCCGACGCCACTCCAGACTCGCCGGCGCTCATTGGCCACGACGCCGGGCACTCAACCGAGGGCGGGCCGGTGCGGGGCCGCGTAGAGCGCCTTGCGATTGGCGGAGCGCGGGGGCGGGCGGAGAAGGAGCCGTGACGTGTCCGTCCGCGCTTGGGAAGGGGCCGCGGCGCGGGGCGTCACGTGGGCGGATGCGGAAGCGGGGCCGTCCCCGCCACGTGGGTGGCGCCACGTGGGCACCGCCCGGGGACAGGCAGCGGCGGGAGCGGCGGGGACCCCGGGGGGGGGGGCGTCCGGGATCCCGGGGGGCCCGCCCCGCCGGGGGAACCCCCCCGCCCGGCTGGGAGGCAGGCTCAGGCGCAGGGCGGCTGCAAATGGCGATTTCTCCATTTAATGTCTCGGTGTGAAAATACTTCGAGAAAAGTTGATAAACCGGGCCCCACCCACCCCCCCCCCCCCCCCCCCAAAAAAAAAAAAAAAAAAAAAAAAAAACCAAACCAAAACCAAACCCCAAACCCAAAGAATTTTTGTTTTTGACCGTTGCTGGTTCCGTCCCCGGTCCTACAGAAACGGCACATGCACGGGGAGGGGGGGTCCCGCGGAGGAACCCACCGCTCGCCGGGGGGGGGCGGCGAGGGTACAAAAGAGTCCGCTGTAAAACGAGCCGCTCTTGGGCTAAAAATCCGGAATTTTTGGCCATGGTGGCGGGGGGGGGGGGGGACGACGACGACAACGACGAGGCAAAACCACGGCGCTGGGCTGGGTCACGGCTCAGCGGCCCGGTGCGGGCTGGGAGGAGGAGGAGGAGGAGGAGGAGGAGGAGGAGGAGGAGGAGGAGGAGGAAGCAGCGCTCAGGGCGGACTGAAGGTAAACGGTCTTGTGAAAGAGTCTGTTGCTGAGGAAAACCACCAGGGAGAAGAGCCGGAGCTGGAAGTGGCTGGAAGGGAAGAGAGGCCGTCAGCGCCGGGGGGAAACACCCCGATTTGGGGGCTTTTGGGGGAGCGGGGGCCGACACTCACTAGGCTTTGCCGGGGGTCCTCGCTTCGTTGGCGCTGATGATGAAGAGAGGGAAAAGGATGGAAAAGAGGCAACCGCTGGAAGGGGAAAAACAAACCAAAAGGCAATAAAATAAAAAGAAATGGCGTTGGGTTTGTCCCCTGGGGGGGGGGGGGGGAGCAAAATGGCCGCCGGCCCTGCCCCACCCCCGGCGCCTCACCTGATGATGTAAGAGGATTGCATCGCCGTGAGGAAGGCCAGCGGCAAGCCGAAGCCGAAGTAATAGGGCCAGTTCCTCTCGATGTTGGACAAGCGCTGGTGCATCTCGATGCCTGGCGGGGAGAAAATCGGGCAGGGATGAGCCCAGACCCCCTACCGCTTCGTTAGTAAAGAATGAAGGGGGGGGGAGGATGGGGGGGAAGAAACCCTCGATCCGGAAAAATTTCCGAGCGGAGGCGGCGCTCACCTTTGTTAAACCAGCGGTACTCGAAGCAGTAGAGCGAGTAGAGCAGCGACATGTGGAGGAGGCTGACGAGCTGGCCGATGACGTCGATGGGGAAGAGGCTCACTATCATCCCCTGCCCATTAACCATTAATAATAATAATTAAAGGAAAGAGCAGGCGAGGGGTGCTTTGGATTTGTGGGAGAGGATGGGGGGTGTGTGTGTGTGTGTGTTTTTTGGGGGGGATCTCACCTGGATGAGGAAGAGCGCCTGCAACAGGAGGTTAAACAACATGTCGGCGATGATTTTACTGACGCTGGGGAAGGGGTGAGGCTTTCTGCCCGAAACCTCGAACGCCAGATCTGCGATGTCCTGCGGGGAAAAAGGGGCTGGAGGGAAGTGAAATCCCAAACAGGTAAGGGGGGGGTTCAGGGAAAGGGAATGCGAGAGGAGGGGACGGTGTCAGCGAGGCGCTCCCGCCCGCCGGAGCGCGTATTCGGGAGGGGATCGCACCCCCGGGGTGCGGGGCCCGGGCTCCCCCCCACCTACCTGAAACCAGATGGCGTTGACCACCTTGCTGAGCACGAAGAGGGGCAGCACCCAGAGCGCGCTGAAAATGGAGGTGAGGAGGAACTCCAGCCAGGACCAGACGTCGCCGTGCAGGGCAGGGTCGCCTTGGACGGACAGACGGACGAGAAGGACGTGAGGAATCGGGGCGGGAAGCTCCGCACGCGTCTCCTGGGGGATTTCTCCCGACCCCAGCGCTCGAGGACAAGGAGAAATCCCCGAGCCCAAACCCTTGCTCTTTAAAGGAACGTTCCCACCCGCTTGCTTTTTATTTACTCATAAAAATATCCCGAAAACCCCGTTACGAGCGGGAAAACTCAGGAGCTGGATCCCCAACATGCTAGCGGGGTCACCCGTCTCTCCGCTCTTCTACTAAACAATTAACGACGGCCTCAATTAGCCCGGGGAAAAAACCAGGCAAGGAGACAGCGGCACGAGGAACAGCCCGACGGGACAAAAGAAAACCCCCAAAAAAGGGGGACACCCCCTCCCCAATCCGTAATGCACAAAACCAGGAAAGGGACTCACCGATGATCTGCGCCGTGACCGACTGGAGGACGGGTATAAAGACGCGGTAGAACAGGAAGAGGCTAAGCTAGGGGGGAGAAGGAAGAAGGGTGAGGGGCTGCGGACCCACCAGCGCGGAGACCCGAGGATCTGGGCTTAAACAGCCCCAAATCCATCATCCAGCACTTTCCCTTTTAATATTCCCACGCTGATTACTCGTACCCGGCCACAGGTACTACTGGGAAAAATGAAGCCGGTGATTTATCAGGCTGCCAAGGGGCTGGTCCGTTACGGATGAGCCCGGTGGAACAGCCGTGGTGAGGTCACAGCCGAGGAAATGTCTTTAAGATCATCAATATTCCACTCGGTACAGCCGCAACGGAGCAGGAGTTGAATATTTGGGCGAAAAGCAGGCTCCAAGACTTGGAAAAGCAGCTCAGGATTCACGCGTGGGTTTCCCAAGCGAGCCCCCGGCCTGATATCCCGTATCGGGTTGCTTAAAATACAGCGTGGGGACTGGGAATTTAGTGGGAACGATGATTCCCGACAGCATACACAAGCCAGAGTGGGGTTTTGAAGGTAAAAAGTAAGAAAAATATCCACTTACCCAGAAAACGCCTCCATTCCAGGCACAACACTGAAATATCCGGCTCACTATCCGGGGCTCGCTGCGGAGCGGCGGGAGAGAGATGGGGAGACACGGCGTTAAGGTCCCCAGCGCCCGGACAAACGCCCCCTAGGAAGCGACAACCGCTTCCCTCCCGCGTTTCGGACACTTTAGGAACATCGTGGAGAACCAGCTCAACGCCAGCGACGCACCTGAGCTCATGGGAACACGGGAATCCTGGAAGAAATCCCTGCACGGACTCGCGCCAGGTTTCGGCCAGGGGACGCTCTAGGGGAGATTTACCTCGGGGAGGCGCTCTCAACCTTTATTAATTCCCCGTGGCTGCACCGAAACGGAAGAACAGCGAAGCTTTCTTCCAGATTTTTAAGCCTTTATGAGAGACCTCGGGCTTTGCTCTCCTCAGAACTCTCGCCACGCTAAAATTAGGGCTTTTTGGGTGCTTTTTGTCCTTGGAAGAGGCTGTTTGAGCTTGGTGTTTCAGCTTCGGTGCGTAAGGGTGTGCAAAAGCAGCTCTGTGGGACTCGGTAGCGCTTTTCCAGTCAGCCTCTGCTACCAAGGGGACTTTGTTACCAGGAAAACCAGCAAAATGCGACTGTTTAGTGCCCCCCCCCCCCCAATTATATCTAATTCTTCAAGGGCAGCCCGTGTGCAGGAACCTCTGTGGTCCAGGATCAGGATCACGGGAGACTTTTCCATCACCATGAGATAAAGTCAGACAACCACTGAGCAAGCTGGAATAATTAGTAAATACAGGTTGAAAAGCGATTTACCGGCCTAACGTCACCACGTTAAGCGCCGGCCCGACTGTAATTAGGGCAGCGGAGAAACAGCGCGGCGCGGTTTGGGAGTCAGACACAAGAACAGATGCTGTTATGCTCCCACGTGGATATAATTCCGGCATTTCCAGCCTCAGCGGATGCAGCCGCTTTGTAGACGGCTGCAGAACGCGGCGAGGCTGGGGAAAAAAAGACGCTTTGGGGCCGATCTGCCGTTCCTTTCCCGATCCTGTGACTACCAGGCGTATCTTTGAGAGGTGGCACGAGCGTTCAGGAAGAAAAGGAACCCAGAAATCCACGTTCTTTCAGCTCGTGCACCTTCTATTCTTATTATAATTTCAAGCGAATTGCATACGTTTAATTGTCAAACAACATAAAAGGTCTGACACATCTCACGGCAACAGCTCCAGTTCCATCACACGGAGGGGAAAAAGGGTGTTTTGCTTCCCATTTTTCCTATTTATTGGCTCGGTGCGATCGGCTTTACGAACCATTAGCAAACGGACACGCTTTCCCCGACACCCAGGTCTCTGACAGGGATTTTTATGGAGATGGTCACAAGTGTGGGCAACGCAAACGGCTTTATTCCTTCAATCCCGCTCCCCTCATCTTCCTGTTTAGCCGGACTACTGCGACACGACAGATATTAAAAAAAAAAAAAGCAGCACAAGCACTGCTAAATCACTATGACTTGCAGAGGTTTTGCAATTCATCAGGTGCCTCAGAGCTCCAGGCGGAGCGGCTCGCTCTGCCACTGCCCTCGATAGACTGAAGGAAGAGAAGCAAATTACTCGATTTACGGCTCGTCAGGCCCCATACTCACTTCTCCTGCTTCTTCTCTTCCATGTGAAACCTCCGCTGGGCCAGCGCGCTGTTTGCTCTCCTTCGCCTCTGCTCTTCCCTTTTCTGCTGGATCCGGGCATCCAGCTTAGAGATGGTGCAGATGCCCCAGATGGAGTCCTTGATTCCCTGCGGACAGGAGAGGCCCTCACCCTCCGCCCCACAGGGACGTGGACGTCGAAAAAAACCCTCCCGCTTAGGGCAAGGGACGCAAACGTGGCCAGCCTCGTGCCCTGGCTAGCAGGGGAAGCCAGCACCAGGCTCAGCTGCAGCCAAGGCTTGGAGCAGCATCGCCGACTATTTCCCACGGCCTCATGACCTAAATCACCGCGCGTTCCAGCATCTTTAAGGTCTAGGGGTATTTTTTTCTTTTGAAAGGTGTGATTTCTCATCCAATCTCCGCTATTTATAACCCTGGCAAAAGCCAACGAGCCAGATCTCTCGCAGCCCGTTTCTTCTGTCTGGCAGAAAGCCCTTCTCCCCTTGCCAGCATTTCTCAGGCCAATAAAATAGAATTATACAAAATATTTGGGATGTGCAAACTCCTCGTGGCCTGGCTGTATGCATGAGCTTGATGCTTACTCCTCTATGGACAAAAGCATCTGTCTTTGTCCCAGAAACATCCTCGCATCAGCCACATCCCTGCGAACCTGCTTCATTTAAGAGACTCTTAATGCCACCTCCTAGTACTCCACCAGCAGCGATTTCCAGCTCCCAAAACATATCGTAGCCACCGTTATCAAAATTTCCCCTCAAAATAAAGACCGTAAGGATGCTAGCGTGAGCCAGGACAGCGTCGCTACCCAGGTGACCCACGCAACAGTTGGGTATATGGAGTTTGTGACCAAAGAGGAGAGATTTTGATGCCAAACGTGTCTGAAACAGCAACACACGACGCTGCCGGTACCTAATGAGGTGGAAATTAATTACACGTGTTGCTCTGCCCACGGCTTTACAGATGTTGTGAGAGCACTGTGAAACGACACAAGTTCTCCTGCTTTAGATCGTGGCCAGCGTGCTGCGGATCTTTAAGATCAACCCCAGCAAGTTTTTCAAAGCAAGTTATTGCTGAAAAGAAGGTATTTCTTAGCATCGTGTTACGAAATGTTTTTAAGCCTGCATGTAGAGCTGGACAACACACGCCAGCGTGGGAGCGCTGAGCTCACACCAAGCCTTACCACCATGACACAACCGTGATGTTCACATGGGCTGTGAATTAAATCTTTCTTGCCCAGAGGAAATCCATCACAGGTTCAGCAGTGCCCCAGACAAACGCTGAGCCCTTTGCAACAGGCTCGCCGCACGACGGCCAGCTCAGGAGGAAATTATTCTGGAAAACACTGGGCGAGCAACGCATCCCACATAGCCACGTCAAATCGAACCGCCGGCGGCGAGGGGAAAGCCTGCCTACAGGTATCTCTGCTTTATAAAATTGACAGCTTTGATTAAAATACACCCAGAGCCCCTTTTCCTTCAAATTTTTTAACCCACCCTCGATGACATAGGAGGCTGCTCCCCACGGAAGAGCCACCATCACCAAAGCAAATGAGATCAGGCCCTATGACAGAAGACCTGAAACACAGAGACTTACCCTGACGAGGTCGTGAAGGAAGGTTTTCACGCTGTCTGCCATCTCGACTCCAGCATCACCTCTGGTTCCGAAACTATCAACTACAGGGGGAGGGGAAAAGCCGAACCCAAACCCCTCTCATCCTGGAGAGATGGGAGACAGATGGAGCCTGTGGAGAGAGAAAACACGGGACCAGGGCAGGCGTTAGCAGCAATCGGTCCAAGCAGGACAAGCTGAATCACACCCCGACGATTTTCAAGAGGCTTCCCATCAGGCAATCATCCCCGGACACAGAGCCAGAGAAAGGAGCTGTCCCGTTAATTCTATGGTATCTCATTATTAACGAACTCAGGGTTTCAGGAACAGCAGAGCCTGTATTTCCACGCAGCAGAACACCTCTCCAAACAACATGCTGTGCCGCTCATTTTCGGAAGAGAAAAGCTGGCTGAGCCAGCCCAGAGAGGCGTGAAACCATCTTTGCTAAATCCAATGTTAATTTAACACTTTACAGCTCCGCGCCTCCTCTTCCTTGTGTGCCAGGTGAGAAACTGGAGGTCTACAATTAGGAGCCTGACGAAACGAGGGTTTGCTCTCGAGCCGCCCCGTAAGCTTTTGCCCAAAGCAGTAATTGTGCCAAACAGCTCTCCGCCAAAAACGTTGTGCTAAGTCTTCTGCTTCTTGTAAAGGGCCACAGAAATACAGACAGCGTCGGAATTAAGGGGAAAAAAAATAAAAATCACCAGCTAATAAAACTCGCAGGGCTTTTCCACCAGGATTCAAACTGCTCTCTTTCTCCTAGGCAGGAGCTGGATCTCTCGGCATCACAAGCCCCAGCATGTCAGCGTTGCTGTTGCTCTGTAACATGCAGCGTGGGATACAGCCAATTAAAAATAATTTAACAAAAAAAATATTTTTATTTTGGTTATTCCAAGACAAAACCTGCCAGGGTTTGAACTGCGCTCCCCTGAAGCAGCAAATGCCCGTTCGGATGAAACTGCGGGATGAGAACTGGCCTCCAGCTTTAGTGACATCAGGTTAACCACAGGCACTTCACCCTAAAATTGAGCCCTCCCAGCGGACACGCTCAGCCCCGTGCGCAGCATCGGGGTCGTTTCGCTTTAGCCAGGCGTCTGAGGCATCCAAGATCCGGGTCGAGCCGGCAGAGCCGCGGCAGAAACAAAAGGCAGAAACGAGAGTCGTCTTTGTTCCAGGCGGCCGCGCCTCACCACCCTTCAGGCTCAGAAACATACACATTAAATACGGCGAGACCCTGCTGCGCTACAGTCCCGGCTTCTGCAGAAAGCCCTGCCTGATTTATTTTTACCCAGGGCTATTCCTGGGTAACTGGGGGGGGGGGCACCCCAGGGTTGGGGGACGCTGCACAAGGTGGGGATCCTCATAGCACCCCAGGGTGCCCGGGGTGGGGCATCGTCCCCCCCCACTGTTAATGGGGGTGAACCCCATGGTTACCCCGGGGTGGGGGCTCAAATTTACCTCAGAGGCTGCCCCACGGTCCCCCCCAGGCCCACAGTCACCTCAGGGCTGCCCCATGGATCCCTTGAGGCCCACAGCCACCTCAAGGCTGCCCCCACGATCCTCCCCCAGGCCCACAGTTACCTCAGGGCTGCCCCACAGATCCCCCGAGGCCCACAGCCACCTCAGGGCTGCCCCCGCGGTCCCCCCCCCCCCCCCCCCCCCCCGGCCGCCCCCCCAGGGCACCCCGGGGGCGGACGGCGCGGCAGGGGGCCCCGCTCCCGCCGGCCCGGCCGCCCGCACCGCGCATGCGCGTACCCCCCCCCCCGCTGCTGCGCAGCCGCCGCCACCGCCCCCTCGCCAGCGCATGCGCGCCGCTGCCGCCCGCCTGCACCGCCGCGCCGCCAGGGGGCGCCAACCGCGCAGGGGGATGGGGGGAGTGGGGACATGGGGGGAGTGGGGGGGTAATGGGGATACTGGGGGGGTAATGGGGACACGGGGGGAGAATGGTGATATGGGGGGGTAATGGGGGGGACAGTGGGGGCATAATGGGGATACTGGGGGGGTAATGGGGGGACAGTGGGGGCATAATGGGGATACTGGGGGGGGAATGGGGAGGACAGGGGGGCATAATGGGGATACTGGGGGGGAACGGGGGGGAATGGGGAGGACAGTGGGGGCATAATGGGGATACTGGGGGCAATGGGGACCCTGGGGGCATAATGGAGATATTGGGGGGCAATGGGGATAATGGGGGGCATAATGGGGGCACTGGACAGATAATGGGAGCACTAGGGGGGACGAACATTGGGGGGGGGGACGGGGAGGTGTGGGGACACTGGGGGGATACTGGGCACAGTGGGGCTGGAGGGTACTAGGGGGGGGGGAATAGGGGACCCTGGGGCCGTAACAGGGGCAGTGGGTGTGGGAACATAGCAGGGATGTGGGGCTGGGGGATAATGGGGATAATGGGGATACTGGGGGCATTGGGGCGGGTAATGGGGACACTGGAACTGAGAGCACTGCGGGGGATACTGGGGGCACTGGGAGGGGCAGCCTCGCTATACCAGGGCAGGGCTGGGGGTACTGGTTGGGGTGGCGCAGGTTGGGGGGCAGCCAACCCACTGCCCCCCCGTTTCACTCCCCCCGCACACGAATCATCCAGCCCTTTTATTTCTGCAGGGCACAACACCAGTCCCCCACCAACTTCCAGACTGGGAAGGGGGTCTCCCCCGCCGTGCCTCAGTTTCCCTTTTGCCGTGCCTCAGTTTCCCCCTTGCCGTGCCTCAGTTTCCCCCCCTGCCGCCACAACCACCCCACCTCCCCAGCGGCCCCCCCCACCAACCCCGCACCCACCGCTGCAGGTCCAGGCTCTCGTACCGTCCCTTCACCACCAGCTCAGCCACGGCTCTGCCGGTGGCGGGCGCGTGTTGTAACCCGTGGCCGCTAAAACCGGCGGCTAAAAATAGATTTTCTAATTTGGGGTGAGGACCCAGCACCCCGTTACGGTCGAAGGTGTTATAGTCGTAGTAGCCTGCCCAAGACCCCCGGACTCGGAGGGATGCGAAGGCTGGTACCCGCCGAGCCAGCCGGGGCCACACCTCCTCCTGGAAATAATCGTGATCCACGGAGAGATCGCCCGGATCCGGCTCTTCCTCCTAGAAAAAATAAATTGGGAGGGGTTAAAAAAAAAAATAATAAATTGGGGGGGATGGAAATCATATAGGGGACCCCCCTCCAGGCTCACCTCGGGTGGGCTCATGCCCCCCAGGTAGTTCCCGGCGATGCCATCGCGGCGAAAATAAGCCCCGGTGGTGTCAACGAGGAGGGGGCAGGAGAAGCCGGGGCCATCGGGGCAGTGCCAGGAGAACACGTACCTACAGAGGAGGGGGGCACCCCCAAAAAAAATATAGAGCTGAGGGGTTCAGGCTGCCTCCCCCCTCTGCCAGGATGGGATAGGTAGCAGAGGGGTTCACACTGCTCCCCGACAGATTGGAGGGGTGGTGGGTACCAAGATGCCCCCCCCCAAAACCACCCAGGGGTTCACCACCCCCCCCCCCATGAACCCCCCAAATGCACCCAGGTGTTCACCACCACCACCCATGATCCCTGGCAAAAAAGCACCCAGGGATTCACCACCCCCCTCCCCATGAACCCCCCAAAACCACCCGGGGGTTCACCACCACCCCCCAAAAGAACCCAGGGGTTCACCACCCCCCTCCCCATAATCCCCCCCCAAAAGCACCCAGAGGTTCACCACCCCCCTCCCCATGATCCCCCCCAAAAAAGCACCCAGGGGTTCACCACCACCCCCCAAAACCACCCAGGGGTTCACCACCACCCCCTAAAAGCACCCAGGGGTTCACCACCCGCCTCCCCATCATCCCCCCCCAAAAGCACCCAGGGGTTGGTTCACCACCCCCCTCCCCATATCCCCCCCAAAAAAGCACCCAGGGGTTCACCACCCCTCCTGACCCCCCCCCCAAAAGCACCCAGAGGTTCACCCACAACAGAGAGGTGACACCAGGATGTGCCCCCCTGCTGCAAACCCCCAAAATTCCATGCCCCTCCCCGCCCCCCCGCACCTCTCCGGGCGGATGGGCAGGGGGGGCTGGCAGAGCCCCCCCGGCCCCGGCCGCGCCGCGCTCCCCAGCCCAGGCGCCGGCGGCGTTGACCACGATGGCGCAGGAGACGGGCTGGTACTCCAGGCTGTTCGGCATGTGGATCTGGGGGGGGGACGGGACATGGACACGTGGGGGGGGCACAGACACTTGTGGGGACCCCCCCGCCCAGGGTGGGGGACGCACCCACACCCGCACCCACTCACGTGGACGTATTTGATGCGTGCGGTCGCCGGTGCCGCTGCCTGCGGTGGCATCGTGTCCTCAGCTGAGGTGACAAAACCTGGGGGGTTGGGGGGGGTGGGTGAGATGGGGGGGGTCGCAAGGGTGGCAGGGGGGTTCCCCACTGTCCCATGTCCCCCCCCCCTGCTGCTCACCTCGCACCTCCCCGGAGCAGCTGTGGACCCCCAGGGATGTGGCTTTGCGCCGGAAAGCATTGAGGAGGGTCCAGGGGTCGAACCAACCTTCATCTTCCAGACCTGGGGGGGGCGCAACACATTGGGGGGGGGGGGCACCGCAGCATGACCCCCCAAAAAAAACCCCAATTTTGGGCGAGCTGGACCCCACCCCCTTCCCTAAATAAAGCGAGGGTGAAGGATGGAGATGGAGATGAGGATGAAGACGAGGATGGAGACGAGGATGGGGATGGAGACGAGGATGGGGACGGAGACGAGGATGGGGATGGGTGTTGAGGGGGGTCCCCATGCCCCCCACCTCCACCCCTCCCCCGTACCGTAGGACGCCAGGGCCACGTCCTCCGTGTCTATCCAGGGGAATTTTGCCTTCAGCTGGGTTGGGGACAACAGGGCCACCTGTGCCCCTTCCTGCCTGGGGACAGCCAGCATGAGGGGGGGGGGGGGGCAGGATGAGACAACCCCCCCGCCCCCCCAAAAATCCACCCCCAGGGGGGGTTGTGTGTGTGTCCCCCACCTCTGGAGCTGGACGGTGGCCTCCAGCCCGGCAGCGCCCTGCGGGGAGGCGAGGAAGAGGTACCCCGAGGGCTGGAACTGGATGTCGATGGGGGGCTCGTTTGGCACCCCAAGGTGCTCCTGTAAGGGGAGGAGCACCCCAGTGAGCGGGGCTGGACCCCTCTCCCCAAATAGCCCCCCCCCAAATAACCCCACGTACATTGATGTCTCGGAGGAAGCTGGCGGAGAAGCGGGACATCCGGATATTTTCCGGGAGGGAAAACTGCTGCCGGATGCCCCCCACTGACAGCACCGTGGAGGCTCGGGAATACTGAAGGAGAAAACACCCCCACCCCCCCCACAAAAAAAATGGGGTTAAGGGGGGGTCCCCAAGGCCGTAGCCCACCCTGGGAGGGGGGTGTCTCACCGTGGGGTCCCGCTCCACCACCAGCACCTTCATGCCGTGCCGCTGGCCCTCCAGCGCCTTCAGCCAGTACGCCACTGACCAGCCCACCACGCCGCCCCCCACCACCACCACGTCGGCTTCTTCGGGGGGCCGTGGGCCCAGGGGGGTCCCCGGGGGGGTCCATCCCCCTTCCCCACCCCCCAAAGCCGGCGCTGATCCTTCAGAGTCTGACCCAGGCGTGCCAGACTCTGCCCCAGCCCTGCCAGTATATTTGGGGGGCTGCCAGGCCTGGGAGGGGCACAGCTGGCAGCCTCTTGGGACCCCCCCAGTTCTGCATCCCCCGGGCTCTCACCAGGACCCCCCCAGTTCCCTGGCTGCCCACCCTAGGCCCCTCTGGGTCACCCGCTGGGCCCCTGGAACCCCCAGGCCCTCTGGAAACCCCACAACCCGCCAGGACCTCCCCCAGTCCCCTGGGACAACCCCCCCCTCCCCGGGGACCCCCCCCGCCCCTCTGGGACCCCCCATCCCCTCCAGTTTCCCCTACCCCCCTCCCAGTTCCCTATGTGCCCCCCAGGCTCCTCTGGGACCTCCCCAGGAGCTCCTGGAACCCCTCAGGCCTCTCTAAGACCCCCCCAGGACCCCCCAATCCCCTCCTGGGTCCCCCCCCAGTCCCCTCTGGGACCACCAGCACCCCCAGACCCCCCTCTCCGCCCCCCAGTCCCTTCTGGGACCACCAGCACCCCCAGACCCCCCTCTCCGCCCCCCAGTCCCTTCTGGGACTTCCCACAGTGCCCTGGGACCCCTCCGCCCCCCTCCCTCCCCCGCCCGGGACCTCCCCATAGCCCCCCCCCAGTGACCCCCCGACTTCTCCAAATCCTGACGGGCCGGCCCCCCCGATGCCCGGGAGCCCCCTCTCCGGCTCTCACCGCGGAAGATGTCGGAGCTGAGCGGGGCCGCGGTGCGGAGGGGCCGGCCCGGAGCCCCCCGCCCTCCCCGGGCGCCCCCCGGCGCTCGCGCCCTGGCCCCCCCCGGCCCCCCCCCGGGACCCCCGCCACGCCTTGGCTGCGCCTCCTCCACGCCCCTTCCTGTCCCTTCCGCCAATGGGAGCGCGGCGGGGCGGCGGCTTCCGGCGGAAGCGCGGGGGGCAGTGCGACGTGTGCGCGGAGCCGGGCCCGGCGCCGCCGCCGCCGCCAGCTCGATTTCTTTGGTTCAGGGCGTCCGCGGCCCCGCCGCCGCCGCCACCGCTCCCGTCAACGCCCTCATCCGCTCCGTCCTCCTGCAGGTGGGCGGCGGGGCGCGCGGTGCTTGGGCGGCACCATCTGTCTGGGGGGGGCGACGACGGACAGCGGGGCGGGACCACCGGCCTGCGGAGGGGGGGGGAGGACAGCACAAACCCGGCCGTCTCGTTTTGGGGCGGAAGGACGGGACCACCAGCCCGGGGGGGGGGGCGGCGGGGGGTAGGACCCTTTGGGTCGGTGGGGGGGTGACAGGGTCGGCGGGGGGATGGGGGGGGTGACAGGGGCGATGGGGGGTTGGTGAGCGGGGTGACAGGGTCGGGGGGGTGACAGGGGACATGGGGGGGTCGGTGGGTGGGTGATGGGGGCGATGGGGTGTCGGGGGGGGTGACAGGGGCGGTGGGGGGTCAGTGAGGGGGGTGACAGAGGCGATGGGGGGGTGACAGGGGCGATGGGGTGTCGGGGGGGGGGGTGACAGGGGCGGTGGGGGGTCAGTGAGGGGGGTGACAGAGGCGATGGGGGGTCGGGGGGGGGTGACAGGAGATGGGGGGGTCGGTGGGTGGGTGATGGGGGCGATGAGGGGTCGGGGGGGGTGCCGAGGCTGATGGGGTGTTGTGGGGGGGTGAAGGGTCGGGGGGGAGAGGGGGGGGGATGGGGGGGGGGTCAGGGGCGGGGGGGTCAGAGGGGAGGTGACAGGAGATGGGGGGTCGGTGGGTGGGTGATGGGGGTGATGAGGTGTCAGTGGGGGGGGTGCCGAGGGTGATAGGGTGTCGTGGGGGGGGTGATGGGGCGATGGGAGGTTGGTGAGCAGGGTGACAGGGTCGGTGGGGTGACAGGGGACATGGGGGGGTTGGTGGGTGGGTGATGGGGGTGATGAGGTGTCAGTGGGGGGGGGGTGCCGAGGGTGATGGGGTGTTGTGGGGGGGTGACAGGGGTGGTGGGGGATGACAGGGATGATGGGGTGTCAGTGGGGGGTGACGGGGGCGATGGGAAGGTGGTGGGAGGGTGATGTGGGGGGTGACAGGGGCAGTGGTGGGAGGGTGATGTGGGGGGTGACAGGGGTGGTGGGGGGTCCCCTTGCTGCTGATGGTTCCTCTCCCCTAGGAGCGAGGGGGCAACAACTCCTTCACCCATGAGGCCCTCACGCTCAAGTACAAGCTGGACAACCAGTTTGAGCTGGTGTTTGTGGTAAGTGCCCCGAAAACCCTGGGAAAAGGGGTGTTTGGGTGCCTCTTGCTCGGGGGACAATTGGGGAAAAAAACCCCAAACGCCATTTAATACCTTCCTGAAGGGGTGAGGCTTTCTGCTGCCTTCCTGACGACACCTGACGGGGAGCAGCCGCTGACTGCTTGGGTGACCAGGCAGCTCCTGCGTTGGTAACGGGGAGGTTCTTCCTGGCCCTGGTGTTTTCCTCCTCCCCGACGCCAGCTGCTGCCTGTGTCAACATGGGGAAACGGGGGCCCATCGGGAGCTGGTGCCGGTTGGGAAGGGGCACGATGGGGATCGCTGAGCCGTACGTTGGGAAAACCACCCATGAGTCAGCGCCGGTGCGGTCTGGAAGGAGGGAGAAGGAGCATCAGCTCGTGGCTTTTAAGCAAACGGGCGTTTGAAGCAAGTACAGCTGCAGCTCCACCCCCAGAGCCAGGATTTTGGGGGGTGCAGAGGTGCCGTCGTTCCCGGCTCTGGAAGGGTCTCAGGGAGTTGAGTGCCGATCCCGGCGCAGCCAGGTTCCCCGCTTCCTCTGGGGTGCTCGGTGGGTGGACGCGTTGGTCGTACGCTGCTGCGGTAGCGGTTGATTTTAATCATCTTCAATAATATTACAACTCATTAAACCTCAAACAGAAGCTGGACAGCTTGCTGCAGCCTAATAAAACTTTTTACTTGGACCAGATCTATTTAAAAAAAGCCAGGAATGTGTCATCCCCTTTTCTTTAGGAAATTTTTTAAAGCTCTCCCTTTCAGTCTCCCCGTACCTTATCTCTCTAAATCCACACAACATTCGCTGTGCGCCTAAAGATAAGCAAAAACCTTTCTGGTCTTTCGCTACGTGTCTTTGTTGCTGTGAAACAGTTGATCCATTTTTACTGAGATTTTGTTTTTCCTGTTTCTTTTTTGAGAGCGTATTAAAAGGTCAGGAGGTCAGATTAGGAAAGGTAGCCTGAAGCCTGCCGAAATTAAAGAATTCCCTATCAAATGGGGAGGTTTTCGCTTCCTTCCCAGCTAGATGCTGCGATTAAATGAGCTGAAAGAGCAACGCCTTTACGCTGTGCTGCTTTGCAGGTGGGGTTTCAGAAGATCCTGACTCTAACCTACGTCGACAAATTGATAGATGACGTTCACAAGGAGTTCAGAGACAAATATCGCAATGAGTTCCAGCAGAAAGGCACCCTGGGCATCCTAAACGGCACCTTTGATTTTAAAGATGACTTCATGCGCCTCCTCCGGTAGCAGAGCCTGGTTTTTTTTCTCAAATTTCCATTTAGAGCAGAGATAGACTGGGGGGGTGGGGGTAAGCAGAGCTGAAATTGAGGCTAACGGGCCACCTCCCCGCAGGGACGCAGAGGAGAGCAGTAAAGTCCGAGCTCCCACGGTAATGAAGACGTTTGAGCAGTCTCTCAAGTCCCAGAAGACTGTCAAGTGTATGATAGAAACCCGAGGGGAGAAACCAAAGGAGAAAGTCAAGAACAAGAAGAACAAAGGTTCCAAAAAAGAAGGTGAGTTTATGGGAAAGGTACATGGGGAGGGGAATAAACGTTCCAGAGCTCTGTGTCCCAGCCTGCGCTTTCCCAGTCCTCTCGTACCCCCCCCAGCCGCTGGCCTGAGCTCATGTTGGGGCTCTTTTCTGTCAGGAACTGAAGCTGTCGCAGTGCCCGGTAAAGTGTCCGCGGGTGACAAGCAGCCCTCCGCAGCTGGGGACAGGGAGGAACTGACCAAGGATGAAATCCTGCAAAAGAACCGGGAGGAATTCTTCAGGAGACACATGAAAGCGGGGGAGAAGTCCAGGTGGGGAATGAGGACAGGCGGTCGGTCAGTCGGCCTGTGCTTCAAACCAGCTCTTCCTGGTGTCCCTCGGCCGTGGCTGAGTCTCTCCTTCCTCTGGTGACCCCTGGAAGTCAGACCGAACTTTTCTGGACCTTATTTCCCTTTTCCTTATTTCCTGCTTTGCTGGAAAGACCGGGAGAGGGCACGCTCAGGGTCCTGTGGGGTAACAGAGCCCGATCCCTTCCCTGGGAGAGGCAGAAACCCAGCCTGGGAGAGGTCCAGACCTCTTTTTGGTGAGGCTTTCCCACTGCGAGCAAAGGGCAGTGGTGCATCGATGCCTGGCTCGAGGTAAAGCGGTCTGATGCAGGGTTAAAGTTCAGCTAAATAAACTCCAGAGCCCGAATCAGCCAGGTTTAGCCTTAATTTCTGCCTTTTTTGGGGAAGGAGGCAATTGCTGCTGCTTCCCTGCACGGAACAAAACGTGTTTCCGCTCTATTTCAGCAAATCTCCAAAGCCCGAGGCACAGAAGGAGAAGGGGAAGAAGCCCCGAGTGTGGGATCTGGGGAACTCTAATGCCAAAGTACTCGATTACAGTAACTCCGCTACCAACGGAAGCGCGGAGGCTTGTCCCGTGGAGGAATTTGACCCTGATACAGTAAGGAAAAGTCGGGTCACTACGTCCCGCTAGCTGCAAACGGCGCTAGATGGGGCCAACCCCCCGAGTCTCTGCAGAGCCGCCCCTGCTGCTGAGAACTGTTGTCACAGTGACAGCGGGCAGGGGGGAGAGGACAGTAAGTGGTTGCTGATTTTTAGGGTGCATCTTTCCCCCCCCCCCCCGTTCCAGGCCCTGGGGGATCGAAATAGGGAGCCCGGCCGCCTCTACGACCTCGAGTATGAGAGCGATGATGAAGCTGAGGAGGAGAAGGTTATTCAGAACCCTTCGAAACCCAGGTAGAGGCTCCTGCAGCCCCCACTCTTGATATTTTTCTCCTGTAACTCCTCTTCCAGTCTAACCAGTAGTGCAGTGGGGACAAATTGGTGTGTTTGTTGGCTGCATGGTGGGCTCTTCTTGCTGTTGGGTGCTCTATGCAACTTGCTCCTTGACCCTAAAGGTAACTCCTCCGCTTCTCCGCAGCGCGAAGAAGGGTGGCCTGGGGGGCATGTTTGGCATGCTGAAGGGCCTGGTGGGCTCCAAGAGCTTGACGAGAGAGGACATGGACCCCATACTGGAGAAGATGAAGGATCACTTGATCGGTATGTCTGGAGCCGCTGCGAGCGGGTTAGGCTGAGGTGGTTCCCTGCTCTCCAGCGGCTGGGCACTGGTGTGGGGTAGCGCCCATGATTTGGGACGCCCTCACCCACAGGAACTGTAGTGGGGTCCTGTCCTGCCTCCGGGGAGCCCTCGGCAGCGCGTCAAAAGCAGGGGCAACGGCGTAGTCACGTGGGGATCCTGCACCCTGACTTGACGCCAGCGTCCGGTGTGTGTAACCTTCGCGGCAGCGCTAACTCCTCTCTCTTCTCACTCTTTCTCAAAGCAAAAAATGTGGCAGCTGAGATTGCAGTGCAGCTCTGTGAGTCGGTGGCTAAGAAACTGGAAGGGAAGGTGATGGGAACATTCACCAGTAAGTGGCCCTGTGGCTTCCTGCTTGGGGCTCGGGGCTTGGGGGCATTCCCCAGGGGTGACGGGTTCTCCTTCCATCTCCTCCTTCCCAGCGGTGACCTCAACGGTGAAGCAGGCTCTACAGGAGGCTCTCGTGCAGATCCTGCAGCCCCAGCGCCGTGTGGATGTCCTCCGTGATGTCATGGATGCCCAGCGCCATCGCCGACCCTACGTGGTTACTTTCTGCGGCGTCAACGGTGTCGGGAAATCCACCAACCTGGCCAAGGTAGGACATGGTCCTCCTGCCTCTCTGGGCTAGCTGCTGAGGTTGGGCTGTGGCTGCTAACGGGCTTTTTTTCTTTTTTTTTTTTTGACCTGTTGCCACCCACAGATCTCTTTCTGGCTCATCGAGAACGGTTTCAGCGTCCTCATCGCCGCCTGTGACACCTTCCGCGCGGGAGCGGTGGAGCAGCTCCGCACCCACACCCGTCGCCTCAACGCCCTGCACCCTCCGGAGAACCACGGCGGGCGGACAATGGTGCAGCTCTACGAGAAGGGCTACGGCAAGGACGCCGCGGGGATTGCCATGGAGGCCATCTCTTACGGTAGGTGGAAAACCGGTGGCGGGGAGATGCTGTTTTGGGTGGAGCGTCCCTCCTTAACGCTGCCTCCTCGTCTCCCCAGCTCGGAACCAGGGCTTTGACGTGGTCCTGGTGGACACGGCGGGCCGCATGCAGGACAACGCTCCCTTGATGACGGCACTGGCCAAACTCATCGCCGTCAATGCTCCCGATCTTGTCCTGTTTGTTGGGGAAGCGCTGGTGGGAAATGAGGCGGTGGATCAGCTGGTGAGCAGCGAGGCGTTGTTTCCTGAAAGATTGAGGGGAGGAAAACCAAATAAAACCCCCTTCTGTAGGTGTTATCAGAGATTTGGACAGCGGCAGCACCGCAAACGTGTTTCTCTGCTCTGTTCCCTTCCTCAGGTCAAGTTCAACAAGGCCCTGGCTGATCACTCCATGGCCCAGACGCCGCGGCTCATTGACGGGATTGTCCTCACCAAGTTCGATACCATTGATGACAAGGTAAGGAGGCTGCCGAGATGGCTCCGTGCAGAGCTTCCCGGAGGGGAAGAGAAGGGAATCAACAGACACAGGGCACTTCCATGCTGTCCTGGATGCCGTCCCCTGCCTTCCTCTTGCATTTAAGCCATTTAAACAAAATTTAGCAGTCCCGTTTCCACGCAGGTGGGAAACGGGGCCGTTGGGTCTCTGGGTTCATACACGTTACCGCAGCGGGGTGTATAGGGACCATACAGAGCCAAGAAGTAGGAGGAGGCTGAATATTTGATGAGCTCTTTGGCGCGTTCCCCCGAGGAGGTCGCGCTGGCTTCGCAGGCTAAGGGTGCTTGTCCTCCTCGGCAGGTCGGCGCCGCCATCTCCATGACCTACATCACGAGCAAGCCCATCGTTTTCGTTGGTACCGGACAAACTTACTGTGATCTGCGAAGCCTTAACGCCAAGGCCGTGGTCGCAGCGCTCATGAAGGCCTAAAAACCACCAAATCGCTGTTTGCAGCTGTCTGAGAAGAACATGCTTTACCCTGTTACCGACTAGTCTTTCCCGTGTAGTGCCGAGCGGAACGAAGGGGTACCGGCGCGAGGGGTATTCTTTTTTTGGGAGGGGGGGGGATAAAAATCCCCCCCTTTTATCCAGCAAAAGCCCTTCCCCTGGGTTCCTTCGTTCTGTTTTAAGTGACGCAGGCTCCCTCGCGGGGAGGCTGAATCCAGAGCTTTGTATTGTTCGTGCTGCACGGCGAGGGGGGCAGCGCAAGGACCTGCTGTGCTTTTTTGGGGGGGTTGAAGGCTTTTTTTTTTTTTTTTTTTTGAGCTGCTTTTGAAATATTTTGTTTTTAAGACCAGCTTAGGGGAGAACATAGGAGTGACTTTTGTCAGGGGCGAGCAGGATAAGAAGATTTGGCTGTTTGTGTCGCTGCTGGTGGCTTTTAAACCAAAAACCTGCACTGGGCTGGAGGGGGAGATGTTAAAATTGCCTTAAGGTCCCAGTTTCTGTCATCGCTGCGACTCTGGAGCAGGGTACCCAGACACCGTGTATTTAGGCAGGAGCCAGAGAGCTGCAGCAGCTTGGTCCAAGAGCATTAATCATGGCCTGGCTCCTGCCTGCTGGTAAAAGGAGGAGGAAAAAAAAAAAAGGAAAATTAATACTGGAAGGTAATGGTGGCTGCTTGCTGCTTTCCTGCACCCTTCCTCCCCCCTTCGAGTGCCTCTTGATCCCAGTCTGAAGTGCTACACTGAATAATACAAAACTCTCTTACGATGTCTTGTAGCTCTGTATTGCAGATGTGCTATAGTGCAATAAATTGAATGCTGTCTGCTAAGAGACATAATTTATATGAAATAAACTTCATAATTTGTTCTCTGTGTATAAATAACTTGCTGCTAGCCAGGACCTATTTCCTCCTGCCTGCGTGAGGTGGTTGAGAGGGCATGGAAATCACACACCAGCTGAAAGTGAAGTGAACAGGCCTTTAATATAAGCTTCAACATACAAAATACTGTACAGTATAAAGACAGGACTAGAAAACTATAGAGCTTCAAGTTAAAAAAAAAAAACCTGCTCAAGTTTCTTTTTTTTTTTTTTTTTTTAATTAAAGTACAGAATACAAAAGCACTAAGTATGAAATTAGAGGAGGCTGCACTTCTGGGGAGTCCACGCTCCCCAGGTGCACGCAGCCTTGATAAAAAGACAGTGACTACGTTAAACCAGGCGTGTGTCTGTCCCAGGAGGCTCCGTCCCGTGCCTGAAGCACCCCAGCTGGGCTCGGCGTGCCTGGGTGACACCTCGACAGCAGCGGGCTTTGCTCTTCCCCCAGACTAGCCTTAAACTGCTGCCGGCTCTGGCTTAGGCCCGTCCTAAGGGAGTCCCCCGCTGTGGCACAGATCCTGGGGTGAGGCTGATGCTCAGGAGCTGCATCCTGTAGGGAAGTACAGGCTCTGCAAAACCTGCCCCAGCGGCCGCTGGCCTCCTGAGGAGTCACAAAGGGGCTGGAAAGGACAAAACCTCCCACAGCGTGGGGAGAGCCTCACCTTTTATCTCAGGGTGGTCAGCAGCGCCGTTGAGCTGTTGTCCCTCCTTAGGCACACCTAGGAGAGAGCAGAGGGCAACCCCAGGTGGGAAGGCAGCCCCCTGGGGTGGGAAGGCAGCTCCCCGGGCTGAACAGCAAACGCTCCAAGTGAGGTGGGCAGTGCATGGTACTTTGGTACGCCAGGCCTTTCGGGCTGGGTTTTACCCTTGGAACGCGTGCCAGCAAGGCTCTGGCTAGCGAACTCGCTGCTTTTCCCCATTCTTGTGATTTATTAGCAAGATCTCTTGGACGTTAAAGCATTAGCTCAGTCTCAGTAGCATGGAGGTCAGGAAGACCAAATGGCAAGACCGCAATGCCCTCTTACCACAAAGGGAATAAACAACTTCAGGTGCGCATGAAAAATAATGTTTGGACGTGTAGGAAGCAGCAGAGCTGTCTAAAAGAACCTACAGTGATTTCATAAAAGTAACCCCCAAATTCAGCTACACTTGCAGACTGTTTTTTTTTGAGGGGGGGAAAAAAAAAAGCTTAAGGAATAATACAGCACAGAGGGGCCTACACTCCGAAGCCCACGGGGACAGTTGAGAACCATGTTGCATGTGACAGGATCCCTGAGTCAAGTGCAGAGATGGTGGATGTATGCAGACAGGCGTCCTGTACAGCCCATAACCCCTGTACCTGTTCGACCCCGCATGGCGATCTCGCTCGTCAGCCTCTCAAAGTATTCGGGCAAGTCTGTGTATTCATCACCATAGGAAATCACTTTAATCCCTTTGTCCAGCATGTTCTCGCGGAGCTTCTTAAACTCATCCACGTCTCCCCTCCGCACGAGCATGAAGTGCTCCAGGTCTGACTTGTGCTTCACAGCCTCTAAAAACAGGGCCTGAAACGTGGTGTCATCAACAGTCCAACCACAGCCCAAGAACAGGAATGACTTATTTTCATACAGCTTCTGAATCTCTCGCTTTAAAAAAGGGAAAGACGTTCTTAAGTCAAGACAAGTCTGAGCTTCACAAGGCACAAGAGGCAGCATCTGCCTCACCACCAATGAGACTCTTTGGGAGCCGTCATCGTTCAATCGTCCTCAGTGCAAATGTGGGGAGGGGTTTTTGCAGGTTAGCGGGCTGGAGAACCTGTCCCTCCTCTTCTATTTCACAAAATTAAGGACTCTCCCACCACCCTGCGTGAAGCCCAGTCTTTAAACTCAGCCGAGCCGATGCCCGGTTAACACACAGGCCTGCTGGGAGCTCAAGGTTAGTGGGATACGCGTATAGACAATGTATGGGTCCCCAAAATAGGCCCCGCAGAGAAGGCAGGGCTGCCTCACCATGACCTCGGTGTTGCGCAGCACGTTCTGGTAGCCGGCCGGGTGGAGCACTATGCCGCTGGGGTTGGTGTAAACGCCGTGGATATGCAGGACGCTAAGCTTCCTCTTCTCTTGCGCCCACTCCAGCACCTGCGCAAAACCACACACCCCCCCCAAAACGTTAGCGAGGGCATCACGTTAGCTTCCGCGGCGCTGTTAGTAACACCGTGCTGGGGAAGCCTTTCAAAGAAGCAGCTTCCTCCTGACGTTCCATCTTATCTCCTCAAGAGGTCACAAGTCCATCACGGCCTGCAGCTACAGCGCTTGTTTGGGTCAACACTTGGCGAATGCATTGGGAAGAGACGGAAACAATACACCGGACTCGGCAGAAAAAGGGGGGAAAACTCTATAAATATCACGTCAGCACATTTCCCAACCCTATAAAGTTTATTCCTTGGCCCCTCTAGGCTCTGAGAAGCTCTGAGGGAGCTCAACAGCTGACCTGCATTTCAGAAAGCCACTTCCCAGGCTCTTGGTTTACTCCTGCAGACCTTAGCTCGTTTAAGCTTGTAATAATTAGAATGCTTATTTGTAACACTGTAAGTACTTCCAGCCATGCAGAGGTCATGCAGGAAATGTGAAGCGCAGAAATGAGTCAGAATGGAAAGAGACCAAGCGCTGCACAGCACCTGCACGTGGCGCGTGTTTAACAAGCAAACAGAGGGACAAGATGCTCCCCACTGGTAAATCCCATGGTGGAAAGATGAGGCGGGCAGGTGGCAAAGAGCTCAGGGTTTCCCAGTCTGATTTTCTGCCTGACTGAGGCAGAAGGAGGGAAGCTTGCGTGAAGCGAGCAGCAATGAATCCGAGAGCAGGGCAGAAGAAGCCGGAGCACGTGGAGACACCCACAGCAGGAGCCATCCAGCCGTTTCAGAGGACACGGGGCAAGAGGGAAGCCTCGAAGGCTACAGCCCCGAGAACGCTCTGTCGCAAAAAGTGCTCCGCAGCTCATTTTAAAAATAGAAAGGTCAGCTTTGTCTCTCCAGCGTTGGTTAGAAACATCAACCCAAGCCTTACATGGAGGCGAGGCTTGCGGTACTTCAGCAAGGCCAAGCCAGAAGTTTCAAGGACAGAGATCAAAGAAATACCAGGCTTAAGGGCTCCTCCTGAGCAGTGGGTGTCAGCCAGCAAGCACAGCATTTCAGAAACAAGCATTCGTCTTCATTCCTCTGCTCAGTGCCCCAAATGGTCAAAGCCTCTGCTTGGAGTTTGTCTATCATCATTTAAATTACTACAAACAGTACAATCCCCTTACGCGGGCGCGAGGGCACATCCCGCAGCCGCCACTGTCCTGCCATTGTCCCAGCTCATCCCTGACAAAAAAAACCCCAAAAAATCATCATCGTTTACCTTCTTTTCATCAGTGAGGTCAAGAGACTCCAGATGCTTCCCCTGGTGTGCTGCGTACAGTTCCAGCAGGTTATCAAAGTTTGTGGTTAACACAAGTGCCCCGTTTTCCATCAAGTGAAGCACAGACTGAAGCAGCTGCTTCCCAGAATCCTCCATTTTAGATTCCAGGTCATCAAACACCTCGTATAAACAGTCTTTAAAAAAGGTCGAGCGGACGTTGCTTGTGCGCTGAGAAGGGGAGACAGATTAAGATCAGAGCCTGGCTTCTTTTAACCACTTCGTGCCAAACGAGTCGATGAAAAACTACCCATGTGTTTCTTGAAGACCTCCTAGGTCCTCGCGAGGCAAACACAGAGCACTTACTGCCTTGAGGTGGATGCTCCCCCCCAGCCGTACTCCCAATAAAATACCCAGAAGTCAGTGTCCACTGCAAAGTTATGTCTCAGGAACCCAGCACAGTGACCATGCTTGTTCCTTGCAGACAGAGGAATCTGTGGAGGTGGGGGCATGCTGGAGAACCACATCTGGCTGTTTTCCAAAAGCCAGATCCTATGCTCGGGGTGGGGTACCGAATATTTAGGTACAGCGCGACAAGCACACTCACCGGAGACAGCTTCTGGATAAGGTCGTGGGCAACATGAACCAAGTTCTTGTCTTCGTGAAGACACTTTTGAAACCGTTTGCTCTCTTCATCTTCCAGGAGATCAAAGTCAATAGCAGCATCCAGGAGGGCCTGGATTAAGCCCTTCCAAGACTTCAGTGCTGGGACCTGGGGAGCAACTGCTGCACTGATTCCTGTCCCGATCACCAAAACCAGCTCCCGAGGCTTCTTGGTTTTGAGGCTTGGCAACAGCTTCCTGCAAGAGGAGAAAGTAGCACAGCTGGTACCATCGTAGGTGGAAGCGTGTCTCAGGCTGTGGAACGCACAGACCAAGGACAAGGGAGGTACCCTCTGCCTAAATTTTGAATCAACGTGTGTCCATTAGGGTCCTCTGATAAACAGAGGGTGAGAGGAGCAGCTCGGTATCCCTCAAAGACAGCATGCAGCCCCACGGATCAGCGTCACAAACACGCACAATTCCAAGGTACGTAATTACAAAATATTTGGCAATCGAGTCCGTTAGCGAGACGGTTACCAGGGAAGTCAATGCCAGCCCGGAATACTTCTGAAGCAAAGCTAATCCAATTAAAATTTGGAATAAGGGAGGTCTTGTTAATAATAGTTACCTGGAATGTAGCAGAAAGCCTGGAGACTGTGGGAAAGGCGTGGTGAGCAGTATGGAATATGTTATTAATGGCTGCTCACACACATATATACTCTTTACACGCTGAGACACAGCACGCGTCGGACCCCCACGGGGGGAGTAAACGCAGCCGTGACTGTGCCTGGCTCAGGTAAGGTGCTAAAGAGGAGGCTGGAGGCAACGGCCCCCTTCATCCCAGCACAAAAGGAAGGAAGCGAAGGCTTCCTCCCAGAGCTCTGCCCTGGAGGGGACCTTCCCACCTCCCGGCCCCCCTCTGCTGAGGAGACCTCAGCAGGACGTGGCTGTGCCAGAAATCCCCTCCCTGTTAGCTTGCAACGTAAGGCCAATCTTTTGAAGGCCAGATGATATGAAGAGTCTCGTGGAAAAGCTGCAGGGCTATATTCTCCTTCCTCCTCCTCCCCTCTTCCTTATTTTCCTAGCTTTACACCTGCACGGTGCTTTTAAAATTCGACGTTTATTATTTATTAAGCACAATGCGCCTCTCCCCATCATGCCTTGCCTGGTGCCAAGCTGCTCTTCTGAAGCAGGGGATCAGCTCCAGCTTCCCAGAGGGTCGAAGCAGCAGCCCAGGGAGGCAGCTCATTTGGAAGGAATGGATTTTATCTGCAAACATGCGATATTTAGCGGGAAGGAGAAAGGAAACCGATGCTACACAGATGGAGCTTTGCCTTCCCTCCGCTACTGCCTACGAAAGCGGACGAGTTAACACTTTTCTCGAGGAGGTCTTCACTGTTAGTGGTGATAAAGGGGATTTAATTTTGGGACTGCAAGCCTCACCCGCGAAGAATCAATTAGTATTCATGCTAATGAACTAGTATAAAACCACAACCAGCAACCTAGGGACTGAAATCCAAAATAATAACAAATACCCAATATCCTACGCGACAGCTCTGACAGAGGCGTTCCGTTCCCACGCTGATAAATACACTTGTTTTCTACCCTGATATCCTGAGCAAGGAAAAAATAAGCTCCCAGCCTCTTTTCTGCTCATTCCAGAGCCACTGGACCAACCTCGACACCAGGGCTCCCTCACAGAAACTATCCTCCAGCCCTCCACAGCTCGTAAATAAATCAGATCAGTGGAAGACAGCTCCCCAGATGAATTAGCTGCTCGTTTGCAGACGGCGATGCCTTCATTTCTGAGTCTGTGCTATGGCAGCAGCCACAGTACCAGCCTTGGGTGGAAAGAAGCGTGGGGGTGCCCCAAGTTAGCATCATGCTCAGGTCCCTGCTTGGAGAACTGCGAGACGACCCAATTATTAGCACAGGGAGCCTCCAGAGCGGAATTATTCATCCTTTACATGCAGAAAATCATACTAATTTGAGTAATAGCCTGTCCTCCTGGGAACCACCGTACAACTCAAGCGAAGAAGCACAACCACCGCCTCGGACATGACCCTACGTGTGGAGAGGACCTGAGCTAGGGTTAACGCCGACCAAATCCACGGAGATAGCACCATAAAGCAAGCTTTGTGTGCAACCATGCATCCTGGCTTAGGGGTTAAAACACCCAAAACCCCATCAACCTTGAAGGTTCTGGGTGTTAAGGCCTTTGTTCCACGCAGGGCAAGAAAATCCTGGTTACAGGGCACGGCTAGAGACAGCGCGCTTTTCTTGGATCAGCAACCGAAACGTCTGCTGGGGCGTGGTGCCAAGTGTCATGCTCTTTCAAGAACAATGCAAGGTTATGGAAAAAGCTCTCGTTAGAAGAAATTCACTGGAGTATAATTAAATTTACCTGGGCTTTTTTGCAGGTGGCATTCCATCTTCCAACAATGTTTCTTTACCCAGGCTCACCGTAGAAGCCATCCAGTTTCTATAGTAGACAAATCACCACAAGCAAAGTCACTAAATATATGCAATACGACGTGGAACAGACCGCAGGTTTTTGTTGAGCCAGCTTTTCACGGGCAGATAAATACCAGGATTTGTTATCTTTATGAGATCACCTTCGGGCTGAGAATTGCACTTTTTTGTTCCTGAACTTTGCCCCGTGGCTCTCATCCACTTCCTTAACTTGCTTTACAACGAAGCTTGACAAAATTACAGGGCTGTTTTGTACAAAAATTGGGACCACTGTTTGCCATTTCACCTTGGCTGATCATCTCTGCCCGAGAGCCTGTATCTCAGAGCGGGCGCTCCCCCTTTTCCAAGGTGGTGCCGTTAGCAAACTCGCTGCTTGGGAAAACAGCGGGAGGGAAGGAAGACAAAAAGATTTTTCTCGGCTACAAAAAGCCACCGAAAGCGTTTTTCATTCTCCAGTGATGAGAGAAGGATTTGCTTAGGGACAGGGTTTAGTGGTGGGATGGCAGTGTTAGGTTAATGGTTGGACTTGATGATCTTAAAGGGCTTTTCCAACCTAAATGATTCTATGATTCTATGATTATCCACCCTGCTGTACATCTACAGGCGACGGGATACGACCATAAAGCCCGCAGAAAGGAAGTTATATGTCTGAGAACTCTTTCAACAGCCTGTGACATAAAATACAAAAGGTCTGCCAGCACACGGCCCTCTCCAAAACAAGACTATTAGAAGGGAAAGAAAGCAGACAGAACTGTTCACCCTCATCCGTTTTTTTTTTTTTTTCCTTGCCAACTGCATTGAAGAGTTCAGCACAAATCCTGGTAGGCAGGCTTTTGCCAAACGCTGTGCAAGAGCTGCTGGCCCCAAAATTGGTTTGTTTTTTTTTTTTTTTTTTTCTTTTTTTACAGGTTTCACAGCCTCGGTGACATCTCAGAATTTGTCCTACAAACGAGATGCCCGCAACTGCTTCGCCGCAGAAAAGCGGCAGTGCTGACGGGCGACGCACGGGGCAGCTCCCTGCAGGTACGAAACCTCGGCTGCGCTGCAGACGTTGGCAGGGATGGTTTAAGAAACCCTCCCAATTATCTCGATAACCATCGTCTTTCAGCGCGGGGGTGATGAAAACAGGGCACACTGACTCCCGCAGGCACTCGGAAGGCTTGCCCGCCTTTCATTTCTGACCACTTCCGAAAACGTTATAATTATCATTATGATAATAATATATCATTATTATAATGACAATACAATAATATAACACCTCAGAGAGCTGTTCTTCACAACCTGCCTCCCGCAACACCACTTAGCACGTGCTGCCCATCGCCTCAAAGAATCAGATTCTTATTTTGCTGTAGAGTCCGGATTTTGGATTAAAGTTTCAAATACATTTAGCAAGCGAGGAACCAGGCTCCCGCCAACTGCTTGCACCTCCCGGTTTTCCAGGCTCCGCGCTTGCAGGGCCCCCTCCGCCGCACACCCTTTGGAACGCCGTACCCTGCGTTCCTCCAACACCCCGTCGAGCCTGACAGCGCTTCGACGCCGTTCTGACAGTGAACCCCCGCAGACTCAAGCCCCGCAAATGCCTGCAAGCATCAGGCCGTGGGGTGAACCACTTTGGGGAGTTAAATCCCCGGAAAAAACACCCGCTCCGAGGCGGTGACTGTCGGGGAGGCAGGAGGACCCGCTGGACACATGATCAGTCAGGCGGTAACATCAAACTTGCCCTGAGTGAATACAGCCCAGCACAAATCGGGGTGGAAAACACCAAGGGGGGGAAAAACCCCTCTCTTTTTTTTTTTTTCTTTGCAGTAGGGTTAGATCTCTCATTTTGGATTAGCTGATTCTTCTGGAAGAACAGGCTGCTTCCACAAAGCCAGCCAAATTTTAATTAACGGTGCAAGGACACTTTAGATGAGCTAGGGACTAAAGCAATGTAACCTCCGTTAAAGGGAATATTTAAGAATAAGAGGTTTGTGAAAAGCAACACGCTGAACTCCCACCGCCGTCCAGGTGAACTCCTGCTGAGGCAGCAAACCAACAGCCGAAGATAAAACCTTCCCCAGTTTCTCCAGCGGCTTAATTAACAGATATAATTTAAGTTTATATTAGCTTTACCTCACGAATTATCTGCCAAGTCTCAAACACCAAGTCTGCGTACAAACTCCTACCTAAACCTTCCCCTGTTTTGCTTCTTCAGCTCTGCTCCCATTTCTCTCGTCCTACGCGTTTGCATTACTCCGGACAGCAAACGGAGTCGTCAATTCAATTTTTCAGCGCCACTAAAGCATTAAGGACATTTCAAAGGTCACTTTGAGCTTGGGAAAAAAAACACCTTTTGTAATTATAGTTACCAAGAAATGGTTGTCTAAGATCATGAACTTCCATCTTCACTTCTATTTAACACAGATAGCCAAAAAAGAGGAAAAAAAAAAAATCAGAAATAATATCTAGTTGTCATCTGTCTCCAAAAAAGTGCTTATTTCTCCTAAGAACAAGCCTTGGAAATTCAGCCAAGAGATTTAAACCAGCAGGTTTTAGGCCTGGGGAGAAAGTCTGCTTTCCAGGGGGACCGATCCCACCGGCATGGTGGAGGTAACCGAAATTAAATAGCATTACCTCAGAGCGTGGCACCACTGCCGCAGGGAAAAAAGCACCCAGGGAACCCTGCAGTACCTGGCCATGCCGTGAGCGCAGGTGCCATGAGGAGAGGGAGCGACGGGCACGTACGAGATAAGAAGCGTCTCTCCAGTCTTCCTCCTCGAGACGTCGGGAACTTTCCAGCTATTTAGACTACAGGGAGCCGGAGGGAAGCGTAAACACCAGGCTCCGTGGGTTCTTGGCTCGCCTGCCCCCTTCTCCTGCCACAGCCCTGCCTCTCATCACCTTTATTAACATCGCTGCACTTACAGAGTCCCCACATAGGTTTGCGGCGTTCTCCTTCCCCTCCGCACCGAAGAAATCGGTTACTTTGCCCTAAAGCCCTTGAGGTACACATTTCAGCAAGGGACCCCAAACCTTTAAATGACGCCCAAGTTGCCAACACTGAATAAACCTAACCGCAACAATGCCGAACGTAACATAAAGGCGACGCATCCAGCTGCCAGAATGCATGAAACACAAAGATGTATCCGAGCTAAAACCAAACATCTCAACAACATGCCCAATTAACGCTGACACTTGAGCGTATATTTACAAAAGCCTTGTGGGAATTCTATGAAAGATGCGGAGCAGGACTACGCCGCTCAGGCGCTGTCAGACCCCAGCCTGCAGAACCACCCCGAGGAATTTATGAGATGTTTTCTCCATCAACTCATTGCTAAAGGGGACGGGGAAGTCACTGCAGTTGCCCTTTGACTGTCTCCACGCTCAGCAGCTAATAGACAAAAGTAAAGCCACACCTGCACGCTCGACCCAAACGTTTAAAGTTTAAGGAAAGTAAAAACTGGGTGCTGCCAGCTCCATGCTGGAAGAGGGGCTCCTCCAGAACAGCCCCCCTCAAATTACTTAAAGAAACAAGTGCAAGCTCATTGCTCATCGATTATTTTTAGCTTCTTTGAGTGCTGAGAAGAACTACCACCAGTGAGAGTTGTAATTCAGATCTCCTTTTTAAACTAAGCAGCTTTAAGACATTGGCATAAGACAAATGTTATGTTATAGTTTAAAACCCGCTATGTTTTGGCTACAAGAATCCAAAAGGACGTTAATGAGTCACCCCTGGCCGATTCCCAAGCTCGGTCCTTCCATGTGGGAGTTGCAATTGGAGCAGGCCTGCACGGCTTGTCAAAACCGTCCTAAAAAGGGACGGGCTTCAGAGATAACGGGGACCAGTGGCGCAAGGAAAACGAGCCCTGCTCCTTTCTGTTCGCGCAGACGTAACGAACACAAAATTCAGCGTCCTCGGATGCGAGTTAAAATACACCAGAGGTTTTTATTTAATGCTGGGCTTCTCCACGTGCTTCAGAGTCCCACCGGCTTCGTGAAAAAATGAGAGGGAGTGACACAGCGAGGCCTGGAAGAGGTCTGTACCCCGACAAATTCACAGAGGAGCCTGCATCGCCTGACGGGCACCAGGCCAGCCCCTTCAGACATAGGCTCGCTTTGGTCCGCCTGATTTGAAGCCCCAGCAGACGAGGCTGGGGGACGGCCCTCAAGCCAGGCGATCCTGCACGCAGGGCTGGCTTTCCCTGAGTGTTTCTGGGAAGCAAACCGGGCCGGACATGCTGTTGGTGCGGGGGGGGGGGGGGGGGGGGCGCGGTTCGCACCTTCAGGGATGCCCGGCGCCTCGAGGCCTTACCTTTCCTCTCCGCTGCGCCCCCTCCTCGCCCCCTCTCACGCTAAACCTGAGGGAAAAGCAAGAACAGGGCATTTCAGAGGGCAGGGAGGAGGCCGAGGCTCCTTCTCGGGGGGGGGGGAAACGTCGCGGAAAATGGCTTACCAGGCGCGGGGGGGGGGCGGTGTGTGTCTGTGTGTGACAGAGCGGCGCCGCTGAGGGGAGGCCGGGCCCCAGAGCCCCCCCCGCTCCCCGCCGGCCCCCGCGCCCCCCCCCGCCGCCCCCGCCGCGCGCGCGACCCCGGCCCGCCGCGCCATGGCAACGCCCTGTTTTTCCGCTCCCCCCCCCCCCCACGCGCCCGCCCCCACGCACCGGCGCCGCGCGCCCGGCCCCATGAGGAGACGCCCGGCCGCCGCGCCCCGCGGAAGGGATTGGCCCGCCCCCCGCCACCCCGCCCTCCCATTGGCTCGTGGCGGAAGAGGCGGGACTACCGCCCGCGGGCCGGGGGGAGAGGAGCTTGCGCGAGAATTCACCCGAGTTCTCGCGATGCTTCGCGTTGCTATAAAAGGCGGCCGGCGCATGCGCTTGGCAGTTCCCGCCTGTGCGCAGCGGCGGGATTCGGGGTGCGGAGGGACATGCGGCCTGGCTGCCGGAGCGAGTCGGACCGCGGTGGCCTCTGCTGGAGGGGGTGCCGTAGGTCTGTTCCCCCTCGGGGCCCTGGCTCCCTCGGGGCCCTGGCTCCCTCCCTCTCTGCTCGGTTCGTGTCTCTGTCCCGTGAAGTAGTAAGAGCAGCGTTGGCCCCCGCTGGCTGCCGCGATGCTTTCAAGCATTTGTGTGAAGGAGTTTGGGTGTGTTCCGAGCTTTTTCAGGAAGCTCTGGCTTTGTGTTGGCACCATAAATAAAGTGCGTGGATAGCGGGTGTATTTAGAGACAAGAGCAGCCTCGTTGTCTCACCTAAACACCTTTTTGGGGGATGGCTTTGGCCCTGCCTTGCGCTTGCCCTATCCTCACCCTATTTCTTAATACTCTTCACAGGCGATCGAGTAAGCTGCTGGCTTCACCACATTGACTGGCCCGCTGGTACCGTAGCTGAAACAAACTTAACACTGCCTGCAGATTTCAACATGGTGCTGCTGCTGCTGGTGGGTCAAGGCACGTCGTGAACCAAGCTGCACTTGCTTAATTGCTCTGTTCACTTTAATAACGATTATATTATAGCTAAGGAAAGGGGTGGAGGTTGATCTGGTGGGGTGTTGCCCCTGGGGGATGCGGGTTTGTGGGGTGTTTTTTGCCTCTGGGGCATGGTCTGGCAGCTCGGAGGGTTTCCAGGTCACATGCAGGGGACTTGCCTGCCTTTAGGGCACGGTCTCAGGTGGGGATTTGATTTTTGGGGTGGTGGCAGCAGTGAAGTGATGAATCCCAGGGCAGGAGAGGGGAAGGGATTAATTAAGGGAGGTGGCTGAGAAAAATGGGTGAGAGTGGGACAAGTGGTGCCTGACCCTGGCTGTTGGTCGTGTGGGGCTCCCTGAGGGGCTCAGCGCTGCTCATTCTTGGGCTTTTTGCTTTGTGATTCAGCTGTGGAGGGGCCGGCTGGTGGCTCCCGCTTGGTACCTGGAGGAGAGGAAGGCAGCCAGGGTGGCGGCAGGGGGAACTCGGTGCATTTGGGGGGATTTCTTACCTTTCTGGGCACGGGCTGCCTTCATGCGCTCCAGGTTCCTCTTGCTTGCTGCCCCGTGCTCCACGATGGGCTGCGGGTAGTGAGTGCCTACCAGGCAGCCCGCCCGCTCCTGCACGGCCCATGGTGCCTTCCAGGGCTCATAGATGTACTCGGCAGGGAAATCCTTCAGGATGGGGAGGTATTTTCTACGGCGAGGGGTCACAGCCACCAAGGACACCACCCCCTGCTATCTTGCGTGGCTTTGGGTTTCGCACCTACCGAATGTATGCCCCGTCACGGTCCGTCTTCTTGCCGAAGGCGATGGGCGAGTAGATGCGGAAATATTGGTGAAAGAAGGCGCTGCCTGACAGCCACAGCCAGTTGCCGGCGTTGAGGGACCAGTCGGCATCCAGCAGGAGTTCCTCGAAGACCTGCAGGACACCGCAGTGGTGTGGAGACGGGGTCCCCAAGAGGCTGGTGGGTGCCGGTGGGTGCTAGGGGAGATCTGACCTTGAGCCCCTCTTCCCAGGAGATCCAGAGGTCCCCACGGGTGAGGAAGCAGGCAACGGCGTGCCGAGCGAGGTGGTGGATCCAGCCCTCAGTACGCAGCTGGGTCATGATGGCGTCAATGAAGGGGTAGCCAGTCTGGCCCTGGTGTGGGGTGTTGGGGTTGGTGGGGCGGGGGGACATTTTTGGGGAGGGGTCAGAGGACTTGGGCCTTATCACCAAGGGAAATACCTCCCTCCAGGTGCGGAGGTGCTGGGGGTTGTCATCCCAGTCAACCTGTAGGCAGACAGGGTTGCCAACCATCCGGTCGAAATTGGGGATGCTGGCGCCGGCAGTGTAGAAAAACTCCCTCCAGAGGAGCTGCCCATGCAAGGAGACGGGGGGCTGGGAGTGCTTCCGCTGCTGGCAAAGGCAGGATCAGTCCCTTTGGCTGGGCAGCCCCCCACCCCTTCTGCAGGGTTCCTCTGCCTCACCCTCTTCCCCCCCCCCCCCCCAAAAATGCTGCCTCACCCCCTGGTACACCTCATCTAGCCGCCACCAGAAGGTGCGGACTGACAAGCAGCCGAATTTGATGTAGGGGCTGAGGACAGTGGTGCTGGGACTCAGTGAGTTGGGCTCTGTCTCGGGCTTCTTGAAGCTGCACACCCAGGCCTGGATGGGAACACACACCCCGGAGTCATGTTTTGGGATAGGGGGAGGTGAAGCAGCCCTGAAATTAGGGTGCTGGGTGCCAAGCACTGACCGTCCTCTCCATGAATGAGTCGAGCCGTGCAAGTGCTGCTGTCTCCCCGCCGGGGTAGAGGTGAGGACCCAGCTCAGCGGGGTCTTGGCCCAGCTCCTCCAAGGTGGGGACCTTGTAGTCGGTGTCATGGCTGACCTGGCACTGAGTACGGCAGCCTGGGGCATGTGTATGGCGAGGGTGTGACGGCCGTCATTCCGCTCCAGGGTCAACAGCAAGGGAGATGCTGACCCAGCTTTGTGCTCTGCCCAGGTCCACCCCATGCTCACCCCGGAGATGTTCCTGTGTGAGCGCCGGGGCTGGCTTCTCCGGGGGGCCGAGGGCTGCCAGGAGGCTCTGCAGGTGCTTGTAGGTCAGGGGGGCTTTGCTGTCGTTCAAGGCAAGGACTCTGGGGTGGGAGAGGGAGGAACAGGTTCGCCATGGGGGCTGGATCCCCTGTACCCTGAGGGATGGCACTGGGCACCCACCTCTGGGTGTCGTAGAGGGTGTGGGACACCTCCTGGATCACCTCCACGCCATGCTGGGCTGCCAGCTTGGCCACAGTGGCGTCGCGCTGGCGAGTGGAGGGTTCGGTGTCCACCTCGAAGGTCAACCGCGTTGTCCCCCAGGCATGGAAGAGATGGGGGAACACCTCCTCTGGGCAGCCCCGCACCACGAACAGCCTGCTGGGGAGCTGGGTGGGCACAAAGCCCCTTGAGGCCCCCCCAGATTCCTCGGGGATGGCACTGGGACTCACCTGGAGCCCATTTCCTGCAGGCTCCCATCCAAGTCCTGCAGGGCATCGAGGAGGAACCGCTGGGCGTTAGCGCCTGCCCGGCCCCTGGAGGGGTCGAGGATGAAGAGGGGATGAAGGCGGCGGCAATTGGTGGCCGCTGCCAGCAGCGCTGGGTTGTCGTGCAGCCGGAGACCTTTCCGAAACCAGTGGATGGAGCTGTGCTGCATGGCGGAGGGTCCTGGGGGGAGATTTTGGTGGGAAGAAGTGCCTTGTTTGGTAAAATAAGTCGTAAAATAAGTGGGAGCGGCAGAGATGGACCCGTCTGCGTCTGGTTATGAAACCAGGGAGGGAAACGGGTCTGGGCTTGCTGCTGAGGGCTGGGCGTGGTGAGGCCCGGCTGGTGGCATCTGGCTGGTGGCGGATGTGGGAGGGAGGCCGCGGGGAGGGCTGGCTTCCCGGCCCGGCGGGATCCCGGCTGGCCGACTTCCCCCGCCTGTGCTTCCGCTGGCTCAGGCAGAGCCTGGCCCCGCTGGCGGCTGTGGGGTTGGGGGGAGCAGGCGGCTGAGAGACGGGGCAGCTCCTCCACTCTCTTCTCTGGGGGGAAGCTGGTGGGTGCCCCTGTCCTGCCTGGGCAAGTTGGTGGGTGCCCCCGTCCTCCCTGCGGCCGCTCCATTGGGAGCTGCTCCCGGATGGGGAAGCTGTAAGGATGGACTAGCCTTGCCATTTACTGCGGATCCCATTCGGCTCCAGAGTGAATGTGCGGCATCCTCCCTCTCCTCTCCCACCTAGGTGACTCCAGATCTTCCTCGCTGACAAACCCGGGGCTGATGCATCCCCTTTCCCTGTGCCGGTGCCTGACTCCTGCATCCCAGGTAGGCATCCCCCAATTTTCCCCCTCCCTCCGCCATTCACCGTCCATGCTTGTCATTCAAGCCTCACTCGAGCTTTTTGCTATTAGTGGTGGCTCGCTTGGGGAGTGTGGTTTCCGTGTGCACCGGGGTCTTGCCGGCATTTGCTGCGGTCCTGTGCTGTTTTCGGAGTAGGGGAAAGGTTTCAGCATGACTTGGAGTGTTTTGGTTTGGAAGGGGTGATGCAAGCAGCAGAAAACAGCAGCCATGTTCGCTCCTGGGGCTCGTTTGCCCCCGTTGCTGCTCTGGGGTACCTGCAAGGAGGGTCCGGGCACCCCAAACCATGCTGGGAGCACGGTGCTGAGGTGTGGGTGTGGTGTGAGCTGGCAAGGGATGGGCATGGATGCCGGGGCAGGCATCACCCGAGTCACCTTTGCTTTGCCAGCAGCTGGTTGATCTCCGCTGATCCCCGCTTCTCCCCTCCGCAGGATCCTTTCCCCGCCGCCGGGAATGAGGGTCCCTCCTGCCCATCGACTCTTGGCCTCGCTCGCTGCAGGTGCGTATCTCTGGTGGAGAGAGTTGGTACCAGGCAGTGAAAGCGTAGGCAGGAGGGCTGCTTGAGCCGCTGCTTCCAGCCCTGCTTGAGGTCAAAACGCTCCTTCCTAGCACATTTTGGGGAGGTGGATGTGGAAAACCCTATCGGGGTGATTTTGGGGCTGCAGGCGATCACCTCAGAGCTGTGTGTCCCTGGAATAAACCCCCCTGGGGCCAAGACCCGCTGCAGGGCAAGTCCCACTCCCCTAATTATTTTTTTTATCCCTCTTTTTTCTGCTGACAGGAGAGGTTTCATGTGATTGGTGCCTGAGCAGCGCGCTGCCCACTATGGCCGGTGAGTCTGGGCTCGGTTCGGGCCAGGGGGGAGAAACCTTCTGGCTCCATCCCCTCCCGAAAAAACACGAGGGTGCCCACGGGCTGCTTGCCACAGTGCGATAGCGTCCAGGTGTCAGCGATAAGCTGAGGTTTTAGGGGCTGCGGTGGTTTTTGGGGGGTCAGGGTGAGATCCCCCCTAGCGGTCTCCATCCGGAGGTGTCCTGCTGAGGCGGCAATGCCGTGCAAGCGCCTTGGGAAGCCCAGGGCAGTTCTGAGCCCCCCCAAACCTTCACTGTGGTCCCTCTGACTCTGCAGGCTGGTTTAAGCGGCAGTCCAGCTCAGTGGAGAGCAGCCTCAATGCCAGCCGCTCTGCTTCATCCTCGCCCTCCTCATCCTCTGCCGAGAGCTCCAGCTCCTCTCCCAGCATGAGCCTGGCCAGGTCCGTCCGCCTGTCGCCTGTCTCGCTGTTGGACATCAACGCCTCGGGCAGCGCCCGGTGGGCCAAGAGCTACGACGTCTGCATCTGCCACAGCGAGGTGGACCTGGAGCTGGTGGAGGAGCTGGTGTCCTACCTGGAGACTCAACCCGAAAGCTTCCGTTGCTTCCTCCAGCTGCGGGACGCAGCGCCGGGAAGCGCGGTGGTGACGGAACTGTGCGACGCCGTGCAGAACAGCCACTGCTGGGTCATGCTCATCACCCCCGGCTTCCTCCGGGACCCTTGGTGCAAGTACCAGATGCACCAGGCGTTGGCCGAGGCTCCGATGGCCAACGGGCGCACCATCCCGGTGTTGAAGGACGTGGATCGGAAGGATTATCCCAAGGAGCTGCAAAACCTCTACTACATCTACATGGCGCTGAAGGAGAACAGCTTCAGGCAGATCAGAGACACCGTCATGCGCTGTGAGTACGCCGTGGGATGCCGGCGGAATGTCACTCCGGTGGGGTAGAGACCCTGGGAAGGGACCGGATTCCTTAAATTTAAATAGTTGATGTTTAGATTAATTGGTTGCTAATGAGGCTTGTGTGCTGCCACCGCAGACCTCCAGGAGCTGTGCCGGAGCTCTGTGAGCAGGACGGAGTAGCGCCGGGAGCAGGCAGAGCTGTTCCCCCCGGCCTTCCGGATCTGGATGCAGCCACGTCCTGACCGACCTCGCTGGGGGCAAAGCCGAGCCCCTCAGACCCGACCTGGGAACCGAAGACGGGGAGGGCCCCCCACCATGTCCCGGCAGCCAGAACCCCCTTGGTGGGGACGGCTCATCGGGCACAAAGCTCCGATGCCGCCTGGGCCCGGGGTCCCTGAGGCTGCTGGTGGGGGCACACCCCGGGGCGAGGGCCCTGTCCTGGGGGGGCTGCCACCCCCCAGGAAGCTGACATGGTGCCTACCCCAGGGTGCAGGGACAGGGCGGCAGGCACCGGCCCTGTCTTTGCATGGGTTTGTTGGGACAACATTATTTAAAATAAATAAATAAATGAAATTTTTTTTTCTTTTTTTTTTTTTTTTTCCTGCTTGCCCAGCTTCTGCGTTTCTGTGTGGTGAGGGGGTCTGGGAGGAGGCCGGGACGTAAGTCACCCCAAAGGGCGGCGGGGGCAGCTTTCACCCGGGGGTGTGCGGTTGGCGACGTGGGTGTGTGTGGGCACCGCCGGGGGGCCGGGGGGCGCGTCGCTGTTCCCCGCGCTTCTGTGGGCGGCCGCGCGCGCAGGCGCAGTGCGGGGAAGGGGGAGGAGGCCGGGGCCGAGCCGCACGATGGGGCCGCCGCCTTCCCGCTGGCGGAGCTGCGGCTGCGGCGTGTGCTGCGGGAGTCGGCGCGGGACAAGGCCGTGTTCCTGCACGGGGAGGTACCGAGGGCGGGGGGGTGGGGGCGGGCCAGGCCCCCTCAGGGCCGCCGCCATTATCCCCGCTGAGGGCGAGCGGGCCGCCAGCAGGCCACGCCCCCCGCCTCGAAAGGCCACGCCCCCCGCCTCGAAAGGCCACTCCCCCGCCGCCTCGAAAGGCCACGCCCCCCGCCTCGAAAGGCCACGCCGTGACACAGGGCGGGTGGGTTCAGCGCGGGGGGGGGGGGGGGGCACCATGATCGGATGCCCTCCCCCCGATCCCCCCCCCTCGGCCCCCCACCTCCCCAGGGCCGCAGCCCGGCCCAGCCCCTCTTTACAGCCCACAGCGTGGCCCCAGGCTCGCTTCTCCAGCCCGGCGCTGCCAAAACCCGGGGGGGGGGCGGGAGGTGGCTGCTCTCTGGCGGCAACGCGCTGGAAACCTTATTTCATGCCTCAGGTTATTTATTATTTTAATTTTTTTTTTATTATTATTTTTTTTTTCTTCTTAGCATAGCTGTTGCTTTTGGCCCAGCGAGCAGGTTTTTCGCGCCTGGTAGATAAAGCGGCGTCGAATTGCAAGCGAGACGCTAAGTCGGGGATGTAAATAGGATCGGCATGTCAGTCGGGTGCCATAAAAGGGAAATTTGGGATAACTCTTTAAGTTTTACGGCTGGAGAGCCTGGCTGCGGCATGAGAACCATGCACCCGCCTCGGTTTCTGCCTCCTGGAAATGTGCATCGGGCAGGCGGGGAGGCCGGGAAGGTCCAGGCTGCTGCGTCCCTCTCGGGGGCAGTGGGTTGATGGTGGCAGGAGGTAACTGGGCGCAGACCTGCTGGCTCTGCCCCGCTGGCGTGGCTGGGTTGGGAGCCCCGGGTGAACCCCTTCGCTCTCCCCGAGCAGTGTTCAGTGAGGCCTCGGCCAGGATCCAGGACAAACGGGAGTGATCCGGGGGTGCGCTGCGCACCCCATGCCTCCCAAAATCAGCATGCTCAGGCCACGTCCAGACCTGGGCTGGGGTTCCTAGGAGCAGGGCAGCAGCGCTCCCTACCCCAAAAGAGCCTCAGTTTGCTCCCTGAGCATGATGTGAACCCCTGTGCCTGTCTGTGCCCTCTTCCTGACTCTCCGACTGCCTGGTCAACGGCCCCGTGTCGACTTGTTGAGTATCCGAGGTGAAATCAGTGATGGGGGTCAGCGGGAACGCAGCCGCGGGTGCTGGGAGCATCCGGGGAGGTGCAGATGGCCTGAGATGTTGTCCACATCCCCAGAAAACCGCCCATGTTCCCTGATGGGGAGCAGATTCCTGCCATGCTTCAGGGCAAACGGGCCTTTTATTTTTGGATGGGTGCTGCCCAGCGGTTGGCTGCACTAGGAAGGGGGGTTGCGCAGAATTGAGGGGCTGCAAGGTGTCTGCCGTGGTCCCTGGGTGGAGGGGTTCACGTCCTGGCCTCAAACTCTCCACCCAGCGCTGGATCCGTGTTTGCCAACGGCTTTATCCGTTCTTATTCCAGGTGACTGGCCCCTCTGGAGAAGGAACAGACGCCATAGTCATCCTGGAAAAGACTCCTTTCCAGGAGGAGAAGGTATCGGACCTGCTGAAGAAGCACACGAAGCTGGAGCTGCAGATGCACAACGACATTTACAGCACCTACCACCTCTATCCTCCCCTGGAGCTGAGCGGTGAGCGCTCTCGGCCCCGTGTGGGGAGGGTCTCGGGGTGGCTGCGGATCAGTGGTCGTGGCTGGGATGCTGGTCGGTGCGCTCCTGCCGGCTCCGGGGGGGGGGGGATGCAGCGCGACGGGCAAATGCCGCTGCCGGACCCGACTGCGCCACCCTGGTTGTGGTTTGGCTGACAGCAGCAGACCTGGCCGAGGTGGGGAAATCAGCAGATCGATGCTGCTCTGAAGGCAACATCTTATTCCTATGCCTTTTTTTTGTTTGCTTTAAAGGTGAACAGGGGCTTGTGGGTCTGAAAGCTTTCCTTGTGCTTTTTTTTCGGTGATGTCAGTTAATCTGGTAAGGTATTGTCTCTCCCCGTAAGGTTTACCTTGAAAACAATCTCTGCACTGCACATGTCAACTTCTTCTCATTCCAGGGTATCATCCCATGCGCTTTATTTTTGTTGCCTGGTAAGGACAGACAGCTAGCGTGTTTGCAGGGGGGATTTAAATGCTGGTAACCTGGAGTGCCTGGGGCAGGCGGGCACCTGGCCTCTGCCTTTCAAGCCTCTCCCTGCTGATTTCCCACATCCGTGTGTTACAAAACCCGATTAACAAGCGAGCGTGATGAGGTTAGATGAGCAGGTCGGAGAGCTTCAGTGGAAGGCTGTCATCCTGCGAGATGGATTCTCGTCACGGCGGAACGGTGTCCTGCGATTGCGGCGCTCTGCAGCTGCCGCTGGAAAGCAGGGCTGCTCTTTCAGCAGGCCGGGCGCTTTGATTTGGTGCTGGTATGTGTTTAAATTCTGGAACTGCAGTGAGCAATTACGTGTCGACGCTTCCATAAGCATGGTGATAGCCAAACAGGTTTAACGCAGTCAAAATTAATCAGAGTGATAGCCTTAAGTAAGAAGCTGTTGCGGTCCTTCATTAAGTCTTTGGGATGTTTCACGTTCCTTCCCAAAAATGCTCCTATTTTAGCACGATGTCCATGGTGTCGGAGGAAGCTCTGTCTCATTTTGGGAGCTTGTGTTGTGCAAAGCCCCTCTTGTCCTGTCGAGGGCTTTCAATCAGAGGTTTCAGTGTTACAATGCCACGTTTCAATGGCAGGAAAACACCACAACACCATGTTTTTTTGCGGCTGCCCTGCGTGGGAAGATGTAAAGCTATGCTTCGTCAGCTGGAAAGGCTCCTGCTTGGGCACCCGCTGTGTTCGAGGCCGGCAGCGACTTGCAGCGATTCCCACGAGGTGGCATTGCAAGACTAAAATCCCCTGTGCCTCTCTCTTTCTGGCTGCAGCCCTGCCAGCCGTGCTGGCGTTTGACTTCCTTGTAGCACTTCATTGCAGCACTGTATAACTCCAGCATTACTCCGATAGCAACATTTTTTTATTTAATTTAAGGTTTATGCCAGGTGTGAAACCCCTTGCTGGGGTGAAAAGGCTGTTAAAGGGTTGCCAGTCTCTGTCAGCACCGTGCCAGATCCTGCTCTTTCAGAGAGGCTTGAGCAAAACCGGGTGAATCTGGGTCTTCTCACATCCCATTTCTGGGCCTTCATTAAAGGCCAGAAAAAACCAACCTTGCTCGGGTTGTTTCTGTTCCGCCTGTCCCCTGTGCTGTGACTGCCCCACATAGCCACGCTGTTTGTCTCACATACAGGACCAATCCTGCTGCGCTTTCGGATGAGTGTTCGTGCCGTTCCTCTTGCAGGTTTGAATGGGGAAAAAGCCACTGGCTTCCTTCTGCTGAAGCTTATCTTGTTAATCACTTTAAAAATTGCCGTTAAAAGGCAGGTTTTGCAGAAACGTTACGCAGTGGTGCATCTTTGCTTCCCAGCCCTCTCCTTGGCATCGCGGCGCCTGCTCTGGGTGTTGGGCAGGAGACCTGGTGGGCGGACTGCGCACGCCGGTGCTGCCCTCCAGGCTCCCCGGCTGTGAACGGGGAGGCTTCTTCCTTCAGAGCAATTCAGAGCCAAATAGCTGTTTTTGTGGGCCCGTTGTGTGAGCCGCTGGCTGGCAGCTGGGCTGGCACCAGAGAGAACGGTTGCACGCATCAGGAGGGGAAGGAAATTGCCCTTTTGAGCCGAGTCATGGCCTGGGGAGGGAGTTGATGCGAGGTATGCAGCTCATAAACCGAAAATGGAGGAGGAGAAATTTCCTGTACGGCTGCAGACAATGTCAGAGCTTGTGAGAAATCCCTGGACGCCGAGTGATGGTGTAGAGACCCAGCGAGCCCTCGCACGGGGTCTGTCTTGGCCTCCTGGTCGCAGGGTTAGAGAGCTACAGGCTTTTATCTCCTGGCACTTGCAGGTTTGCACCCAGTTAATGTGATGCAGTGGAAGTATTTTGCAGAAAAGGTCAAACTTTGGCGTTAAGCAGTTCCTTCAAAAAGTCACAGTGTCCCACAGAAGAGGAATTCACCCCAGGGAGTTCACAGCAGCCCCTCCGTGCTCAGCTCCTCGCTTTCTAAAAGTAAAGTAAACCTCTGGACTGAGGAAATCACAGGTGTGGGTGACTTGTGACATTGGGTGCCGTGATGATGTGAGGAGCTGCCTCTGGGTCCCTCCGCTTTTTCTGAAGCACGTTTCTCAATGCCACCTTTGTGGTCCAGAGTCCCCGGGGGGGGCTCTTCATTCAGCTGGAGTTTCTTGATAGCCGTAAGTGGATATTTTCTTCACCCTCTCCCCACCTCCTCGTTTGAGTCGGATGCTCTTCCCTCCCTGGAGTCAAGCTAACACAGGCCCCGTGCGATGAAAGCTTGTTTTGTCTTGATGGTAAAAGAGCCTGGGAGGCTGAGCCAGTCGCTTTGTTGGCGTGGTGAAGGCAGAGAAAGGGAGGCCAAAAGAAGCACATTACCTGAGCAAATGATTCCCTTCTACCCTGGGAAGAGGAATTTCACCATGCTGCTGCTTAAAGATCAGATTTTTAGGGCTGGGAGCATGCCAGTGTGGGGACGCGGGAAGACTGAGCCGGTCAGAAAGAGGACCTCATCTGTGTCTTGCTTGGTTCATCGGTTTTACTGGCCACTAGGAGAGATGTGCCAAGGCTAAAATGGGAAATAACATTTGCAAACCAGCTTACTAATGGTCAGAGTTCGTCTGAAGGGCAGCCCAAAACCACCTAAGGAGAGGGAAATTTGTGAGCGAGTTTGCGAGGAGGAGCGGTGTCAGAGATCGTGCCCTCTGATCGCAACTGCCCTGCAAACAGCCAAGGCAGGCGTGCGTAACATTTTAAGGCCAGCTGCTGGATGTTGCCTGGGTTTAAGAGGCAGCTTATGCCGAGAGGGGCGAGATGCTGGTGGAGGAAACCCCAGCTCTGAGACTCCCTTGCAGGGAGAGCAAGGGCCCCTTTCACAGCAGAGGAAAGACTTCTTTTTTTTTTTCTTTTTTTTTTTTTTTTTTTTTCCTGCTGCCAAAGGCTCAATCGCAAAAGCCAGATGGTTCAAGCAACAGGCTCCTTGATAACATCCAGCTCCCAGTGGTGCTCACAGCCGTTTAGCAAGGAGAACTTGCTGTTTCCAGCAAAAATCAGCCTCTTCTTGCCTGGCTGCTGAGGGATGTCGTGTTTAACAGCACCGAAGCCGTGCCGGTGTAATTTAAGGGCTCTTACCAGTCGTTTAAAGAGTCTTTACTCACTGGGCACAGCTCATCCCTGTGCTGCAGGCTGAAGCTGATTAAAAACGTCTAAAACCGAGCACGTCGGGAGATGCTCCGGCTCCATCTCTCTGACACGGTGTGGAGAAATTGTGGGAGAAATGGGAGAGCGTGAAAGGAAAGTATTCAGTCATGCAGGAAGTGATACATATCCCTGCCTTCCCGAGCCCAAAAAGCATCTGGTTTCTGGCAGCGAGGAGCTGGAGAAACTTGCACAAGCTGCCCTGGGAAGGCTGGTTCGTCTCCCGGCGTTTCCACGCTCTGCCTGCCCGTGGGGCTTGCCCCACAAAGAACACTTAAATAAAAAGCTGGAGCCTGAAGCAGTGGGAGTGCGTGGGGTGGTTTGGGGGGTGGCAGGATGTATCGCTGTGCTCTGCTCTGTTTTTGGGGGTCGGCAACCTCCAAATTTCCTTTCTGCTGTTACAGCTAGAGCCCACCGAGCCCTCCTTGGATGAGAACCAGGAGCCAGACAGCCTTAGCAGAAGTCCCCCAGCAGCAGGCTTGGCTTGCCCTGGCATGTGCTGGCCTCAGAGCTCTTGCAAGCTTTATCCTTTTGTGCTTTTATTTCATTCAATAACGAGAGCCCCAGACATCCGAGGCAAAAGCCGGGGTTGGGGATGGGTTGAAATTAGGTGTTCCCCTGTGGCTGCTGCACAGTTGTGATCGTAAACCGAAATCAACTGTGTTAATACAGCAGGGGGAGGTTGTGCCTCGCTGTATTTAGTCAGGGCTGCACCAAAGGAGATGCCTGGCGATGGGAAGACGGCGCAGAGCTGTATGCAGCAGGAAAGAGGCTGGCAGAGGAAAAGACGACTTGCAGGAGTGCAAATGTGACTTTCTCTGCTGTCTCCTGAGCTTGGCACCTTCCAGCACTTGACGGTTGAGTTCATTAGGCAGATTATAAGCCAAAGCTTAGCTTCCTACTAGCAAAGGGAGGAAAAAGCACCCCTGCCCAAAAGTACAAACAGGTTGTTCCTGCCCTGTGTGCTTTTTCTGGCTGCCCTGCATGTTTGAGTCTATTTAAAACAAAACTACACTGGTCCGGTTTAACGTTGCTGAGCGGGATGGGGGGAAGCGAGCGCAGGGCATCTCGGCGGGTCGCCCTGGCCTCTCCTTGCCCCTTGCATCGGTTTGAAATTCAATGTGTGGAGCTGGAGGGGGATTTTGGCAGAGCTGGGGACAGCATGGCACGAAAGGGGTCGAGGCATCGCTAGCGATCGTGGAGCGCCCTTTCCTACCTGCACGAGCTCTCCCTGCCTCCTCCCCTTCTGTGACACGTGGCTGTCCTGCACCGTAGGGAGCGTGGGGGAACGTGTTTTGTCCTCTTCTTTTTTTCCATAAGTTCCCCAAACTGAGCTGGTGTTTTGGTTTTGTTTCTTTTGTCTCAGGTTGCTTTTTTCATGCTCATTTTTAGTAGGAGGTGGGAGCAGTCGTTTTGTTTCTGGTCAATCTCGAGCTTCCTTTTCTCCTGGGCAGGGAAACAAGGATGCGGTGTATCCCCTCAAACACCCTTTGCAGGGTGAACTGCCCAATCAGTTGTTCTCCACCATCACGGTACCTCTGCTTCCTGCTCATCCAGGTTCCTTCAATTAAACCTCTTTTTTTTTTTTTTTTTTTTTTTTTTTAATAACCTCCAGTTAATTGACGGTTGGTCCTGACTTCCAGAATTAACCACAGGCGTTTCGTGGTGTCCCTGGGCTGGTGTTCAGGAGCAGGCTGGCTGACGTGACTCGGACGCAAGCAGAGTCAATCCCTGACCCTTCAACGAGCTTAAAACCCACATCACGTATCCAGCGGTTCTTTACCCCCATTTCCAGGCCAGGGTGGGTTTCGGCTGCCCCACGGCGTACGTGATGCTTTAATGCACGTGGAGTCTGCCAGGAGCAAGGGCAGCTTTTAAAATGGAGCATGAACGCGGCCGGTTGCCAGCAGTGGAAAGATTTCGTGGCAAGCCTGGTCTCGCCGTGGATGTTTCCGGCGGCTGAGCCCAGCCTTAGCCGGGACTTTGCATCCTGTGCACGGGCTCCTAACAATAATCAGGCTCTTGAGAATTTATCAAACAGCTTCTCTGGCCGTAGTGATTTATGCTAATTAGCATTGCTGGGGCGTTGCAGGGTTGATGAGACCTCTAGAAGGGAAATAATCATTAGCAAACCACAGCATCTCCCCCTTCTTTCCTCTTCCAAACATCTGCTGCTCAACTGCAGCTGCACATTAAGGATTTCTCTGATCTTGTGTTAGGTTTTAAAGGATCCTAAGTGGCTCTCCCCGCCAGGAGCAGCCACCCTTCAAATTGGGGAGGTGCTGGAGAAGCCGTGAAGGGTCCTCCGCAACCTCACGTCCCAGCTGGTGCACGCGTCGCAGTTATCACCACCCCCAGCATGGAGGGGTTTCTGCGCAGTCCCTGCTCTCGTTTTGGGGTAGAAAATTAAACTGTGGAAGCTTCAGCCTGAGGCTGGATGTGGTATTTTCTTATCTTTTACCTTTTTGTTTTCTCCCCAGTGCTCTGCTGGGTTTTTTTTAAGTGAGGAGCAGAGGAGCTACAGCCTTGCTCTTTTTTTGGTTTGGGGTTTGTTTTTTTTTTTTTTTTGCTATTACATCACCCCGCTAGAAGTGCTAATCGAGTCCTGGAAAACAACCTTGTTTGAACATGTGCATGGTGGGAAATCAGACCAGACTGCCCTTGTGGTTTGCATTTTCATATTTCATGTTACCAGCATTTTCCTGTGGATTTCATTAAGCTGGGTTTGGCGTGAAATGAAAAGGCACGGTCTCCCAGCTTGTGCAGGGCCGGCCTTAAGAAAAAAAACCACCCCAAAAACAGAAACCAGAAAACTAAAAAAACCCGAAACCTCCCTAAATCCTGGCTTTAGGAACAAGCAGATATTTATATTCGGTGTCTGGCTAGCTTATATACGTATATAAAGTGTGAAGCACGACTGCTTGGTACCCTGGTGAGTGTACAGCCCGTGGTTTCTGTGACCGTGGCAGACCTTGGGCACAAGCTGCAGCGTTTGCAGCCCCCCGGCCACTTGCTTCGATCCGATCTGCTCGGGGTTTGTCCAGGCTCCTGGGAGTTTTTCCTCCTTCCTGCATTAAGTTTTATAGCATCTCTCCATTAGCTGGGAAGGCAGAGGCACTGCTGGTGCCCGTGGAGTTGTGGCAGGCTCTGTATCGCACATCTTATCTTGGCCAGAGAGGGATATTTTCTGAGTGTTTTCCTGCTGCTGATAAGATTTACTGCTGCTGAGGTCAAAGCTGCCCGGTTGGCGAGGTGCGCACTTGCATCCTGCTTAATGCCACAGAAATTACGTGGCAAAGTTTTAATCCTGAGGTAGGCAGAAATTGTTTTGCTTCTGCTAAAATAAACATCTCTTTGCTTGTGGGCTGGTGCAGGGGAGTTACCCAGCCGTCATCTTCAGCTCATCCCACGTTGTCTTAACCCATCGGCCCGTGGTGTTTGCTCTGGATCCGTCCCCGTGCCCTTGACCTCTCTGCCTCCTGCGCTCGAGGCTGAGCATCCTGGTGGCTGAGAGCTCTGGGAGGAAGCTGCTTGCAGCTCACGTGACGTCTGGTCTTGTGGCTGGAGAAAGTGGCTGGGTGGTTGCTCGGTAACGTCCCACGTGCTGCAGATTTTAGTGTGAGGAAGATGCGTCTCTGCCCCCGGGGTCGTGTTTCTGTCCTGGTTGTTGCCTGCACATAAGCTCTTCCCTAGGAGCCCCAGCTCTGCCCCGATGTTGCTGATATGCCTGAAAGAGCAAGTGTGGGAATAAAACCATTCAGACAGCAAACTCCTCCACCTGAACTGGAAAGACAGGCCCTGGCTGTGTTGTCAGCTTACCCTTCCTCGAGAAGAGCAGCGGCAGCCTGGGAGGTTAAAGCAGTTGTTTGCTTTCCATGTCTGTTCTCCCCCACCCTGCTGTTTTAGCGGTATCTTTTAAAAATGTACCAGTGTGGCATTTATTGGAAGGGAAAACAGACATATCGGGGCCTGAAGGATGTAATGTGGGTTTCGTCTGTGATAGTAACTCACTAAACATGTTTGTTTCTAGAGATAAAAACCACAGTGGTGTACCCCGCCACGGAAAAACACCTCCAGAAATACCTCCGTCAAGAAATGCACCTCATCCGTGAAACCTGGGAGGATTACAAGAACATAACATTGCCCTTCATCCAGTCCCAGAGCTTCAGCATCCAGGTACAGGTACCACTGCTTCCCCTCTACAGAGATGGATGCCTTTGGGCTCCTCCTTCAGCACGCTGAGCTGTCAGGTGTCTCCTCCGAAGCCCAGGCTGGGGGCAGAAGAGTCGGGAGTGCTCTGTCCCCCCGTCTCCCTGTTTGTTGCTCTGTCAGCATGTCGTCACCTCCGCGGTACCGCACCTTTTCGACTGCCTGCAGATTATTTCTGCTGATCCTCAGCTGTGACGCTGCCTGAATGCATCTTCTCATCTTTCGTGCTTTCTTGAGGCTGTCTGACCTTTGGGGCAAGCTCGGCGGTCCTAAACAGGGCTCTCTTTCCCCTAAACTCCCCCGGTGTCCCCATCCTTCTGTCCTCTGAGGCATCCTTCTCCATCTTTGCAGAAAAATTCGAGATGTACCCGAAGTTGCTTTTCTCGAGGTTTCTGGAGACTTTCTGGGCTGGGGCGTTCCTCCTCCTTTCTGAGAGTGGCTCCCTGGGCGTTGGTGCGGTTCACTGGGCTTTTTAGGAGTCTCTTGGGTGTTGTGAAAATGGGAAGGTACAGATTGCTCTTGGATTCCTGCATCGCAACTCACTCCTCGGGCTTTGCCTACAGCTCCTCTGCCATTCAGCCCTTCGGTCCATATTCCACGTGGTGAAGCTGTACTTTCAGTGCCCTTCTTGCCCCACACAGCAGCAGTGGACTTTTTTTCCTGTTTTACATCCTTTTTGACCATTCTTTTCCCTCTCCTTCTTTAGAGACCAAAGGAACACAAGGCTGTAGGGACCAGTTCACACCAGCCTGTGCAGAAGGGGGAATAAAATAAATCCTGGGTCTGCTGAGGCTATCCGTTAAAAATAAAACCCCCAAAACCAACTGACCACAGGACTTGGGTATCCCCCCCACCTCTTCCCTGCTGCCTTAAACAGCAGCAGAACGGTTAACAGCGTTCGCTGTTGCGACGTCTGCTTTCTAATCGCTTGCAGATGAAGGTGAATCCTGCCTTCTGCAACTCGTCCCAGAAGGCACCTTGCAAGATGCAGCGTGCACTCAGCTGCTCCTCGCCCGCCTGCTTTTCTTTGCTCCATCACTCAGCTTTCTCCCCGGCAGCCCTGCAACCCCAATAACATCAGGCAGCGTTTTTGAGCTGGAGAAAGACAAGAGTGTGTTTCCGCCAGACAGCAGCCTGCACGGATGTTTTCCCCGTGCTTTTGCTCTGAAGGCTGTCAAGTTTCTTGGCGTAGAAGCTGCTTGAGCTCGCTCGCTCTGCCTCTTCCACCAAATGCTGGTGAGCTGATTTCTGTACATAGAAACACATTCCCAGTAACCCATCAGGAGCGTCTGCCAAGAGATACCAAGCTCAGGAAGTGTGGGTTGGATGAGTGGACAGTGAGGTGGATTGGGAACTGGCTGAATGACAGGGCTCAGAGGGTTCTGATGCAGTTCAACAAGGGCAAGTGGCGGGTGCTGCCCCTGGGGAGGTTTAACCTCATGCTGGGGGCTGGCCTGCTGGGAAGCAGCTCTGCGAGAGGGACCTGGGAGTCCTGGTGGACAACAAGCTGCCCATGAGCCAGCAGGGTGCCCTTGTTGCCAAGAAGGCCAAGGGCATCCTGGGGTGCATTCAGAGGAGCGTGGCCAGCGGGGCGAGGGAGGTTCTCCTCCCCTTCTGCTCTGCCCTGGTGAGACCCCACCTGGAGCCCTGGGTCCAGTTCTGGGCTCCCCAGTTCAAGAAAGATGAGGAACTCCTGGAGAGAGTCCAGAGGAGGGCAACAAGGGTGATGGGGGGACTGGAGCATCTCCCCTAGGAGGAAAGGCTGAGGGAGCTGGGCTTGTTCAGCCTGGAGAAGAGAAGGCTGAGAGGGGACCTCATCACCACGTACAAATATCTCAAGGGTGGGGGTCATGAGGACGGAGCCAGACTCTTCCCAGTGATGCCCAGCACCAGGACAAGGGGCCATGGGCACAACCTGAAGCAGAAGAGGTTCCAGTTGAACGGGAGGAAGAACTTGTTGACTGTGAGGGTGCCCGAGCCCTGGCCCAGGCTGCCCAGGGGGGCTGTGGAGTCTCCTTCTCTGGAGATCTTCAACCCCCGCCTGGCCGCTGTCCTGTGCCCCCTGCTCTGGGTGAGCCTGCTTGGGCAGGGGGGTGGCACTGGGGGAGCTCCCGAGGGCCCTGCCAGCCCCGGCCATGCTGGGATTCTGTGAGATTGTGGTCAGCACGGTCAGCCCTTGATCTCTGCGATTTGATAATGCAGTTTCTTGTCTTTATCTAACTGATTTTGACAAGCGGAAGGGGAAATGTGAAGGGTAACAGAAATATCGTCAGAGTACAGAAGCAGCTCTTGTTTTCTGCTGGAGGATGCAAAGCGTGGATGCTTTCAGTATAATAGTTCTATTGTGGTGCCAGTCTCTGGACATGTGTTGTCCTCGCTGGGCTTGTGCTGGAAACAGCAAGAGCAGTCAGCTGATGACCTGCTCATCACACGAGGTTGGGTTTAAAAGTCAGCTCATCTGATCGGTGCACTTATTTCGGGCACTTGTGAAAAGAGCAGGCATAAAAACAAATCCCCAAACAAACCCAAAGGGCAAACTTTCATTTCCTGCTGAGCTTCCTGCCCTGCTTTTCTTCCAGGGTCGCAGAGCACAGCGGTCTTGTGCTGTGCTTTCCCAAATTTTCTCTAAGATGTTGTTGCTAGGAAGAAAAGACCAGAAATTTAAGCAAAAAAAGCCCAAAACCCAACAGATCAAGGGGTTGGGAGGGAGAGATTTGTTTGTCTCCAAGGACATATTCAGGTCAGTTCACAACAATCTGAAGTTTTGATTGGATTAATTAAACTCTTGACAGGGTTACCCCAAAGAGCTGCCTTTTTATCTTGAGTGTCTGGTGTACACAGCATCCCCTGCCCCAGCTCTCTCCGTGTGTTTGCTCTCCGACTGGCTGCATCTTCCCTGCCCACCTGGGGCAACCAAAATGCTTCGTTCCTAAACTTGATGGGGGGAAAAACCTTGATGTTTCAAAATGGTTGCAGCTTCCAAGGCCTGGCCATTTTCTACTTGCCTCGTCTTATCTTCTCAGGACCTGGCTGGAGACTCCCTTGGCAGCCCAATACTTGGGAGAGACTTAAGCTAGAGCACAAAGTGCATTTTGGAGGTGTGAAGAAGGCTGCTGAAGCTCAGGCTGGTAGCAGGAAAAGCAAAGGTGCTTTCCGTGCTCGTCTTACTCTCTCATTTATCCCTGGTCTCTTCCATTTCATAGCTGAAATTCGTCTCTGGATGGTGCTTTGCTTTGAAGGAGGAGCGCAGGGGGATAACCAGAGCAGGGATTACAGGCAGGCTGGAGGCTGAAGCTTTAAATACAGAGGAAGGAGAGCAGCGAGCTGTTTTCTAATCAGCCAGGAAACCAAGAGGACGTGCACTGCCCAAGAAAACACAGCCCTTTCGTATTCGCCCGGTGAGCGCTGGCTGCCAGCAGCCGGAGCCGCATCCAACCTCAGGCTCGCAAGCAATCTGCTCCTTCCTTTCTGAATGGGAAAAATCAGCCGAGTTCCCTTCCCAGACCTGGTTGTAAAGGTTTTGGTGCAGCCTGGGAGGTAAAAAGGTGCCAGGTCTGGTTTATTGCTAGACCCTACCTGGGGAGAATGATTTCCAAATCCTCTTAGGGGCAAATGCAACTATTTCTACACTGGGCTAAACCATCTCTGTTCAATACCTCATCTCCAGCTGTGGCCAGTTCTTAATGCTTGAGAGGAAAACAAAAATCCCTGAATAATTTAGCTAGCTGGCGGTGCAGTGCCACGCAGGGGGGTCAGGGGGGGTATCTTTTAACTGAAGTGCTCATAATAGCCTGGAATTTGTTGTTGGAGTGTTTTATGGGTAATTAACTACAAATGCTATCAGCCATGAAATTATTTGCTAGTCTTAAAATAAAGTTGTTGCTTTTTTTTTATATTCTACTTGCAGTGAATATGCACTAATCCATGAGCTCGGGCTAAATGTGCCTGAGGTGCTGGGTTTTTTTCTCTGCTGGTTTATAAATTGCGTATTTCTCTTTCAGTGGGTGTATAATATCCTGGAGAAGAAAGCTGAGGCCGATCGCATCATCCATGAAAATCCAGATCCTCACGACGGCTTTGTTCTAGTTCCAGATTTTAAGTGGAATCAAAACCAGGTTCGTTTGCTCCTCTTGTGTTTGAAGGGCTGCCGCTTGTCTGAAGGTAATCCAGAGGAAATGTCCACTTTTGTGCTACTAATGGCACGCTAATGAAAGTTTTAGTAGGGAGATGTGTCCTTCCTGTTCGCACTGTTATTAAGTGATGGTGTCGCCGGGGGGCCTTTTATCACGTGCTAATTGCAGAGCACAGGCTGTTCTCACTGTTGCTGGGTGGTTTATTTATTAGCTTTGCTTTCTCTTTCCTGTATTAGCCCAAATGTTGTGTTTGAACCTCAGTCCAGCTGCGTATTTGTTCCTGATGAACTTGTTTGGGGTTGTTTTTTGTTTTTTTTTTCTTTTTGCAAGCCTCAACTTCAGGCGCAAACTGGGCAGATGTGTTGTCCTTGGGTTGCTGCAATCACCTCTCCTCCACACAATATTAAAACAGATGGCCGTTAGCTTATGAGCAGCTGCTTAACCCCTCGTGGGAGTGGCCACTCGTTAAAACGCAAAGGTTTTTAAGCCTGGGCTGTAATCCTAAATTGAGCGGCTCATTATTTCCTTGGGCTCCGGCTCTCTTTGGTGCTGTACTTCTGGGGATGTGCCTGGGGACCTGAAACTCCACATGTGCACCCCTTGAAGTCGGTGGAGTCAGAAAAAAATAAAAAGTCCCCGTTGTGTTTCTGATCCTCAAAATGCTTCTGGAGGTGGCAGGGGATGGAAGTTACCGTGTGATTCAAACTTAAAAATGGGAACAAAAAACTAAAAAAAAAAAAAATAAAAAAAGGGAACACAAGCCTGCTCATGGGCAACATGGTTCCATATTTCTGTGCTCAGAGCACCTATTGGTCTGGTGCTGAGTCACTGGGGAGGACAGGTGAGTAAGTCACTGCAGGGAACTCTCCGGTCACTGTGAATTCCTTGGGCATCAGCTACTCCAAAAATCCCTCGTCGAGCTGCCATGGGGTAACCAACCTTGAATTTCCACTTCTTCACTGGAGAGATTTGCAAAGCAGGAGATACACGGCAAGCTTGTGGTCATGCTTACACCACCGTGCCCTTTGCTTTCAGGGTGGCAATATTCAGGGGTCATAAGAATTGCAACACACCGTCCCGTTCCTCCCTCCGAACAAAGCCTCGGTGTAAATCCTCGCTTGCTGCGACCCCTCGCATCAGGATTGGAGATGGATGGGCTAGCAATCATGCTTTAGCTTTCTTTAGAGACCCGTTGTAGCCACGTCTCGCAGCCAGCGTGGTCAGGGAGCGCTTAAATGGTAGGACTTGTCTTTAGGGTAGGTTTCCCGGTGCTGCTGTTGCCTCTTGGTATGCTGAACAGGATCTTTGCCTCTTGGTATGCTGAACAGGATCTTCTTGATTTCTTCCCAACGGCTGGGCTGCCGTCTGCAGCAAGAGAGCCGTCACCCCTGGGGCTATCCGGGACCTCTGCGTTGCCTGTCTCTTTCCCAGGCAGGCAAGCCAGCATCCCGGCAAGGGCTGATGACTTCTGCCTTCCAGCCAAGGAATTTCTTCTTGGCTATGGGTGATGCTGAGCCAGATCTGATCCCGGCAGCCCCTGGGGCTGCCCGCGGGCACCGGTTCTTTTTGCTGCGTCCCACCGAACAGGCGAGGCTACTAAATTAAATTAGGGAAGCGAGACAGAGCTCCCAGCAGGACGCTCGGGGCCTCCCCTTAGAAGTCCCTTCAACAGCATCGCCTTGCACTAGCTCAGCACCTTGCCTGCAAATGCTACGAATTCACCTGTAGTTACTTCAGGTTGATTGAGGGGAGGAAGACTTCTCGTTTGCATCGTGAAGTCTGCACGCTTGCTGCTGGCCTCGATCTTCTGGGCACTGTGTCAGCTCCTGCTGCCCAACCTTGATAGTTTGAGCTGGATTCTTGTTTGGTTGGGGTTTTTTTTTGTGTTTTAATTATTTTTTTTTTTTGGTGTGGGGTTTTTTTTCTGCTTCTTTTGAGTTGGTTTCAAACCTGCAGGAGCCCTGAGGCGTTGCCTGAAACGATGCCGGGCATGACATCATGCCGGGCCTTTTTAGCAACGGGCTTATTTGTTTCAAACAGCAACATGCAGATGTTCTAAGGAGAAGAGATGTTTGCTTTTCCTCCCGTGAGCCAGCCCTGATCCAAAGAGGAGAAGCTGATACGCCGTCCTTTTCCAGAGCTGTGCGCAGGCAGCTTTGGGAATCAAACCCAGCCATGAGCATCGCTGTGCTGGCTGGGTGCAAAGAGCAGCTTCGTGTTCCGAGAGCCCCGAGACGGGGTCCTGAGAGCATCTTTTGGCACAAGAGCCTTTTTCCAAATAGCCAGATGGGTTTCTCACAGCCCTGAAAAGATCTGCTGGGTCTCAAGTATCTAAACCCTTTGCTTTGCAGTGTTTATATTAGAAAGCCACTAACTGAGCTGAAGGAGATGGGGATGTTTATTTTTTTATTTATTTTTCGATCCACAACCCTACGTCTTGTTAAACATGGAATTTGGTAAGTGCTTCAGGAGGTGCCAAGGGTCTGGCTGAGAGCTGCTGAACGGGCGTATTTTACTGCACGGGGGTTGTCTGGTGACTGATTAAGTCTTGAAAATAGTTATTTATGGAACTGGTGCGACTGGAAAGTGGCCGGCTATTTGCACAGTGGGAATATAGGAAGCTTTTCACTCGGAAAAAACCTACAGTCGCACTTTCGGCTGCTGCGATTCACTGTAAATCCTCGTCTGAGTGTGGAGATAAACCCTTTGCTTGCTCTGCAGGAAACGCTGTGCTCAGCGCAGCGTCTGTGCATGGGGGTTGCTGGCAGACCCCGTGGCCTCCCGGGCTCGGGCTGGTGGGTGCCTCTGTGCCCCTCGCACACACACAGAGACACACAGAGTGGCCGGGGCTGGCAGGGCCCTCGGGAGCTCCCCCAGTGCCACCCCCCTGCCCAAGCAGGCTCACCCAGAGCAGGGGGCACAGGACAGCGGCCAGGCGGGGGTTGAAGATCTCCAGAGAAGGAGACTCCACAGCCCCCCCGGGCAGCCTGGGCCAGGGCTCGGGCACCCTCACAGTCAACAAGTTCTTCCTCCCGTTCAACTGGAACCTCTTCTGCTTCAGGTTGTGCCCATGGCCCCTTGTCCTGGCGCTGGGCACCACTGGGAAGAGTCTGGCTCCGTCCTCGGGACCCCCACCCTTGAGATATTTGTAGGTGGTGATGAGATCCCCTCTCAGCCTTCTCTTCTCCAGGCTGAACAAGCCCAGCTCCCTCAGCCTTTCCTCCTAGGGGAGATGCTCCAGTCCCCCCATCATCCTTGTTGCCCTCCTCTGGACTCTCTCCAGGAGTTCCTCATCCTTCTTGAACCGGGGAGCATGGCAGGTGCCAGCACCTTTTCTGCCAGCCTTGATCTGCACTGGGACAATGTTTTTGAGATGCTCGGGGAGGTGTTGTGAACGTGCAAAGGCAACAGCAAGCGCTGTGTTTGTGGTAGAAAAGGGTTGTTCGATCGATCTGCCTTTAAAGCTGAGGAGATATTTGTGATCCTGCTGTTTGTTGATTGGGGTGAGGCTGTCCTCTTCTGGATTTTCCTGCATAAAACCCAATTTGCCCCAAAATGATGCTTTGAGGTGCGGTGGGTTTGCGAGCGCATCTCGTACTGGGAGATTCCTACTGGGTTCAACCCAGTGTGGTGGGTTAAGGTAGTAACACAGCCGGGAGCGCTGCGGTTGGTGTGTCAGGTCCAAAGCGCTCTGTGGGCCCCTCCTCTCCTAGGGAGGGCACCGCCTGCCTGCCGCAGGGTCGCTGCCTGCCTGCTCCGGCACAGCACCTGTGTGGGCACCAGCAAGAGTGGATGATACGCTGCGAGCCGGGGCTGCGCTGCCCTCTCTAGCATCCCTGCCCGGAGGCTCCCCCCTTCCTGCTGCTCCGTCGGCGCCTTCCCCGGGGGCATCGGAAAGCCGTGCCGCATTCGAGGCGGTTCAGGGGTGCTCGATATTCTCCGTTAGCAGCGAGCTGCGGGAGTCAAGCCCTGTCCTCCTCGTGCTGATACCTCCCTTCCCACCCCCTTGACCATTTTCACCGGCCAACGAGTTTTTTCCAGCCCCGTGACGGGGCATACCTGGTAGATGGATGCGCGATAGCTTCTCTTTCCTTCACCGTGCTAGAAATTTGGAAAGTAATTGCACTGGGGAAAGCGGAGATTAATTAAGAGATTAGTCAAGGGATTGCAACGTGCTGAGCAGCGAAGGAAGCCAGCGTGCCGGAGTTCGCCGTCGCTGTTCATAGCTTTAATTACACCAGCTGGTAACAGGATCCCAGGATCCCCGTAACTTGCCGAGCGAGCTGAAGCGATAAGGGTGGAAGGGAAAATGATACCAGTGGAGAGCACATCCCGTCACGGAGGGAGAAAAGTGGGGTGGCCGGAGGCATCGCTCCATCCCCGCGGAAGCTGAAACAGAGGATGGGGAAGAGCTCTGTCCTTCCCAGCTTCTCCCTGTGCCTTGCCCAGAGGATGGGGAAGAGCTCTGTCCTTCCCAGCTTCTCCCTGTGCCTTGCCCAGAGGATGGGGGAAGCAGAAATCGCTTCTGCCTTTCTCTCTGCCTCCTGTGCCATCCGGGGATGCTCCTTTCCGTCCGTTGCAAGGTCTGTCTGTCCATGCACTGCCTGCCCCCAGCTGCCCCGTGCCCTCGCTGCGTGTTGCTAGTCCTGACCTGTGTTGTTTTTTTTTTCTTTTTTTCTCCTTAGGAGGCCGTAGCAAAGCGCTTCGGCGTGCCCGGGTCCCAGCTGCGGATCTACCTGCATTACCAACCCTCCTACTACCACCTCCACGTGCATTTCACCGCCCTGGGCTACGACGCCCCGGGCAGCTCTGTCGAGAGAGCCCATCTCCTGGCAGACGTGATCGACAACCTGGCGATGGACTCCATGTACTACCAGAAACGGGCTTTGACTTTCGCCCTTCGGGCTGACGAACTTCTGCTTAAGAAATTCCAGGAGGCAGGGAGAGCGTGAACTGGCAGAGGCGCTTTTGTATCTTTTTTTATTTTTAATAAATGCCCATTTTCAGGGTTGTGGGGGGTTTTTTTTTAAAGGTTTCAATGCTTTTATTTTTTTTAAACTCTGATTTTTGTACAAGTTGGGGCTGGCGGCCCATTGCTATGGAAACCGTTCCTTCTGCTCAAGTCAATTAAAACGTTGATTGAGTAACCCCTTTTAGTGTACTGGTTTTTATCAGGGTCGCAGCACCAGACAGGGCGCCTCTGGGATGCAGCCAGCAGAGGAGTTTGAGCAGGAGGGTCGGTGTGCATCCATCTTCCCCACCCAAAAGGCAGCCCCCGCCGCCGAACGTCAGCCCAAACAGGGGAGTAGGCAGCCGGAGGGGTCCAAGAAAACCCGCTGTCCTCAGAAAGCTTCACTTATTTCCTACGGATTCACCCCTGGGAGCGGGATTGCAGCTTTCCTGGGGCAGGGAGGGGTTTCTTGCTCCAAATAAATCAATGACTAACCCAAGTGGGTGCCCCTCCCGGCCCGCTGGCTGCGGCCGGCTCTTGTGAAGGCAAGCGAGGCTGCGCGTGCTGCCTGATCCCCGGCCTCGGAGCCGTCACCTGCTAATTAGTCATGTATCTGGCTCAAATGAGCTCGTTTGAAAGGGAGCCCCTCCCTGACAGAGGCTTCTCAAGGTTTTGCAAGGTTTTGCAACAAACAAAACATAAGATTGCTCTTCCTTCTGCCGAGGTGGTGGCACGGTGGGACAGTAAATGCCTTCCTGCAGCTGGAGGGTCCCCACAAAGGAGCCTCCCGAGTCCCTGGGTGACTTTGCTGCTGCTTTCCAGCTCCCATGAGGTTTTTCTTGCTCCTTCGGTAAGATACCGCCGTCTTCCTCGCTGCCTGACTCTGTTGACACAGCCTTCATGCCGTGACCTGGCGAGAGCTGCCCGTTGGGGTGGGAAAGACCGATTTCTACGTATGGACAGCGGCTTGGTTGGCCGACCCAGCCGTCATTTCCCCTGTGTCTTCTCCGCCGGACGCCAGCCTCTGAAAACTTCATGAGGTTTTGCTGCCAAAAGGGGCTCCGGTTTCTGGTCAGCCGGTAACCAGGGATCTAATTGCAGGAATCCTCTTGCTGGCTACCCCAGCTATTTACTCCTTTCCACATGCTGGGCTCTAAGAGGGGTTTTTTGGTTTTTTTTTTTTGCTGCTGGGGGGCAAAAACCCAGATGTGATTCGTTGTTTGCAGGGCTGCTTGGCGTGCCACAGTGCTGCCCTGCGACGGAGCGGTCCAGAGCTGGCTGGATTGCAAGTGGCATCATCAGAGATGCTCGGGGCTTTGTTCGGCTCATCCGATTAATAAATATCCAGGTCAGGCAGTTCCCGGGTACCTGTTAGCAGCAGGGAGGGGCAGAGCATCGGGACGCAGCCACCTTTTCTTACTTCTCTGCAAAAATGTGATACGTGGTAAGCAAGCCAGGGTCATCTCTTAGGGGAGATTTTCCAGATCTTGCCCATCTCCTGGGAGTTGATGTGGGAGCTGGGGAGCGTTGGATCTGGAGATGATCACTGTGGTTGGCTGTCCCCCGGCTCTTTGCATCCCTAGGTTTGAAGTTCCTAAGGGAAAAGGGTGATTTTTTTTTTTTTTTTTTTTTTTTCTTGATCTCGGAGCATTTTTCTGTGCCAAGAGGGAGCTTGGTCTCCCTGGGTGAGGGAACATCACAGGTTTACGTACCCACCTAGGTCAACCCAGGCGTGGAGATGGTTAAACAACAGATGGGACCATCCTGTCACCCAGGAAGCTTCCCTGTTCTTCAGGTATTAAAAAAAAAAAAACAAACCACCACCCAACTGTCTTGAAAATAGACTTTCCGAGGGCTGCGACAGACGACCGAGCAGCACATCTTCTGCAGACCATCTGTCTGCTCCCGCTGGAGGAATCATTTCTCCGGGGAGGCTGGGAAGCTCTCCTCCGGGAGCCGGGGGACACGCGTGGAGCCTGGGGCTGGGGTTGTCCCCGCCTGCCTCCAGAGGAGAGGGCAGGGGGCTGCGTTTTGACGGATGTTTTGGCTGGAGCCTTCAAAGGATTTATTGAGGTCCCGGGGCAGGGTTTGTGAAGCCAGGCGGCATTTTTTTAGGCTATGGGTTGAGGGAGGGTGAGCCCGAGGTGGTTGGCAGGACAAAGCCGGCTTGTGCCGGGCGTGAATCGCCCCGTTCTTGTCCCTCTCGAGCAGATGCCGCGAGCCCGGCCGAGGGCATCCCCCTCCTCCTTTATTAATAGATGGTGCTCGCCTGGCTCCTGCTTTGCCCTCCTCGGCCTTTTGGGAGCGTGTCGGCTGTGGTGTGATGGCATGAGGCCATCCTGGGATGGCAAAACCTCTGCCTGTGCGCTCGTGGGGCGAGGAAACAGCCCCCTTCCTCGCTGCTGCAGCCGGGGCATTTTCAAAACCATTTTATTGATGTGATTTCCAAATAGCTTTGGACCGCGTGGTAGATAGAGCTCGTTACAGATTCACTTCTCAAACAGCCAGGATTCTCCCCCCCCCTCCCCCCCCCCCCCCCCTTTTCTTCTCCAAATTACTCGGCACTCATCATGCTGAATTAATCTAACTGGCAATTTATCCTTTGTAACTTAAATATTAGGGCAGGGTCAGTCATTGCAATGACTAACTACCCAGCAAACGCTCCTGGCATTCTGCTAAGGCAGCAAATCCACTTCCAAAATACGCTATTTTCTGGTGGGCTTTAAAAACGTGTCGTCTGCCCGAGCTGTGGTGGCCACTGGAAGCTCTTTACTGGCCTTTGGGTCCCCCCAAGGGGTCCCTTGGGAGATGGGTTACCCAAGGAGATGTGAGTGGGCAACGCAGGCACCCCGTGGAGGCACGGCCGGCGCGCTCGGGTGCCCTGAGGATCCCACAGGGCGGACGCAACCCGGTGTTCACCGCCTGGCGTGGGATCACCATCCTTTCCCCGAGCTTTGGTGAAGCTCAGGCCACGTCACCGAGACCTCTTGGCAGGGAGACGCGGCCAAGGCAGCTCGCGTGGGAGGCGCGGAGCTGGAGCAGCTCCCCCGTGCTGGCTTTGCGTCTCTGCAAGGGCTTTTATCCTGCTCTCGGCCCTGTTGATGCCACCCCAGGCCCTGGCCATGGGGGGATGCTCCGGGATGGAGTCCATCACCCCAAAACGAGCTCATCCCACCGTCAGCAGGAGGGAGCTGAGGGCCAAGAACATCCTGGGAAGTGAAGCTTTGCAGCCTCTTTTAATATTCTGTCTTGGGGGTATGGTAAAAATAGACATTTGGGATGCATTATTATTATTGACGGAGTTTTACTGAACGCCGTTTATTGTTTTCAGATGCCGTAAACCTAGCGGGGGAACCCAAGAGACCGAAGGGTCTCTTCAAGCAAATCCCAGCTCCCTCCACAGAGCTGTGGCCCCGGTAATTGCCCTAGGATCGTCTACGAGCCGGTGGCGATTAAAGCCTAATTACGGCGGGCTTGCCTGTCGCCATGGGTAAAACTCCCTGCCCCGTTGCCTCGCTTCTTGCCGCGAGGAAACCCCGTCCTGCGTCGGCTGAGGGACGAGGATGCTCGTCAAATATGGATGCGGTTGGTCAATTAGCCTTGGCAAAACTGGAGCAAAATCGCCTCAACAGGTATTTTATCAATTAATATCGTTGGCGCTGGACACCTCCATCTCCAAACGGGGCCGGTGCCCTCCGGGTTCCCTCTCTCTCTTGCATTCCAGCCCGATAAAGAGGAATAAACTTTGCCACCTTCAGCAACGAGCTGCCTGCTACCGGCGCCAATATTTCGCGTTATTTCCCATGTAAAAACTGGCGTTAATATCGCTAATTATCTCGGGGATTGGCAAAACCCCACCCCGGCGTGGGAAGGATGCATTTCGAGCCGTAGAAGTAAAAGCCCGGAGGGGTCGGCTGCTGATTTTGCGTGTGGTGGTGATGGGATGGGGTGGAAAATGAAATCCCGTGGCGGGGGCGGGGGGGGGGGGGGGGGGAAGGTGGCATTAGTTTCTCTGCAGGCAAAATAAAAACCAAATAAACAAATATCGAGGTGATGTGAAGCGAGAGCATCCCCAGAGCCTCTGCGCATCCTCCCGCCGTGGTCCGGCCGGCGGATTTGCTGGGGGAACGGTGCCAACCCCCCCGTGGTGGGGAAAGCTTTACCCCCATTCCACCCCCCCCCCCCACCCCCCCCCCCCCCCCCCCCCCCCCCCCGCCAAAATTTGCTGCCAGCTGCTCTTATTTGGGGGAGATTTGTGCCAAGGAGGGGGTGGGGAGACCCCAAGTTTGCCCGGGGTTGCCCCCAGCGCTGTGTGGGGGGGGGGTGTGTGGGGGGGGGTAGGATGCTGGGATGCGCTGGGATGGAGGGGGGGCCAGCGGGTGCCGCCAGCTCCCGGGATGCTCTGCCCTGCCCTTCCCTCCTTCCCTTTCCCTCCCTTCCCTCCCTCCCTTCCCTTCCCCTCCCTCCCGCCCCTCCGCGCAGGCGTCCCCGCTCCCCGCCGCCATCCCCGGGCCGGCTCCGCTCCCGCGCCCCGGCCCCCCCGCGCCCGCCCATGGTGAGTCCGCAGCGGGGGTGTGGGGGTGTGTGTGTGTGTGATGTCCCCCCAAATCCAGCCCCCCCATACCCTTCCCCCCACCCCCAAACCCACCCGCGGGGCTGCGAGCCGGTGGGGTCGAGCAAAAAAAAAAAGAAAAGGAGGGGTGGGGGGGAGCAAAATCCCAATATCTTTTTTTTCCCTTTTCTTTTTTTTTTGGGGGGGGGGTGGGGCTGGAGGGGTTGCGGTGCTGGGGTCCGCGCTGGGGGGGTGACAGAACAGGCAGCGCTGCCCGCTTTGCAGCTCCTAGGCAGGGGTTGGGTGCAAACTGGGGATAGGGAGGAACCCCCCCCCCCAATTAACCCAGCCTTGGACCCCCACCGATCCATCCCATGGATGCCCTGGCGAGCGTGACGCCCCGGGACGCGAGAAAACGGCGTTCTTTCCCTGTTTTGTCTTGCCTTTTTATTATTATTGTTATTATTCTTTTTCTGATCAATGCAACTAATTAGCGCCTGAGCGTGATTGAACTTCCCAGGTGGCAGCGGCGAGAGGGAAGCCCCCGCTCTTGCGATGCCCTTCCGGCCGCCCCATCCCTGGCAAAACAAAATCCCGGCGTCTCGCCGGGAAAAACCCGGCCTTCGGCATCGTTCCTGCCCACGGCCCCCCCCTAAGGCAGCGAACCCACCCCCAGGCCCCCGGCAAGGCGCTTTCTGGCATCTCCCGGCAGCGTGCGGGGGGCTCGTTTCCATGGGTTTGTCCGATATGAACGCCCGGGTGCCGGTGTAAGGATGGGAAAATCCTCCCGGAGGCCCTGGGGAGGGGAGGACGTGCCCCGTCTGCGGCTCCGGACGGTATCGCTCTCGCAGCGGCGCGGGCTGGGGATGATTTAAGTGGTCTGAGTTGGTTTTTTTCCCATCCCTGAGATTCCTCTGACCGGTTGACGGATGCGCTCCGGTAGCCTGGTGATCCCAAAGGGGTAGGAGGGACCGATCCTGGCATGGATGGAGCTGCTGGGAGCGGGATCCGGGCATCCTGGTGCAGGATACTGGTAAATCTCATCCCACCCCATCGCGTGCATCGGGAGCCCTCTTCTCCCACGGGATGGGCTCGTTCCCAGGGAGAGATGAGGATGCTTGCCCCAAGAGACCAGAAGAAGGACCGGCCGGACTTCTCCCTGTTGATCTTCCAATGTCAGGTCTTTCGCAGGGTGAGCCGGTGGGGTTTTATTGTTCTGGGGAGCAGAGAACAAAGGAAAACCTTCCTCCGGGGGCATTTTTGTGCTCCTCGGCGTGGACGTCGGGCATGGCGTGCGTCTTTTCCCGTCGGGTTAACAGAGCGATGCCCACCTGATGCCCGGTGGGTTGGTGCCCATCTCTTAGCGAGATGAGCTAATTAAAATCTCATGGTGGAGCTTTTGGGAAAGCCCTGCTGAATTTGCTGGTCTTCTCTCACCGGGCTCTCCCTCTGACCGCTCTGGGAGATGAAGAGGTGGGCGGCGGAGCAGAGGGATCACCCAGGCTTTGCCAGCTGCCTCCGTGGCCAGCGGCAGGGCAGAGTGACATGGGGCGGACACCCCGGGCGGGGCGCAACCCCGGATCGGTGATGGAGCCGATGATTTTAAGTGCGTACAGAGAACCTTCGCCCTTTGCTTGGCGAAGGGGTCGGCGCAGGCACTGGGACCGGTGGCTGCAGTCGGCTTGCACTTCATCTTGCCCCGTGGCATTGCGATTGCAGTTCCTGTTGTGTTGCGTTGCGTTGCTTTGCGTTGCGTTGCATTGCATTGCTTTGCGTTGCATTGCGTTGTGTTGCGTTGTGTTGCGTTGTGTTGCGTTGTGTTGCGTTGCATCGCAGCTCTCCAGAGCGCGCGCTGGATCCCAGCCTGGGAAGAGCCAGGATCTTGAGTGGATGGAAGGTGGACTCACCCCAGGAGATGCCCGGCTCTGGCTCCGGTGCTGGCTGTCCTGCAGGCGTGAGGTCTCTTCTTCCTACCCTGGCTCCTAACGACCTGTCCAACCGGTAATGAACTCCTAACATCCTTATAAGCTATAGGATGGGATCAGCGCGCTTTGCTGGACTCTCCCTAACCCCTGTGCTTAATCATTGGCATCGTTAGGGGGCTGCTTGCTCCTCCAGCTCCGGGCAATGATTTAATAGCAACTGCTCCAGCACGGTGCTGAATCCCATGAGGATACGGGCTAAGGGCTCTGCAAATGTAAATATAAGAGGAGGAGCGGTCTGTCGATGCCAATTTTCAGGGATGTCCACCGTGGAGCTCTGTCTTCCAGAGCTGGGACAGTGATGGTGGCCGGAGCGTCCTCCTGGTCCCTAGCCATGGAGGGCAAACCTACTTGTGGAGTGAAAAAATCTGCTTAAGTCCATTTAAAACCCTGAAACAACTGTAGCTACGTCTCCAAGCCTGGGTATTTATAGCTCATGTCATCCCCCATGCTTGCAACCACCATCGGAGGTGGATGCCGGGCTGCAGGATGTGGGAATGCCAAGCCCAGCCCTGGCGAGACCAGGGCCCTCCATGTGCCTGTTTTTGGGGGGTTTTGGCCAGCAGCAATTCTCAGATTGAATCCCACTAATTAAAATTATTTGGCAACACCTCTGAACCCCACATGTTCTGTGGCTTATTCTCGTTGCTTATTCTCTCGTCTAAAGCGATGGTCCCGTGGCTTTAGTCCTGAGTATTTCAGAGCTGGTTTGGGCTGGGGGTCTTGTTCTCAAGAGCTTTTCCCATCATCCTTTTTTAAAAAAATAATTTATTTCATTTAATATTTTCCCCCTTTTGGTTGTTTTCTCTGGGCATAGCGCAATGGCGGTGTAAAGCGCAGGGATGTGGTCCTCCTCCTGCAGAGGCTGGCACCCCAGCTTGGCCTGCATCCCCATGGGGACCCCATCCTGCTCCCCCCATCCCAGGCTGGGGCTGCCGGGCTGCGGCTGGTGACCCTCGTACGATGCCGTCGGGGACACTTGCACGAGCGGTTTTTATTTTGCAGTGAGAAAAGGAAATGATTTGATGCTTTCACACTGCTCTTTGCAATTTCTGGTTCTCTTTTTTTTTTTTGGTGTTTCTTCTTAACCTCCCCTCGCCTTCCTCTTGCGCTTGGACACTGGCAGCTTCTCTGTCCTCCGGCCGTGATCCTTGTGTTTATTGAGCTTTTTCTAGGAAAATCCTGCGTCTTCTTGGGAGGGAAAAGAGAAAAAACAAACAAAAAAAAGCCCAGCTCTTGCTAAACTCTTGAGTTTCCAGCTGGTGACCCCTTGCATGTGACCGGGGTTGGGCTGGAAAGTTTCCTTGGAGGAAGGAGAAACGGATTTGGCTGGCGTGGAACGGTAAAACCAGAGAGAGAGCCCCCCTCCATCCTGATTTTTCTTCGGACTGGCGGATGCTCAGAGCGTTTTTGGGCTGGCGCAGGCTACGGCTCCTCTCCAGGATGTGTTTTGCCGTTTGCCGGAGGCTGCCGAGCTGCTGTGCCGACACCGCCGGCGGACGCTGCTCCCGGCTGATCTGGCTGCGCCGCGCCGTGGGTTGGCGTGGGATGGTGACCGCCGAGCCGCCGGGAAGGTGGGTGGGAGCGATGGAGGTGGGAAGGATGCGGGCGGGCGCTTGCTTTGGGGTGTTCGGTGCGTGATGGGGCCGAAGCGGCAATTTTGGGGGAGTGGGATTTGGCCAGTGCTGGCGGACGGGGCCAGATTCTGCACATCCCCTGTGGATCCTGCCCGGCCATAAATTGCTCTGGCAGAAAGAGAAACGGGGTGCAGGTTTGCCAGCGTCACTTCGGCAGGATGCTTGGGACTTCTTGGGCGTGCAAGCCACCGTACAGGTGGTTTCTGTTAATTACAGGCGAGTTATTTATGTACCGGCGATGTGGGTGTTAATGTGCGGGCGGGTATTTTTGGTTTTAAGGTGTGTGTTTACGTGCTGGCTGTGCGAAAGGGCACGGCAGAGCTGCAGGGGGGCATCGGCAGGCAGCCTTGCCTCTGCCACCGGTTTGGGTGGCACGGGGTGGCTGGGGTCACCGTCCCGGCATGGCACATGCTCTGCTGGGGTGTCCACCGGGGAGGGTTTGACCACCCATGGATGCTGCCGGTCCCTGTCCCACAGGCTCAGGGATGGCTGAAGGGGGCTGGGGGCTCCCCACTGCATCGGTCCTTTGCGGATTACTGGTCCATCTAGGCTAGGTTTCCATTGGTTGTCGCCCGTCCTCCATTCCCTGCATCCTCCATTGGTCCTCATGGCATCCTCCATTGGTTCGTCCATGGCGTCCTCCATTGGTTCGTCCATGGCGTCCTCCATTGGTTCATGGCATCCTCCATTGGTTCGTCCATGGTGTCCTCCATTGGTTCGTCCATGGTGTCCTCCATTGGTTCGTCCATGGCGTCCTCCATTGGCTCATAGCGTTCTCCATTGGCTTGTCAATGGCATCCTCCTTTGGCTTGTCAATGCCATCCTGAGGATGCTGGGATGCTCCCAGGTTTCCTGAGCCGCTGCCGCCCGAGGACCGTTGTGGGATGCAGCCCGTGCTGGCGAGGGATGCTCGGAGGTGGGATACAGCGGTGCCCTGGGATGGATGGTGCAGGGGTGCATCGTGATGCAAGCGAGGCGGATTTAAACATCGCAGCGCCGGAGGAGGACTCTCCTCCCAACGCCACGCCTGCAAAGCGATACCAACAAATCTATGGAGAGATTTCTCCTCTTTTTTGGGTTGTTTTTTGGGTGTGTTTTTATTGCCAACTAGAATCAACCTCAATCACAAAGCCATGTCCAGGTAGGACCGAGCAGGGAGCTGGCTTCTTTTCCTTCATTATTTGCAGGTTTAAAAATATATACGCTGAAGCTTGTTTGGTTTTTTTCTTTAATCCTGGGTCTGCGAAGGAGGCTTTAACCTGAGCTCACGCCGTTGGAATTCCCCACTGCGCCTGGGAGAGGCTCCTTGCCTCCGATCGCTTCCAGATGCTGTTCCCTGCTTCGGCTCTTCCTTTTGCAAAATGTCTCCCCCAGCTCGCCAGCAGCCTCACCAAAGTTTTCCCGGACGGATTCGGCATCCCGATATCCGGCCGGGCTGAGTCAGCCCAGCCTCGGTATTTTTAACCAGAGAGTGATGCCGGTGGCGAGAGGTTGCAGCTCACCCCGTGGCCTTGCACAAGCTGGAACCCCGGCTCGGATCCTGCCTCAGGTTTTGAGCCGCTTGCGACATTTCCATTGGATGTTTTTTTTAATTTCCTTTTAAAATATACGAGCCGGGCTGGAGTTTGGGGTTCAGGGTCCCTGCTGCATCCCCTGCCTGCGCTGCCGACCGGGGCAGAGCTTCCCGGAGCCCTGAAATGAGGGGAAACTGAGGCAGGAAAGCACTGAGTGTGAGTTGAGGATGCTTTAACGCTGCTGCTCTGGGGCTTTGCTGATGCTGTAGGCGTGCTGCCAGCCGAGCAGCCCCGTGGCAGGTAATAAACCACCTCTGTCCAGGCATTCAAACCCCATCCCAGCAGCTCCGTGGCCGCCGGGCTCATCCAACCCCCCCGGCGTGGGATTCGTGGGGTGGGATTTTATAGCACGAGGATGGATGCGGACCCGCCTGGGTTGGGAATGGAAGCGAACGCCAGGGCATCGTGGGGAAAAATGGGGTGGAAAGTGAGAAATAAGGGGGAAAAATGCAGAGAGAGGGGATGCAAGTGGATTGGGGAGGACCGAAGGAGGAGCAGGGATGGGGGGATGGTGTCAAAGATTAAGGGGGAGCGAAGGGCTTTCGGGGTTCAGTGTGATGCTGCCGTCCCAGTGCGGGGTTAAAGCGGAGAACAAGGTGTCAGGAGCCGCACCGAGGGGAAGTCCTCGGGCCCACCCCTGTGTGATAACCAGCGCCGCTTCAAGACAAAAAATAGATGGGGGAAAAAAAAAAAATAATCACAAAGAACCATCTGTTTGTGCACATGGGGGCTCAACAGGTTGCCCTCGCAGGCTGCGTCTGGGTAGTGAGCGCTGGTATTCGGGGTGGGGGGAGCCGAGGGCGGCCAAGAGCCCGGCTTTCAAAGCAAGCTATTTATGCGACAGCAAAAAAAATTGCGATTCGTCCTCAAAAATATCACCCCAGGCCCTTTTTCCTCTGCTCTTTTTTTTTTTCTTATGGTGGGGCGATGGCAGCCCTTGTGGCTTTCGGTGCTGGTGAAAGGCTTGGGGGAGCTGGGGGAGCTTTTGCAATAAAAAATATGGGTGAACACAAGGGTTTGGCGCCCTGGCACTGCCTTAGGGTGAGGGGAGGATAAAACCTAGGGTGGGGGGAGGATGAAACCTGCCCCGACGCTGCCGAGCCCCTGCATCTCCCGGCAAATTTGGCTTTAGCATCCTTATGGTCCTTCAGCAGCTGCCGTGGAGCCGGGGCTTCCCCGGCCCCCTTTGCTACCTCATTAACAAAGTCGCCGCTTAATTCCAACCGCATTTACAAGTTAAATTGACAGATTATCTGTATTTTGCAAACGCGTATTTAAATCTTAATTATCTATTTGCCTGGCTCACCTAAACGCACGGCGTGCCTGTAAATCAGCGGCTTTAAGCCTGGGGATGCTCCTGTCTTGGAAGTGCAAGGTTTTGCTAAGAAATAAGCACAAAATCGGCTTTTTTTGGTCTGACGGGTGATGTGGCGATTTCTCTGGCTTATTTCTTCCTTTTTTTATTTGGGGGGGGTGGGATGTTATCGTGGGAGGCTCATCCCTAAATAGCAGCCGTTTATTTTTAGGTCGGTCGCTGCTTCGGATAATCCAGCTTGGCTGGGCGGCTTTGCTTTTCTTCCTGTTCTCTGGGATTTGGTAGAAATAGGTTTATTAAATTATTTTTTGATAAAATAATTTAATCAATTATGAATGTAATTTAAAAAAAGCAGTGGGGGTGGAGGATGGGGGTCCTGCCAGTGGTGGTTCTTCCATGACTCTCCTGGCCAGGGAGCATCCGCCGGGATGCTGGAGCGAGGGATCAGAGGGGAAACCTCTATGGGAAAAATCACATCCCACACTGGAATTACACCTTTGGCTCGGCCGAAGGACGGCCGGGAAGCGGAGGGATTATCTCCTGCTAAATACCTGCTGAATGAATAAGCTCCTGGTCCCGGGGCGATAGCGATTGGGGTGACGTGAGGGATGTGCTGGGCTCGGAAACACCTCGCTCGTGCCAAGCAGAGACGTTTTCTCCAGAGGAGGAGGAGGAGGAGGAGGAGGATGATGATGAGCTCACCTGGATTTTATTCCCCTCCCAGCCCAGCTTTTGCTCTCTCCCCCCTCGGGAGGTAATTTTAACCGAGGGAGACTGGCGCCAGCGATGGAGCGCCAACAGACGGACGGACGGACAGCTGCCGTGCTTCAGGTCTGGCTGGTGGAAGGAGGAGAAACGCCGTCTCCATCGCCCCCTTCCTCTTTCTTGACAGCTGCCGAGGGGGTCTGGTCCTGGATGGGGAGGACGAGGGGTGGGAGGGATTCAGTGGCTCATCCCTGCCCTGCACGTGTCCCCCCTTGCCTGCGCAAGTCCCGAAAATACCCCTGCCCCTCGGGGGTGCTCCGGCACCGAGCCCCTCAAAGGACTGATCCTGGCTGGCTTTAATCTTTAATAGGGAAAGGGGATGCACCCGTTGGGTTTTTGTTTTCTTCCACCCAAAGCCATGAGCATCCCGGAGGTGAGCACAAGGAGCCTCTCGCCCTCCTCAGAATTGGGAATTTAAATGCAGGAGGGGAAACGGAGGCAGGCAGGGTAGGTGGGAGCCTGGGGAGGAAGAGCAGCAAAGTTCAGCTTGTTCTGGGGTTTTTGAGGGCTCTGGGATACGGGATGTTCGTTTCCCGCCGGGATCAGCTGCCAGATGGGTTGAGCGGTGGAAATGGCGGCTCTCGAGCTGCTGGACACCCGAACCTCAATGGGTTTTTTCTGGACCTTGGGCTGGGAGCGGCCGATTGCATCGGCTGACGGCAGAGGGACCGCTGGGGAGGCTGGAAAACAATCCCGGGGAGACCGGCAGCGATCCCGCTCCCGGCTCTTCCAGTCCAGCTGGAAAGACCAGCTTCAGGGAAGACCTGGGATCCTCCCCGGTGGGGCCCGTGGGCTTTAAGGGATCGCCGCCTCCTGCTGATCCAGAGCTGCGGCATCCTCCCGGGATGCTGCGGGGAAGGAGGCATCCCCTTGCCCACCCCCAGGCAGCTCCGAGCATCCTCATCCTCATCCGTACGGGCAGGGGCTGGTGCTGTGCCATGAAGTGCTTTAGCAGGAGCTCCCCGGGGAGGGTTTAACCTCGTTAGCAAATCCTATAATTCATGGCTCTAAATAAAAAGGCTCCTTGTTGGCAGCGACATCGGATGCTCTGGTGGACTCAGGGCTGCTGGAGGGGCCCTGGGGCAGGGAGGTGAATTTTTTGGGCACTTGCAAAGTGGCCCCAGGTGCGTCTGGTTTGGCTGGTGATTGCCCCAAGCCCTCTGGTTTAATTGCTCCCCCCCCCCCCCCCAGCAAATGGTGGAGATAGGAGAAAGCAGAGCTGCTTTGGCTGGAGATGTGGCACTGGGATGGAGCCATCCCTCATCCTCCCGGGGCATCCCTGGGGAGAAGTACCCGGCCTCCACCATAGGAGAGAGCATCGGAGACGTTCGGTGGTTTCCTTCCCTGTCCCTTGGATGGGGACGTACCCTCTTTGGTAAAATTAACGGGGCATTAATAGCGAAGTGTGGCTTGGGGAGGGCTTGCACCGGCTCATGACCCCCAGCATCTCCCACATTTGCTTTTCCCAGCTGGAGGAGATGAAGAGGGGTAAGGAAACCTCCTGCCCTTCGGTTTCCCTTTGGAAGCGTCTTCGCTGCCTGGGCTCACCCACCGGCTGCAGAGAGCGCCTTGCTGGTCCTGTCCTGGCCACCCTTCCCCATCTGCTTCGCCTTCCCTGCGCCGAACGGGGCTGAGGTTGCTCCTTGTGTGGTTTTGGGGGGAGAGCTGTGACTCCCACCATCCCCTGTCCATCCCACTGGCATGGAGGGAAGAGCAAAGCTGCTAGGTGAGACAGCGACGGGCTCGCTTCACCCGCCTGGCTCGTCTTCACCCCACCTGGCTGCTCGTTAGCTGAGCTAATTAAGCTGGATGCAGAGCAGCTGCCCTTGCAGAGAGGCTTTTCTTGGAGAGGCAGGGTGGCAGGAGGGTTTCTGTGCTCCTCGGCAGGGCTTTCCCTTCCCCAAATCATGAGGATATTCCAGTGCTGGGCAAGGATGTGTGATTTGGAAAGTTTTGGGGGGAAGAGATGCTGGAGGCGTGGGATTGAGGAACGTCCTCTGCCTGGGAAGGTGGGAGAGCTGCGGAGCATCCCAGGATGAGCAGGGCTGCATCCCCCTTTCCCTGGGGGACTCACCTGCTTCCTAAAAATCCAAGTGAGTCATGGAAGGGGATTTTGGTGAGGAAGGCCAGGAAGCGTTGGGGAAACCTGCGGCGAGGTCGGGGCTCTGAACCACCACTCCTCCTCCTTAAAAGCAGCTGGAGGCCCGGCCCCGGGTGCTGCCGGCACCAGAGGAGGTGGGTGGTGTGGCGGAGGGCAGGCGTTCTCCGTGGGAGCGCTGGCTCGAAGCCGCCCTTCCGCCCAGCCCCTGGGGCCGGCTGCCCATCCGTGCTCGGGGCTGCCCGGCGCGGGGTCGGTGGGGATCTGCTGGACCCTCCGAGGGTGGATGGCCGCTGAGTGAAGCGCCCCGGCCGCGCCGCCGGGGCGGGTTGCCGTAGCCCTAAAGATGTTCTCCCTTTTGCCTTTGCCAGGGGAAGAGAGGATGGCCTCGTAGATCCCGCCGAGCTCCTGCCTGCTCTGCCTGGACCAAGAGGACGGACCGTAAGTGCCCTCCAGCTTATTACCACCCTGATGGGGACCGGCTGCAGCCTCTCCTGCTGCTGGGGATGCTGGAAAAGGTCTCCCCGAGACGGGCGTCCTCCTCCCGGCGTGGCTGATGGGGTTAATGGGGCATCGAGGTGACGCTGGGGGTGCAAAGTGATGGGGCGGGGGAGATGCACGAGAGCACTGGTGTAGGGCAGGGGGGTAAATCCATCTGGCTGCTTCACCCCGGAGGTTTTTGGGGCTGGAGGGTGTGAGCTCGAGCGTGGGGTTACCCTAGCAGTTATGCTCCCCCAAACCAGCCCAGTTTGCCTCTGCGAAAGAGGAGGAAACGGTGGGGAAACCGCAGGGCTGCCGTGGTGGGGGGAGGTTTAAGGTGGCACTTGGAGCCTTGCAAAGGGGACGGTGACTGGGCAGGTGGCTTTTGAGCCCCCAAAAGGGGACCTCTGTAGTCAGAAGCTACTGGGGATGGTAGCTGCCTGCGGGATAACTCACCCCTGGGGATTCCCCTTAATTTTGGGAAATCTCCGCCTTTGCCGGGAGAGGTGGGGTTGAATCTGGGCATTGCTTGGGTTTGGGTTGGAGGTGGGCTGGAGCATCTCGATGGTTTTAATTTTTTTTTTTTTCTTTACCTCCCTGGACCGTTCGCATCCCTGCTATAAGGGAGCGAGTGCTCCCCACAGATGCTTTGCCTGCTGGTCCCGGGGGAGCAGGCAGCGGGGCCAGGCTGCCTGCACCCCAAGATGGCTTCCTTCCCCTTTCTGCGCTGTTTCGGAGGGGGGTTAGACCGAGGCACGGGTGCGAAGTGGCGTTGCCAAAGCCGCTCTCGCTGTTGCCACTCACATTCCTGGGTGGTCCCGAGTAAACACAGCAGCGAGGTGATGGTGGTGGCAAACAGGGACCAGCTGGGGCAGGTAGGAGGAAGAGGGGGTTGAACCCGTGCCAGGGGCTTTCCAAGCTGGGCGGTGAAATCCCACGGGTGTAAAATTGCCACTGGTAGGTGCCCACCCTCGTCTCCTTAGCGTGGGGTTGGCGCCCATGGGTGGCTCAGCTCTCCCCCAGCAGCTCGGCTATGACCTCCGGGTTATAGCAAACAACACCTGGCAAAAAGGTCCTTTATTTTATTTTTTTTTTTTTAAATAGGAAAAGAGCAATTAAACCTATCTAATATAAATGATAATATATAACCTGTAGTAACATAGCCTAACGCCCTGAGGAGGAGCTCCGTAGCTCCTTCCGTGGCATGGGGTTACCCTGGAGGCACGGGATGCTCGGGTATGCCCATGCAGCTGGCGTTTTGGGGCTGTAGGAAGGGGTTTGGGTCCCATCCCCGTGTTTTTCCTGCTACAAGGATTAAAAAGAAAAACAGAGGGAGAGGAGAGGATGGCAGCAGCGCTGGCCTGAGTCAGACTCCAGCTCCCGAGCGCGTTAAAGCCAGCAGCACCGTGGCAAGGCAGGAGCAGCCTGGATTTATTCCGGGGACCTGCTGCTGTGGCAATACTGGTCCTGCCTGAGCTTATTTGCTGTTGCCACCTCTAAAATGGCACCTTCCTCATGGGTAAAGATGTTGTTTAAGGCTTACATGCTAATGAGGGTGGTGGGTTTGTGGTTTTTTTTTTTTTTTCCCCCCTATCCTAAATCTTTGGCCGGGTCATTGTATGCCTGCGATACCACGGGCTAAGGAAACAATGCTGCCTCTCCTATTAAGAGGCAATTAAGATGCCTTTAGCAATTAAGATTCCTTTAAAGTGACTTGCCAGGGCTCTTAAAATAGAATAAATGTGAGTATGGGCAGCACGGGCCGGCTCTCCGTGCCCTCGATGGGGTGAGCGGGATTGATTCCTGCAGTGCCGCGTCCCAGCGACCGCATCCCCCAGTGCTTGCAGGTCGTGCTCTTGCAGTTGCTCTGCCCTGCGCTTTTTTGGCTGGTGCAGCATTGCCTCCAGCCCCGGTCCCCTGCAGCATCCCTTGGCGGGGGGATCCGATCCAGACCCTCCCGCCTTTTGGGCTCGCGGTGTTGGTTCCTTGCAATCCCGCAAGGTTTTTTTCTTCCCGCCACGGGTCTCTGTTTCCTTCCCAGCTTGGAGGAGAGAGAGAGAGGAAAAAAAAAAAAAAAAAAAAAAACCCAGCACCTGGAGCTTGCAGCAGCCGGAGCAAGGAAGCTTTGGGATGCCAGGCTGAGGATTTGGGTACCTTTGATGCTCTGCCAAGCCCAGGCAGTGCCTTGAGTTGGCCGGATCGTTTCCCTGGAGGATCGCCCCCGGCCGCCTCCCAGGTTGCGTTCAGGCTCCGGCATGGGATGGTTTTGCCGAGGCAGGAGGCGGCTGAGCCGGCGCGGGGGGTACGCCGGCATCTGCCAGGCTCCTCCGGCAATCCCAGCCCTACCGCATGGAGAAAACCCGTGGGATGGGGGCTTGGAAGATCCCGGGGCTGTAAACTGCTTCCTTGGGGGTCGATCCTGCTGTTGTCTTCAAAATGGAGCGCAGGATCCGTCCCGCTGGTCCCCGCGTGCCTCGGAGGCTCGGGAGAGATGGTCCGGCTGGAGTCAGAGGGGTCTGTGCTGTCCTGGCCGTCTGTCCGTCTCCCTTCGGTTCCTGCTGCTGGGAGTGAATCCGTAGGGATTGCTGGCGCGTCCCTTCCTCGGCCTTCAAGTCCAGCTCTGGTCCAGTTAAAAATAAATGCATGTTTTTTTGGGGTGAACCATCGGAGATGCTTGTTCTCCGACGAGCATCCTTCTCAGCCGGGGAAGCTGGACCAGGCAGCTCCGTGCCCCATGGATGTGCGGGACGGGATGGGATGGTGGGAGCATGGGAGAGGTGTCCTTGCCGTTTTCCCAATCCGTGGGTTACCGTGGAAACGTAAAAGCACGGAGAGCTCTTGCTGCGTGGCCTGCCGGTCCATGGATGCTTTGCTGGGATGGCAGCGGGTGGCTGGGATCATCGTCTGCCCACGCTGGGATGGGGTGGGGTGTGTGGGGGTTTATAATCTCCCCCCACCTTTGTGCTTGCTCCATGACTTTATATGTTTTGGGGTGGTTTGTTTTTTTTTTTGCCCAAATGTGGGCTGGGAGCAGCTTGGCTGGAGCCTGCTGCTGCTTTATGGATTGACAGGATTTAAATCCGGAGACGCCGGCTCCGGCTGGAGCCGTTGAGGCCGTGGGGGGAGATGGGGATGGGGATGGATGGAGGCGGAAGGATGGGCTCCTCTCGGGTCCCCCGTGCAGCAGGGTTGGTCCCCGTGGTCGTTGCTGGCATCTCCCAAGGGCTTTCCCGGAATGTGGTGAAACTGGGAGGTGAAACCTTGCTCCGAATCCGAGGGAGAGGGGGGAACTGGGCGAGGAGCTTGGGGCTTTCCCATGGCACCAGGCTGGGGAAGGGGGGGACCTGGCTGCGAAGGGGGGGTGGCAGCGGGGCTTTTAAGTAATTTCGGCAGCGATAATGCTCAGCCTGGGGGCGCTTAGGGGGGGCGTTCTCAGACATCAAAGAGAGGGGCTTTTTTGGTTGCTGCTTCCAAGCGTGGGGAGCTGAATCCACCCGGGACTTTCCCCCCACGCCAGCTCCAGGGCTTGGCAGGGAGGCAATGGGGGACCGGAGGTGCTGGGGGACCAGGGATGCTGTGGGACCTGGGATGCTTTGGGGACCCGCCGGAGCCTTTAGCATCGCTCCCTCTGCCGGCTCGGCGTCCCCAGGGCAGAGGGAGCTGGCTCCGGGCGCTCGCCTCTTCCTCCTTTAGGCAGCCGTTCTGGTTTGGGCTGGGGTAGCAGAAATTTGGGGGGAGCTTGAATTCATTCCGAAGGTGCTTCCACCTTGGCCTGGGCACGGGGGCAGCCTGGGGGTGCACTTGTTTTGCTCCGCATTCCCCAAACGCCTGAATGCTTGGCTAAACAGCCTTTGTTTTCCTTGGGTTTATTAACTGTGTGTCTCTTAAATGCATCGGGCCAAGCTTGTGTGAACAAGCCTGAGAAAAGATCATAAAGCCTTGAAAAAAAATAAAATAGATGTTTTAAAAAAAAAAAAAAAAAAAAAAAAAAAGCTGGTATGTAAAAGCAAACACTGAAGGGGGGGAAGCGGATTTTCCCAGTGCCTTAAGCCGCAGGGAAGCGTGCTCAGTGCTGATTTGGCGCTGAAGAACAGAGCTGGGGGGTGAATTTGGTGCTAAATTCAGGTCCTGATGCCCGGCAGCACCCTAGCCCCGGGTGAACGGGGGTGCTCGGCCCCCCAGGGAGCATTGCCAGCCTCCAGCTGCAGATTTCTCCTCGGGGACTTTTGTGGCCAATTTTGCCAGGGGAAAAAAAAAAAAAAAACCAACCCAGGGAAATGCAAGGTGCTTTTTACTTTCCCCTAATTTTATTTCTTTCAAGCAAATGTAACATGAAGGAGCGAGCCCCCTCGCCCCCCCCGTCCCTGCCTGCTCCGACCCTGGAAGATGCAATTGCGGGTTTAATCTTCCCGTTCCTTCCCAAGCCGGGAGGGACTCGCAGAGCCAGAAATCCCAAGGCAGGATGAGAGCCAGGGTGTAAATTGGGGAGAGGGGGGGCTTTTTCTTTCCCTACGTGGGGTCCCCAGGCGACGGTGGGGCTGAGCCCGGGCACAATTCACCGGGAAGGGTTTTGATATCCCTGTTTTATGGAGGAGAAGTGGTTGGGGGGGAGATGGGCGCTTTCCCACGGTAGCACCTCCCCTGTCCCCGTCCCGGTCCCCGTCCCTCTGCGCTGCTGTCAAACGGACGCAGCTTTCTTTGCTTCATATCCCGTCCCGTTGCCTGTAGCGTGCTTTAATTGCCCTTAATTCCCTTTTAATTGCCCTTTCCTGCCCTTTTAATTTCAGGAGCTGGTGATGAGGAAGGGAAGAGCCTGGCTTTCATGGGACCGTCTTTGGTCCTGTTTCTCCTCCCTCTTGATAAATTTTGCCCCAAAAGCCGCTGCTCTCGGCTCGTTCTTGGCTGGGCGAGGACGTGGCCCCGTTGGGCAGCGGGTGCCGGGTTCATTAACAGCGCTTCATTAGGCAGGGTGGGGTGCTGAGGTGGGTGCCTCCCCAGCAGGGTGGCTAATCCCGTGACACTGGGATTTCCATCGCCCAGCCCAGTTGCTCACCTTTCCTCTTGGCTGGGCATTTAGCAGCTCCGCACCCTCTCCTCCTCCGAGACGTGGCCGCTCCAGAGTGGGGAGCAGCTTGGGTTATGGGGTGGCAAAGCCAAGCCCAACCCTGGAGCCAGGCTTAGAGTAGGATTCCTCCTTGAGGAGCAAAGTCTCCCAGGTACCCCAAAGCTTCTCCCAGATGGTAAGTTAATTTTCCATCCTTGCCATGTCCCGGGGCGGCTCCGACCACGGCTCTTCGCTGCCTTATTCCACGAGGGAGAGGTTTCGGAGGAAGCAAAAAAAAGTCGCCCCGCTTCCCCGGCTGGCGCTTGCGCCCACATTAAGTTTGTGGCATCGCCCTCTCCCCGCGCCGGGACGGTTGAATTGAAGGTGTTGGAGGTTTCCCGAGTGCTCTTTGCTTTGATCCCGCTCGGCTGCCGCGGTGGCGGCGCGTTTGGCTTCGTACCTGCGGCGGCTGGTGCCAGTCGGGTGCTTGAGCCAGGGCTGGGCTTAAAAGCTCCCCCCAGGTCATCACCACGGGCATCGATGTGGGCCCTTTGGGGTTTTGAGGTTAAAACCCCACGGGGGGCTTGTTCTTCCTCTTTAATTCAGTTTTTCCTTTGGAATTTTGGCGTTTAACCCGTACGGCCGAGGCTCCTCGGGAGCCGCAGCAAGACTCTGCATAATCAAACCTTTGGTGGCTGCGGGGCAGAGAAATGTTAATTTAAATGGAAATAAATCCCTTGGGGAACCCTGGTACCCGCTCATCCAGAGGTGCAGATGGAGCAAGCAAGGGGTGATGCCTCTTGGATGGGGTTTTCGGGGATGGCTCTGATGACTCTTGAGCTCATCCAATATTTTTCCCTCTTTTCCCGCTCCAGGTGACCGGCGGCAGCCACGATGAGAGCTCCGGCCCTCGCCTGATGCCTCTCCTGCTGATAAAAATGATCAACAAGTCTCGTGAGTCCCACGGGGGGGTCCTGCCTCCCTCTTTCCAAGCAGGGGTGGGGGGCCCGGGGGGATTTGCTTTTGGAAACTTGGCTTTAGGGGTAGGACACCGCTTGGCTGCGGCTCTGGCCGGGTGATGCAGCGTTGGAGCATCATGGGTGAAGTCACAGCGGGGAGGGTGATTTTGGGGTCCTTGATCCTCCGGGCTCGGGCACCCGGTAGCCCTCGGGCTTTGCGGTAGAAAAAATGGGGTGGAGGCACCGGGAAGAGGGATGAGTTTGTGCGGCCTTTGGCACAAGGTGGGCAGGAGGAAACGGCGCGGTGGCTTTTGGACCCGGAACAAAACCAACCCGGCTCCATCTTGGAGCCACTCCTCGCGGGGGCACCGTGCCAGCCAGGCCCCCGCTGCTCCCTGGGGAGAAGGCTTTGCCGGGGACGGCTCCGCAATCCTGGAGCTACCAGGACATCATCCCTGGGGGGCTGCAGGTCCCCAATATCCGATTATCCAAATGCCAAAAACCGGCTTGACGGTGTTTTTCTTTTCCCCCTGCTCTCTGGGCACGCAGGAGGGAAGATACTCGGGGTGCTGGCGCTGTTTCTGGTGATGGTTTGGTACTCGATCTACCGGGAAGACAGGTACACACAGCTGTGAGTGGCTTTTATTAAAGTTTAAAGGACCTCCTGCCCTTTCCTTCGCTCGGGAGGCGGCATCCCCCCGCCCAGGGATGCTGGAGCATCTGGATCCTGGGGGACCGGAGAGGTGGCAGCACCCTTGGCTGCTGCCGGAGGACGGGGGGATACGATGTGAGGCTCCCCCTCGGCGCGTGTTGGGGGTCAGGCTCTGGGGGGTTTTTGGTGAACGCTGGTGTTTCTCTGAGGCCAGAGAAGGGGAAAACCCCCGCTCCCTTCCCAGTCCCGGCGATGCTGATGGGGAATGCGGAGAGTGTGAGGTCTATGAGCAGCGCAAGGGAGACCTCTTCTGATGCAAGGCTGCAAGCCCAGCTTAAACACCCAAAGCAGAGCTGACCTTAAGTCTGGCCGGTGATATCCCCGGTGCTGCAGCACGGCTTAAACCCCACTGCAGCGGTGCCGGAGCCCCCTTTGCCGGGAGGGGGATGCAGAGAAGCAGGCATCATAGGGTTTTTTTTGTTTTGTTTTGTTTTTTTTTTAAACCTCTTCTCTTACAGCTTTTATTTCCCCGTGCAAGAAAACAAGACGACCTGTCCCCTTGGGGAGGTGGAAAAGAAAGCGGCGCAGCTCATCGGGAAGTGAGTGTTGGGGTTGGGAGCAAGGAGGGGGGAATGCCGAGCCAGGAACCCCCCCCCCCACCCCATGCCGTCCCCCCCTGGTCTCACCGGCCCTTTCCTCCTCGGCAGCTACACAAGGGACCACCCGCTCTTCTTGCAGCTGAAGGACTATTTTTGGGTGAAGACGCCGTCGCTCTATGAGCTGCCCTACGGCACGAAAGGAAGCGGTAAGCCTCAGCAGCGCTCGCTGTGGATTTCTGTCTGTCCATCTGTCTGTCCTTCTTAAGAACACCTGCAGGTTGATTTTTTTTGGGGGGGGGGGATGATGATGACGACTCTATTTTCTTTTTTCCTCCTCCCTAGCAAGTTGTTTGCTTGACTTGTGGACTTTGCAGTGCGTATCTGCTTGCCCTGGGTGCATGTGGTCCCTATAGAAGAGTTTAGGCTGGGCCAGGCATTACTAAGCCCCAGGCAAGGACTATCTGCCCAGATCTGGGGGGAGCGGGGATGGGGCAGCACCCAGGGCGTTGCAGCAGGCAGGAGCTGCCTTGCTCACCTTCTCCTTGCCCTTGCTTTGCAGAAGACATCCTCCTGCGCCTGCTGTCGATCACCCACTACTCCCTGCCCGAGAGCATCCAGAGGTAACGCCGGGGTGGGTTTTGGGGCTTTTCCGTCTTTCTCTTCATCGTTGCAGTCTTTGGGAGGGGGAAAATTTATACAATGTGGGCCTAAGACTTGGCAAAATGAACCTCTGCCACCCAGGGATGGTGGATGGAGCGTGGGAAGCTTTGCAGAGTGGACGACGCAGGGTTAAACCCCCCCTTGGGGGTTAAAACCACCTCGGTTTTAGAGCAGGTCTGGCTGAGATGGGGTTTTTCTCTCGCAGCCTGAAGTGCCGGAGGTGCGCGGTGGTGGGCAACGGCCACCGGCTCCGCAACAGCTCCATGGGGGAGACCATCAACACGTATGACGTTGTGATCAGGTACAGCCCTGGGTCTGTCCCGTTGACCCCTCCCCAGTGCCACCTGCAGGTAGGGCTGAGGCCCATGATGTCCCCATGTCCCCCCTCCAAGGCTGAACAACGCCCCGGTCCATGGTTACGAGCAGGACGTGGGCTCCAAGACCACCATGCGCCTCTTTTACCCCGAGTCGGCCCACTTTGACCCCCGGACGGAGAACAACCCCGATACGTTGCTGGTGCTGGTGCCTTTCAAGCCCATGGACTTCCAGTGGATGGAGGCCATCCTCAATGACAAGAAGAGGGTAAGCGTGGTGAGGAACCGGGTCCAACCCCTCCCCAACTGCTCCAGGGTCCGAACCTCATCCCACCCCTCCCCGGGGACCTACCTCTCTAACTGGGACACCACTGGTCATCTCCGTCCTCTCTGCAGGTTCGGAAAGGGTTTTGGAAACAGCCTCCGTTGATCTGGGACGCCAACCCAGAGCGAGTGCGCATCCTCAACCCTTACTACATGGAAGTAACTGCTGCTAAACTGCTCAACCTCCCCATGAAGCAACCACGGAAGGTCAAACAGGTAAGGGGTGGGGATGGCCGGGTGCCCTGCACCCCCCTGAGGGGTGGCGTCCTCCCTCCTGGTCCCCCTGGCCATCCCCATGCAGCTTGCTCAAGGTCCCCGGCTCTTTGCATGTCTTCTCCTTCCCCCTCTCCCTCCAGAAGCCCACCACAGGGTTGTTGGCCATCACCTTGGCCCTGCACTTCTGCGACCTGGTGCACATCGCGGGCTTTGGCTACCCCGATTCGGCCAACAAGAAGCAGACCATTCACTACTACGAGCAAATCACGCTCAAGTCCATGGCGGTAAGTATCTACCCTCACTTTTTGTCCATGTTACCCCCATTTTTTCCTCCAGGATGGGGGATCACAGCCCAGGAGGGCAGCGCCCTGCCCCATTTGGTGACGCTGAGTGGGGCGGGAGGCTCTCCCTTCCATGCTGGGTGTGGAGGGTCCCCCTTGGGGTGGTCACGGTCCAGCTTCTCCCACGGCCCAGTGTCCCTGTAGTCAGGGTGGAGCTGGACCTGGGTTACGAGTGAGGAGAAGGGCTCGCGGCCAGGGGGTCATGTCCCTCCTTTTGGGGGGGCTCCTCGCTTTAGGTGAAGGTGTGGGGTCAACTCGACGCTGGGGGGTGGATGAGGTGGAGAGGCTGGGAGGGAGCGGAAGGAAAAGGGGCGGTGGCCCCTCGCTGGGCTCCGGTGTCACCCCCTGCTCCCTGTCCCCCAGGCCTCGGAGCACAACGTCTCCCACGAGGCGGTGGCCATCAAGCGGATGCTGGAGCTGGGTCTCATCAAGAACCTCACCTACTTCTGAGGCCACCGGGGCTGCGCAGGGACAGCGTCCCCCGCCCTGGAGGGGGGACACCGCGCCGGCCGGGCCGGAGCCGGGCGGGGGCAGAGCATCCTCGTCACCCCCGCCACCTCGCCCTGGGACCCTTGGAGGGAGCAGGGACGGGGCTGGGGGGGCCACGCTGGACTGTGGGTCCCCCAGGGTGGGGGGCGGCACTTGGGGGGTGCAGGGAGCCCCCCAGGGCCGTGCCGTGGCATCGCCGCCGGCGCCTTTTCCTACCGACGCACTAAAGCTGCCAAGGACCTGGAGGGGATTTTTGGGGGGGGGGTCCTCCCTCCCAGCGGGCCTGGGGGGCAGGGGGGGGCAGGAGCCCTCGCCCTGGGCTTGCTCTCCCTTAATTCTCTCATATTCTGACGAGGGCCCCACTCAGGGGCTGATCTTGGGGGTCCCGGGACCTCCCCAAGGAGCAGGAGCCTTCGGGGGCCCATGTTGCCTCCTCCTTGCCCTGGTTTTTCGGGGCCTCCCGTGCCTTAGCGCTGGCGCGGGGGCTCATCCCCGCAGCCCCCCCTGGCTGGGGGCACCCCCGGAGGCTGCCGAGGCCCTTTTGGGGGGACAATTTAATTTAATTAATTTAAAAACTTATTTATGGTGGAGCCTCCCCCTGGGGCGCGCTGGCGTTGGTGACGGGTGGCCTTGGGTGGTGGCCGGGGGGGTGCTCGGCTCCAGGGGGATGGAGGTTTGGGGGGTGTGTCCCAGAGCTGTGCCTTTGGGGGGGTTTGGGGGGGCTCTGGGCTGGGTGCTCCCAGAGGGGTGGCAGGCTGGGGAGTGGAGGGGAGCGTGAGCAGGGGCTGGGCCCCCCCCGCCTTGTGCACAATGCTCCTGTGTCCCTACGTCCCCAAATTCTGGTGACCCTGTCCCCATGCCCTCCTCCGTCCGTGCTGTCCCCCCCCCCCCCCGGCCCCAACTGCCACAGCCCCGTCCCCATGCCTGGATCCCTGTGGTGTCCCCATCCCTGGGCCCATGTCCCCAAACGCCCCAGCTTGTGTCCCTGTGCTGTCTCTGTCCCCTTACCCCCCTCAACCGCCCCAGCCCTTCCGATCAATGCCCAGGTTTGTCCCCATGTCCCAACTGTCCCAGGCCATGACCCTATTCTCATGCCCAAGGTCCCGGTGCCCGAGCACCCGTGTCCCCCTGTCCCCGCAGATGGCCTTTACCTGCCGTGTCCCCGGTGTGAGGCCCTGGCTCCTGGCTCCCGCGGTGGGGGTTTGGGGCCCCAGCTGCCCCGTGCCTCAGTTTCCCTCTGCCACCGGGCACCCACTTGTGCCTGTGTCCCCAAGGTGGGGACCCTTCCCCTCCCAGCCTCCCCACCCCGGGGACCTCACCACGAGGCCACGGCACCCCCGGAGCTCCAGGCCAGGTCCACACTGGGGCAAAAGCATCACCAAAAGAGCCGGCGTCCTCGCGGGGCGGCCATCAGCCCAGGCGTGCCACGAGAAACACCTCTTGTATTGACCACGGCGCTGCGATACAGCGCGGAGAGGCCCTTCCCGGGGGGTCCCCGTCCCACCGACGTCCCCCCCCCAAACCCTGTCCCACGTGGCGGGACCCCCCCAACCCCCCCGAAACGGACTCTATAAGTATGGACACCAAACACCAAGAAGGAAGGGAAGGAGCCAGGTGGGAGAGGGCAGGGGGACGCGGCGGCTGGGGGGCGCGGGGGGGCTGGGGGGGTCGCGCGGCGGGGACACGATCGGCGGTCCCCCCACCCTGCGGCCCCACTCTCGGCGGGGAGCCGGCTCTGGCCTCGTCCCACCGCCGCTCCCGGCAGGCGCCACTGTCCACGGCGCCCACGCGGAGGGTCCCCATCGTCCCTGGAGGGGCTCAAACGTGCGTCTGCATCCGCCTCTGCAGGGGCCGGCTGGGGTCTGAGTTTTGGGAAGAAGACTGGGAGTGATGGGAGGAGGAGGCGGAAGCCTTGCTGGCCTTGTCGAACTGCACGTAGCCGTCCTGCTTGCCGCTGCTGCTGATGCTGCTGTCGCACTGGGTGTCGAGGAAGGAGCTGCTGTCGCTCATGGAGCCGCGCTGGAACTCTCGATGGCCCATGCCCAGCACGAAGCGCTGGCTGTAGTCGTAGAGGCGGCTCTGCCCGCTCAAGGTGCTGTAGATGTTGGTGAAGGACATCCCGGTGGGCACCCGCTGCTTGCTGGCGGGGCGCAGGTCCGCCGGGCAGCCCGACAGCGAGATGGTGGGGGTGGAGTGGTGCTCCTTGAAGGTGTTCACGCTGTAGTAGCCGTTGGTGGGGTCCTGGGGGGGGTGGGAAAAGGCGGGGGGGGGGGGGGCAGGTTGGTGGTGCCCACCACCCGGCTCATCCACCCATGAGGACGCTCTCCCACCACCCAACCCCTCCTGCCCGCAGCATCAGTGTCCTTGCGGGCCACCAATGCGTCCCACTCGGCTCAGCCCCCCCTCCAAATTGGGGCAGGGGGAGGCATGGGTGCCCCTTGCACCCTGCCAGCCTGGCACGCACCTTCTTCTTATCCCCCAAGGGACGCTGGGACCAGGAGACAGCACCGGGGGTACCGGAGCATCGCTCCCTGCGCAGGGACAGGGATGTTGGAAGGAGCAATGCTGGGGGAGGGACAAGCTGATCCCGCCCTGGCATCTCACCCTGGGATCTTGCCTTGGGATCCCGCCCTGGGATCCCGCCCTGGGATCCCTCCCTGCGCAGGGACAGGGACGTTGGAAGAAGCAACGCTAGGGGAGGGACAAGCTGGTCCTGCCCTGGGATCTGCCCTGGGATCTGCCCTGGGATCCCGCCCTGGGACCCGCCCTGGGGGGGGGGCCCCCTGGGATCTTGCCCTGGGATCTTGCCCTGGGATCCCGCCCTGGATCCCGCCCTGGGACTTGCCCTGGGATCTCGCCCTGGGATCCCGCCCTAGGATCCCACTCTGGGATCTTGCCCTGGGATCTTGCCCTGGGATCCCGCCCTGCACAGGGATGGGTGCTCAGCACCCCGGGGTGCAGCCGCCTCGGCTGTGTGCCGCAGCCCCTCCTGCAGGAGGGACCCGGCGGGGGCTTTGAGCCACATCTGCCCCACGGGGCTGGGGACGGGGCGGGGGGGGGGGGCGTATCCCCAGGGTCCGGCTCACCTTCAGGTTTTGAAACTCCTTCTCCTCTTCCTTCAGCACCTCGAGCTGCTTCAGCACCGAGTCCTGCTGGAACTCCCCCCGGTCCATCTAGGAGAGGGCGAGGCGGGGGTCAGCGTCCCCCGCGCACCCGCTGGCCCCCACCCCGGGGCTGCGTTGGCCCCACGCCGCGGGGGGGGAGCCCCCCCCCCTTGCCCAGGGGGGGGGGCACCCCAGCCGGGTGGCTGCCAAAAGCCACGCGACTCCCTGGGTTACAAGTTTGGGGTCCCCCCCCACCCCGTTTAGGACTAGAAAGGCCGGGCTGACGTGGACGGTGAATTATTTAACTCTGCTTCTGCGAGGGATGGGGCTGCACCCCCCACCTGCCCAACCCCCCCCCCCCCCAAAAATCTCTTTTCTTTTTTTTGTTTTTCCCTTCTTTTCATCCTTCCCTCCTAAGCTGAACTCCACCAACCTCCAACAATCCCAGTGAGGTTCTGGCATTGCCACGACACTCTAATTAACATAAAACCCTTCATTTTTTCTTCCCCCCCTCGTCCCCCTCCCCGCCAGATGCTGGCTCATCTCAAAAGATTTATTTGCATCCCGGAGGCTTTGCCCACCCGGCCCTGCCGGCGCGGCTGGGACCTGTGCCGGCCCCGCGGGTTGGGAGGGGTGGGGGGGCTGGGGAAGCTCCTTTGGATTTGGTTTGAGTCCATTTTTGCTCCCGCTGCCCCGGCGCAGACCCCCGGCCATGGATGCTGTGCCCCGACGTGCTGCCTCCCCCGCCTCGCTCCGCCTCATTAATTTTCCTTTGAAGGCTGACCGCCATCGGGGCGGGGGGGCAAGGTACACCTTAATTAGACCACGGCTTTAATTACCCTTCCTTCAGCAAGGTGAGGTTGTGCAGAAGCCCAATAATTCCCCCCCGCCAATTCCTCGGCTGCCTTTTTTCTCTCTCCTCCCGTATTCCTTGCGCGCCTCCAGCTGGGTTCCCTGCCCCGGCGCTGGGCTCGCAGTCGCCCTGATCACAGCCCCAAATCAGCCCGAAAATTCCCTTTTATCACCTAACTTCTCCTCTCCCTTTTAAAATGGTAAGTGGCTGTGGAAATTCACCCCGCAGCGCTTTCTGTTCGTCTTCTGAAAGCCTTTGATACGGCGATTAAATGCAATAAATTAAAGTACCTGAGCTTTCCTCGGGAAAAAAAAAAAAAAAAAAGCCTGTAACAGCCATTGATTTACCAAGGTAAATACAAGGGTCACCAAGGATTAAATTCAACGCAGATAAAATGGTACGTGGAGGGGGTGAGGGTTTTTTTTTCGCTCTGCCGGCGCCCGCCAGCCCCAGCGACACCCTAAATCCCCTACGGCACCGCCGCCCGAGCAGGGATGGGGCCGCACGCAGCCGTATTAAACCCATGGCAGGGGTTTTGCAGGGCCCGGCTCAGACCGAAAAGGAGAAGCCGCTGCGTCTCCTGGGACCTGGCTGGGGGGTGGCGTGGGTGGCTCGGGCGGGCAAACTGGAGCTGGAGAGGGGCAAGAGCGGGCGAGACGCAAGGGGAGGGTCCTGCCGCTGGCAAAACCGCCCCAGCGTTACTAAGTTGGGCTCGACGGGGTATTTTAAGGCGTTTTATGGTGCTTCTCGCGATGCTGATTGGCGCCGTCTTGGCAGGGCGCCGGGGGTCCGGCGGCACCCTGCGGATTTGGGGGCTGCAGTGAGCCCGTGCGCCGTCAGAGGGCACCGAGCCCCGCACGAGGGAAGCGCGGGGTCCGTAGAGCGCCATCGCATCGCGTCCTTCCCAATTCCCCCGTTCCCGCCGGTCATTAGCGTGACCCTTATTAAAGTTTGCGGGGCGGATTAGCCCTGATGCCATCTCGTGCCGGGAATTAGCGGGCGGCGGGACGCTTCTTCGTTTGCCGGCCTCCCTCCACCATCACTGGGTAACGGATGGAAGTTAACGAAAGTTAACGCCATTACCACGATTAATGGGGATTATGACTGTGGGGGGAGAGGGAAATAGGTGAAAAAAGAGACCAGAAATGTCCAAGTGCGTGGCCATGAGCCGCCTTCGTGCTCGTGGATGCCGGCACAGGCGCGGGACGCTCCAGAGCATTTTTCCAGAGCCGTGGTTTTCTCCAGCTGGGCTCCACCACCGACGCGCTTTGGTCCTTTGGCCGCGTTGCTGCCGTGCAGGCGGCTGGTGCTAAAGCCGCCCGTTAGCGGCGTGTGCCCACCATTCCCCCTCCTGCCAGTGCTGCCGAATCCAAGGGCCCGGCTCGATCCCAGGAATATCGTGCCAGGACTTAATCCTGCTTGGCAGCGCTGGGCGCCAGCAGCCTTTGCCATCCCAAGATCCGTGCACATCACGGTCGGGCATTCCGGTTGCGGTGTAAAGCCCGTTCCCCGTTTCCCACGCCCAAACCTCGCTGGTCCCTCCTGGACCGACGCCGCTAAGGGCCGTGACGAACTACAGCCATCATCACCACCGCTTCGTGCCTCAGTTTCCCCTGCTGCAATAGAGTGCCCCCCACCCCCCCGGTTACGAAGCATCGCATCGGCTTCGCTGCGCTGGCTCCTGCCATGGAGGGAGTGTGTCCCTGCGAAGCCAAGTGCCGGCTCAAGGTCACTCCAGGCAGGGAAACGGCGCTTAAATGATGGAACTAGCGGCCAGCTCCAGCGCTGCCTCATCCTCTGCCCGCTGGAACCCTCCCTCGTTTCACGCCGCCAAATGAGCTGGGCTCTCGAATCCGACAGAGCGGATATTAAATCCTTTTGCTTTCATTAGCGGAGACAATATGGTTTTTTTAAAAGGCTGCTCCCTCCGGAGCTGCCGGCCGGGTCCCGGAGCATCCAGCCCTTCCTGGCAGGCTGGAGGGCGAGGGGCCTCCCCCCGCCACCCCGCACCGTGGTTAATTAGAACGTTTCCCGCTCGCTGGGTAATTGGGTGCCACTCAGAAACTCGCGTGGGTCAAACCCTGCCGGGGCGAGGGATGTTGTTTAATGGATTCCCAAGGCGGCGCTTCCCCCGCTCCCAGTGGGACCGGCTGCCGGCAAGGAAACAAGCACACAAATAAAAAAAACTCCGCTGGGATTTCCCACCCGAACGGGGGGTTATCGCCTTCCAACACCGGCTCCTGCCTCCACCGCCCGGCGACGCCAGCTGCCACCGAGTGCCTGCGCCGTCCGTCCCAACGCCCCGGGGTGAAGCTGTGTCACCTCATCCCACTTCTCCCCAAATGTTGCTTTTTGGACGGGGGAAGGCAGTGGCAGAGCGTCCCGCCAGCCTTCGCCCAGCCTTCTTCCCTTCCCGGGAGCTTGCTGCGGCAGACGCCCGCTTCTCCGTGCTCCCACGGCGTCGGGCTGGATGCCCACCAGCACCAGTTACCCCCAAAGCTGTTACTGGCCTTGAGACAGCTCAGTCCCGGGCGATGCCTACGTAGATGCCTAAACCCCATGGTGGCCCAGCTCCGCTCCGAGCCACGAGCTGCAAAGCTCCCCAATGTTCTCATTTATTTTTTTTTTAACGTGGCTTCTTCTCCCTGGCTGGAGGAGGCACGGGCTGGCTGGCCTGGTGCTGTGCCCAAGCTGCTTCCGCCGCAGATGCTGGTGCCACTGGGAGACGTCGGCTGCGTGTGCCCCGAGCCTCCCGGGCCAGGTCGGATGCTGTGGAGGTGCAGCCCAGGTCTGACCCAGGCGGATGGCCCCGGGGTAAGTGGAGATAAGCCTGTACCTGCCAGCTCGGGGGGTTGCTGGTGCTTCCCAGCGCTCAGCGGCACCGGCTGCTGGGTGCTCGGAGCGTTTCTGGGGGAGAAAGGCAGAGAAAATGGTGCCATGACAGCTGGGCTGCAGGTAGAGATGAGCCTCACCCTCAATTTCACCTCTGATTTTTTTGATTCTTCCTCTTCCGTGGGGATCTGAGCTGAGGTCCTGAGTGGAAAACGTATCCGGTGTCGCTCTGCGGGCTGTGAACAAACTGGGAAACATCCCTCGGAGCAGAGGGATGGGTTTCAAGATGGGGATGGGAAAGAAAGGTGAGCAAGGAAAAGATCATCAACCTCTCTGCTGGGTGGGTTATTTTGATGGTTCCACCCCAAATATGAACCAAAGGCAATGCCTGGGGCTACCTGGCTGCGCTGGACCCCCTTTGACTTGGGATGCTCTCGCCTGCTGGTCACTTTGGGATCGTCTCTCTCATGATTGCTCCTGGCAGTGGGGACGGCTCCTTTAGGATCATCAGTCCCATTTCACAGATGAGAAAACTGAGGCAGGGAGCCCAATCAGCCAGGTGTAGACCCCAGCCCCCAGCCATGACAGCAGAGTCACAGACCAGGCTCGGCCGAATTGGCGTGCCGACGCAATGCACCCTGAGGAGAGGGAAAGTGGCTGTTGTCATTTATTTTTTTTTTCCAGGTTCAGACCCTTTAACAGGCTCTTTTGCCTCCAGCTGCGGCTGCTGTTTGTGTTCTGGTCCCCGCGGGCTGGCAGCCTTTCCCCGCCCGTAGGCAGCGCCTGGCAGAGCAGCTAACAGAATCAGACAGAATCAGACAGAATCCCAGCATGGCAGGGGCTGGAAGGGCCCTTGGGAGCTCCCCCAGTGCCACCCCCCTGCCCAAGCAGGCTCACCCAGAGCAGGGGGCACAGGACAGCGGCCAGGCGGGGGTTGAAGATCTCCAGAGAAGGAGACTCCACAGCCCCCCTGGGCAGCCTGGGCCAGGGCTCGGGCACCCTCACAGTCAACAAGTTCTTCCTCCCGTTCAACTGGAACCTCTTCTGCTTCAGGTTGTGCCCATGGCCCCTTGTCCTGGCGCTGGGCACCACTGGGAAGAGTCTGGCTCCGTCCTCGTGACCCCCACCCTTGAGATATTTGTAGGTGGTGATGAGATCCCCTCTCAGCCTTCTCTTCTCCAGGCTGAACAAGCCCAGCTCCCTCAGCCTTTCCTCCTAGGGGAGATGCTCCAGTCCCCCCATCATCCTTGTTGCCCTCCTCTGGACTCTCTCCAGGAGTTCCTCATCTTTCTTGAACTGGGGAGCCCAGAACTGGACCCAGTGCTCCAGGTGGGGTCTCCCCAGGGCAGAGCAGAGGGGGAGGAGAACCTCCCTCGCCCTGCTGGCCACGCTCCTCTGAATGCACCCCAGGATGCCATTGGCCTTCTTGGCAACAAGGGCATATTCCCTGGAGGGTTTAAAAGCTGGGCAGATGCGGTGCTTAGAGCCAGGCTTTAGTGGTGGGATGGCAGGGTTAGGGGAATGGTTGGGCTCGATGATCTCAAAGGGCTTTTCTAACTTAAACCATTCCATGATTCTCTATTTGTGCTCCTCTCCATGGCTCATGGCCAGCTTGTCGCCCACCAGGACTCCCAGGTCCCTCTCCGCAGAGCTGCTTCCCAGCAGGTCAGCCCCCAGCCTGTACTGGTGCCTGGGGTTCAACCTCCCCAGGTGCAGCATCCAACGCTTGCCCTTGGTGAACTTCATCAGGTTCCTCTCCGCCCAACTCTCCAGCCTGGCCAGGTCCCGCTGGATGGCAGCGCAGCCTTCCAGCGTATCAGCCACTCGGGGAGACGGCGCTGAGACAATGTGAACATATGCAAATCAGCCAGCGTGACGTGTCTCCTAAGGTGTTAATGAATTTATAGATGCATGAATAATTATTTGTGAAAAGCACGGAGAGCTGCGGAGGTCACAGATGGCTGGAGAATAACAAATGTGATCGTGTTGAGCGGGGGAAAGAAGAGTCGCGCCGGCAAGGCTCCGGCAAGGCAGAGGCGCCGCGGGGAAAGCGAGGAGCGACGGCACCATCCGTGGTGCAGAGGGTGGCTCTCCGCTCCCGAAACCTGGCAGGAGCAGGTCAGGCCAGGCCAGACCTTGGCCAAGGGTGCGGGATGGGGAGCGAAAAGGCTGCTGCGACGCAGCGAGGTGCGGAGCTGCTTGCGAGCGTGGCCTGCGTTTTGTTGACATCTGCATTAATGGTCTCGCCGCGCGAGCACCCGGCGTGTTAATGAAATTTGTAGTTGATATTAAACAGCAAGGTGTTACCAACGTTGTTGAGGGCGAGGAGATCATTTCAAAGGACGCCGGTGAGGTTGAACCCGGGCTGGGAACATCACAAGAAGTTTAGGGAAGGCGACTGAAGAAGCGGCGGGGGAAATAATGCTGGTACGGGGCGGAGGGAGAGAATGGAAGCCTTGGGGTGAGGGTAGGGACCAAGCAAGGGGTGCTGTGTGGTGCCCCCTGCTCCTGCTGGGGAGGTCTCATCGCCGCTCCTGAGCAAGGGTGAATTTTTTTAAACTTGCTCCATCATTTCATTGGCAAACTCGAAGCCTCTTGTTAGGAATCTGGGTCTCTAATGGCTGGAGGAGGACGCTCATACGGGCTGTTGGAAACAGCAGGGAGGGGGATGAGGGTGGGCAGGCGTCCTCAGGGGCTCCGGGGAGGTATCTGCTGGGAATGCTCTTGCCGAGGGTGGATGAGGATGGGGAGGCTCCGGTCCAGGTAGGGGAAGGGGCTTTGATGTCTTCTCCCTGCCAGGTAGGGTGTCCCGACCAACATCGGGGTCAGAGACTACAGACCACCTCTTCCAACCTCCTGAACAGCGTTGAGCCAACGACGTTATTTCCAACTGATGTATCTTTAGGAAAAGTGCCTGGATTTGGCCAGGAGAGGGAGGGAGTCACCAGGCTGTTATGCTCTGTCATGTTGTACCCAAAAGCGCTCGACTTTGCCCACCCTGTTGGCACTTAAACAGCCCCTTTACACCGTCCTGTGACCGGGGCGCCTCTCAGAAGTCTTGCTGATGAGCTAAAACACACAAGCTCTGTAAACTTCTCCCCGTAAGGCGTTTTTTTCCTGGCTAGCAAATAAATGTCATTTATTGTCATTTTGTTCCACACTGGTTCTATCCTGCCAGCTTCTTTATCGAAATGTGCACGGCACAGCCCCGCGCTGCTCCGGGACCAGCCCCATCAAGGACACGCGTGGATGGGAAATCACCTCCTGGTGAATAATCAAGGCAATTCCCGCCCCCCCCCCCCCGATGCCTTGCGGGGTCCTGTGCCTGGCCTCCCACGCCCATCCTCTTCCTCATTTACTCGTCAGTGGCAAACGTTCCTCGTACAGCTCCTCTGCTGAGGCTTCGTGCTTCCAGCCTGGGGGCTGAGGTCTTGAGCAGCGTCTGGGTTGATCTCAGCCCTTCCTTTGGCAGCCAGACCTGGGCTTGGTGCTGTTGATCGCTGCCTATACAGATGGTGGTACAGGGTCCTATGGAGAGGAAGGTCTCATTCCCCTTCATCTCAGCAGACTGCTCCAAACCCGAGTTGCAGCCTCCTCTGCCCTTCCACCGAGCGAAGCCTTGCAAGTCCCACCGTGGATTTGCAGACTCCTCGGGGCAAAGCCCTACTGGGAACGAAGGGTCTTGCACAGAAACCTCAGCAGTGCTGGGATAAGACGTCAGATCCTCCTGCCTTCTCATTTTGAGGCTCCCTTGCTGTCCACGTGCACCGCCAGACATCGGTTTTGCCCGCCCCATGGTCCTCAGCCTTGCCTTCCCCCCTGGGAATTCATCAAACAGCTTTTGTAGGCAGGGCATGTAAGTGCTGCCCAAAAACAGGAGGGTTCGAGCAGGAAAAAGCCACCCAGCAGCCTAGAAAGCAGCCTCCAGCCTCTTCAATCCCTTCTTCCCCTCCTATCTGCTCTTTTGTTTCATGGCCACTCGCCTTTCTTTGCCTTTTGTTTGGCTTCTGTTTACCACCAACGACGTGGCACCAGTCAGACAAAGCAAACTGGGGCTGAGACGCGGTGACACCAGGCGAGAGGAGCAAGGATGTGCCGGGGCTGAAGCTGGATGTCCTGGGATCTCAATCGTTGGCGCCCAACCCCGCCTGCGTCATTGGGTCCCGTTGGGCACAGGCAGCGCCCTCGGGAAGGCGACGCCTCCCTGGTTCTTACAGAGCCAGCCCCAGGCTGGCCCCCCACCCCCGGCGTTAGCAATCTGCACCCAACCGCGGGCACAGACATTATTTTTGCACGTGTAACTGTAAATTGCATCCAGGAGAGCGCGGTGCTCGCTGGCTAATTAACTCATTATTATATTGTGCTCACCTATTGCACGTCTACTTGCGGTTTGCAGCTCTTTCCCCACGCGAGGTGGCAAATTTGCCTTGCAATTAGCCCTGCGGGCAGCGGGGCTACTGCAATAAACCTCTCCCAGCTCTCCCTCCTCATTAGCAAAGTTTCACTCGAGGAGCTTTTATGGCAGGAGAATGCGTATCTCAAGAGTGAGGTTTTTTGGAAGAGGAGCTTTGCCGTGAGTGGGGATTACGGCACTGAGCTACATGTGCCTGGGCTCATTATCGTCAAACTCTTACCCAGGGTAATTGCTTACGGGGAGAAGAAGTAAATCCTTACCATCAGCTGCTTGATGGTTGGGTGCTCCTCCGTCTCCCTGCCCGAGGCCGGCTCCTTGTGCACGATCTCCACGCGGATATCGTTCTTGGCAGAGACCACACCTTTCAGATCTGGGCAAAGAGCGAGATGGAGAAGGGATGAGGCAAAGGCCATCGCGGAGCATCCTCGGGGACCCGACCGATGGCCGAGGACGTCCGGCAACACCGGGGAAAATGAACCCTGGCTCAGCAAGTGCATCTGAGAGTTGGGGGGGGGGGTGGGGTGGCAATGTTTGCGTTGCTGTAAGACATGGGCAAAACCTTCACCTCCAGGGAGCTGAGGTTCCTATTTTAATTCCTTTGGGAGCTTGGGTAGTCTCTGCCATGCTCAGGGTGCTGTTAACAGGGGCTGGGCTGCAGCGGGGCTGCTCAAAAGATGGAATACTGCTCCTGAGGGAGGCGCCAGCTCTTCCCTGCTGCTGGGAAGCCCCTGAGAAAAGCCTTCCCTGGGTTTGGGGTGCAGATTCATATGAAAAAGGCCAAGCAGCGAACAAAGACATAACCAGGGCTTTGGGAATGACAGAAATCATCCCTGGCTGCTGCTTTCATGCAGGGCAAGGAGAAATATTTCTGGAGAGAGTCTCTGCCTTCCCTGAAGGTGTCAGGCATGCTTTGAAGAAGTCGTTTTAGCAAAATGAAACCAAAGACACCGAGCAGCAGGAGCAGAAATGGCCAGGTGAATCCGCGATGAAAAGCAGTGATGGATGCAAATCTGACCAGCGAGATCTAAACAGCTCCCAGCTTTGAAGCCGGGCTTCAGCCTCCGATCTGGCTCCCACCTGCCGGGACGGCTGCGCCAACCCTCCCGCACCCAGAACGGCCTTCAGCCGCTGGGCTCCTCAGATCTGCCTCCAGCCAAGGAACCGCACCGACTCAGTCCAGCAAGGGCTGGACCACGCAGGAGCGGGTGGCTTTATCTGTAAACCAAACCGAATCACGAGACCGGCTTAGAATCATAGAATCATGTAATGTTTTGGGTGGGAAGGGACCCCCAGAGGTCACCCAGCCCAACCCCCCTGCAGGAGCAGGGACACCTTGAACCACATCAGGTTGCTCACAGCCCCGGCCAACCTGGCCTGGAATGGTCCCAGGGATGGGGCCTCCACCCCCTCTCTGGGCAACCTGTTCCAGTGTTTTACCACCCTCATTTCTTCCTTATATCCAGTCTAAAATCTTGAAGCTCCAGCCTTGAATTAATCCGTCTCAGCATCCCCTGCCCTCGATAGCTGCAGCCCTGCTGTCACCCACGGACCCCTCCAAGTCTCGGGGTGCAAGGCAAAGTGTTTCGCTGGGAAGCTGCTACTGCGCCTTTTTTTTTTTTTTTCTTGCTGGGATCACGTTCCTGGTGCCGGAGCCTCCACCTTTAATCACAAGAAGCTAATTACTGTCTTGCACATCCTCTCCCAGGAGTGCTCCCCCTTAAATAACTCTGGGCCGTTAAGTCACCAAAGATACAACAACAGATGTGCAGTAAAGTCTTTTTTTTTTTTGCTTTTCCAGAGCCTCCAGGCTCAGCGTTGTCTGCACCCGGTGCATATATTTTGCTGCATCTCCCCAAAGCAAGGCCAGGAATGCCCCCCCCCCCCCCCCCCCCCCCGGTGTCATTCGTTGCAGTCGGCGGCCGGTTGCAGCCGTCAGGAGATGCCTTCTCCAGAGTCACTGCCGGGTCACCTTGTCCCATCCACCGGGAGCTGTCCCCGCAGCCCGCCGACGGGTTTCCTTTGCAGGTTGTTGGTTTAAACGATGCAACAACGTGCCGGTATTCATCCTGGGAGAGGAATCTGCAGTCATCCTGGTAGGGAACGAGCCCTTCTTCTGATATCAAAGTGCTTCGCTGGTCCCATCACTCCCGAGCTGCTCTCTCCAATACCCCTGCTGATTTCACCCCACTAACCGTGATGAGAAGTCCTTTCCTCGCCTTCTCAGCCCCGTGTTTCTACCTCCCTAACACCCACCTGCCCCTGGAGATAGCGGCCACAGCATCCAGTTTGCATTAGCACCTGCAAAACTGGGATAGAAGCCCTTCGCCCCGGGACAGCCAGGTCCTCCCCTGCAGGGTTTTGCACTGTGAGGGTCACTCGGGGGCTGGTTTAGCTGCTGATGATCCCAGCTCCCCCGAAAACCAAGGAGGGACCCTGTTTTCACAGCTCCAAGTGGCTTTTGGAGCCACGTGGTGGGGGACCAAGCAGGACCCCCTGCTCCCTGCATGGATCTCAGGCTGGGGAACCCCACCTGCACCCAGGATTCGCTTCGTTAGCACCACGGCATCCCCGCTCCTCTCAAGTGGCAGCCCCGGCGAGCAGCCGGCAAAGCTTCTGTTTCCGAGCTGGCATCCCCGGTTGGATCCGGCTCTCCGGAAAAGGTCGAGCTGTTCCTCCTCCTCTTTCACTTTGGGGAGGGAAGGGAGACCCAGGGCAGGGATCTTTGCTGATCTCTTGGATGATCTCTTCCTGCTCGCTTGCTCCGATCCCAAAGCGAAGTACCAAATAAGCCTTGTGGGAAGCACAGGGACGCGTGCTCTGGTCCGGGGATGCTGTAGCCCTCTCCCCAGAGCTTGGCAACCGGCACCTTCCACTGCAGGAGGAGCTGAAGAAGAGCAGTGGTGCAGCGAGCACGCTGGGAAGATGCCCAGACCCAGCAGCTCGTTGCGTATCGGAGACCAAAAAGTCCTTTCTGAGTGGGACAGCACTGGAAGCACAGCGGAGGAAAGGGACTTCAAAGAGCGCCGTGCCATCATGTCCCCGGTTCCCTCTTCCCAGTACACATCCTCCTAGCCCTGCCAAGGAAAATGCCCCTTCTTCCTGATTTACCACTGGGAATCCAAGGGGTGAATCACGCAAGGGGATTTGGGTAGGATGGAGTTGTCCCCTCCGGGAAGGACAAGACCTGCCCATCCTTTCACGCTTCCAGCTTGTGAGAGACTCTAAAACCTGGCACTCGCACCACGTCTTTGCTCTGTTGTCATGGCATTAGTGGCAAATTGCAGGTCCTGTAACGAACCCCGTGCCATCTGGTTACATCAACTAAAAGGAAGATAATGAACCACATGCTCTCCCCTGCTCCGAATGACGCGGCGGGAGGAAAGCACGGCCGATGACATCCAGCCATCGACACGCTAACACGCCTTGGCCCTGCCTTCTTCAGGCGCTCCAATCGTCCATCCTTGCTGAACGATCTCTGCAGCATTGAACTGGCCTGCTCTTGGGTCCCGTCCATCAGCAGTGCTCCCCCAAAAACAAGGCTAATGACCGCCCCCCCCATTTAATGTGTTAATACTTGCTAATGGAGGCCACAAGAGTTCAAAAAAACCAGGGAGAGGCATCATTATTGCTCTTAAAATTAAACACATTTCTGCCGCGGGAGGCCGTGCATTCATATCCAAATCCAAGCGGAGCCTGGTGTCTTTGATTGCTTTGCAAATGATCAAGAGGGGGGAAATAAAAAGAAAACAACTGGGTTTTCTGGCACACACACAGAGAGAGCTTGGCATCCAGGCATCTGTACCACGCGTCTCCCAAGCCGGGAGTGCCGCCGAGTGTCTCCTCTTCTCCCCCGTGGCCTGAGATGTTCCAGACAATCACGCTCTTCTCCCTGGTGGTTTGACGCCTTTTCATTTAGCCAAGGATCCTCCTCCTTTAATTTCCCGGTGTCTTCTTAATGAGGCAACACGATGCCACACCGTTTACCCCTCCTTCTCCTCTACCTGCGTCTCTCATGGCGGTTTAACTTGTATTCCCACCGCAGCCCGGCTTCAAAACCCACACGTCCCACGCAAAACCCCTCAGCTGGCTGCAATTTCCCACTAGGAAATATGCATTTTATGACGAGAAAAATGGAATTGAACCAGAAGCAGAACAGAGAGCACAAATCGAGGAGGGGTATTGAGCAGTGACGTGGCATGGCAAGGATGCTTCTCCCTCTTGGACATCAGGATTTCTCCAAGGGAGGGGTTAAGAGCAGGTCCCTTTGCAATCCCTTTGCCCCCAGGACACCCCTGCACGCCCCGCGAGCTGCCCGTGGGATTAGCATTTACCCTGGGATGCTTTTCCACATGCTCCAAAACCCTTTCCCTTCCCCGCAGGGCTGCTGTTAGCAGCCGAGTGGCGCTGAGCATTTGGTAGACCAACGTGCGGAGCAGATGGTGCCGGTGCTGTGTCAGTAAATTCAGCTTCAAATTCCTTTGTGACCCATTCTATTTACCCCCCCCACCCCCACCCCCCCCGCAAGGTTTTAGCCCCAGCCCTGCCCGAAGGGATGCGGCGGGGCCAGGGGAGACACTTACTCCTCTGGGAGCGGGCGCAGCAGAAGGCGACGATGGTGGCCATCAACACCAGGAACGCCACGCCGGCCCCCACGGCCACTCCGATGATCACCGCCATCGGCACTGACTCTGCAAGAGGAAGGAGAGGGAGAATGAAGCCGGGATGAAGGTCGGAGAGGGGGCTTTTCCCCCAGGGACCCACCCCCAGCTACTGGAAAGAGGCTCAGCGATGAGCCCTGGGGAGGGTTTTGGGGCCAAATGGACCTCCTTCCCCGCTCCCTCATCCCTGCGTGGGTGACGCCGGCAACTTGTGCAAACCCTGATCTCTCTGTGCCTCAGTTTCCCCTGGGAGGGAGAGAAGAGGAGGGAGCCAGAAGAGCGGGTTAGCAGCGGCTCTCGGCAGCACCCTGTGGGTTAATGAGTATTTCTAAAGGATGAAAGGTGCAAAAGAAGTGGGTGTGATTATTAAGAAAGAGAAATGGCTGGGAGAAAGGTTAGGGCTGGGATGGAGGGATGGAGCCGGGCAGGCGGCTCAGCTGTCTTGGCTGAATTAACCCAGGAGCCATCATCCACAGCCTCTGCCCGGTTCATAGCCCAGTCTCCTGCTTCCTCCCTTGGCTTTACCAACTCTGCCATCCTTCCCCGAGCCCCTGCGGCTGCCACGGACTGGGACGGGGAGGAGGAGCAGAGGCCGGGGGCTGCGGTGGGCGAGGGCTGCGGGGCGGGGGTGTGCAGCCCCGGAGCAGAGCTTCCCGCGGAGCAGGGGTTACGCGCTCGCCTCCTTCTCCTACAATAACTTTGTCGCTGGGTTCCCGGCGGGGATTTCAGCCGGCGGCTCAGCCAGGAAAGCTGATTTATTTGCGCAGATCCAGGCAGCCAGCTTGCGAGGTGCGGGGAGGGGAGAATATGAGATCGCGTTTACGGCGAGAGGGTCAGATTTGCAGCCCAAGAGCCTTGTTATCTCCCCGCTCCGTTCCTCCGGTCCCTCAACGCTCAGCTCCCGCTTACCGGCGAGTGTTGGGTCGGTGCCTGCTCCCTGGATTATTGCCAGGCAGCAGCGGGCAGCGCTCCCACTCGCAGGGCACCAGAGCTGGGGGTACCACAAATGGTCTTCGGTGGCTGGGATGACGAACCGCACCCCAAAGACCCTCTCCCCAAAAGCAGCAGATACCTATTGTTCCCCATTCCTGTGCTTTCGAAGCACCCCGTAGGCTCTCGTGAACCCACGGCGGGCAAAAAGAGGGGTAACCCTTTCCAGGATGGCTGGCTAAGCCGGGCGAGCATGTCCTCACCCCCTTCCTGCACATCTCCAACGCCTGTTTTCTCCTTGGGGCCCCTGCCTTGCAAATGGCTGGGATGAATCTAGGGAAAAAGATGGATGCAGAGAGGTGGCTCTCCTTCCTCCTTGCCTGTGTGGGTGGGGAACGTGAATGCTGTTGGGCCACGGGGCCATGGGGACACATGGGTGACCTAGCTGAGAGGCCGAGCCCGGCCGCCCGATGGCTGGCACTTGACTGGGCGATTCGGAAACCATTTCTCGTTTTCCACTGGTGTGGAGCTGGTGTTGACCACAAATTTCATCCTGGACCTGAGCTCATCGATCCTGCCTGTGCCTTTCAGCCTTCCTAAGGGCACGCCTGCTTACTGGTGGGACTGGGAGTAGTCGTAATTCCACCAGCATCTTTCCCGTCTAGTCAGCAAAGGGTTTCATCATTGCTCTCTAATCCCAGCTGGGGCAGGGGAGTTATAAAGCCACTTCGTTACCCTTCAGCAGTGGCCATGGGGCTTCGTGGGTCCTGAGCCCTAATTTAGGAACTGCAGGGTGATAAAAAAAATGGTGCTGGTTGAGTTTAGCCTCTTCTGCTCCCACTTGCTCGCAGAAGAGCCTTTGGTCGCCCCCACTTAGCTCGTTGTGATTCGGCTGGTGGTTTAGGGTGGTGCTCTTCAGTTGCTGGCTTGCTCATGAATCTTCTGCCTGGGCCACTGGTGCGGTGACTCCTGGGCCACCAAAGCTGCCAAGAACACTGACCATGGCCAGAGCCCCATGAGTGCTCTGCACCTTTGGAGCTCAGGTCGCTGATGCTGGAGCTGGTCTCAGCTGCACCAAGGAGCTCATCCTAAAACCAGCACCCTCCAACGCCCCAGTTGAGCCACAGCAAGAAGAAATTGGGATTTTTTCTTCTCTGGATAGCCCAGGGCCACCTGCTAGGCAGTGCTCCTGCCGACAGTGGTAACTCATGGGGTTTTTTTGGCTCTCCCAGGGGAATAAACAGCGAAAGGGTGAGGAGCCAGGAGCCCAGGGGCCCTGGGAGTGCTTGCTGGCTCTCAGCTTTGGGGGAGCGAGATCTGCAGTGCAGAGCTGAGTGAGAAGCAGGTAGTGATGGCGAATGATGAAGATGATGGAGAATCATGTGGGGAATGGGGTGGGGAACGTGGCCGGGGCTCTCCTGGGCTGCAAAAAAAGGGACAGTGACAGGGACCAGCGGCTGGGAGGGTAAACCGCGTCTCCAAGAGCAGGGCGAGCTGACGAGGAGCGGTTTGCTGGCTACGTGCTCTCCCGTGAACCCTACTTGGCGCAGAGGATGAGGAAGGCACAAGGGCAGCACACCCTGCAGCACCTGTTTGGCCCCGCGCTGGCTGCTGGCTAGCACTCTCCCAGGGTGCTGAGACAAGCTGGTGTCCGCCAATGACCCTGGACACTCCTACTTCTCTCCTTCTCGCCCCGTAATAGCACTGAAACGTTCCCTTTCGCAGCACTTTAAGACATGGCTGCACAATGTTATCCCCTCTCGGCGGCCGGGGCACGGAAAGGCGGTGTTGGTTTGCAGAGCAAGTCAACGACAGAGCAGAGACCCGACCTCTCCTGCTTCCCAGTTCATCCCAGTCACTGCCCTGCAGCTTTCCTACACCCCTGCCTGCCCTGCCGGAAAGCTGCCGGGCCAGGAGGAGGACGCCGGGTCCTCGGGTGTGGTAATGGCTGGGGACAATTCACGTTCACCGTCAGCTCATGATTTCCATACCTGCTTGAATACCAGCTCCTGATTTCATTTCCGTACCTGTTTGAAAATAAAGCAAGTGTCCACAGCCTTGCACAGCCCAAGCGCACACGTCAGCCTTCCTCCGCTTTCTGCTCCGAGCGCAGGGACGTCCCCATGAAGGGGATGTCCTCTGCCACCCTATGGCATCCTCAGCCACCCTACGGTGTCCCCCTGCCCAGGGCAGGGATGTCCCCTTGCATGGCCTAGCAGGGGTGCTCGGATCTCGGATGCGGAGCCAGCTGTGGACTTGGATGCTGCGTCGCCGGCTCTGACCCAGCGCGGCTGCCCGGCCACCCTCCGCCGGGACCCAGGCTTGCCGCTGAGCGCTCCCGCTGACTGGCAGGCGACCTGGAAAAACCACTGGCTCTGTTTGCATTGGAAGAAGCCCAAGGCTAATTTTAAGGGGTTCATTTAGCTCTAATTTAATCTGGACGGCAGCCTTGCCTATAAATCATGGCTTAATGAGAACAATCCACCTGCCTGCCCTGGCATTTAATAAAATAGAAGAGAACTGGAGTCCCTCCAGGAGCTAAGCGGTCCTCACAAAAGCCGTCTCCCTCCCTTGCTATTGAGAGCCCCAAGAGTGGAAATCCCCTGGCCATCCCCTGAGAGTTGCTCGAGGTGCCTTCAAGGCTGGGTGAGTAAGCCCAGCCCTGCAAAACACATGCTGGCATCGTGGCTGGCGGCCGGGCTGGAGGGTTGCCACCAGCCCAAACGCCTTCCTCCCACTCATGCCCACCGCCATGGAGCAGCGGGGTCTGGTAGGAGCAACCGTTCCTGTTCCTCTAGGGCTATGAAGGATCCTCCAGCCTGTGGCGGTGGCATCACCTCGGGGTGCAGGATCGCGCCGTGCCCTCCAACTTCAGCAGGACTGGCAGAATGGGGCGACACCGTTATCAAGCAGAGACTTTGGAGGGCTTGTCCCACCTCCTGCCCCTCTGCCAGGACCAGGTGCCCTAAGGACGCAATCCTACAGCTAGCACATCTGGAACATTTTCACCTCCCTTCCTTAGTTTCCTCTTTGCCATCCCAAGAGCTTTTCTGAGCATCTCCTGCCTCTCATGGCATGTCCCCGCTCTTACAGCCCGGCCATGTCCTAATTCCCGCTGCCCGTCAGCCCCCCCCGGCTTCTCAGTGATGCCCACCTTGCTCTTTGAGCCGGATGATCTCTGTGTCGGAGCCGAAGCTGTTCCAGGCAGTGCAGTTGTAAATGGTTTGGAAATCGGCCCGGACGATGTTGCTGATGGTCAGCGTGGAGATGACACCCTCGTCCGTGCTGACCGTCTCCACCGTGTAGCGCCCGGAGGTCCCAGACTCCAGGACGTTCTCCTTCCAGGACCAAGCCTGCCAAGCAAGAGAGGGGTCAGCCTGGGGCAGGTTTGCCCACCGTAGGGCACCCTAAGGTGCGTGGGCACCCACTGTGCCCCATGGGACGCTACTCACAATTCGGTCTGGCGGCGGGGTGCTGCGGATGAAGCACTTGATCTGCCCTTTCTGGCCGTGGAGGGCATGCTGCGTCTGGGTGCTGGAGATGATGGGTGGCCCTGCAAGAGAGTGGAGAGGGCTGCTGGCATCTCGCACGGGTGGCTGCAATACAAGGCACCGGTGGCAATGAGGGGGGTGTTAGCGGGGACAACGGAGTCCCCCTTTTTGAGGGGGAGGGATGGAGCAACAGCTCCCTCACCTCGGGTGATGCAGGAGGACGCGGGGTGGGGGCTTTGCTTTAAGGCTCTGCTGGTTTTCTGCAAAGCCCCCCCCCAGGCACCAGGGTCTCTGCTCCCCCATCCCGGGTGTTGGACGGCGATTAAATCACCTTGCGGAAATCTCCTTGGTGAACCTGGCCTCTGAGAAGGGCTGTTTGCTCCGGCAGCAAAGCAAGAGCCTGGCCCACCTGGTGCTCCTCTTCCACGCTCTCCCAGATTCGTTAAGCAACCGTTACACTAATTGCTCCCCAGGGGCTTAACGAAGCGGTAGGAGGGCAGAGGGAGGCACTGATGAGCAGCTGCTACCTGCAAGCCCCCCATCAGTGACCTGCGATCTGCCTGCCCTGTGCAGTGGAGAAATTCCTGCTGGAAAAACCTCGGACCCCATTAGCTGGGCTCTCCTGCACCGTTCAGATGCCGAAGGAGCTCAGCCTGGCTGGGAAAGGCTCTCCCCGAGAGACACGAGGCCGAACGTGCCGGCTGAGCTGGCTTGGGAAGGGAAATGTCCTTGTCCTGCCGTGGTGGCCATCCTGAAGGCACGGTTGGGAGAAAAGGGGTTGGAGAGGAGAGCACGGCTTGGTGGGCTCAGCATGTCCCCCACTCTTCCAACAGCCCCGTGGGGAGGGGGGACCTCCCCCTGAGGAGGGGCTCACCCCAAGGGAGCAGCATAAGAGCTGGGATCCTAATTGCTCTTTATTAGCCTCCTTAATTAAAGCAGATTTGCATTTCTGTGAGCGGCTCGCTGCTGATAGAAAAGCAAATGGCAACTGGGCAGGGCGAGGGAGGAGGCAGGGGCTGGGAGATCTGCCCATCCCCATCCCCATCCCCATCCCCTGCCCCATCCCCTGCCCCATCCCCTGCCCCATCCCCTGCCCCTGCCCCTGCCCCATCCCCATCCCCTGCCCCAGCTCCTGCTCCTGCCCCAGCCCCAGCCCCTGCCCCGGCTCGGCTATTTCGGATGTTTGCTCTGGGTTGTCGCTCCTGGGTTTGAGCCCGTCCCTGGGTTTGTCAGAAAATGCAGCCTTGCCGTCATGCCCGCCCCTGCACACGTGTTTGGAGCTGCAAACGCCGTCGGGCTCCGGCCTGGCCATGCAAAGTGGAAAAGAGGAGTTGTTACAAGAGGCTGGGGACAACCTCAGCTGGGGCTTGAGCCCTGGCCTCCGGGGTGGTCAGCATGGGAGAGTGTGCTGTGCTTCTGCTCTCTCCCATCAAGCCAGCCATTGGGGATTTGAGAAACTTTTCACAGATTCTTTTTATTTTTTTCCCCTGCAGCTGATGTGTTCCTTTAAGAAAAGTCTCCGGGATGTGGGGTAAAGCGGGGAGAGACAGATTCGCCTGGGTGTTCCTGACCGATTCCCATCCAAATTGCTCGTTTATGAATTTGCAGAATGCACAAAATGTACCAAAATGCTGAATTCTTCCCTCTGGTGCTTTCAGATGCACAGCTGCCTATTGCAATTGCCCCAGTAACTCCTTTCTGCATCGAACTTTCACGCTCCCCAAACATTCCCCACTGGATGCAGCCCTATCCTTCCTTCCCCATGCCATTCCAAGGCGAGATGCACGGAGAAGCATCTCAGCGAAGCGCGCTTCACCGCCCAGCGACCAGGAACACGGCTCTGGCAGCTCGGGAAATTACTGCTGAAAGCGAGCCGCCGTCCAAATTGGTGATAGCAGGAGCCGCGCGCGAAGGAGAAGGTCAGGGCTTGCTTTGATGTAATGGTCATAGCTGTATGTTAGTGGAAACTTTTGTGCACCTTTATATTAGAAACAGAAAATAAAAAAAAAAAAAAGAAAAAGACATTTTGGTGTGGTTTTCTGCCCAAACGCTCTTCTTCAAGGTGTTCTTCCAGGCACGCTCCCAAGGCGTGCATTCTCATTTATCCATCGCTGAAAGCCCAGGAGAAGTTCGGTTGATTCCTTGCTTTGCCTCGATGCAAATGGCATCTTGCCTTCATGAAATAGCTCTTTCCAAGCATGCCCAAGGTGGTAACGTCAGCTAGCCTTGGCCTTCGCTCCCCATGGCCCACACAAGAGCAGAACCGTGCCGACAGCCAAGTGTGATGGGCAAGTGGCCCTAAATGTGGGCTGGGGCTTTCTCCTCCTGGATGGGACATGTGATGGGGACCCGTTTGGCCCCATCGTCTTCCCAAGTTGGCATAAGGTGTGCAGGATGAGCTTCTTGGCTAACTAAACACATGCCAGGTGATCCTCCTGCTCGCCTGCCCTGATCACCGATGAACCCAAAGCCAATGGAGGCAAGAGCAGCGATGGGATCTGTAGGCCAGGCCTAAATAATAATAATAAAAAGCCATCTTCTTTCTATTTCAAGGGTTGTATGTTACTTATAAATTCTGGAAGCTCTCCAAGTCTGGGTGACGCTAGAGAAAAATGGCTTAATAATCATTAAAAGGATCATTTTCCCCAAGGAGAGTGGATTTTAAATGGCACAAATGCCAACGGCTTTGGGTTTTATTATTGCTTTAGGAGTTCAGAGTCGAAGGCTTATCATCATGATAATAGCCTATGACTAAAGACCATTTGTGAGATGAACATGCCCAGAAATAATAGCATGAAGTTGCAGCCTCTTCACATTCGGGGCCGGCGTTTGATTCTCCACCAGGCTCTGGCTCCTTATGAAAGCTGCCAATCTCCGGCTTGGCATTCAGCGCTAAGTGTGAGACAGCCCACCGGCAGGAAAAAGGCTTTAAACAATGTTGCTATGGATATAAATGATGGAGCTATTGGTTGCGGTTATTTTTAGCACGCTGGTGCCAATTTATTTGTGCGGTCCTGGCGGCTCGCACAAAAGAGAAGGCAGCTTGCTGACTCGGGAGCCTTGGAGGAGTGAAAGGATGGCCTCGACTTCTCCAGCCTGCTTGAGTCTATCTGAACCTTTCCTCCCAAGCAACGTTGGCAATGGTTTGGCAGGAGAATTTGGTTTAACTCCTCTCTTCCTGGGCTGGCTCGCGCTGCCCGCTATTGCAAGGGATCATCCCAAGGTCCCCATTCTCAAGACATGCTCGGTGAAGGTCTCCGTGGGTGCTACCATGATGTTCTCCTGCCCAAGCACTGCGGCAAGCCAGCCCCTCCTGCGCTCCCCAGCTCTCCTGCAGCCTTGGCTTGCTTGTTGGGGTGAATCCCAGGCAAATTAAATCCTGAATTAGCCACCCGGGGCTGGCCAGCCCTTCTAACAAACCTTTCCTTGCAGACCAAGAAGGGCAGGGGTGGTGGTCCCTGCCCAACAGCCTCTGCCGAGCCCGGACGACTCATCGATCCTGCTGTGGAGGTGATCTTGGGGCGCTTCTCCTACCGGGGTGGGAGCTTCAGCCAGGCTTGTGTGCAGCTGGGAGCATCGCGAGGCTTTGGCTCGTGCGGGGGCTGTAAATCCAACTGCTGCTGATTTATGATGGCACCAACAGTTCCTCGCTTCCTTCTTGCCTCTGCTGCTCCGGCCCTGCCAAATGCTGCTCATTTGCATAATCCTCCTTCCCATTAACGAGACTCTGAATCCTATCTGCTTCCTTTCAGGCTGGTGGCCTCGCGCTCCGGCTGGGCACGGGCTGCCAGCCCCTCTCTGCAATCGCAGAGCTGGCCGGCGAGGCTGCCGGTGGGGAGGGCGGCGAGACCCGCTGGCAGCAGGGGCAGAAGGATGCTCTCCCACCCCAGCATCAGGCTGCTGCAATTTCTGACTGGTTTGGGAGCGGATGGGCCGCTGCAGTCAGGATTGCAGGCTGGGGCGGATGAAGATCCCTCAGTTGGGGTCCCCGTGCTTTCGGTGGGCTGGATCAAGCCCCTTCGAAGCCCTGCACGCACCGATCAGTCTATGCCACTAGCCCAGAACAGCCCCTTCTAAATGCCTAATTTCCCTGTGACAAATCCCAGCCCACGGAAAAAGGCACCCAGTAATACCAAGACAATTGTCTCACCCTCTGGATTTAAAATCACTTGAAAATATGAAGCGTTCAACTTCCCTCTCAAATTACAGCGGAAAAGACTTTCAGCAGCATTCATTAGCTGGATTAGACACAGCGTGCCGCGCTCCCGGAGCCGCAGCGCCGCGCCGGCCGCAGGACGGGCTGCCAAGCCCCGGGGCTCGGCGGGTGTTGGGCCTGGGGACGCTGCTCTGGGCCTTGTCCACCTTGGGTCTCCCAGCTTGGAGGGCCAGGAGATCACCTCCATCTGGAGGTGCGGGATTCTCCCTTGCTGCAGGGTCCGACGCCCGTGATAGCATGTCCCAACACTGTCACCTTGGGGTGGCACCATACCCCAGCAGTGGGTCTCCCAGCAGCATGTCAGAGAATCATGGAATGGTTTGGGTTGGAAGGGACCCCCAGAGGTCACCCAGCCCAACCCCCCTGCAGGAGCAGGGACACCTTGAACCACATCAGGTTGCTCACAGCCCCGGCCAACCTGGCCTGGAATGGTCCCAGGGATGGGGCCTCCACCCCCTCTCTGGGCAACCCCTGCCAGGCTTTCACCACCCTCACTGCAAAGAATTTCTGCCTTAGATCCAGTCTAAACCTACCCTGCTTCAGTTTCAAGCCATCCCCCCTTGTCCTGTCCCAGCTGGCCCTGCTAAAAAGCTTGTCCCCCCCTTTCCTCTGGGCCCCCCTGAAGCCCTGAGCGGCCGCACTCAGCTCTGCCCGCAGCCTCCTCTGCTCCAGGCTGAACACCCCCAACTCTCCCAGCCTGGCCTCAGAGCAGAGGGGCTCCAGCCCTCGGAGCATTTTAGTAGCCCCTCGGAGCATTTTAGTAGCCCTCCCTGGCCCCGCTCCAACAGGTCCATGTCCTCCTTGTGCTGAGGGCTCCCGAGCTGGACGCAGGGCTCCAGGGCAGGTCTCCCCAGAGCAGAGCAGAGCAGAGGGGCACAATCCCCTCCCTCGACGCTGGCCACGCTTCTCCTGATGCAGCCCAGGGTAGGGTTGGCCATCTGGGATGCTGCCAGCTCCCAGGCAATGCCCAAGCCCGGCGGCGAACCTCACGGATTCCATTTGCTCCCCCTCTGCAAGGCGAAAATCTTGGGGGTGGTGTAGGCTGCAAAGCTCTCGAGAGCAGCTTTCCCACGCCGTGCGCTCCGAGCGGCCCCGAGCCCGCTGAGCCCTTTGCTCGGCACCCAAGGCCGCCGTGTGCCTGGTAGGTGTCAGGCAAGGAGCAGGTTCTTTGTTTGCGCTAATTTGTTGCTTTGTTTTCCGCGAGCTAGTTTAATTGTAATTAAAACCCAGCGGCCGCCGGGGAAGGAGCATGCAGGCGCCGAGGAGCTGAGTCGGAGGCAAGGGAGGGGTTGGTTTCCAGTCCCCTGCTGCGTTGCCCTTGGCTCCCCTTTCCAGCATTATCTGCATTGAAAATTAACGCTTGCCTGTGCTGCTTCCCCGCTTATTTTCTTCTCTTTGTGACAGTGAGCGGGGACTGAAGCTTGCCAGTTTGTCACACAGGTGAGAGGCAATGCAGAATTCATTCTCTATTTATACCTTTTGCAGCCTGCCTGGCTCTTTCCCTTCCATATTTAGGCTGAAATTCATTATCGGCTGCTGTGGGGTCCCAGCCAGGTCATCGTTAAACTCCAGGGCTCTGGAGTTCTTCCCAGCTCCCGGGCATGGGTGAGGGCCCAGGCCGCATCCTGACACCGTGCTGGGTGAGCCCCGAGCTGAGCAGCAGCGCTGCCTCACACAGGTATCCTCATGCGGGCTCTCAGAGAGTGATTAGGCTGCTGGTCTCGGATCCAGGCTCAATTCCCAGCTCTCCGGCTGTACAACAGAGACAACAGTGCTCTCCGACCTTGCAAGGGTTTTGCAAGATAAATCTATTAAAGATTTAAAGACACCAGCTCCCAACTACTCAATAAACCCCTGTTGATAATAAGGAACCATGCAGGTCTTAGATAATATTGGTGTTGTTTTTTTTTCTTTTTTTCTTTTTTGCTTTAACCCATGCATCTCCAGGCAAACGAATGCAAAATCCTAATTCCCTCGTATTGCCTGAAGGGCAGGATCCAGCTGTGGGTGGGATTTGCTCTGTAAGCAAACATCCGAGGGGATAATTTGGCCGTCGGAGCCACAGGAACAAAGCAATGAGACGGCGGGATAGAGCAGCGATAGGAAAGCAAGAGGTACCGTTGACGGTGAGCGTCACCTCCCGTTCCCCCGCGCCGACCCGCGGGACCACGGCTCGGCACACGTATTTCCCAGCGTCTTCCTGGCGGACGGACTTCAGCGTCAGCTTGTTCTCGTTGCTCAGGACCTGGAAGAGAGGAGGGGGTGGCTTTCAGGGGGGGCGATGCGAAGCTGAACAGGAGCCGTGCGTTACGAGCTCCACAGCAGCCCGGAGAGAACAAAGTGGGTGAGCCCAAAGTCTGACATGGCATGGAAATACCACTTCTTGCTGTTGACCAGGGACTAAAGAAATGACACATTTTTTGGGGGGGAAATCTAAGTCCTGTTGGTGGGAGATCAACCTGGAGAGCTGGGAACCGGGTCTGGATAGCTGGGGAAATCTCAGCTGCTTTTGGCAAGCCCTCCCTACAGACCGGCCGCACCGTGGCTCTCAGCCACGCTGCCCTCCTGCCCCGGCGGTGCAATTCGCAGCTTTATTAAACCTTGAAAATTGCTGCAGCAGCGGGACGGGGCTGAGGCTGTCAGCAGAATCCCAGCACTGGTGGCATTTAAAAAGACGTGGCTGGTCTAAACCAAGTACCAGCTTTCGGAACAGTGCGTTTCCACGCTGGCCGCGCGTGCCTGGGGGTAATTCCTCCCTTGCCTCCCTCCCCCAGGACCTCGCAGGCTGGGCCAGCCCATCACCTCTCCTCCTTCCAGCCCCGGGTCGCTGCTCCCGCAGCCGATGCCTCTGGGAATTTGTGCTGATGGTTTGCAAAGCCCACGGTGCCCTGAGCAGTGGTTCCATATGGATTGGGGTCTCCCTGTAGCAAGAAGATGGGGGTCTCACCCCTAACCTGGCAGGAGGCAGAGGCACAGGATTTCAAATCTCTTTTAAACCCACCCATTACGAAGATTCCGGGCAAATGCCTGTGCTTACTTGGCCTCATCCTCTCTTCTCTCTCCGATTTGTTTCCTTCTGGCAAAGCAGGAGGAGAGAAGGCAATTTTTGTGGGACCCTGACCTGGCTCCAAAAGTGGAGGGGCTGGAAAAAAAGCAGCCCTGATCTCACATCGCACCGCAATGGCTGGGTGCTATTGGGCTTCACCAAGCAGCATCCCCTGCCAGCATCCCTCTGGGAGGATGGAAGGAGGCTCTGCTGAACAGCAACAGGGCATCTCTGCTGGGTTAGACCAGCCGGTGGGTCTGGCCTGAGCCCCGAGATGCTCCCAGCCGGCAAAGGCCAACTAGAGGGAGCCAAATAAAAAGGGAGAAGGCTGCTCTGCCTGGCTTTGCTGCCCGTTAGCGAAGGCAAGCCCTGGTGCGTGACTGGGGCTGGACCGGGAGGGTCAGGAAACCCTCGTCCTCCTTCCAGCTGCCCTGCACACTCCAGCAGCTCTGAGAAAATGAAATAGCAGTCTACGGCGTGACAGCGGCGCCTGCAATGATAATAACCCAGAGGAACAACACCGCAGCTGCGGGAAGGGAAACCACCCAGGGATTATTGACCCACTGGGATTCCTTAGCTGATTCGAGCCATCAGCTCTCCCAAGTCTGTAATTACTTCCCAGGAGATGGCCTTCGCCGAGGTCATTATGGTTTGGAAAAAAATGCCCCAGCAGTTAATGCCTCAATGTCGGCTCCCCTCCTGCGTCCGTGCCTGGCGAGGGGAGCGGCTCAGCCCCTTCATCTCACCACGGCGCGAGCCCAGCGCTCTGACGACGCCGACGCGTACGCCAGCGTCGCCTCATCGACTTCAGGATGCGTCTGCCCAGAGGAAGCTGAAAGATGCTTTTAAGCCCAAACCTGCATGCGCCTTCCAGATGAGTTTCATGTCTCAGCCCTCCTTTAGCTTCTTAACATGGCTTTGCTTAGCCCTCCTGTCTGTAAAGAGGGGATCAGAGCATCTCCTTCCTCCCCGGGCTGACTGAGCCACAATTAATATTTGCAAAGCTCCTTACGCTTTTCAGGACAAAAGAGAGGTGGAGAAGTCTGCTGGGCCAGATCCAGACTGCCCTGGCTTGAGCAGAGTCCGGCCCACAGCGGAGGAGAGCCGGGGTGACCACGTCAGGGGGTGAGCTCGGGTCTGGAGGCCAGGACCATCCCAGAAAGAACCACACGCAGGTGATTTGCAGAAGCTCTACCTGTCAACGCGAGGTTAAGTGATGCTCTGGCCTCTCTTTACCCTTTATGCCCATCATCATGGGAATCAATTCTCCTCCTATTAGGACTCCTTTGCAAACATCTCCTGCAGGCGAGAGCTGTGCGTGCTCTGGAAGGTGGCTCTGCTGCTAGGACTCGATTCCTCTGTGGCAGCCATGGCACAGAGCTTCAGCGGTCTACATTTCCCTTTGCCTCTCCCAAATGGAACCTCAGGCCCCACTTTCCAGCCCGCCATCGAAACGCCTCATGGATTCACACACACTTTCATCTAAAATACTACAAAGGCAATAAAGCCTTTACTGCTGATGCACTTCTCTGGACTAACTGGGGATGCTCACTGCAGCCTTGCAGATCTGCAGCCTGGGAGCCACTGCTCTGCACTGCCATGATGTCCCCTGTGTTTGGAGGAGCCTCAGAGGTCCAGCGTTTGTCCAGCCAGGAGCTCCCAGCCCATAGGTTTGGGCTTTGCTCCATGGGGAGCATCACGCAGCACCTCATGCCCTGAATGTGCCTTTCCCCACCGCCCCGGCAGCGATTCTTACCACGCCTGAGCCTCGCTTCATCCAGACGATAGTGAGAGACGGGTTCCCAGTCCAGGCACAGTTGAAAACTGCGTCCGAACCCAGGTCAACGAGGAGCGACTGCGGTTCTGTTGCCATTCTGGGCCCAACTGCACAGAGGAGACTGGAGTTACTCCCAGTGATGGGCTGTGTCGATCAGAAACCCTCAAACCAAGGAGGTCACCATGCCCAAGGAAGCAGTGGTAGGTCTTGACGGACCTACAGGCCACAGCCATGTAAGATCCCCAAATAAAGAAGAGCATGAGCCAGTTGCCTGCTGCAAACCCCAAGGACCACCACCATAAGGCAGGAGGAAACTGGGGTCCCACCATCAGAGCATTTTCAAAGCCTGAGCTGCAAGATTGCCCATTAAGGCTGGGTCACTCCGGGCAAGTCAGATCGAGCCCTTCCCGTTACTTTTCAGCAGCTCTGCTGGCCCTGCTTAGGGCTTAGCCAGTCTCAAGCTTAGCCAGTCTCCAGCTTAGCCAGTCTCAAGCTGACCGATTACTCACAGTAGACGTCCACGGTCCTGCTGATGTTTGTGCTGCCCAGCGCGTTGGTGACCTCGCAGGAGATGGGCTCGAAGAAGAAGGTGTGGTCCACGATGGTTTCATAGAAGTCACCCGATGCTTCCTTTATAACCTGGCCTTTTTTCGCCCACCTGTTGGAGAGGAAAGATCATCGTCATGGTGCTGTTTTCCGTGGCTTGCCCTGCACACGTGTGCGATGACGGAGGTGCCGTACGGTGCCTGCTGCTGCCCTCAGCTTCAGGAGGGAAGTGCACTTGTCCTCAGCATTGCACGCTTCCCCTAGGGATTACAACCACAGGTTTTGGAGCGGAGTCGCCGAAGCGATGTGCACGGATATCCCTACTGAAACCTTCCCAAAATAACCCCAAAATTGCTATTTCCCTGTGAAAACCTGGAAAGACACCTCATTCCTTAGGATTGCGGGGTATGGGTGGGAGACCTCAGTGACAGGAGGGATGGAACATGGAGATCGGGAATGGCAGCGCCAGGAGAGCAGTCCCTTCCCAAATGCTTGGCAACCACCACTGCTGGTCCTTCCACACCAAAACCGCTAAAACCCTTTCCAGCTTCCTCCCACTTTCACTTTTTTCTTTTTTCTTTTCCCCAATCAGAGAGAACTTTATCCCTTTAAGGCAGCTGAAATAACATTCCCCTGCGAAGCCAAGCTGGCATTTGCAACACCGCAACTTGCAAATTGTCTTGGAGAACAAGCTGTCAACTCAGCACTTGAATTAAGCCGCTGTTTGCCAAACAATGAGCAAATGTGACCTAATGGGGCACCAGCTGGCAGCCTGCCACTCCGGAGCGGGTGGGAAAGGCCCGGAGATGCTGTCGGGCGGTGTGGAACTCCAGCCGCTTTTTGGGGGAAGGGAAAGAAAGTGCAGCAGGCTGGGGGGAAAAAAATAAAAATACAGAAAAATCCTCCCAAAACAACCGACAGGTGAATTAGAGGGAGGAGGAGGATTCCCCCGAGGAATCTCTGCCGCTGTTGCCTTGAGGCTGCCCTCCTCTGGTGGTGCTGAATGGGTTGGGATGCTTGGGTTGGGGAAAGATGCAGGCACTGGGAGCTGGACGTGCCCCGTCAGGCTCCGGAGAGACAAGCCATGCTTCCCACGTGGGGTCAGCAGGGGGCTTTGGGAAAGCTGTCCCCTTCAAGGCGACCGGCATCCCGAGGTCCTCCCACGGGTCTCCTGCTCCTGCCCTTACTGCTCTCCTCTGCTTGTCCCTACCACTCTGCTATGGGTTCCCCTTTGCTTTAATGCAAAAATTGTGCTGCCCCAAAGGCGACAGCCGGAGCTAGGGAGGGTCTGTAGGCACAGGCGGCTTCCCCAGGTGCCTCTGGAGCGGGAGCGAAACGCCGGTCTGCGGCAGGCTGGAAAACGCTCCAACAGCGCCGCTAGAGCAAATTCCCCGGGCGCCCGCCGAGGTGAGCCCAGCCGAATGGGGCCAGCTGGCCTGCAAGCCTTCGCCCACCATCTGATGAGACAAGCGTTTTGAAAGAGATGTATGAGCGGTACAGATGCGAGCTGATTTGTACGCACTTCCCTGCCCTCTCATTTCATTTATCTTTGCGCCTCGAACAGATGCCGACTGGCCACGGCAGCTCCCCTGCCCCCCCTTCCTCCCCGGACTCCCCCTTCAATAATTAATCAGGAGATGCTACTTTTATTTCTAGGGCTGCACTTTGTCTGTTAACGAGGGAGGATCCTTGCATGGAAAAACCAGCACAAGCGACACCTTCCTGGTGCTGCTCCAAAGGTTTCAGTGGTCAGTGATGCCTTGGTGATGCCCTTCTCCTTCCAGAGGGAACTGCGACCCAAGCCAAGGGGTTTGCAAGAGGTCGGCCAGCGAGGCGGACCCCAGCATCACGTTTCCCTGCCTCCTGATGGGATCTGCCTTGCCCCGCTGCCTCCCTGGCCTTGGGAATGATGCTGCCCATCACAGAGAGCATCTGCCAGTGCTGCGGCAGCAGCTTGTGCCCTGGGGATGGGATGTTCCTCCTCATAGAATCACAGAATCTCTTTGGTTGGAAAAGCCCTTTAAGATCATCGAGTCCAACCTTTAACCTAACCCTGCCATCCCACCACTAAACCCTGTCCCTAAGCACCTCATCTCTCCTTCTTTTAAATACCTCCAGGGATGGGGACTCGACCACCTCCCTGGGCAGCCCATTCCAGAGCCCGACAACCCTTTCCGGGCTGCGGCAGGAGGGAGCTGGGGGGATCGGCCAGACCTCCAGTATCTCATCCTTGAAGCTTTGCACAGGTTGTGGGGTGGAGAAGAGACATGTCCTTGGTCCCCCCTGTTTGGTTTGCTACTCAAAAAGCCAACAGCAACACCGCAGCAACACCTGATGAAAGAAAGCAAGCGGGAGGGAAGGTTGAAAGCTCAAGGGACAGGGTGACTTTAGCTGGTGAACATGGAAATACCCTGGGCTTTTTGTCAGGGGTATTTCTGCTCCGTTAAGCTCCTTTTACAACTTTGTCCCCGTAGAGGATCCCAGCCACAAGCAGATTTCCAGCCTCCGAAGGGTCTTGTTCTGCTGCTCAGGGGCTCGGGGGAGGCTCAAGGTGCCTGAAGCCGCTTCCCCGCAGAGGTCAGTGGGGTGGGGTGAGTGCGGCACCGAACTCGTGGGGAATCCAGGGCTCCCCTTGTGCCTGCCACTTGCACGAAACCACCTGCCCTGCTCTGCAAAGGCCAAGCAGGAGGTTTCAAGACGAGGATAAAAGTGACTTGTGAGTTCCCTGGGTCCTGTCCTCGCAGATCCTCCTCCCAGCAGGGACACGGAGGGCACTGGGGCTTGGAAACCAGACGGAGAAGCGTCCGGAGGTGGGCTTGAGCTGGGCAGGCTCCAGGTGAGATCCTCCTGGATGTCACCAAAGAAAAGCAAAATGGAGGGCAAGGCTTCCAAGAGCTGTTTGACTTCGCAGCCGCCTGGGAAAACCCAGACAAACAACCGTGGCACGGGGCTTTATGTATTTGTTCAAACCCGATCGCTTCCGCAAAACTGGATTTCCCGGGCACGGAGATGTGTCACAAACAGCAATTTTTCGTGCTTCAGCAGAGATCAAGGTTCTTGCTCCAGTTTTCCAAGGCTTAACACTGCTAAATCAATGTGGCTGAACAAGCAGTATAGATCTTTTATAATGTCAGATTGGTTTTTAATAACGACAGCTGATAGCCCTCTTGTAAACCTTCCCATGATGTGCTCCTGGACAGCCAGAGGCAAGTTACTCTTGTTTTTAACAAGCCCATAACATGTCTTACTCACCTATTAGCCTTGCAGTAATTATTTATACATGGAATCTGAATAGAACGGAGCCGAGAACATGTGGAGGATGCTCCAGCAGCCCCATCCACCACCTCCACCACTTTGGCTCCTCGTGATTTCTTCCCAATGCCTCGCCAGCCTTATTAACATTGAGCCTGGCTCCCAGCCAGTGCTCCCTGTCCTACCACCCTTGAGAGCAGGGGCTTCTTTCATTTATCTTGTTACCTTAAAGCTATTTATAGATTGCAAACGTGCTGCCTGGGGTCTTTTCCAGACTATATAAATTTACCTCCTCCGGTCTCTCCTTGTATGACTTCGCCACCGCTAACTCACCAGTCATTTTTTGCTGCTGGTTTTCTTCCTGAGCCAGGCTGCAGGGGCTGCGGGGAGCACGGCATCGTTGCGTCCTCCCCGTGCTGAGCCTGCCCCAGGAGAGGGGCGAGGCTCTGCCCTTGGGAATCCTGCCCAAAGGACCTCTTCCCATCATTTTCTTGGGCAACTCAAAGGTTGGCATGGCAGAAGGGACACCACAGGCTGCGTCCCACCCGCCCTGCGCTTCTCGGGTGGTCCCTGTGTGGTGACATCTCACCCTGAGATGCCTTCCTTGCCTGCGCTTGGCCACCAACAGGCACCTTCTGAGGACCGAGCTCCAAATCCACCATTTCTCCCTGTGTCGTATGGCCAGCGCAGACCTAGCACCCTACCTGCTGCTGTCCCTCACCCCCTCGGGCTTTGCACGTTTTCTCATCTTCCTTTCTCTTCACCAAGCACCGTCTCAGCCTGTTTCCCTGGATGGGTATTTCTTCCCCTCCGGGCTGAGTTTTATTTTGTTATTTCCTTCCCCATATTTCTAACCCATGTTTGTTTTTCTCTGGCCTCTCTGGAGGGAGTGCCTCCCATTTCAGTATCTTCTGGAAATTGAATCGGCCTGGGTGATGGAGGAAAACAAATTTCAACCAGGAAACAGATATTTCGACCCAAGCTTCAAAGGGGTTATTACAGACAGCAATGAAAAAACGGTGATTAAAGAATAAAAAAACCCCAACCCAGTACTGGGTCCTTTTAACACTTAAAGATAAGAGGGAGGGGGGGAATTTTCTAAGGAGCCATTCTTCAGGGAAATAGCATTTTTTGGACTCCATCGATCGCTTCTCAGCTAAGAGTGCCCGCACGCAAATAAGGACGGACAGTTTGGGATGGGTCAGCTCACAAGTGATGCTGAGGCTTCGTTTGGGTTTTCAGACGTCAGTCTTTCAGCGACCTCCTTTGGTTTCCAAAGGAAACCTGCCGCAAGCCGGGATGAAGTGCTTTTGTGCTTCCTCCCAGCATCTCAGTGGAAGATGCTCAGCTGAGTTGTCTTCTGCGCGAGGGGTGAAAACCCAGCAGCTCCATCACTTCCCCTTGAGGACCCCATGTCTGGCCGGGCTTCCGGGCTTGTGGAGCCCACAAAGAGCTAACGGCGGTTGCAAGGAGAACATGACATCCCCTATAGAGGGGGTCCATAGAGGAGCACCGCCAGCGAGCACTTCATCTGCCCGAGCGCTGCCCAAGATCACCCGAACAAATCAATCCCTCTGCCTGTGGTACAAGGCTTTGGAATTCTTCAACAAACACCGTGTACGAACAAGCTATTTACTTTACAGCCCTGGGAAGGCTGTAGGACTGGTACAGACTCTTCTTTAGAAAGCTCTTCATCAGGCCGTGGCTCTCTCCCGCACCTCCCAGCAGCACGTGGACAACCAGCACGTGAACTCAGTGATGCCCCATCAAGCGCTACTTAAATCCGCACGGCGGACTCCGGGGATCCTTGCTAAAGAGGGTTTGGTTTTTTTTTGGTGGTTGCCAGCAGCACTTGTGCTCCTTGAACCAGACCTCCTGGCCGATCGGCTGCTCTGATGGCGGGGAACCCAGGGAAGTGGAATCTATCGTCATTTTTAATTAACAATGCAAAATAAAGCAGTTGCTTGTTGTATAAATTGTGTTTACCCACACAAAATGACAGTCACAAAACAGTTTACAGTTTACAGTCACAAAATGACTTAAAATAGATAAATATTTCCTTGGACGCATTTTAATTGCTTAATAAAAGTACCAAGAACACCCACAAATACCTTAAATAAATGCATGGCTCCGGGAATGAATTAATTAACATTTCATTCCTGGGAATGGCTATTAATTGCTACAAATTGCTCAGAGAATGGGTTTTGTTGCTTTATTGCCAGCAGTACCTTCGATTCCTAGTGCTGTAAGATGGCAGCCCCCCCCCAGCCTCCGACGAGGGCCGTCCCCATGGGTGACGGCTGCCAGCGGGACGCTGCGAGCACCACCCCGCATCCCTCCGCCACCCCCGTATCCCTGGCATCCCCCCCCGGGGAGGAGCTGATGGAGAAGGATAGGGTTTTGTGGACGATGTGCTGGCACCCTTTGGAGGTCCGTGCCAGGCAAGGACAGCGGATGGCTGGTGTTGACAGCTCCACGTCTGTAGAGCATCTCCCATGAACGACAGTCTTGCGAGAAATGATTGAGCGGGCAACAGGGCCCGAGCAGTGTCACGCTCCCCCCCCGCACAGCTCCAGCGTGATGCATCGCGTAAATTATTTCTTTATTAAGAGTAAATTTCCATAATGGTGATCTATGGGGTTATTCCTCTTCTCCTGCATGCTTCCTCCCTAATGAAGACGTGTGGGCCCTGTGCAGTTCCTCAGCCACATGTCCACCGTCCTCCCTCCGTGCCGATTCAGTGGGTTCATTTATCAGCCGGCGTGGGCAATAGGTAATCTCTCCACCATCTAAATGACAAGGCTGGGCCTTCCAGCTTGGGGTTTAATCAAGTTCAGGAGGGCAGAGCCCTGAGCAAAGTGCTGAGCATCCTTGCTGATGGCTGGCTGGTTCGTGAGCACGATGGCTGGGGGAGCAAAGATGATGGTACCCACCATAGGCAAGGAAAGGCTTCCATGGTAAGGAAGGGCTTCCATGATAAGGAAGGGCTTGCAAGGCAAGGAAAGGCTTCCACGGCAAGGAAAGGCTTGCAAGGCAAGGAAGGGCTTGCAAGGCAAGGAAGGGCTTCCATGGTAAGGAAGGGCTTCCATGGTAAGGAAGGGCTTGCAAGGCAAGGAAGGGCTTGCAAGGCAAGGAAAGGCTTCCACGGCAAGGAAGGGCTTGCAAGGCAAGGAAAGGCTTCCAAGGCTCCAGCTCCCATCCTGACAAACCTCCATCCCTGCACGGCTGCTGCAGCGATGGCTTCTCCCCAAACCTCTCCATCCCCGACGTGGGCGTCTTGGCTCCAGCGCAGAGCGAACCCCAGGTCTAACGTCAGAGACGCTGCACCTTGGAGCGGAGGTGCTAGCCTTGCTAATCTCCCCCTGCCTATATTTTTTTTTTCCCATGTGGCTTTTCTTCAGAAACAAATAAACAGCGAGAAAGATTGCAACCTTTTCCCGCATTTCAGGAGTTCAGACTTGAATCCCAGACAAGGACATGTTTGGCGTCTGATTGCGCTCGCTGCGATGCACCAGTTGCCGCTACTGGGGTTTGATTGTTTTTAAACACTCTGGGGTTTTGATGATAATAATAACACCTTGCTGCGCAGAAGAAACCTCTGGCTTGATTTCCTACCTAATCTCAGCCTCAGCATTCCCCCTCCTGCCAAGGCGGGAGGCTGGCGATGAGCCTGATTGCTCATCAAACTGCAGTCTTTAAAGCAGGTGCCTGTCTTCGGTGCACGGGTTTTGCATCTCCTCCTCGCCATCAGCAGGTCCTGAGAATGGGAAAAATCAGTGAGGGGCTACTTCGAGCTCCCCAAATCATGCCAGAAGGTGTGCAACTGGAGATGAGCGCTCTGGAGAGCATCGGGGTACCCGAGCAGAGATGGGCAGGAACACGCCAGGGCCGGTTCTGGCACAGGAGCCCGGGGAAACCGAGGTGAGAAGGTTTCTCTCTCCCAGATGGCACAATTAAAGCCGTGCCGCTGGCATAGCCTGTACAAGCCACGGTTCGTTTTGGTAAGAAAACAATCAAAATAGCCTTTTGCTTAGCACGGTGATCAGAACAAATTGGCTGCAGAAGCGGAGGGGAAGGAGTAAACAAAGCTGTTAACTTGTCAATGACTTGACTGATCAACCATCGTAAATAGTTAAAGCTGGCTGATGAGCCGTGCAGATAATCAATGGCGTAACGCTACGCGCCGCAGCCCCAGGACCGCGCACCACCGGGCTTTGCAGCTGGAGCTGCCCAAGATCCAGCTGGGAGCGTGCCGCATGGACCTCTGCACGCCGGAGATGCGGGATGGCCACGGACCCCGCGGGTGGCTTGCCCAGGGGATGGCGAGAAATACCACCTGCCCGGTGCACGGACATCCCATGCTGGACCACGTGCCTGAGTCGCTGATATTCCAGTGCCGCGGTGCAGAGGATTACGGACACTGGCTTTTGCAGCAGGGAGGTGTTGGCCGGCCCCTCGTGCCCCCCGCCCCGGCCCAGGGGCTGGTAGGGAGGCTTGACCCCTCTGGAAGGAAACTGGAGATGTCCTGGTGGAAAAGCTATTACTATTTCAAAAGAAAAGCACAAAACTTCACTGGCTGGGTGATTCCTTCTGCAAATCAAGCTGTTTTCTTGACAGATCAAAACAAAACACAGATGCTTTAGATCTGGCGGTCTTTAAATCCCGCTGCTGAAGATCCCCCCTCCTCCTCAACCCCCTTACATGAGAGGGCTGTGCACCAATCCTGTCCCCATTAATCCCTCTTTTGGTGCTTCTCTTGCCACCATGGATGTTTTTCTTCCCCTTCACGTTCACAAGTCCACCCTCTTTTGCAGTAACTCCTCTCCCCTCCGCTCCAGGGTCATGAGCTCATATGAAAATTGTATTTTTTTTCCCCCCAAGTTAAGTCCATAACGTTAAATTCCTGATTTTTCTAGGTGCAGAGAAAGGGTAAAGCCATTTAGATGGGTCTGAAGAAGCAGGCTATGACAGCCAGCTGCCAAAACTGCTTATCCTGGGGCAATGCTGGGGATGTGCAGCACCCCCTAGCCCTGGCTGAGCTTGGAGGTGTCCCCTCTCCCGGAGGGATTGCACCCCTTCGGCAGCGATGCTGCATTTCATTCCTCCTGCCTACATCGTCTTGACTTACCCCGCCACACAATAGACATGACTAATAGCTTAACTATTATTTTTTTGCGCGGATTGGGTAATCCAATTTCGTCACGTGGTTTGCGTTGCCTCACATTGTTTAACGGGATTAGCCCTTTCCAGGGTCTTCCTACCCCCCTCCACCCCTGTAGCAGAATTTCTTTAGGCAGATTTATGGATGCTGGCATGTCAAAGCGCTAATTCTCTGCCATGTTTATCCTCCTGCTCAGCGCAAAGTGGTTCTGTGCTGTGAAACTGTTCAAACTCGCCTTCCTCTCTACTACAGCTCTGATTTTTCACCTCAAAACCATCACCCATGCTTGTGGCCTTTACAACTTTACACCTCGCCGTGCAATTCCTTTGGGCTTTGCAGGGAAAAAAAACCAACAGTGGTAAATGGAGATGGAAAACCCCAGCCCTTCATCAGCATAAGAAATCTGCTGCCAGGGGCATCTCGGAGCCGGCGTTGGGCTGGGATTGTTTGGGATTGCTGAAGCTACCAAATCCGCATGGTTTGGGACAGAAATGATGGGCACGTAGGCAGGAATGGCTCCATGCATGGCCAGAGAACTATCAGGTGGCTGGGGCTCTTCAAAGGGTTTTCTCTGTCTTGGCTCACTCCTAAAGGTCCTCTGAGGTTTTGACCTGGGCTTGATTTTGGGATGTTCTCAAGGGCTTTGTGGTTTGATCTCTGTAGTGCGAGAGGACTTCAAGCACTGGGTTGACCTCCTGTTGGCATGGAGAGGAGACAGACCTCAGGACAGGTTTATATTACCTCTTCAAGGAGGGTGACCAACCTCGGATGTGCCCAACAGCCAGGCGATGCTCCCTGCTTTGGACATGGTGCCCACCAGCCTGAGTCAACTCCTCCTCACTTTCCAGCCCCAGCTCCGAGCAAACTCCCCGAGTCCTAAAGCCTTTCCTTCCCCATGGAAGCTGCTGTTGCCATCCCATCATTCAGGCTTGCTTTTTAGCCTCTATCTGTCTGAATTTTGGCAGGTCCTCAGGTTGGTGCGAGGCACAGCTCCTTCTCTGGCAGGTTCCTTGGCTGGTCCTGCCAGAACAGTTAATTATTCAGGGCTGAACTGTGTCTAGATCAAATGATTCAAGTTAGGATTATCGATGGAGGCAACTGGGCTCGGAGGCGTGCACCCCAGGTGAAGATGGGTTGAGTCCTAATTATGTGGGAATCTTCTTGCAGAAGATGCCAAGGGCAGCGATTTCTGTGTAATCCAACACGCGCTCCCGCTGGCTGAACGGCGAGTGACTTGGGGATCTCGCAGTTTGTAAGGAGGAATAATAAATGACATATCCAGAAACGCATTCCCTCTGGGCTAGTGCAAACATACCGGCACCGCACAGGTGAAGTAGAATAAAACTGCAAATTCAACAAACAATCTGTTCATCTTTTCAGTACGAAATCCATCCATCCATCCACCCAAGCATCCATCCAAGCATCCATCCATCCATCCATCCATCCATCCATCCATCCCCAAATTTAGGCTCTACTCATTATTACAGAATCACAGAATCCCAGCATGGCAGGGGTTGGAAGGGACCTTGGGAGATCACCCAGTCCAACCACCCTGATCAAGCAGGGTCACCCAGAGCAGGGGGCACAGGACATTGTCCAGGTGGGCTTTGAATATCTCTAGAGAAGGAGATATTCTTGGCCAAGCCTCTTGAATCTCCTTATACCACCCTGGTAACAACGCTGCTTTTCTCAGCCATGTCATGAGAAAATAATCAAAGGTGGCTGCAAACTGGTGCAAGAGTGACCCATAAGAGCTTTGCGATTATCTGTTGACTTCTGTATAAACCAGCAAGGAACAGCATTCCAAGAAAAAAGCAGTCTCCAAAAGTAAAACCCATGAAGTCCTTAATTACACACTTCGATAGCAAAGCAGAGCCGAGCATTGCGTGATGCTTTACTGACAAATGGCCCAATCCAGAGACAGCAGCTTGCATTTTGCCTTTGCTTTAATGTTGTCCATTAAGGAAGGAACAGAACAGGAACCCAAGGGTAACTTCAAGGCCTGAAGTTAAGAGTTACTCCATGATCTGATGAGACCGGAATCCCTTTTGGGCCTGTCTAGGCTGGGCTTTGCAAGGCCAGGTGCTGGCTACCGCAAATGAGCACGCCAAGACCACTTCATGCCAGGTGGAGAGGTGGCTCAGGATGCATGGCATGTCCTGGCCACAGCCACCAGAGTCATCCAGGTTTGCAGAAGAAAGGCTCTCCAGCCAGAACCTGTCCCAGCTCAGCTTGTGCCAACTTTTCCCTGCTTTTCCCCTAGAATTGCTCTTTCCCAGTGAACCCAGCCTGCCTTCCCAGCTGAGCAAGCCTGTGTGACATTTGCCCAAGCTCAGCAGCAGATCCACATGCCAACAGCCTGCATATGGCAAGATGAGCCCTCTGACTGCCGGTGTCCAAGACCAGTCATGTGTACTGGGGAAATTACCGGGACACGTGTTCCTGGCGGGCGAGTGGGACCCAGTGGGTTTATTTTGGGACACCAGCATCCACTGGGTCTTCTCATACTCATACCACGCATGTTGGCCTACATTTTGTAGCTATGCTGGCAGCTCTTTGAAGCAGAGACGTTTCCAAGGATGCCGCTTGGGGAATTGGTCAAATGAACAAAAACTGATGCCGCCTGCAATCTCCAAATCACCAGTGGTTAACTGGAGCAGAGACAGTGACAGAGAGAGAAGTGGATGCTAACAACTTCATCCTCCATTTAACCCTTCCTCTAGCCCCTGAAAACAGCAGTGAAGGAGCAAGAAGGGAAGGAAGAAATGAAATCCTTTAGCAAAGCCCCCGCAGGGCTGAGGCGGGTGCAACCCCCGTCCCCCTCCCAGGTCCTTCCCGCATCCCCTGCCTCATCATTCACACCTTGCTTGTCCCTGGCCACGTTCCCCACGCTCTGGCACGAAAGCAGAAAAGCCTCAAACAGAGCTGAAGGCCTCTTAAATCAACGTCTTCCCCAACTCAGAAGCTAAGAGGATTCATTATTTATATCCCCGAAACACAAAAGCTTAGCATATTTTAAGCCGTTTGAAACGACTTCAAGGCAACTCTTCCCCTCTCTTCTTTTTTTTTAGCAGAACACATTGAGATGTCTCTGAATCGAGTGGCAGGAGAAAACTCTCCTTTTCTTCTGAAAGAGAAAATAAAATGGAGGGAGAGAAAGAAAAAAAATCCCTGTGATGACCGAGGAACACCCATCGGGGGATGTTCCCTGTGAGATGCTGTATAAGTATTTGAGTGTTGTGTGGAGGTTATGGCAGTAGGAGAGGTGAAGGAGGCATCTCTGCCACTTCCAAGCACAAGCACATGCAGCCGTAGCCTTCAGAGGCAGCAGGAGGTGCCGAGTGCTGGGTGTCTTTTTTTTTCCCTCCTTCTCTCCCTTTTTACATTTTCAATTTAGTCACAGCATCTCTAATTTCCTTAGATCTGAAGCCACCTCGTGAGACTGGAAGGGAACGATATAGAAGAAAGATGAGGGGAAAAAAACCGCCAGTAATCTTGTAAAAGTCAGTTTTGAAAAATCAATTTTCTTGTGTGACAAGATTTGCTTAAGGCTTTTCGTTCTGTGAAATCAGCCCATCATCCTGCGGGAACGCATGAAGGAAGTGGCAAGTGTGGTCTGGAATAACTCAGATTAAAGACTGCTAAATTAGGCTGGAGAAGCTGCCACCTCTCCTTGGAAAGGGCGAGGAGATCTGGCTTAGAGGAGCCAACGATGCTCCCCTCCCAGTTGCCTTCCCAGGAGCCTGTCTCGATGGAGAGGTGACCAAGGAGGCTGGGAAAACACAACCCTCAGACCTCTCCAAACCCTACGGATGTTGAAAAGAAGCGGTAGCAGCTTTGCTTGGTAGCAAACCAAGCTTTTTTGCTCTGGGTCTTGGCTAACAGCCTGCAATTTGGGTGCAAGGTTTGTTGGAAATGAGAGGCTTTGGAGACACGTTCACTCCAACACTGGGGAACTGCAGCACATGAGCAAACTCTTGTTGACTTGTGAGGCTGCCACCTCCTGTCCGATGGGATGCCGGTGGTCCTGGCTGGCCGGGGATGGCCACAACCATGGTGCACCCCGTGTTTCGGTGAGCCCTCCTGAACCACGCCGGCAAAACCCCTCTCTGTCGGAGAGGCTCCATCCAACACACCGGTTTGGGCTGGCTGCTTCATCACTCATTTCATTTGGTGCCTTTAATCATTTCTACATCAGGGAGAGGTGCTCAAGAGTACAAAGCACTTTCCTTCCCCCCCCCCCCTTTTTTTTTTCCCTTTCCAGCCATCAGACTCTCTCTCCTCTACGCTCTCTCCTAATTAGTTCGAGCTGCCTCCGAACATCTCCCACGCGCTTGTTCCCATTACTCTGACATGCCAGGGAACGGGAAGACAAATCTCCCCGTCCTCACACCTCCATGAGCGAAGGGAGGCTCTTCCAACCCCATCTTCCCCGTCCCACCTGGAGCTGTGTGCCTTGGCGGAGCCCCCCGGCAGCTCAGCCTCGCTTCCCAGCTGCGGGGATATTCGTGCCTTTTATTTTACTTTATTTTTTTTAAAGCCTGTCTTTCCCTCTCCACCTGCCACCCAGCCACGCTCCGCTCCCTGTCAGAGGGAGCTGGCAGATGGGGCTGATGCACCACGGAGGAGATCTGAAGAATTCATTCCCTGTTATTTTTTTCTTTCCCCAGCTTTCATTTTCACTTCAGAGCAAAGGTCCAGTTGTCTGGGAGGAAGCTACAAAGACAAACCCGGGCAGGAAAACAGAGATAGTCAGGAAAAATGTTACAGTGCCGATAACTTGAGAGCTCTGTGTGCTTTGCATTCATTTCAACTCCCGCTTTAGCTGCATTTTGCTATGTCTATAAATTAGATTTAGTCTGTTGCTGCTGTGAAATGCCTGCGGGCTCCTTCCCTGCTCCGGTTTCTCTTGACTCCCTTGCCAAGTTTGGCTGCGGGAGGTAGCGGAAGAGGTGAGAGCCCTGCTGAGGGACGGCATGGGCACTCGCAGTGTCCTGCCGCTGGACAGACGGCAGCCTCGGCCGTTGGAGGAGGAAGGAGCAGATGGGAGGAAGGTAGCAAAAATAGGGAGCATGGGGGGCCAGAGCCTGCACATTGGTGTAAATGAGCCACTTCTCCAAGCTGGACTGAAGGAGGAGGATGGTTCGAGGGGAAGAAGGTCCTAAGCATGCCAAGAAATGCAAAACCAGAGAGGCCGTTCCTCCTGAAGATGCTGAGATGCCTCTTGCCTGGACCAGACATCGGGCGAGCTGCTCCCCGGACCAGTCTCTCTGCAGTCCCCGGTCAGCAGGGACCCCTGAGGCTCGGCAGGACCGTGCGGGGCTGCCTTGCGTCCCCCTGCAGTCCCCAGCAGAGACGTCGGGGTATTCTTCCCCTGCGAGCGTGACGCTGAGCCTGATGGCCGGGGGGGAGCGTGCCCATGCGCCCACAGACTTCACACCCGGCCGGCGGTCGCTGGCTGCTCTGCAGTGTGTTTCAAACCCTTTTAAATATTAATAGAGATGTGATTGTCATTCGATAGGAGCTTAATATTGCAGATCCCCCCTTCCTTGGCGGAGACTGCTGGGGTGACAAAAAAATGTGCCAGTTAGGGAGTGGTCTGGGCGATCAGAAGCTCTGGGGAGTGCAGGGTACAGGGGGGATGTTTGCTTTTATTCTGGGTCCTTCGTGAACGGGCAGAAGAAAGCAAGCAACGCACCAAACACACCAGCTCCCAGGAGACGTTTTTCAAAGCCACCTCAATTTCATATTAAAATATATTTGGGTCTTATAGTGCCAGAATAGGGAAAATGGCCGTGGCTGGCTTGGCTGCAGCACTGCCAGGCATGCCCGTTAAATGGATGATTTGTCACTTCTCTGTCCAAAGTCGCCAATGAAATGCATCACCTGGAATTTCTGCATCAGCTTCCCACGATCCAATGATCCCTTCTGGCCTTTACAGCCTATGGATCTGTGACCATAAACTGCAGCAGCCAAAGGGAAGAGGCAAGGACAACTTTAGTGTCAGGAACATTAAACTTCAAACATGCCGTCCCCTGGCCTTTCACCCAGGACCAGAGATGCTGTTGGATCATCCAGAAGCCCAGCTGACCAAGTGAAGGAGCAATGGAGAAGCAGAGATCTGCTCCCAGAGCCTGGGGTGACTTCTTCTTCTGCTCAATGGTCCTGGCAGCAGGGAACAATTCCTGAGACTCTTCCTTCCCTAATACCTGAATTCCTTGGCTCCATAGATGAAGCGTGTGGCTTCATGGTGGTCAGCCGAAATAGGATGCGTCCATCTATCAGCCCAGCTGTCCTCACTGCCTGGACACAGGGGTCGACTCCCTTCACATCGGATGCATCCCTGGGGGCAGGCCTCTGGCACAGGGGACCCCATCGGAACAGGTCTGATCCCTGAGGAGTGAGCACGAGGAATTAGGGATGGAAACCCCCTGGGTACCACGCACAAATCAACAACTCGCTGACCTTCACCCTGAGCTTCCTCCTCTGCTATAACCAGGAGTCTAGGGCAGGGGCTGGCTCTTCTCTCCCACCTTGGGATCCGTTTTGGAGAAGCTGGGTCTGTGTGTTGAGCCCATGACTGACTGGATGTGCTTCTAGCAACCAGTTGGCCTGATGATGGATGTGCTTCTAGCAACCAGTTGGCCCAACGAGCCACGCTTACTGGGGCAGTGAAGGTGCAACAATTCACCCCAGCCAAGCAAGGGCTGGCCATCTGCTCATCCCCTCCTCCATCCCCCGTCCCTTTGACAAGGCTCTCCCAGTCTTCCAGCATTCCTGGCTTTGCTTCTCTTCCACCCAGTGTCACCCAGCAGCACGCGCTCCTATCAACTGGCTCTTTGATGTGTAGCAAAGCAATGCCAAGCCACGAGGGAGCTGGTTCAAGCATCTGAGCAAACTTCCACGCTGCTCTGGTGCTGTTTCCTGCAGGACATGGGGTACGCGCTCTCAGGGAACTTGACTTCTCCGTGGTGGCTTGAAGTATCTCATGAATAAGTCTGGAGAACTGCGCAGACAAGACCCAGAGTAAAAAGAGCAGCAATTCTCTGCGGAGTTTGAACTTCTCCTCTGGGTTTGTTAAAACAAAATGTGGGAATGTGTCTCTCTGGAACAAATGCCTCTGAGATGGCACCGTGTAAGACAGGCAGGCCAAATCATCATTATTTTCTCCTTCTCTTCTCAGAGCTCCTCAATATCAGGTGCAATTTTTCCACATCTACCTGAACCCCAACAAACCTGCCACTTTTCCCCCCCAAGACCAGCAACCAAAACGCTCGCAGACCTGTGCTTGGGCACGACGTACAATCCTTGGAGACAGCAGATCTGCCAAAGGTGCTTGGGCTCTTCATCCACACGTCCCCCTGAGGCTGGGTGGGAAATGCCCACCTTGCATTCCAACCAGAGGCAGGATCCCGTGGAGCAGGCTGGAGGAACTGGATCTCTTCCCTGTTGTTGCCCCTTTGCAACAGCAACAAACTGCGTCTTTTTGTTTTCCCCCACGCAAAGGCAGAGGGAGGTGAGGACACCGTCTCCCATCAGGTGCATTCAAGGGGTCAAACAAGGTCTTTTCTACAGACCGGAGCCCACTGAGCGCACAAACAACGTCCTTGCTGCGAGCCATGTAGTGTCGGCGATGGCGGTGGGGCTGAGGGTCAGTGATGGCGGTGGGGCTGAGGGTCGGCGGTGATGGTGGGGCTGAGGGTCAGTGATGACGGTGGGGCTGAGGGTCGGCGGTGATGGTGGGGCTGAGGGTCAGTGATGACGGTGGGGCTGAGGGTCGGTGATGATGGTGGGGCTGAGGGCGATGACGGTGGGGCTGAGGGTCAGCGATGATGGTGGGGCTGAGGGTCGGTGATGAGGGTGGGGCTGAGGGTCGGTGATGAGGTGGGGCTGAGGGCAGGATGATGGTGGGGCTGAGGGTCAGGATGACGGTGGGGCTGAGGGTCACGATGACAGTGGGGCTGAGGGTCGGTGATGGCGGTGGGGCTGAGGACACAGGGATGCTGTGGGCCGGCTCTGAGCTCCGGCATGGCCCGACCAGGCACCCTGTGATCCTGGAAGATGGTGTGGCTCAAGCCCTGACCTGCAGCTGCAGTTCACCGAGCTGGTTGATGCAGGAAGATCTTCACCAATATTTGGGCAGGCGGCACCTTTGGCTTCAGCCCAACAGGGGCAGGTGGAGCTTGCTTGGGCGGCACAAAACACAATCCCCCTTCTACTACCGGCTGGGGAAGAAGTGGTGACACACCATCCCCTGCGTGGCTGTTAAATAAATGCTTCCCAGCTCCTCCTGACCTCTTCTGCTGCTGCATCTTCTGCCATGTCCCACACAAGGATGGAGACTTGCGCGTGTTGTTCACAGCTGCCGTACTCAACGCCAGAACCAGCCGCCTTGCAGTGGCTGGGAAGGGATAGCTCGCTCTTCCCAGCTATGCCTGTTTGTCTGTCCGTCAGTCCCACGCCTTGCTTTGGAAGCGCAATGGTCCCCAGAACTGCGGCTGATGCTGGAGGGTGGCTCGAAACGTCCCCCCACCTCCGGGACTGCAAAGATAACACCATTTGCAAAGGTCTCTGCTGGCCTTGGGGATGGAGCGCGGTACCAATGCGCGAGAGTGAGATATGTGTTATTGCCCTGCCCGTACCAACTCCCCATCGCTCTGCAAAAATAATCATCATCGGCGGAGCCCAAAAGGCTGAGGGACTCTGCCTCTTGCAATATTAAACTTCCCCATTTTCTTCTGCCACTTTAAAGATTCTCTTTCTTACTGCGAGTGATAAATAATAACAGCAAAAAAACACCCCACAGACACACAACAGACATCAAAAGCCAAGAGAAGATTGGCAAATAGAGAGATCTGAAGTGAGCAAAGAGGAGGCCTGGTTGTGAGTCGGTTCACGTAGCCCTGACTTCTGTTGCTTTCCATTAATTTTACCCGCCATCACAGGTGGCAGAACAACGGCGACAGCTAATTACTCTCTCTTGCTTTCCTTTTCTTGCCCGTTTGCTTGCAGCAAAAGAAAGTCAGTAAATTCCCCAATTCCCCCCTCCCCAGCCCGGAATTGTCCACCGAGAGGCAGAGGCACGTGGGAAGCGCGTTATTAGAGGAGGACGAGGCGGTGCAATTTGCCCCCACATATGCTCGCTGCCTGGCGGAGCCCTTGGCTGCCGCGGCTCCTCCGGCCCGGCCCCGTGGCTACGTGATGCTCAGCCTGCGACCGCGCTGGCAGCGGCTCCGGGCCAGGGGAGAGGAAGGGGCAGCTTTCCCCCCGCCCCCGCCGCGACACCGGGGAGGCTCTTTGGGCTCTCAGCCCGATGTCCGTGGTGCTAAAGGAGATGGGGACACGTCCGTGGAGGTGCTGCCCAGGTCCCCTTGAGCCTTTCTCGAGCCTGCCGGCAGCCGCAAGAAGCTGTGGAGCAGCGTTTCGGTGGGTTGAGCTGCTCTTTAGCGGCAAAGGGAACGTGCTCCCAGGCAGAGATGGGATGAACCCGGGCTGGATGGGGTTCAAGACCCTACAGAGGCCATAGGATATGTCTGTGAGAAGATTGCTCTACACCGTGAGAGGGAAAAGAGGCAAATGAGCAAAGCCCCTGCTGCCAGGGTTAGTGCATCGCTATGCAACCCCCCCGTCATGCCTCCCTGCCACACCTCGCCGGCCCTCCGCCCGACTCCCCCCCCCCGCTTTTGGTGACGCTGGCCCGTCCCGCGTCCAAAAGCGAGTGACAGCCCAGGTGACATGGCGGGCGAACAAAGCTCCCTGAGGAAACCCACGCTCCTTGTCAAGGACTCGTGGCTGCCGGCGAGGGAGGAGGGGTGGGATGCCAGCTCCAGCTCCGGCTGCAGGGTGTCCTCCGCTAAGGAAAGGCGCAGAGGAACCGGTTGTGTCCCCAGCAAAGCGCCCCCCCCCGCCCCAGCCTGCTTTCCAACACTGTGAGGTGCCAGCAGATTTTAGGGTGGAGGCGTTGCGGCTTTTCCTCTGGTTAGGAAACGCCACCGAGGCCCGACAATTGGCGGAAAACTGTCAATTTTCACAAAATGTCATTAAATCCCCCCCCCTGCCGCCCCGAAGAGAAGATGCGGCGCAGGCTGTAACTTTCCACTCTGGCTCTGGGAGCAGATTGCTCCGAGGTCTCCTCTCTAACCAGGTTTTCCTTGCATTAAAACCTGCACGTATGTGATGTATTATATAAGCGAGCACGAAGAAAACCTCTTAAGGAAAAAGCCGCTGCCTTGATTTCATCAAAGCTGGATTCTCTATGGGTGCTTTGGGTGAGGGCAGGAGGAGATCTTTTTTGTCTCCGGGGAAATTTTGTTGAATTTTGTTTCTTTTCCCTTACCACCCTAACGAAGGGAGTGAGGGGTCTGTGCTTAAAACCCCAGGACCAGCTTAGCAGCTTATTGCTAACGAGCAGCACGGTTCATGGATGCTTCCCAGCCGAGCGCCTTTGGGTGAAGCCTTTGGGTGAGGTGCTCGACCTCGCTGGCTTTTCCCAGTCAGGAAAACCCGGGGTGCAAACCCGACGCCAACCTTATCGCCCCGTGTAAATTCAAGCAAGGTGACAGCTTGCTCCTGCATTCAAAGCAGGGCCGGCCCTGCAGAGCTGGCTGTGGATTTATGCCCAGAAAAGGGGATTTATGTGGTTTAGACTTTTGCTTTGTGTTCAGAGCTGTTTACTGACAAACATATTGGGAGGTATTAAAAATAAATGTCGGCTGAAGACCAAGGTCTGGTATCTCTATCTGAGAATGAAGGAAGCCATAGGAGATGTATTAGAGGGGTTCTCTTCCCAGGGAGAAAAAAAATATCACACTTTCTTTCTCTCTTGTTTGTTTTCAAGGCAGAATAAGTCCATTTTCATCACTGACGGGGTCCTGAGTGGCCCTGGGGATGATGCCGAGCTCCTGTTCTGCCTCCTCACACCTCCAAGCATCTCAGCCCCAGGGCTTTTCGCGTCCCAGCCCTTCACCCACCTTCCCTCCCAGTCAGTGGTGGGGTGCAGGGGGTCCTCGCTCAGCCGTCCCGCACCAGAGGACGCCCAGCTTCCATGCCGGAACATCTGCTGCCATCACATAGAGCTTTGGGATCTTTTGGAAGGGAAATGAATCCCCCCACTGTCAATCAGAGCCATTAAGTGGGAGCGAGCCCTGCCAAGCACTGCTGAACCCTGCCTGCTTGCCACAGTGGTAGGGAAAAGCCTTGCGTGTCCTTAACGTGTTAAGGGAACTTAAGAAATGAGAAACCCAAACTGCTGGAATTTTTCATGCCTCGTTCCCCCCCCCCCCCCCAAACCCCTTTTAAGAGAAAGCATAACCTGAAAAAAACCTGCAATTAGTTTTGGTAGGAAAAGTCCATCATGAAACGAAGCACTTCTTGCAGCAAAGCAGAAATCCCAACGCCCAGGCACCGGGAAGGGTGACAAGATGCGTGGCCTTGGGCTGGGCGAGGAGGGAAGAGGAGGGCCACAGGCGGCATTCGCCACTACGGGGGACAGCAAAAACCCTGCGCTAACGAGACGGCACCAAGGACGGGAGAAGCGTGGCGGGTCCATCTGCTATTTGGTGGAGAAAAGCAACCCAGCATTGCTTTGGCCAGGGAGATCCACGTACCCAGAGGCTGGAAACACCCAAGAGGAAGGAGAAAACCCAGGTGGGAGCCCTCAAGGCCACAGGATCAGCCCAGTGGGGGTTCAGGGGTGATGGGAAAGCCCCTGTTGCTGAGGATCACGCTAGATGCCCCATCCTTGGAGCTGAAATTTTGCCAGGCTCTTGCCACCGTCTGGTTCCTCAGCCAAAGGTGGTTGCTTTACCTTCGACTGTACCAGAATCAATCACGGTGTAAGACCCACGTGGGACGTGCGCCAAGATCCTTCCCCAGATTGTCACGCACTTCGTTTTCCTCCTAACTGTAAATATGAAAACAGGGCTATTTGTATCTTTGACATTAATTGACTTCTCAAATTAATAATTCTTCTGTGTAACTAGGAATGCAATTATTGCTTTGTTGTGCTGATAGCAGATATCCAGCCGGAAGGAATCGTTCCTACCAGCAAACTCGATTGTACTAATTAAGCCGTACGAGCCTAACAGGAGGCGGGTCATGGTAACCTGTCCCTGGAGGTGCCTCCTCCGTTATTATCAACCGACGCTGCTGCAAAACCAGAACGGATCGCATGCCCGTGTGCGCACGCTCGTAACTCCAAGGCAGGAGCCATGAGCGGCTGATTGCAGCGGTGGGATGGGGGGGGGGTACCTGGTTGCTGCGAAATGTCTCCGCCTTGGCTCAGACACGGGCCCTGCTGGCCAAGAGCTGGAGCCAGGAGGCTGCGCACAACGCTTTCCTCTCCCCACGTGTGAGGACAACCCACCCTACTTTCCATACCCATATTTTTGTCTGCTTAGACCGAGAAACCTTTGAGAGAAGAGGTTTTTTCTAATGCTAGCAGCCCTCATACCCATGCCCATACTCAAGAGCACACGGCAGCGACTCTGCTCGGTTCAGAGCCATCGGCTCACCTTCTGCCGTGAACAAGACCGACCGAATGCAACACGGTGAGCCATGAGCCTCGCCGCTGCAGGATATGGCTGTGCTTGGAGTCCTGCTCATCAGTCCCTGCAGCATCTTGATGAGTACTGATCACGGGAGGCTGGGGACTGCCTCGGCGTAGGGGTGCAGGCAGGGAGCCCCGTGCATCACCTTCATCCCTGACCTGCAGTTGCAAGCGATGCATTTTCTCCTCCTGCAATTCTGCCCCTGTGCCAAACAGCCCCTCAACCGCTCGTGCCCTGCTCCGAGCTCACCGTGGCCAGTGGAGGGGCACTGAAGACCCCGCTAGCAGCGACGATGCCACCCGCTCAAGGAGAATGTCCCACTCAAGGAGAGCCTGTCCCCTATGGCCCCCCATGTCTCCAGCCCAGGCATCTCTGCTCTGGCCTCTCCTGAGCTCTGCTCCACGCTGTTGGGGTGAGAGAGGCTTATGGCAGCTGCTTATGGGTTACACAGATACAAGCAATGGAGTTGTATTGTTCAAAACATAAAAGAGTATGCAAAAAAAGAAAAAAAAAGGGAATTTTCCCATAATAGACTTTTCATTCGGCATGCTTTGCTCGTTATGTCCCCAAACAGATGGCTCCACCAGCTCGGTGCCAGGCCTCTTAATCCCCTCCAAAGCGCCAGCGAATCTCTGACCGAGGACTTGCTGCATGCAGCAAAACACAGCAGGCGGCCTGACGCGGGAGCAAGTGGAGCCTCTCAACGCGTAACAACATCATCAAGGCAAGAGCGGCGTTGGGGAGCCATCGGAGGGAGAGAACTGCGCCAGAGCAGGTCTCTGCTGCTCTGTGGGGATCAGGGGCTGTGTCCAGCTCCGGCCATTGCATCCCCGGCCGGAGGACAGCAGAGGCTGTGGGGGTGAGCTATAACAACCACAGAGCAGTGATAAACATGGGAGCAAGTGGAATAACCACCAGAAACCGCAGCCAAAGCTATTGAGTGCTCTTGGGTCACCTGGAGGAAACAACTTTGCACGGTGGGGAAGGTGAGAAGCTCTCAGCAGAGATCTGGAGCGGGATGCATGGTGCCGGGAGCGGGGCGGCTGCCTTACCTGTACTGGGTGACGGCGGGGTTGGCCTTGGCGGAGCAGTGGAACTTGACAGTGTTATCCTCTAGCACCGGCTGCGGCTCCACGGACAAGTTCACCAGGGGTGGGTCTGCAAAGAGACAGCAACAAGCCCATGAGCGACCCAAATCCGTGGCACAGCATCCCCTTGCCCGCTGCCTGCCAGGTTTCTGAGTCTGGAAAGCAAAATCTGGTGGTAAGAAACCATGGCAAAAGCCCTGAGACTCCTCGAGGCGGTGATAGAACGTTTAGGGCTCTGTAAGACAGGCTCGTGTCACGCACGCTGCTCTTGTCTTGGAGGGCTTCAGTAAATAAGACAGAAAGGGGAGCCACGCACACCATTTGATGTAGCTTTTCACTTAAAAACCATTAACACTGGCTCTGATTCCCGTTTAAGGAAATAAACTTGCCTGCTTTGAAAAGCTCCCAGTTAATATCTCGCTGCATAATGATGATCTTTTGTCTATCCGCTAACTTGGAAGTGGCATTTCTGCTCTTTCATCAGCCTAATCATCTCTGCCAAGCCCTTATTGGTGTCACAAGCCCTTCAGTTCTTCTGACTGGTGCTCGCTTGCTCTTCTCCTTTTTACATGATAAGCATCTAAATGCTTTAGTGGCACACAGAATTTAGGAGAGAACCGATGGAAGCAAACGAGGAGAGAAGAGAAGAGGGTGCAATGTTTAGCTGGGGAATAAGAATATCCAGTGTTGTTTTATTTTTTAGTGATGTCTGAGAGGGGGCGTTAGCCCTCTGGCTTTGGGTTTTACGGGTGGGACCTCATTTGAGGGAAAAAAGCAGCAAGAAATGGCCTTGTGGGGAGTTTTTCCTCCTGAAGAACCAGTTGTCCTGTTGGATACTGTGTTGTGGCTGCAGAGGGGAGCAGGGGCCGGCTCATCGATCCGGCTGCGGGGCTCTCCTGCCCTTAAGGCAGGAGTCTGATGCAGCACATGCAAAAATACACCCCACAGTAGGATGTGCTGTGTGAACACCTCTACCTTCTGCCTCCCTCCTCTTCCGAAATATCTCAGCAGCACCCTTCCCAGCTGGAGCGTGGGGAAAGGCTGCGGTTGAGCAGCCACCCTCCCGCTCAGCACCCAGGCAGCTGGGGCTGGGGGTCAGCCCGGCAGGCCTGAGGGGAGCAAAGATGGTTGGTACCCACTGGCCCAGGGGACCCCCCTCAGCATCATGTGGGGGTGGGCACCTTGGACCCCAGCGCTGGAGAAGGGGGTCAGCATTGCAGGGCTGGAGGTGGCACGAGGGACATGGCTTAGGGGCTTACGGACCTGGTTTAGTGCCTTAGGGACATGGCTTAGTGCCTTAGGGATCTGGTTTAGTGCCTTAGGGACATGGCTTAGGGGCTTAGGGACCTGGTTTAGTGCCTTAGGGACATGGTTTAGTGCCTTAGGGACATGGCTTAGGTTAGGGATAGGTTTAGTTGTGGACTTGGCAGTGCTAGGTTAACGGTTGGACTTGATGATCTTAAAGGTTTTTTCCAACCTAAACAATTCTATGATTCCATGATGCTCAATATACTGCTCGGATGCTGTGAAGCCATGAAGCCGTGGCTCTGATGTGAGCCCAGGGAGTGCCGTTGTGCTTAAGAGAGATGAAAGTTTCCCTGGCAGCACCTCCCTCCACCAGCTTCCTCCACCAAACACAAATCAGGGTTGTGCTGGAGAGACCTGGCTCTCTGGAAACCGCTCAGCACCTTTGCTTGAGGGTACGGGCTCTAACGGGGCGCGCTGATCCGAGAACAGCCTGACCGTCGCCTCTCTTCATAGAATCGTACAATCGTCTGGATTGGAAAATACCTTTAAGATCATTGAGTCCAACCCTTCCCCTACCCCCGCTATCCCACCCCCAAACCCTGGCCCTCAGCACCGCCTCTGCCCGGCTGTTAATCCCCCCGGGCTGGGGACTCGACCCCTTCCCTGGGCAGCCCCTTCCAGCCCCTTCCAGCCCTTGGGGGAAGGAATTGTTAGGGCCAACCTCACCCTGCCCTGGCACAACTTGAGGCCGGTGCCCCTCGTCCCATCGCCCCTTCCCTGGGAGCGAGCCCGCCCCCCCCTCCCCTCAGCCTCCTCTCCGGCCCCCCCGGGGCCCGACCCCCCCCAGCTCCGCTGCCCTTCTCTGGACACGCTCCAGCCCCCCCAGGGCCTTCGGGGGGGGGGGCCAACCCTGACCCCAGCAGTTCAGGGGCGGCCCCCCCACTGCCCAGCACGGGGCCCCCCCCCTCTCCACCAACCCCCCCAGGGCCTTTTCCACCGGGCAGCTTTCCAGCCCCTCTGCCCCACGCCTGGAGCGCTGCCTGGGGTTGTGGTGACCCCAGGGCAGGACCCGGCCCTTGGCCTTGTTGACCCTCACCCAACTGGGCTGGGCCCATGGCTCCAGCCTGGCCAGGTCCCCCTGCAGAGCCCCCTGCCCCCCAGCAGATCCACACTCCCAGCCAGCTCGGTGCCATCTGCAAACGGACTGGGGGTGCCCTCGATCCCCCCGCCCAGGTCATGGGTAAAGACGTTAAACATGACCGGCCCTAGAACTGAGCCCTGGGGGACACCGCTTGTGGGTGCTCCTTTGCAGACGTACGAGGAGCTGCGGAGGAAGAAGCCACGCAGTCCGCAGGGGCACGGGAAGGGCTGGCCCTGGCAGAGCGGCAGGGGAGGAGAGGAAAGCAGAAAGCCTGTCCGTGTGCGGAGAGAGCGGGCCAGCGGCCAAAGCGAGCCCGCGTTATTCCAGCCGGGCGTGGGGTGGGTCGGGATGGCCCCTTGCAGCAAGGGGGGGGGGCGGGTCTCCGAGGTGGCCTTGGCAGTGACCTTGGCTGCCTGGGTGCGACGGGCAGGGGAAAGGCAGGCGATGCCTCCTCCTCCTCCGCCGCATCCCACCCCACTCGGCCCCATGATATTTACCCGCTTTGTTGCGAGCCAAGCCACCTGCCTTCTTGCTGGGAAACGATGACGGGGAAATTATAGGTATTTTCAATTTACCCTAATCTCATTTTAAAATGTGCAATTCAAATGACAATAAAGATGGGCGCAGTTGGGAATATAAATGAGCTTCCCTAAGGTAACAGCCCAGAGATATATGGGGGGGTCCTAATTCATTTGCAGGCATCCTGACACTTCCCCATTGTTACACAACAACAGCTAATCACCTTCTTTTGTTAAGTATGAATCACACTTCTCTTTAGTAGCTTCCCCATTGTTTGATGGTTTAGTAGCTGTGCCTACAATTTACAGAGCAGGCTCTTTGTATTAAAATGAGCCCAGCTTCCTCCTGCACTCCAAATAAAAAAAAAAAAAAAAAGGAGATTAAAAAAGGAAAGAAAAAAAAAAAAGAGCAAAGGAAATGAATTAAAGTCTTTGATCTTGCCTTTCACAAATGGGATTGGGCTTTCTAATATCGTGGTCGCTTCCCCGCGAGGCGGCGGGTGCCGGGGATAGCGTGGGTTTGTGTGTGCCAGTGTGTTTTGGGGGTATTTTAAAGGGGGAAAAAAAAAAAAGAGAGAGAGAAAGACAAATTGTAACTCATCAGAATGTAATTCCACTCGGTTACAATTATAATTCCTGCCTGGCTTCTTGTAATTAATTTGAATGATGAAATCAGATAGAGCTAGCCTACAGGCAGCCGGGAGGAGAGCGTGCATGCAAATGCTCGCACGCCCAGGTAGCACGCACCCCGCGAGCAGGCTCGCGCCGGGGGACCGGCATCGCTCCCCGCCAGCCGGGCAGCCTATTCTAGCCCCCCCGGCTCCCCCTATTTTAAATTAGCACCTGGGAAATGCTGGCTGGGGTCACAGGCTGAGCTCCGCGGGCGGCGGGCAGCGTGCCGGCTCTTGCGCTGCTGCCTCCTGGGCACGGGCAGACCCCGCTCCACGCTCCTCTCCCCTCCCGACAAGCCCTTCCAAACCTCCGCCCCGAATCCGAACGCAGCCTGGGGGCCAAATGAGGAGCTGGAAGCAGATGCCTCTTCAGCTCTGGGCTTTCACGCTCCCCAGTGGGAAGCACAAAAGGGAATAAAATACTCCAGTGCGACAAGGATAAGCACAGCAGGAGACCCTCCAGGACAGCGGCGTGGCCCTCGGTTTGCTCGTCACCCCAGGCCGCAGACCCGCCTCATTCTTTCTCCTACTCCCACCTCCTGCAAAAATTCAGATGCAGTCAAATCCCTTCTTGGCCGTGAAAAAAAAACACCCAGGTGTAAAAATGAGCAACTGCACGCGTGTGTGCAGGGGCTTGGAGCAAATGGTTTTGGGTAAGCGATAACCCCGCTCCTCCCCAGCCCGGCACGCTGCCTGCACATTGCCATAGAGCCACTGGGCTCTGGCAGTATAAATAGTTTATGGCATATCAAACTATTAAACATGATTTTAATCCCACTTGTGATGTTCGGCGCATAACTCACAGGAGGCTGACTTTGATGTGGCTGGTGGAACAGAAATCACATTGAACAGATGTTCCAGCTGGAGTCGCTTAGTGTTTCCATTACAGACCCTGCTCTGGGTTTTTTTTTTCCAGTTCCTCTTTTCCCCCCCCTCATTTTTTGGTGTTTTTTTTTTTTTTTTTTTTTTTTTTTGTAAGGGGAGGGTTTTATGACTCAGCTATTTCATTGCTGCTAAGATGGTCAGGCAGGAGATTGGTGGGATCCAACCTTCAACTCGGCATCAGCTGGAAGGGGATATTCTCTCCCAACCACCCTGCGTAGGAAATAACCCCCACCTCGGGCGCTTCTTTGCTGAGCGCAAGCTTTTTTGATGCTCTTTTGAGTTGCAAAAGAAAACGAAAGCAGGAGGAGTGATTTGCCCGGCTGCTGCTTCCTGGGAGGGATTATTTTTGGTTCCCTGGAGTTATTTTGCAAGGCCATCTCTTTCGAAGCGGAGCAGCTGGGCAGCGTTTGCTGCGGTGTGAAGAGCGGAGGCCGGGTGAAATGCAGCAGGTTGTGCTGGGCGGGGGAGAGCTCACCAGCCCAAACCTGCTGCCAGCTCCTTATCCTTGCAGAAACCACTTTTGGTTTCCCCCCCCCACACCCAAAGTGCTGCTTGGGAAGGACCTCCTTGTGTCGCCGGGGTGGTGCAGAAGGCTATGCAGCCCACCTCGCCTTTGCAGCCAGCCTTTAGCCCAGGGCAGTTCAGTTCCCCAGCAAAAATGAATGGCCCAGATCATTTTTGCTTAAGAAAAGCACCTTTAGCTCTTCGCCAAGTGAAAGCAGCCGATTGCCTACCAGGTTGGGAGTGAACCCTAACGGACTGGCTCTGGCATCTGGGACAAAATCCACCCCACCACCTCTCCACCCAGGCTGGAGAGGTGGGGCCTGTGTGAACCTCATGAGGTCCAACAAGGCCAAGTGCAAGGTCCTGCCCCTGGGTCGGGGTAACCCCCAGTATCAATACAGGCTGGGGGAAGAAAGGATGGAGAGCAGCCCTGCCCAGAGGGACTTGGGGGTGCTGGGGGATGAAAAGCTGGCCATGAGCCGGCCATGGGCGCTGGCAGCCCAGAAGCCAACCCTGCCCTGGGCTGCATCAGGAGAAGCGTGGCCAGCGTCGAGGGAGGGGATTGTGCCCCTCTGCTCTGCTCTGGGGAGACCTCCCCTGGAGCCCTGCGTCCAGCTCGGGAGCCCTCAGCACAAGGAGGACATGGACCTGTTGGGGCGGGGCCAGGGGAGGGCTACTAAAATGATCCGAGGGGCTACTAAAATGCTCCGAGGGCTGGAGCCCCTCTGCTCTGAGGCCAGGCTGGGAGAGTTGGGGGTGTTCAGCCTGGAGCAGAGGAGGCTGCGGGCAGAGCTGAGTGCGGCCGCTCAGGGCTTCAAGGGGGCCCAGAGGAAAGGGGGGGACAAGCTTTTTAGTCAGGGCCAGCTGGGACAGGACAAGGGGGGATGGCTTGTAAACTAGAACCAGGGTAGGTTTAGACTGGATCTAAGGAAGAAATTCTTTCCAGTGAGGGTGGTGAAAGCCTGGCAGGGGTTGCCCAGAGAGGGGGGGGGCCCCCCCGGGCCTTCCGGCCGGTTGGCCGGGGCTGTGAGCAACCTGATGTGGTTCAAGGTGTCCTGCTCCTCAGGGGGTTGGGCTGGGTGACCTCTGGGGGTCCCTTCCAACCCTAAACATTCTATGATTCTATGATTCTATGACTCCACTGTGGGCTGGTTAATCCGTCGTGGTGTTTTTCTGTCCCTCCATCACCCATCCAGCACTGGGAAATTGATATCCTCATTAGACCCTATTAAGAACAACATATTTCTAATAGTTGGCTAGGATATTAGTATTATTACTTTCACAGCGTGGAGTATTTAATAGCTCGGGGTGGAAATTGGTGTTCTTTATTGGGGCTTTCTCTTTTCAAAGCAGATTCCATCGGGCTCGGGGATTCAGCTCACGTCTCCTGCCCCGCACTGTACAGCACAGTGTAATGATGTCTCGGCTTTGCGTTGTTTGTGAGAATGCCGGTGCGTCTCCAGCTATTGTAACTGTTTGCTGGCTGTGAAATAACCCATGCTATTATCTCATTTTATCTGGCCGGTTCTGTCAGGACATGCTATCCAGCGACCCAAGAGCCTGTTAATCTTCCGGCAGCAAAAGCTGGAAGTCTTAAATGGTGAATTTTCTGCTGTGCTTGAGTTTGTTCAGCCAGTTTTAATTGGACTCTGGAAAGCAGCTGGCGTGCTAATATTGAACACCCTGCATTTGCAAATTGTTGGTAAATACAGCTGCAGGAATTGTGTGTGCAAATGAAGCCCGGCTGGAGGGAGGTCAGGATGAGCCCGAGAGCAACAGCTCTTGCACGGGAGGAGGGAAGAGAGATGTGAAACGTGATATTTTGGAGGAAGGAAGATTTTGCTTCATGGATTTATAGTAAAGGGTAAATGATATGGCTCTTGACACATGTCTGTCCCCATCAGATGGTGATTGACACTGCTGTATTTCATGGGAGGGAGCCTTGCCACCGATGAGGTGTCTAACACGCTATCTCGGTGGAGAGCAACACAAAAAACTTACTGCTGAACAGCTTGTAAGACTGGAAACGTGGGTTTGTACCAGAAATCTTAATGGGCCTTATCTCTGCCACTGCCCGTGTCCACAGATGCTGCTTTCTCAGCCAAAGACATCTGGGATACATCCCTGCTCCAGAGTCCCCAGAGACCTGGATCAGGGCACGCAGTCCGTCCCCGTGCAACGCCCACCGGCCCCGCAGAGCGCGGCAGCCGGTGCTGATTTTTCTCAAAACCATGGACACAAGACGCAAAATCTGGGAAGCAGCCTGTTCTCCGCCTGGTGCCCCGGGGAGCTCAGGGGAGATGAGATCTCCTGCCTCTGACTTCACCGTATCGATGTACCAGTAAATCCCAGTACAGGGAAACCCCTAAACCCTAGCATCCCGCTCCCGACTGGGGTCAGACCCGTGCGGGCAGCCCTCGGGCAGCGACAGAGAGAGCAGGGAGGCTGGGATCACGGAGTACCCAGAGGCAGCCCAGCCGGCTGCGTACTCACGCTGGATATCAATGGTGACGGAGGTCTCCTTCCCGCTGGGAATGGCTTTGTTGGTGGCACGGCAGACGATGCTCTCCCCGTTCTCTATGTCGGAGGGGGCGATGAAAAGGGTGCTCATGATACTCTCCCGCTTGCCGTCACGGAGAAGCGTCTGTGGGGGGAGAAAGAGGGATGAGAAAAGGCAGTTTCCTACAGGAGAGGGGCCCCTGCCCCTAGCCAAGATTCGGGCCGGGCTCAGCACACACAGAGCCCCCCCGGCTCGTACCAGTTTCTCAGCCAAGCAGCGCTCTCTGCAATAACAGTTCCTCTGGCTGGAATCTGCCAGGAAGCCTTAGGGGAATAGCGTAGACAAATTTCACCACGCTTCCCTGGGAATTGGGCACTTAACTCCCATCTGCTTCCCTCCAGCCCTGCTGTGCCTAGACCTGGGAATCACAGCACCAGTGAGATCCGTGTCACTCACCGGCCCTGGGAAGAGGGAGCCAGGGGACAGAGAGGGCAACCGGCTTCTTGTACCTGCTGTCACCTTCTGCACCTACGCCAGCTGAGTGCAAAGAGCTGCCTGGGCCACTTTACGTAGCAATGAGCGGTGCTGACGGCTGCCAGCAGCATGGGACCGATCCTGGCCGTGGGTCCCCGGCTGCCGGGCAGTGGTAAATCATCACCGCTCTGGCTTGCCTCGTGCCAGCAACCACCGCGATGGGGACCTGAGGATGCCGGGGGTCCAAAAACACGAGCCTGGTACAGCATCTGTTAACCAGCTCTATCTGACCAGATCTAAGGAAGAAATTCTTTCCAGTGAGGGTGGTGAAAGCCTGGCAGGGGTTGCCCAGAGAGGGGGTGGAGGCCCCATCCCTGGGACCATTCCAGGCCAGGTTGGCCGGGGCTGTGAGCAACCTGATGTGGTTCAAGGTGTCCCTGCTCCTGCAGGGGGGTTGGGCTGGGTGACCTCTGGGGGTCCCTTCCCACCCAAACCATTCTATGATTCTATGATTTGCTCAGCCTTGGAACCTTGTTTCTTCCCCAGACTTATCTGACTTTGACTTCCACCCGTGATGCCTTGCCATGCTTTTTTCGGTGAGCCCCGGGAGCTCTGCTTTATCAAACTCCTCATCCTCCTGCAAGTTCTTACGGACCGTGGTCACCCTGTAGCTCTGTCTTTGGTGCACTAAACCGATCGAGCCCTCAGAGGCTCTCAAGATGTTGCATGGTTTTCAATCTTTTAACCATTCTCTGGGCTTTCCTCCCACCTCTTTCTGGTTTATCAACATCCTCCAGGGACCAGAAATGCCAGAAAAACAGCTTTTCCCAGCTGTTGATAACAGTGGTAAATGCCCACGGATACACCCATCCCCTAGCTACGTGTTTTGGACCCTGTCAGGCAGTTTTGCTTTCTAAGTCTGTATCCTTCAAGTTTCCTACTCACAACGTAAGGCAAGTGCTTTATTGAATTATAAACATATGGCGGCAGGACTAATGCTCCCACCACCTGGCTTCACCGTGACACAGCATTCGTGCACACAGGTTTGCGCCTCCGACGGGCACTATGCAAGGAACGATGCTGAGAAATTGTCACCACAATCAGCACAGAAGCTGGGGACAAGCAGGACCAAGACCCATTAGTACCTGGTTGTCAGGGTCTGAGTGCACCAACAGTCCTTAATTTCCCTGACCAACCTCAACTGGGGCCTCTGCCCAAGAGCTCTTCACCCAGAGGCCCAGGAGCTCAAGCTTTGCTTTGGATGTGCTGATGTGGACTGGATTTTGTGGCTTGACCATGAGCTGCCTCATTGCTATGGATTTTCTGGAGATTTCAGCACTGTGATTGACCCTGCAGGACCCTATAATACCCCCTGTGGCTATAGGGACCGTCCCCTTCAGTAGGGCTCAGGGTAAGGATAGGGGATTTTGGTCAGCTCTGGCTGTTCTGTACCACCCGGCTGTGATTGCAGAGGGGCTGCGTATTCATCAGTTGGGGGACTGGAAATTTGGAGAAACAAAGACATCATTGCTCGGTGTAAATGGTTTCAGGCAATTGGTAACCTGGACAGTGTTTCTTCTGGGTTGATTGGAATGTCTGGATCAAATGAAATCTGCGTGGGGTTTTAGTTTAATTTGAAAAGCAGGAAGAGGAAAACTGAGGAATGATATTAAAGGGAGCCTCAAAAGGGAAAGGTTTCTCAGACCCCAAAAAATCAAACCCTCCCATTCCAAAAATGGCAAACATAGAATCATAGAATCATCTAGGTTGGAAAAGCCCTTTAAGATCATCAAGTCCAACCGTTAACCTAACCCTGCCATCCCACCACTAAACCCTGTCCCTAAGCACCTCATCTCTCCTTCTTTTAAATACCCCCAGGGATGGGGACTCGACCACCTCCCTGGGCAGCCCAAATCAGGTTGGTCAGGCAGGACCTGCCTTTCACGAACCCATGTTGGCTGGGCCTGACCCCCTGATTGTCCTCCATGTGCCTGGTGAGCGCACTCAAGATGAACCGCTCCATAATTGGCCATTGGTTTTTCTGAAGGGCGTTTTTCTTTTTTAATGTTTCCCAAGGTTAAGACAATCAAAAAAATGGTCAAGTCAGGGTTTCTTGTGCACGTGTGGGCACTGCCGTGCTCGAGGTGACGAGCTCTGACGCCACTGGGGCTGGGGGATGGCAGACCGACCACCCCTGTGCATCGCTTTTCCCTGCTTGCGGCAGGGTCTCATGAAAATCTCCAGCAAGTCAGGAGAAACTGAGGTTCAACACCACCAGATTAGTCAACGCCGTCCCTCCGACCCCAGGAAAAGGGGAAGATGCTTCCCCCCATGCAGAAGAGGACCCCCGACAGCTGCTTGAAACGCCGTGGAAATCCCTGTGTTGCCTGCAAGATGGAGCTGCAGCCTGAAAGCTCAGCTTCAGATTCTTGTTTTTGCTGGAAATATTTTAAAGAAAAATAAAGGAGGGGCCTTCGTTCTTCTCATCATAGCCATTACTTGCGGGTCTGAAAGGGAAAGGGCTTAAATGTTGGCTCCCCAGGGCCAGGTCTGAGCAGTCTGCAGTGGAGAGGAAGGCTTGAGTTGAACAGAGTAAGTTATAAACAACTGCGTGTCAATGGCCTGGATTTTAATTAATTCCACTTGATTTGAGAGAGGGAGAGGTCAGTTCTCTCTGGCTTTAATTAGTGCTGCCTCTCGCATCGCAGGCAGGGAGACGGGGCGATTTTCCCCTCTGTTTGCACCCATCAGCTGCAAGGAAGAAGCTCGGCTTCAGCTGAGGCATCGGCGTGCCCCGCCGAGTGACGGGGCGCAGGGGAGGAGGGCGTTTTGGCTCCTCCGCTTTTCCAAGCACATTGGGATGTTGCTGGGTGGAGGCTTCGCCGTGGTAGCGGAGGGTGAAATGTTTATTAAAAGATCTTCAGGAGCTTGAGAGGAATGCCTTTGACTCCTGACTTTGAAGTTTGCTTGCATTACAAATGGCTGCAAACTGACCCATTTTATGTCTCGAATTTTGTTCTTTAGAGATTTTCATTAGAAATGTCAAGTGTTACTGAATCCTTAGCACTTACCAGACATCAGGCATCTATAAACAGGAGAACGTGTGGGTACCCGTTCTGAGTACACTGTTGATTGCTCTTTGATGTTTTCCTTTATAACCCAATAAAGGCTTTCCGTTTAAATTAAAAAATGCCAACAACCCTGACAGTTCTTCATGGAAGATTGCAGCTGGAGGAGGGGACACGTGTCACTGCAGCCATCTTTCGATCCAGCGGTTTTGCGACAGCCAAGGCCAGGTCAGTGCTGGCCGTGTGCTGCTGTATGCAATATTAACACCCCAGCCAGGTGGGATTTTGGGGGAGAAGTGGGCAGGCCAGGCAATTATGAGCCATGGGAGGGTACAAAAAGCCAGCCAAATCCAGAGTAGAGCCCGTTTTGGTGGCAGTTTGTGGTTGCTCACTTGCATCCTCCTGACTGTTTTCCTCCCAGCTTCTCCACATGTGGAAGGTTGTATGGGGCGATGTGGGGTGCCCTAGAGGTTTGGGGGCTGTGTGAGGAGTGGTGTCAGGCCTGGTATGCTTTTCTGAAGCAAGGGAAGAGCACAGCCGTTGTCCCCAGCCCCATCCCACCTCACCTTGGAGTAGGTGGCTCCGTTGATGACTTCTCCTTTCCGCATCCAGATGATGGAGGCTGCTGGCTTGGCGTTGTCCGCGTGGCAGGTCAAGTTGAGGGGGTCCCCTGCTCTCAGGCTGATGATGGGCCCCCCCATAATGACAGGATCATCTGGAGGAACTGCAAGGCAATAGCACAGAGGAGACGATGTCACTTGCTAGCATTAAACCAGCCTTCCCGGCGTTACCTGTGGGGTTTGGGCTGCCAGGTCTGGGCCGTGACCTCCCAAACCTCCGCAGCTGGCTTTGACGTGGCTGTGGCAGCAGGCAACCCCCTCTCACCACGTTACAGCCAGCTCGCCTTTTGCTGCTCACATGAAAGCTGTGCCCCAGATTTGAACTACCGTGGCAGAAAGCGGCTGAGGTTTCGGAGGGGACACGGGCTAGGTGCCTGCCTGAGCTTTGCAGTAATACGAAGGATCAAGCCGTGGGAGAGAAAAACACCGAGGGCTGCTAAATATTCCAAAACACTTCTGGCCCGGGGTGTCTCTGTGCTGCAAACTGTGGGAGGATGGAGAATATTTGAAGGAAATATCCCTGCTTGCTTGCCCTGTTCTTCTCTTCCTCCCCAGGCAACTCTGGCTGCTGCTGGACATGGTCTATGGGGCTTGGAGGGGCTTTGGGGCTGACCCGTGTTCCTCCAACTGCAAATTGGAAGGTAGGTGACCGTGATTTGGAGGAGAAGGGCACGGGGGCTGGGTTTGGACTGTCACCTATTGCATTCAGGGGGGAAAACAGCTTATTACGGGCATCAGGAGTGTGGTTTCTGGATCGCCTGCCTGTGGAGAGGGCTCCCTCGCCAGCCCTCCATCGCGGAGGGACGGAGGAACCCCTGAGCGCTCCCTCGCCCTGCTTTGATCTCCCCGTTGCCTTCGCCCGTCGGCTGTGCTGCCGCCTCGCCGCACAAAAGGTTGTGAAACTCCTCTGGTTGGGTCAGACTCCCCCTCGCCGCGGCGAGTCTTTCAAGCCTCTCCCTCTGCGAAAGCAGATTTTGCCGGGGATGTCAAGAAGACATTGAAGATCTCAACCTGCCTTTGAAACCGCCGCAGCCTGACAGCCCGTGTGAGGCCGCATCCTCATTACAGGATGGGGCTTTGCTGGTATCACACAGCCCCTGGGCATCTCGGCTTCTTGTGCTGGGAAGCGCTTCATGCCAGAGACAAGGAGGGATGAAAATAGGGAAGTGAGAGATGAGGGGCACCGGAGCCTGGTCTCCTCTTCTGTGAGTAGCTCTTGCAGCCTGGCACCTCTGAACACCCCCCAGCACGGTAAGAGAAGGGGGATTCAGCTGGAGAGAGGGGCTGCCCCTTCATCCTGCAGAAAGGATCTTTCATCCCCGCTATCCTGAGGGGGTCTGCTCTAGCCAAGACCTGCTCTGAAGATGGAGAGATCCATACAGCTGCCAGGCTAGCTCATCCCAACCAGATCCTTTGGGCAACCAAATGTGGGTCTTGCTACGGGTAGACCTCTTGCCCAGCCACCTCGGGGCTTATTTCAGGAGCTCTTGGGGCCCTCGCAGAGCTGGGAAGCCAGCAGACCTGCGGAGGACGCGGTGGGAAGGCGTTGCAGCCCCTCTTGCCCAAGCAGGAGAGCTCATGCTAGCAAAGGACATCGGAAGAAATCACTGCTTCGCACCCAGCTCGGGAGCAGGCGGCGAAGGCCTCCTCCCCTTCAGCATCCTCACGGAGGGGATGCAGCTGGGGGAAACCTGCCCATTTTCCACCAAAGTCGGAGCTGTTTCCCCCTCCCCGAGCTGGCTGGCACCAGGCTGAACCGTGCGAAGCGAATATCCACGTCGGGCTCTGAAATCCCCGAGGATGTCTCTGCTTCTGCTCCTGAGCTGCCCCAGCAGTTTAGCTGGCCGAAAAATATTTGAAAACTCCTGGCTGGCTCCTCCAGCGTTGGGCTGGCTGCGGGAGATGGAGAGGGATTATGTTCTCTGACAATTCGAAGGCGGCTGCCTGCATCGGGGCAGGATTTGTAGGCAAGGCAGATGTGCTGGTTGCACACAAGGCTGGTCACATCCACATCTGCCAAACGCTGTGAGTAATGGGATTTTTCAGCTCAGTGGGTGGAACCCAGGGACTAGGCGGGGGGCGGGGGGGGAAAGCTTTTCTACATGGATCCAAAATGTACATTTTTTTTGTCAGGCTACAAGAGTGAACAAAATGTGAAAATCTGTGGCTTGGGGTAGTTGAAATGCGTCAGCCCCTGAATATGAAAATGCAGAAAATTCTGCTTAATTCTGATGCTATTTAACTATTAAGGAAATATTTCTCTCCTCTTAAAAAAAAAAACAACCAACCCTTCACTGGATGAGTTTACACTGGTTTTAAAAAAACACGATATTTTTCAATAGTGTTTTTTTTTCCCCCTCACTGAAGCTATTAATTGAATTTGACCTCAGCTTGTAAAATATTGGAAATTCATCTTGTGGAGCGGGGTGGGGGGGGGAACCCAACCCACAAGCCTTGCTCTGAAGAGCACCTCGGAATTAAATGAAGGGACTGTTATAGTGGGTTGTTTAATATTCCTGACCGGTGTCCTGTCCCTCTGGCTGCCATCTGAAGGCTTTTTTTTTTCTTTTTTTGCAGTCACTGGCTTAATATCCCCCCCACAAAGCACTCCAGCCTGTCCCTCAGCTGCCCCCATGAAACCTAGAGGATGGGGAACAACCTCGTGCATGGAACCACTTGTCTTCCCGGTGCTAGAAAACTGTATTTTCCAACCTCGTGTTTTGCTCTGGTTTCCCTCTATTGGATCAGCAGCAAGACTTGGGGAGCTGCTTAAGGAGATGGGAAGAAGAGTGGGTGCCAATTACGCCTTCCCCAGTAAGTGGTTCTCACCCCCCAGTTGTTCGTGTAGCCATGAATTATTGATGGTCTCTCGGCTCAATAACCGGGGGAGCTGGCTGGGGAGGAGAGGCTCTGATGAGTAGGAATCGGCAAGGTCTTTCAAGAGCTCTAACTTCTGCAAAATGAAGGGTGGCTGCATTCCTTCCCCAAACTCAAACTCCACCCTGGGAAGGGAGGAGGAAGAAGAGAAGAATGAAAGATAAAAAGAGGAGAAGAAGAAAGAAGGGAAAGCAAGAAGCCAGTAGCAAAGAGCCATGATCTATTATTCATCCATTCTGCTCCCAGGATTGGTTATTATGATAAGGCACCACTACAGAATCCGGTCTCCTAATTTTTAATCACGTCGATGCAGAAGTGCTAGCATTTCTGATTAATACAGGGATATAAATAGGCAGAGTTGTTTGGGGGTGGGGGTGCCTGGGTGTTATTCCTGCCAGCAAACAAAATGGAGTTAACCTTTACGTGCCTGGAGAGTTTAAAATGAGAAGGAAAAAGATGGGATCCATGATGGCTCAAGCCCACAAGAGCAGGAACAAGCCAGAGATGGATGACGAGCAGCTGCTTATGGGGTGGGAGCTCAGGCAGGTTGTCCCCAAATGGACACCATGCTTGGGTGGTAGGGGTCCAGGCAGGTTGTCCCCAAATGGACACCACAATTGGGGGGTGGGGGTCCAGGCAGGTTGTCCCCAAATGGACACGTGCTTGGGGAGTGGGGGTCCAGGCAGGTTGTCCCCAAATGGACACCATGCTTGGGGGGTGGGGGTCCAGGCAGGTTGTCCCCAAATGGACACCATGCTTGGGGGCTGGAAGCCCAGGCAGGTTGTCCCCAAATGGACACCACAATTGGGGGGTGGGGGTCCAGGCAGGTTGTCCCCAAATGGACACCATGCTTGGGGAGTGGGGGTCCAGGCAGGTTGTCCCCAAATGGACACCACAATTGGGGGGTGGGGGTCCAGGCAGGTTGTCCCCAAATGGACACCATGCTTGGGGGGTGGGGGTCCAGGCAGGTTGTCCCCAAATGGGCACCACGCTTGGGGGGCGGGAGGTGGAAGGCCCCAGTAGAAGGTCTCCTGTTCCTCCCAGTTCACCCAGGAACTCGGCCGGAGAACTGTTCTTTCCTTTGCCACAGACAAAACTTTCCCAAGACACAATGACAAGCTTCTCCCCATCAAAACCCTGATTTTTTTTTCTGTCAAAGCATGGGGTTTGCTGAATATTTTTAAACTAGCCTTGGACAGGCATTAATCTGTTCTCCAGAGCTGTCAGCTGCTTGGACAAGTAAGGACAGCTTGGGGTCTCTGCTCCTTGCTCCTTGGAGTACCTTGGGAAAAGCTTGTTTTACAGCACATCAGCATAAAGAAACACAAATAAATGTGTATTGCTCTTGAGCTGTGCATTCAGCAACTTCTTAAATTAGTTGGCTAGTTAGAGGCTTTCCTGCACGCGGTCCTGCCCTGCAAGACTTAACTGTATGATTAATCAATGAGAGCACGCCGAATTATTTGGCACTGAACTAATACCCCAGGCTAACACTGCAGCTTGGGCTAAGAAATAACGTAGATGTCTCTAAATGCTCCTGGCATCTGGACAGCCTTGTGGTGAGCAGACAGACCCTCAATTATTAGCAATATTTATGGAGATAACAGGATCCTCCAGGCAGAAGTCAGCTCCTGGAAGTGGAGAAAGCAAAAAGCCCTCCAGCCACCAGTACTTCTTCATAATTAAGGCTGACTGGGCTTTTTTGTTGTTGTTGCGGCTGGTACCTCCTTGCTGCTGGGTTTGTGTTCCAAACCTCCTCTTCTTGGGACGCTGGTAAGAGATTCAACCCCAAACGCTCACCGGTGGGGAGGGGCCACCCAGCTGCTGGGCTGGAGAAGCAGATCCCGAGCAGCCCTTGAGGATGACTCTGAGCCACGTATCCAAGGGTAATGTTCAGCTGATGTTAGCACAAGTGTCCCCCTGAGGAATGAGATCCCTTGGGTAAGGCATTGCTGGTGTACTGCTCGTCTCCTCTATGGGGTCTGTGGCTCTCAAGGCCCATCTTACATGCGTGCCAAGCAAGTAACGGTGACCAGAAGATGCTCTTGGTGACCACAACGTGCTACAAACCATTGGAAGGTGCTTCCTAGCTCCAAAGTTGTGAGTCTAAGCACAGACCAAAAGCATCCCCAGCCCTCCACGGGGCTTTGCTGGTACCTGCTGGGCCAGCTGCCTTCCAGCAAGCTGGCACTCAGCGAGAACATGAGATCCCGTGGACATGAAGCCAAGGGTACGTTTGCTCCTGTATTTTGCCTCTACAGTAAGGAAAGTGTGGGGAGCCCCAGGGAGGCAGCCTGGAGGGATTCAGCCGGCTCAGCTGACCCTCTCATGCAGCGAGGGTGGATCTGGGAGCTTTGCTCTGGCGCGGCAAAGCGTTTGTGTATTCAGGCATCGCATCGCAGGCTTGTCAAAGAGGCACGTTTGCCTCTTGTAGACAAGTCAAGCTTATGAGGGCATCATAGTACACTTGCTCTGGGTGACCGTACCCAGGCGCTGCCCTGACCCGCACGCTGCGTGCAAGTTTTTGCAAGGCAATCCCGGCAAAGAGCGTTTTCCTTTGCAAACCCCACCTCTGCTCCACGCTGGGGCGTTTTGAGTTGAGGTTTGCTGGCTGGCCAGGTGCTTGTGGAAGAAGCAGGAATCAACCTGCAGCCTCCGTGGGCTCCTTGCCTTCCCAGGAAGAGCCCGTCCTGCTCCAAAAAGGAGCAGGCGCTTGCCCCTCTGCAAGTGGTCAACGTGCAAGACTGGTGGGGTGTGACTTGAACAATAAGCTCGGTGTTGACGATGTTCAGCAGCATGATGAGTTAATTAGCTGCTGTATCATTTCTGTGCTCTGCTTGGGACTGGCAGATCCTCTCCTCTTCCTGATGGCTGCAGGGAGCAGCCTCCTCTTGGCACCCACGCCTGCTGTCCCCGCCAGCCTTGGGGGTGTTTTGCAGAGGCTGGTGGTGTTGCTCTGCAAGATGCTCTTGAGATCTTGGGGGGGGGGTTGGCCACACTCGTGCATCTTGAACTGAGTTTGGGCCAGACACAGAGGAAGGCTGGGGAGCAGGCCAAAGGGAAGGAGCCGCTTTCCCACCAGGTGAGATCAAAAGAGATTGGCTTGGTTAATTTGGCAAAATGACAGCCAAGAGACTATGACTGGTTGCAGTCTGGGGGAAGGCAGGGTTAGGTTAACGGTTGGACTCGATGATCTTATGGGTCTTTTCCAAACAAAGTGATTCTGTGATTCTAAGGTTGGGAGAAGACGAGGGAAAAAGCAGGAAAATGCGGACATGGAGGAAGAAGAAGGTTCTCTGTTTCCTCAAGTCTCTAGGATAGCTTCCCAAGAGGAGGAGAAGGGGCTAGAAAACAAAACTGTTTTTAGGATGGAGCTTGCTACACTGGATGAGAGAATCCCCTTACAGGGGTTGGGTCTCTGGCAGCAGCTTTCCGGCAGGCTCTCGCTGTATTATCAAGCCTGAAGGGTACAAATTGTGAGGGCCTAAACCACTGCCAAGCAGTTTACAGCTACACGAACGTTTAGCTTTTCATTTATCGGGACTTTACACATTTAGGATTCAGATTTCCAGCAGCTCTTCAGAGCTAGGAAGGATATAAACAGGCTCTTAGGTTTTGTCCAATGCTCTAAAGGCTGAGATTTCGCCGGGTCTGAGTGCTGCCATGGGTTATGTTTTTCAGGGCAGCACTAACTGGAGACTTAGGGCAAATCTGTGGGGCTCGGTGACCTGAGCTCTGGAGGAAACCTAATCCTGAACTGTGATTGCACCTTCCCCTCAACCACCCTGACACGCACCCATTCTCCCTCTCTCCTTCCCGGTGCAACTAGAACTGCAATCCCTTTGCAGATGAGGAGCTTCGGCACGTAAGGAAAAAGGGATGGTACAGAGCAAGTGGTCTGAGCCTGCAGACGGGGTCAGTTGCAGGGCTGAGTCCTGCCTCCAACTCGTAACATTCCCTCCTCCAAGCACCGACCGGATTTTCCTTTGTGTCCTACATCTGAAACCTGGAGACCGTTCCTGCCTGCAGGCTGCTCAGCGGGATGAGGTTCTGCTCTCCTGCAAGGAAAACCATCAGCAGAGCTGCCGATGCCCTCCTTCCCTGCGTAAGGCAGGCTGAAAAGATTCAGTCTGTGTTGCACGCTGGCGATTTACAGAGGCCACGCTGGCTACGGTGCCAAGGCTGGCGTCGGCTTCAAAGGGTCTGGCCTCCCCACCGCGTGCTGCCAGCCCCTGGCCCTGCTGAGATTGGCGTGGGATGGAAGGCCGGTCGCTTGGAGGATGCCTACGTGACTGGCACCCTGCCGGCATCAACCCACGCCGAGCCCTGGCAGGGTCCGGGAAGGGTGCAAAGGGGATGGGGCTCCTGTACGGCAATGGCATGGTCCGTGCAATACAGATGAGTCTTAACGAGCTGCCCCCGAGTCCTTGCTCGGCCAGGGAGGGATAGCAAGAGGGGGGATGTCATGCCAAGAGGTCCCCTGCTGTCCCTCCGTGTCCAGCCTGCATCTACCCTGACGTTGCTCTGTGGCTGGAGCTCCGCTGCCTTGCTCTTGCCGACCCAAGGGACAGCCTGAAAACCACGGGGCAGCCGCGGGCGCCCTCCGCAAGGAGCCTGGCTGCCGCCGAGCGAAGAAGGAGAGGAAACAGATGCAGGCAAACAGCACAGCCTGGGGAAAACACGCTAAAAAATAAATCAAAAGAAACAAGGGGAGCAGGGAGAAAAATAGCGATGAAAGTTTAAGTAGTGCATCTTTTTCTCGGTCCTATTTGTCTTGTGGCCGCTTCAGCGCGCGTGTCTGAGCGGCTGCCGCCTCTCCGTCCCGCGGGGACGCTGCCCTGGCCGCTGGCGGAGGGCGACAGCTCAGCACCCAACGCAGCCTGCACCCCTGTTGCCCTCCTGTCCGTCTGGCTCTGAAGCTGAGCGTGATGCAGGGACCTTCATCCCATTAAGAAGCTCAGAGGAAACACTGCTAATATTTCCTAAAACCTTTATTTTTTTTTCTCCTCCATGTTTTATCTATATTTCCATCCAGCCACTGAAAGGTCCCCATTTCTAGATTTCTTCGGGTTTCCCCAGTGGAACGGTGTCCTGTTGGAGAACGCAGCCTCCTCCAAGCCAGAAAAGCTTTGCAGCGATGGCTTCGTTTAATTGCAGCAAAGCTCTGCCTGAAGTCGCCGGCTCAGCCCAGGAGGGGCTGATCCTCCCCGCCCCCAGCTCCCTCCCCAGGTATGTGGAGGGCTATCACTGTAACCCTTTGCTTTTTCCAGCGGAGGGGGAGTTTGGTCCCGGATTCTTTCCTAGAGAGTGTTTTAGATATTTGATTTTCATGTCGGATTGGAATGAAACCAAACTTCCAAGTTCTGAAATGCTTTGTGAGCCCCGGCTCTGGGCAGCATCCATTTTTTTGGAGCGAACACAAGCAGATCTGACACAGGATAAGTGAGCATTTGTATTCGACTGAAAAGCCTTTCATGGGGGGGGGGGGGGGGGCGGGAGGAAGTTTTGGCAACCCCCTCCGAGCTTTAATAAACCACCAGATGCTGTGCAGCCAGGTAGCTGGCTGGGTATTGATTGTTTACTTGAAATATTCTCTCTGCAAAGAGGAAAAAACTTAAAATTTCCTCTCAAAAGGGAACTACAAGCCCAGCAAATACATCGCATTCGCCAGTTCCCTCATTGAATTCTCCCCGTCAAGTCGGTGGTTGGATGGATCATGTCACTGCCCAGCCCCGATTCGGGTCCTGAAGTCTTCGGAGGGAGCTGTTGCGCTTTGCTTGAGTCAAGGGTGAGTTGCCCTGGCTCTCCCCAAAGCGAAGGGTGTTGCTGACGATTAAGGAGAGAGGTGGGTGCCTGACCCGTGGCAATTGTGAGTAATGGCTCCAATTCTGCCCGTCAGGGGATGGAGGAAGGTCAGGGGTAAAGCTTCCCCGATGTGTTGGGAGGGAACGGAGGAAAAATTATCTGCCTCACTGGCCTTGTTACCATCATAATCACCAAATTCATTAATATCATCCCCGTCGCACACCCACCCCAGCACAGGGAACTGCGTATTGGGGTGCATCAAGAGGAGCGTGGCCAGCAGGGTGAGGGAGGTTCTCCTCCCCCTCTGCTCTGCCCTGGGGAGACCCCACCTGGAGCACTGGGTCCAGTTCTGGGCTCCCCGGTTCAAGAAAGATGAGGAACTCCTGGAGAGAGTCCAGAGGAGGGCAACAAGGACGATGGGGGGACTGGAGCATCTCCCCTAGGAGGAAAGGCTGAGGGAGCTGGGCTTGTTCAGCCTGGAGAAGAGAAGGCTGAGAGGGGATCTCATCACCACCTACAAATATCTCAAGGGTGGGGGTCACCAGGACGGAGCCAGACTCTTCTCAGTGGTGCCCAGTGCCAGGACAAGGGGCCATGGGCACAACCTGAAGCAGAAGAGGTTCCAGTTGAACGGGAGGAAGAACTTGTTGACTGTGAGGGTGCCCGAGCCCTGGCCCAGGCTGCCCAGGGGGGCTGTGGAGTCTCCTTCTCTGGAGATCTTCAACCCCCGCCTGGCCGCTGTCCTGTGCCCCCTGCTCTGGGTGAGCCTGCTTGGGCAGGGGGGTGGCACTGGGTGATGTCCTGAGGTCCCTTCCAACCCTTGCCATTCTGTGATCTGTATCTCAAAGAGGGGAAACTGAGGCACGGATAAACTATGTGGTCTGCTTAACTGGAAGGGGAGTCACCCAGGCTTTCCCAGCTGGATCAGCCCCTCATTCCTGCTCCTGTGCAAGCCCCATCCTGCTCTACCACAGCCACAAACCACCTCAGATGCCCTCCCACAAAGAGAAATGCAAAGGAGAAAGCAAAAAGCCAGCGGCAGAGCCTGTCTCCTGTCTCCCCTCAACGTGCCTTAACCTCCTCCTGGACGGGGGGGATAGGCAGGGAAATCATTATCTACCCGATGTAGGCCAGCACCTCCTGCCTCCTCCTCCTCCTCCTCCCCCTGCGCGCGTGGCGCCTGGGTGCAGACTGACAGATCAGAGAACGCAGGCGAAAAACGGAATTCATTATTTTGCCCGTGTGTCAGATATTTTCAAATTGTTGGGAAAAAAAAAAAGAGGAGGATTATTACTGTTCATTAAAAAAAAAAAAAAAAGGAAACAAGAAAAAAGGGAAGAAAATACGCTCTGGAGCAAAACCCCTGAGTTGGCTCCCTCCTTCAGCCAGGTGCTGCTGGTGGGAGCTGCTCTTAGATCTCATCTTCTGCAGGATGGGATGGGAAAAATCCTGCCTGCTCCGGTGGGGTTCAAAGCCCCGAGCCTCAGCCGTCGCTGGCTGCTCTCCCGCACGGGGGGTGCTTGCCCGTTACCGAGAGCAGGTCTCATCTGCTGAGCGCTGGGTCCCCGCCGCGCTCTGTACAAATTTATGGCGCTCAAGCACGTTGGAAATAAATGCCCGCTGTGCGCTCGCCCTGGTGCACCCACTGGGCACGGGTCCCCAGCGCCCGGGTGCTGTTGGTCCTGTCGAAACCAGGGGGTACCAGGAAGATTCTGCGATGCAGAGCAGAAACGGGAGATTGGGACTCAGTCGTTAAGATTAGGGGCTTGATTTTGCATCCTGAGGCTGCAGATGCCTTCAGCTCCGTTGGCCAACACCTCTTCTGTTAATTAGCCCCAGGTACGTGCTAGCCTAACGGCAAGTGCTGAGCCCTCGCAGGGGCAGGAGACCCAGCACAGTGCAATCCTGCATTTCCCTTCAGGTGGGCTTTGCCGGGAGCCAGGCACACCAGCAAAGCAACAAATACGTAAGGGAATGAGCTGAAAGGGGAAGGACTGGCATCGCGTCCCGCTGCTCGGCACCAGGAAAAGCTCCCCACCTCAGCCTATGTCCTGGAAAAACGGTGGGTGGGAGATTTCCTGGGAGCCCTTCCCCACTCCCTGCAGGGTGACAGCAAGGGGAGGTTTGTTTTTCCGAGCCTTGCTTCATCTCCAGCCTCAATCCCCCAGGCTCCTGCCTGGTTTTCAGGGGCAAAAAAAAGAAACGGGTGCTTGCGTTTCCAGCTCAGTAGCTAATTTTGGCTGTCACGGCCCCGGCGCTGATGCAGTCGCTCGGTCCCAGAGGCTCCGTGCCCTCCCCTGGCCAGTGGCATTTCTCAGCCTTGCCCAGCTGGGATGCACAGGTACCTGCTTTCGGCCGGCTGAGCTGGCCTGGGGTGGCGAGAGGAGCCCTGCCTGCCCCCACCGCCGCCGGGCACGCTGTCACTCGATTGAGAAATCACAGGCATGCCTTGTCATGCCTAGACTGCAATTTGAAGAGGTTTTTTTCTACTTAGGGTCTGGGAAGATTGATTTTATTACTTTTTTTTAAAGGTGAAAGGATGCTTTTTCTTTTTTTCTCCTCTTTTTCTTGAAGGCCGCAGCTTTATCACATGCCCCCCTTTAAACCATGCCCACCCCCGACGCAGTTGGCTGTTACTGGTTTTCTCCGCTCCAGAGTGGGGTAAGAAGAGCCAAAACCTTAGGCCAGGCTGGGAAAAATCCCCCCTGGCACAGCTCATCCCTAAGACGTGAGCTGTTACTGCTGTTTCGTGGATGCACGATGCCGGCTCAGTTGTTCTTACGGTGTCTCCCTCCCCGCTGTCCCCGGCTGTTTGCACAGCAAGCGAATCAAACCGAAGGAAAGGATGAAGATGTTTCACACCCGTTGCCTTTGGGTGACTAGGAAGGGTAGGGAGCAGGATTTTAGGCTGCTGCCTGCGCCGCTCTCCATGCACACCTTGGGTTAGACCCGCCAGCCGCTGGGAAAGCTCCCATCTCACCTCCGCAGCCTGGCAGCATGACGAGATCTCGACTCAACCATCTGTACCTGGGTGTAGATACTTGCTCCCCAGCGCTGAGCACCTGACCTCAGCACAGATGGAGAGGCTTCCAGGACCCTAAAGCACGGCTGGCTGGGATGGAGACGGGCTAACGTAGGATCAGATGAGGATAGATGGATGCGGGGTGTTGCCTACAGCTCATCTCTACGCTGTGGCTGTTGGAAATGAAGTACAGCCATGCCTGATCCATCCCTTTCCAGCACCCAGCAGCCTGGGCTGGGGCAATACTCCTGTTTTCAGGTCAGCACATGGAAGTCCTTGGAGCTCCCTCCCTCCTAGGTGGGAAGGGGCTGCACGCCACGTTCAGCGATGCTCTTTCCAAGCCTCCATCAGGGGAGATTCCCGCTCAGATCCCTGGCCCTGTGGCTGTGGAGGAGTCCACGGCAGCTCACGCCAGGAGACCCACCAGGGAGATGGAGATATGGTGCTTAGCTGTTGCCTTGTGGCAGCGCCGAGACAAGGATGGCAAGCACGGGGGTTAGCTGGGAGCGGGGGGCTTTGGTCTGGGTACCAGCTGGACCCTCCGGGGTGTAAGATGCCATCAGAAATGATAAATGAAGGCCTTAGGAAGACACTAATCCTCACCATGCCCCAGATCTGTCAGCGCTATTCTTCACTCCCATCTCCCCAGTCCTGTGGCCGTGCGAAGCGGCTGGACTCAAAACCACCGTGGCCTCCAGCGCGGGGGCTCTCGCAGGATGGAAAAAACTTCTTGCCTGACATGACCGGTCCAAGGCTCTTACGCAGCCTCTCACCCCCCCCGATCCTCCAGCCGGAGAAGGCCCCAACTCCAGTCCCAGCTGCAGGACTCCTGCGGCACGCCATGCCAACCGCCTGCGAGGTCAGCCCTGTCCCGGCTCTCCTTCTGCAAACGCGGAATTGCAGCCGGACATTCCGCTCCTGCCGACAAGAAACAACCTCCCCAGCTACATTTGAGGTGCTGTGCACAGCTCTGTGTTTAAAAATCAAACAAGCTGGAGCCCCCCGGTGTTGTTATCTAGAGGATGGGTCCCACGCAGGGCTTGCTGAATGCCAGGGACATTTGTCCCTAAGTTGCCGAGGTCGTGGGCTCTGCAGACCTTCCCTCAGCCGCGGCAGCAATAAGGGCCGAGCAGATCATTATGGATGAATCCAGCAACCATCAGACAGGGTTTGATCAATGCGCTGCAATGCCTTATCTCCGACACTGGCTGGGGCCAGATGTTTCAAAGGAAACCAAAACCAGGACGGAGCGCGATCAATCACAATGTTCCCAGCATTGACACATGTCTGGGCCCGCTCCGAATCCCGTTATCAGGCAGCGGCACAGCTCAATCGCACGCCGTATGGAAAAGGCTCAGCCTCGCCGGCGCAAACTTTGAATGCCCTTGTCTGCCCTCCTGCCCCGCAGCCTTTCCTGAGATCATTCATCCCTGCATAAAATGGTAGCAGGTCCCCTTTTTGAGATAAATTACCCAAGTCTTTCAACCTCTGCTCAGAGGGAATTCCCCCAGGCTGCTGTTCACGCTCCGGTCCCCTCTTTGAAGGCATCCCCACCGAGCCAGACCCATTAATGCAGCTTGCCCTGATAGCCTGCAAATTGCATGCTTGTCAAAAAATTGGGTTGCCATGGCAGGAATCCATCCTGGTACCTGCTTAAAACCACGAGAGAAGGATCCTGAGAATAATGGCTTTGGTTTTGCTACGTCTCGGTGGTTTTGCAAGGGGTTTTCTTGGAGAGGAGCACAAATATAGAATCATGGAATGGTTTAGGTTGGAAAAGCCCTTTGAGATCATCGAGCCCAACCATTCCCCTAGCCCTGCCACCCCACCACTAAAGCCTGGCCCTAAGCACCATGTCTGCCCGGCTTTTAAATCCCTCCAGGGAATATGCCCTTGTTGCCAAGAAGGCCAATGGCATCCTGGGGTGCATCAAGAGGAGCGTGGCCAGCAGGGTGAGGGAGGTTCTCCTCCCCCTCTGCTCTGCCCTGGGGAGACCCCACCTGGAGCACTGGGTCCAGTTCTGGGCTCCCCGGTTCAAGAAAGATGAGGAACTCCTGGAGAGAGTCCAGAGGAGGGCAACAAGGATGATGGGGGGACTGGAGCATCTCCCCTAGGAGGAAAGGCTGAGGGAGCTGGGCTTGTTCAGCCTGGAGAAGAGAAGGCTGAGAGGGGATCTCATCACCACCTACAAATATCTCAAGGGTGGGGGTCATGAGGACAGAGCCAGACTCTTCTCAGTGGTGCCCAGCGCAAGGACAAGGGGCCATGGGCACAAACTGAAGCAGAAGAGGTTCCAGCTGAACGGGAGGAAGAACTTGTTGACTGTGAGGGTGCCCGAGCCCTGGCCCAGGCTGCCCAGGGGGGCTGTGGAGTCTCCTTCTCTGGAGATCTTCAACCCCCGCCTGGCCGCTGTCCTGTGCCCCCTGCTCTGGGTGAGCCTGCTTGGGCAGGGGGGTGGCACTGGGTGATGTCCTGAGGTCCCTTCCAACCCTTGCCATGCTGGGATTCTGTGTGTAACTAAGTGTCTCTCCATCCTTAGGGACAGGGGTGCACGTGTGGCTTAAACAAAAATCCCCAAACCAACCCAAATGGGAGATTTTAAGGGAAATAAAAGCAATGGGTAGGCTGCCCGGGCTTCAGCCCTCCCAAAATGGTGACAACCTTAATAGAAATGGTTGGGTTTGTGGGAGAAGATGAAACAAAAGGAAGACAGTGAAGAGAAAAGGGACTGGAGAGTGTGGGAAGAGCGAGCTAACAAACCAAGCTGAGCTAAGGCAGCCGCAGAGGGGAGCAGAGCTGAGCTAATTGCATCCTCCCCGCAGCCCGTGGCCTCCTCCCAGCCAGACCCTGACACTCACGGAAGAAAATGGTACATTACGGTTTGCTACCACCCCCTGATAAATTGATTTTGAAAGACGCTTTGCTTTACGAGCTGTTTAGGGCTTGGCAACTATTAATAGTAAAATAGGGAGATGTGGGAGGTGCTCGCGGGCTCGCTGGGGTGAGGATGTGTTGGGTACCGGAGCCCGCCGCTCCCCATGGGACACGGCCTTTCCCTTGCTGTTACCCTTGGGGAGGTACCACCTAGGGCTGCTCCAAAATCTGCTCCCAACTGCTTTTTTTTTTCTAAATAGGATATTGATTTTCTTCTTTTTTTTGTGACTGATGGAGCGTTTCAGGGAAAATGTCTGCTTCGGTGGAATTTTATTCTGTTTTAATTAAGGACTCGATAGCAAAAAGGCACCAGCACGTCGACAGGAGAAACGTTTTGGTCAGGGACTCTCATTCCTCTCGGAGGGCGAGGGGGACGGTGCAGCTGAGCAGGTTTGGCCCGACCTGGGGAGCGAGGCGAGGGAAGGGAAGGGGAGCGAGCGCAAGGTGTCTGAACGACGACTCCCATGAGTTACTGCGGCAGAAATAGTTGCATTTCCTTCTGATTTTTTGGTTGTTTTTTCTTTTTTTGCAGTTCTAGGTATTCTTCCTCCACCTAACATCTCTGAAACATCAGGGGCCGAAAGGCAGCAACTCCCCTAAGTTTGTTTTCCTCCGCAGACTGGAGATGTGGCTACTTATCCCCTGACACCGCCCGCACGAGCCAGGACCGCGCTAACCACAACTCGACTCCCACCGTACGAGGTATCTGCTCCCCAAGCCTGGGCTCGGTTTTATCGCAGGTCCAAGCAGAACTGACCCCAGTCAGCCACAGAACAATCTGGGAGGCGACACTGGTTTTGTTCATGAGCTTTTCATCCCCTGGGGGATGGGACCCGCTTTGAGGGGCCCTGTGGGACTTCCCATGTTATTCCCACTATCCAAAATCACTGAGTACGTGAGGAGCTCTGATTTAGTTTGACCCCCAAATGGATGCCGAGCACATTAATACAAGTATATAATAAAGCCAGAAATACTAACAGAAATACAAACACAAGCACAGGAGCCCTGGCCCACGTCGGAGCGCCGAGGCGATGCTCACGGGATGCTACAGCCCCCCCGACTCCGAGCTGGTTTGGATCTCTTCCTGATACAGCCAAGGACAGCACGAGCTGTAGGTGCTGCCCAGCCAGCCTTGGCCACAGCTATTTTTTCTGGTGGTGGAGGCTGCCCAGCACAGAGCTGGAGGGGTTGGGATGCATCCCTGGATGGCTGGCAGTCGGACATCCACGGTGCACACTGCTCCCGTGGGATGGGACATGAGCATCGCCGCGAGGAGGGCTGGACCTGCCTCCCAGCGCAGCGGGGAAACCGCTTAAAATGCTCGGCATGTCCATCGGTACCAACCCTCTTCTGGCTGGACACGTGCCGAGGGCTGCCGGGAGCCCTCGCGTTACACTGCAATAGCTCTTGGGCGGGGGAAGATGGATTTCCCCAGCAGGGCGTACAGATAGAGATGCCACCGGCATTACCAAAAGCATCCATCAAAGTCCCCCTCCTGCCTTCTGAGGTTTTAATCACTCGGGTCCCGGCTGCTGTCAGATGATGGGGAGAAGGGAAAGGGAACGGGAAGAGGGAGATGAGAAAGCACAGAGTTGGTTTGTCCGAGGGGCAGCGGCTGGGGGGACAGGGCGGGGAGGGCGTGCGGAGTTCTGTTCGATGGCTGCCCTGCGGCTGACGGGAGAGAAGCTCAGGCTGTGCCGAGTGGGAAGAGAACGCTTCAGGCCAGTTTTGTTACACAAGAAGTGCTGAGTTCGCACAAAAGGGGATGTTTGGAAGATGTCAAAACAGATGTTCTGGGTTTTCCCATGCCTAACCTCTCATTTTGGAAAGGCTCCCGTGAAATGCGTGGATGCTTTCAGGAACACAGATCCCTCTGCTGCCCTTTGCCAGCCCAAACGCTTTGCCAGCTTTGACTCAAGCGACAAATAATTCCCAGTGAACTTATTGGCGATGGAAGAAAAGTCACCCGGCTCTGGACCCAAAGAGGGCTGGAAGAAAAGTCACCCAGGTTTGGACCTGAAGAGGGATGTGCTGGAAAGCCATCACTTTATGAGCTCTCATTTTGGGAGTAGCTGTGCCTTAATGAGCAGAGAGACGGGCAGGGCCTGTTGGCCCAGAGGCGGTGGGTTAAATGGTGGAGAGCGAGTAAGAAGCAGCAGAAAAACTGGGAAAAGGGGGACCCAAGTGGTGGCTGGTGGGGAAAGTGCTGGGAACGATGCGGTCCCGGCTGGGCGCATAGGCTTGGGAGGCCGGGGCGTGATGCAAAGCCCCCTCCTTCGCTCCCCACTCGTCCCTGTGCCACCGCGCTGCCGCCGAGCCGGCGGTTCCCAGCCCTGTCCCTGAACCCCCTCCATTATTAATGCCAGCCCGACGGTGCAATTTAGCAAGCCTAATAATTAACTGAAAAATTCATGAGGTTCAAAAGCAGAGAGGCCACTCAGAGGTGAACGAGGGAGGGCTGGGGAGGGAAGAGACGGCGGCAGCCAACTCCTACCTGCCGCAAGAAGGGAGACCTAAAGCCTGGCTTGTCCCTGTGGGACCAGCCCAGCCCGGTGGCAGCAGATTTAGGGGCAGCACCCCACGACAGCCCTGCAGACGTGGGCAGGGGCCCCACGTGGATGCCCAGCAAGCTCCTGGGCAGGAGGGACGGGCAGAGCTCCCTTCGGCACAGCCCGCTCTGGCGGAGCCGGCAGCATCTCGCCGCTCCCAGCCGGCCTCTCAGCCATGTTTCCTCCTTTGCTTTGGAAGCGTTGGAGGCAAGGCCGGCACGTCGGGGGAACTCCCAGCCCCCAGGCGCTTGCCAATCATCCCTGAGACGCTCCAGCTAATTATTTTTATCCTTCGTGAATCGTGTGGCATACAGGAGGCACGGAAAATAGGACGTTCTCGCCATCTCGCTGTCTCCGGCGTGGGCTAATGGTGCCTGTAAATTGCCACTCGGTGTCAGGGGATCACCGCTTGCAATGAGGCTGTGTGTTGGAGAGGTTGAGATTTCTGAGGGGCTCCATGCTTCTGCCTCCCACGCTTTGCTCCGGGGCGAGGGGAATTTGGGGGTGGTTTTCCAGTGAGTGAGGATTTTCCTTCCCCTCCTGCCCACCCTCATCCCGTTATTGGCTTGCAGGGCTCCGCTGGGACGGAGGCAGGGGTCCCCACGAACGGACTGCCATGATTTGCAGGCTGGAGTGCCGTTTCTTTTTTGGTCTGCAGATCACCGTAACGCTCTGAAAAGTAGCCCAGGCAGAGGCAAACGATAATTTGGGCTCTGCAGAGCACATATTCGTGTTATGCAGGGGAAAAAAACGGTTGTGTCCCCTTCCTGCCTTGCCTTGGGAAGTGGAAAGCGAAGACCAGCGTTTGCGTGTTCCCTGGGCTCATACCTCCCACGCTGGAGATTGTTGGTCCTGACGGCTGGGAAGGGCACAAAGTCCTTCAGGAGATGGAGGGCTGTTGAGCGGACGCTGCCGGCGGTGGTGGGTTTTGCCTGGGCTGGTGGTGGGTTTTGCCTGGGCTGGTGGTGGGTTTTGCCTGGGCTGGTGGTGGGAGGACGCGGCGGGTGCTCTCCGTGCACAGGGAGCCTACCGAGCTTGCAGCGCCGGCTGGGACCACGGCATTGCACAACCGAGACCCTTGGCCATCACAGACCCAACGGTGCCACAGCAACACCCGGGCAGGCGAGGGCCTGCGGGACCTGCGTCCACAGATGGAGGAATTCAGGTGGCAAAAACGCGAGGGAGGGGAGGAAGGCCCACCTTCCCCATGTGGTGACAAACCACCCGGCTCTGCCTGTGAACATCTTCAAGCCACTCCAGGCAGCGACACAAGAGTTTGTTTGTTGTTTACCCACTCAGCGAGGAGATAAGGTCAGGGAATCACAGTTGGCTTGCTGCAATTCTAGAGGGGAAAGCTAAGCTAAATCTGGCAGCTGAATTACTCACTATTACTGTTCTCCTTCTCAATTATCACTCCATTTCGCCAGAAACCTCCAAAACACACACAAAATTTTCCACCTGGGCCCAAAGGATGCTCTCTGGCAGATCCCGCCGCTGCCTCGCCAGCGCGCAGGAGGTGCTGCGAGCCCTTTTGCACAGCCTGAACCGGGGCAGAGCTGCTCCCGAGACCTGGCAGAAGCAATCTCCCGGAGAAGGTGTCTCCCTGAGAAGCTTTTTGGAAGCGAGTCGCTGCCGCCAAGTCGGTGAGACAGGTAGGAAAGCCGCAAGAGGGGATGCCGGGCCTCAGCCCAGACTGCCTTGTCACAGCTGGATGCAAAATACAATTTGCATTAGGTTAAAATCTTGAGTAAATAGAGATCAAAGGAACATCGGCTGCTTTTTCACTGAGCTGGTGTTGACACCAGAGGAGGGGGACCGCGGAAGGACAGGTGGAGAGGAAGGGGTTGTGGCGGGGAAGGTGGCTTGGCTCACCACGGTTTGGGCAAAACGACCTCAAACAAGGAGACGCCTCCGCCTTGAGCTCTGCTTCCCACCCCAGAGAGGGGTCAGTGAGTGCAGGGTACGGCAAGTCATCCCCTTCCCAGAAATGGGGTCTGTCGGCATCGCCGGGGCTCTCGGGTGGCTTTGGAAAGAGGAAACGCCTTGCTCGGCTTCTGCGGGGCGGAAGGGATGGGCAGCGAGCGTCTGCCAGCCTAACTCGGCGCCACCAAACCCGCAGCAGCTGTACCCTGCTGGTCACGGCGTCTCTCACTTTTCTTACAGCCCAGATCCGAAATCCATTTGAAGAGGAGCGGAGCCTTTCATCACAGAAAAACCAACACATTTCTAGTCCTCAGTGCTGCAAAGCTTCAGAGCTTGACCCTGGGATGCTCCACCAATAAGAGGCAAAGCATTTTTTGTTTTCGCTAGAAATTCCCTCACTTCTCCACTCAGTCTCAAGGCTTTGGGGACCTGACATCTGATTCTGGAGTGCCTCTTGTGCATCGTAGCCGTTTCTAAGCCTCCCTGCACCGGCATTCATCCTGGTGCCTGAAAGCAGCAGGTTCACAAACCAGCCTCAAATACAAAGGGTTATACACATCTGCAAACAGCCATGCCTGCGTCAGAGCTTGTTCTGGGGACTGTTTGTGCAGAAAAAAAAAAACACCGAGGAGTTTTTCATTTTGGGCTGCTCAGCTCTAGGCTCAGGCACGCTCCTCTTTGCCTACCGAGGACATGTCCCCACTGCAGTCATCGATGTGGGGCTGCCTGCACTGTCCCTGCATCTGCTCAACCTGCTGCTCCCCACCACATTCCACCCCAGCTGAGCACCCCCTGGCCCGTGCCGCAGCCCCAGCACCACTCACACCATTCGCAGCCACGCAAGCGAGGAAAAGCCCAATCTGCAGGGGAAATTTTGGATGGCCGCTGGTTTCTGGGGAGCATGAGTCTGGGAGGAGCCATGGGCAGGACTAGGCTGCAGGTTCAGATCATAGAATCATGGAATCGTTTGGGTTGGCAAAGCCCTTTAAGCTCCCCCAGCCCAACCCTTCCCCTACCCCTGCCATCCCACCCCCAAACCCGGCCCGCACCGCCTCGCCCGGCTTAAATCCCCCCAGGGCTGGGGACTCGACCCCTTCCCTGGGCAGCCCCTTCCAGCCCCTGACAGCCCTTTGGGGAAGGAATTGTTCCCCAGGGCCAACCTCACCCTGCCCGGGCACAACTTGAGGCCGGTGCCCCTCGTCCCATCGCCCCTTCCCTGGGAGCAGAGCCCGACCCCCCCCGGCTCCCCCCCCTCCGGCGTGGCAGCTAGGCCCCGCTCCAGGCTCCCCCAGCCTGGGGCTCCAGACCCCTCCCCAGCTCCGCTGCCCTTCTCTGGACACGCTCCAGCCCCCCCAGGGCCTTCGGGGAGGGAGGGGCCCAACCCTGACCCCAGCAGTCCAGGGGCGCCCCCCCACTGCCCAGCACAGGGGCACGGTCCCTGCCCTGCTCCTGCTGGCCACACCACTCCTGATACAAGCCAGGATGCCGCTGGCCCCCTTGGCCACCTGGGCACCCTGCTGGCTCCTCTCCAGCCCCCCTCCACCAACCCCCCCAGGGCCTTTTCCGCCGGGCAGCTTTCCAGCCCCTCTGCCCCACGCCTGGAGCGCTGCCTGGGGTTGTGGTGACCCTAGGGCAGGACCCGGCCCTTGGCCTTGTTGACCCTCACCCAGTTGGGCTGGGCCCATGGCTCCAGCCTGGCCAGGTCCCCCTGCAGAGCCCCCTGCCCCCCAGCAGATCCACACCCCCACCCAGCTCAGTGCCATCTGCAAACGGACTGGGGGTGCCCTCGACCCCCTTGCCCAGGTCATTGATGAAGATGTTAAACAGAACTGGCCCCAATATCCAGCCCTGGGGAACACCCCTTGTGCCCGGCCCCCAGCTGGATTTAACTCCCCTCACCACCACCCTCTGGGCTCGGCCACCCGCTCCTACCCAGCGAAGAGGGTGCCTGGCTAATCCCTCCGGCAGCCCCTCCAGCATCGCCCCGAGGTCTCCCAGGCCGTGGCTCACCCTGGCCGTGCCAGGTCCCACCCGCCCCTCTCTGGGGGCTCGCGGGAGCCGACTGGGACCACGGTGTGACATTGCGATTTGCCGCCCCCACCTCACCCCAGTCAGTAATTGCCTTGTAATTATTTCTCCAGCGATTTCGCTGCCAACTAACACATGGTCTCGCATTCCCAAAAAGAAAGGGACTGGCGTACCCCGACCGCTCCTCGCTGTCCTCATTTGTTCGAAAGGAGTGGCCGAGTGTCAGTGAACTCCGTAGGGATGCCCAGCGCTGCCAGCATCGTAGCAAACCCGGGGATTAATACAGTGATTCCTCCGTCCTCCTTTGCTCTGTTCTCGCAGCCTCGCTGAACCGTGCGCGTTACGGGCCCGGGCAGAAAGCAATTAGGGTTGAGAATGCGCTACAAAGGCTGGCTGGAGATCCTAACCAGGAACGGGGTGTGCAGCAACGCGGGGAGGTCAGGAGAGCACGGAAGGAGCCGGAATACGTTAAGAAAACATATGACTCGTTACGATGGAGAAAAGGATGCTGCTGCTTCTGCCCCAGGCTTATTTTTTTACCATTTCAATTAACTCTTCGTTGTGCTGCCCTAAGGCAAAGGCAGGCTGAGAAACAGGGCAGGGAGAAAACCTTACGCAGGGGTTGGGCTCTGCCACGCCTGGAGGGGGTCTGATTTCTCCTCTTTTAGACCCTCCATGGTGAATGGGATGGTACGAATCAGTTTAGAACCCTGTCTTGAGTTGGCCTCCTCTTCCTAACAACCCCCTGCGTGCTTTCTGCAAATAAAACCCCTCAACGCCTGCCATTTTCCAAAAATGATTTGCATGAAAGAATAGTCCCCGAAGCAAACAGCGTTGTTAATTTTCCCCTTCGCTGCAATGAAGCTGCTGGAGGAACGAGGCAGGGCTCCAGTAAGACGTCCCAGCCCAACCCCGGGCGACGTAGCTGGCTAATTCGCGCCTCTCGTGAATACTCGGGTGCGATGTGAATAGCGAACACTCGCTTTCCGTCTCCGATTCCCCGAGGCAGGACGTGCAGGAGGAAAATCCTCTAACACAACCGTCGCCAGCTCCACCTCTGAAGAGCTGGAGCCAACCTAAGGGTTGGGATGCGGGAACGGGAGCAGCACCAACACTCCTTGAGGGTGGTTCTGCCTTTTCCACCTCTATCTCGGTACCTGTACCTCCACCCTGGCACCTACTGGGGGACCACACGTGCCACCGCGGGGCAAAGCGACCTGCACCGCCCACACCAACCCCGGGAGCAGGAATCCCCGCGGGCTGCCAGCTCCGCAGGCGCTGAAAAAAGCCCGCAAAAAGAGCTCATTGAAAACCATCATAGAAAGAAACCTTCATAGGAAGGACAATAAACTCCAACCTTTCGTTTTGGGCAGACAATATGGAATTTTTCAGTTTTCCAATGACAAAAAACCTGACAAAAAGGAAGGTTTCTCCCCTCATTTTGACTCATTTCTTTTCTTTCTTCCTCTCTGGAGGAAAGGAGTTGTAATTATCTCCTCCTCTCTGGAGGAAAGAAGTGGAAAAAAGACGATGCCAAAACCTAAAACCTTATCGAAGACGTCATGTGAGCTTCTTCTGCTGAAACAAAGGAGGAAAAAGAAAGCGCCTTGATCTGTTGACCGCAAAAGCTTTCATCCCAACCACTGCAACTCTAGAAAGCATCTTCCCAAAGCCCATCTCAAGGCTGGCCTGTGCCCACCTCCCTCAAACGCCGACGGCACGGGCTGTGTTAACAGCATCCTGAGCTGCTGCGGAAGGAGCACCAGCCACTGCGCTCGGCCTGGTTTTGCACATCCCGGGGCCAACTGGGAATTAAAGTTCAAAGTGGAGCCGGCAGGACGGAGGTTCAGCCTGCAGGCACCACCTAGGCAGCATTAAGCCAGAACTAGGGTGGAGCTCCCGGATGAAGGGAAAAACCAGGAGCTGCTAAAGATGCAGCAAGGAACCCTGCATCCAGTGTGACTTTGATCTGGAGGATTAGGGATGAGGCAATCAAGGAAAGGTGGAGAAGCTGGGGAATCCTTAATAATGTGCAATTTGCAAATCCTGTCAAATTCATGAATTTTAACTGGAAGGATAATTCATCCAAAGGTTTGGGCCAGGGACTGTATTATTTGTTACCTCCACCATCCTCTGCCACGCTGTTATTTAGGATGATTCAGCTGCCTACTCAGGAGAAGCAAAGCCCCAGTCCACGTAACCCACGCTGCCGCAGCCGAAAGTTTGTCCGCATCAGCTACTTGCTGGGCACCTATGGATAGAGCCCACCCTCCCGGAAACGACGCTCTGCTCACCAATAATTCAGTTTGTGTGGAAAAAGAGAGAAACCCCCCCCCCCCAAACCATTTGATGGTTATTTTGTTTGGCCCACTGCTATTAAGACCCCCTCCAAATTCCTCATTGCATGATTCCTCCTAACGCTGAGCACCAGCCTTTGCTTTGGACTGATTTAGGCGCGCCTTAAGCACAAGCAAGAGTTTGGTTTTAGCGTCGCTGGGGGAAAATCCACCTCTCTTGCTATTGCTCTGAGAAAACCCAGGCCCTGCAGAACAAGCGTGCGATGGGCGCTTTGAGGTGGGGAACCTTCAGGCTGAGCCTTACCAAGCTCAGTACGGCAGCGGGGACCTGCAGGCTGAGCCTTACCAAGCTCAGTATGGCAGCACGCAGGGGACCTGCAGGCTGAGCCTTACCAAGCTCTGTATGGCAGTGGGGACCTGCAGGCTGAGCCTTACCAAGCTCAGTAGGGCAGTGGGGACCTGCAGGCTGAGCCTTACCAAGCTCAGTATGGCAGCGGGGACCTGCAGGCCGAGCCTTACCAAGCTCAGTATGGCAGCAGGGACCTGCAGGCTGAGCCTTACCAAGCTCAGTACGGCAGTGGAGACCTGCAGGCTGAGCCTTACCAAGCTCAGTAGGGCAGTGGGGACCGCAGGCTGAGCCTTACCAAGCTCAGCAGGGCAGTGGGGACCTGCAGGCTGAGCCTTACCAAGCTCAGTAGGGCAGTGGGGACCTGCAGGCTGAGCCTTACCAAGCTCAGTATGGCAGCGGGGACCTGCAGGCTGAGCCTTACCAAGCTCAGTACAGCTCGGGGCGGGGGGGGCTGCAAACGCCGTTGGTTTGGGTCCTGCCCTGTAGTTTTGTGGCTCGGCCCTCTAAGAGCAGGAGGCGGCGGACGAGCCAGAGGGAGATGCGAAGGCAGATTTCGCGCGGAGGCGAACCAGAGGAGCGGGTTGTTGCCGCTTTCCGTAGCTTTTTGCCCAGCCAAGTATGGCAATCAACACAGAGCATTGCGAACGAACCCAGAGGCGACTCCGTGACAGAAAAGAAAGGGAAGCAGATGAAAAAACCCGCTATTCTTAATTTACTCCAGTTAATTTTAGCCTAATTTGATCACGACGTTCTTCTGTAAATATCGGCCCTTCTTTAATAAGTCAGCGTTCGCCGCGGAGGCTGCAATTGCAATGTAATCACCCTGTGTATCGTAAAAGACTTTCTCTGTTAATCGTTAGGAGGAAGCGGAGCTATTCTGCGGCAGGTATGGGATTGCAGAGAGAGATAATTATAACCAGATCTAATTAGTAATTATAACAGACCTCTCCTAGAAATTGGTTTTTTACTTAAATATTCCCCCAGTTCTCCCCGCAAACTGCAGCGCCGCTGCGGGAGCACGCTGGGTCGCACGCCGCTGCCGCCGTGCTGGGACACGGTGTGGGTGCCAAGCCCGGCACCCGGGCTGCTGGGTGCCCGGGGTGGCGATTTTCAAGGTGGGTGGGCTTGAAAGAAATGGTTTCATGGAGATCTTGCCCAAACCACTCTTTTTTTTCAGTCCAATTGTAGCAAAATCCTTCCCTCTTCAAGGGAAACTTTAAAAACCTCTGCAATTCCACTCCTCCATCCCTCTTGCTGCCTTCGCACCAGCCAAAGGTGCCTTTGAGCAGCACTAAGAAGCAAAGCACCTCCAAGTTCTGCCTGGGGAGCCGAGACAGAAAGCCAGAGAGCCTCAGCACTGGTTTCTACACGAGGGATGGGAGCAGGGGGAAAAAAAAAAAAAAATGCAGTGAGGCAAGCTGAGACAGGAGAGGGTGCTCTCGGCACAGCAATGGAGGCAGGGAGGAAAGCGGGGTGTCCTGGCATGGGGGGGACTTGGCAGGGTGAGGGGTCCCGCTGCCTCAACCCACATCTCCAGGGATGCTCTTCCTCCCGGAGCTTGTGAGGGCAGCAGACACCAGATGAGGGGATGGGAAGAATAGGAGACAGGCTCCACAGAAAGCCGCAAGACGGGCGGTAATGGCTCCGATTTCATTTTTCAGTCGTGTCGATGGACACAAACCCCCCCAAACCTCTCCTGTGACACAGCTCCTGCCGCCGGGAGGGAGCCCGGGGCGAGGCGCGCGCCAGCACGTCACGGGCGATGCCACGCTGCAGCACGGGAGGTGTCTCTGTCCCGGGAGGCAAATGGGGACGTGCACACCCGGGGTGACAATTTTCAAGATGGGTGGGCTTGAAAGAAATGGTTTCATGGAGGTCTTGCCCAAACCACTCTTTTTTTTTCAGTCCAATCATAGCAAAATCCTTCCCACTTCAAGGGAAACTTTAAAACCTCTGCAATTCTACTCCTCCATTCCTCTTGCTGCCTTTGCACCAGCCAAAGGTGCCTTTGAGCAGCACTAAGAAGCAAAGCACCTCCAAGTTCTGCCTGGGGAGCCGAGACAGAAAACCAGAGAGCCAGAAAATGGAGCAGCATGATCGGAGGAGCCTGTACACAGAAATCCTTGCTCCAGACCTAACGGGGGGGGTGTGTGTTCCTGAGCCTGCAACCCCTCTTGCAGCTCTCCCCAAAGCATCTCCCAGCGCAGTGGGTGCTCCCTGTCCTCCCCACCCCACCATTATCCCGAGGACTGGAGCCCTGGTACCACCCAAAGCGCTTCGGAGGGAGGAAGGAGGAGATGCAGAGCTCGACCTTTGCAGCGTGGTCGGAGCACGACTTCGCTGCAGATCTGCCCAGCTCTTGCCTGGTGCAACCTCAGAAACGAAGCCGAGAAGAATCGAGAGGTGGGCGACCTCAGTGATGGAGCAGTGGGAGGTGTCCTAACGCGCTCCCTTCTGCGAAGGGGGACCGACAGGAGCTCGGGGTAATTAAACACAGCTGGCTGAAAGACGGACTGGATGGCCTAATAGGATTTCATCTCCAAGATCTAGGCTCTAATTACTGGGCTGCACGGATTCTGAACCACATTAGCCTAAGCTGACGCACTATTTTTTAATCTAGTCGTTCCCTTCCAAGCAGCGGCGTCTCTGGGGGGCTCGCTTGGGCAGCAGAGTTAGCTCACAGCTGGGTACGGTCTAACTAGGCCAGCACTGCGGGACTTCTTTATGATTTTCTGGGTTTTTTTTTCTGCGTGTCTCAGTATCATTCCTGGCAGGGAACACCCGCAGACAGAAACGTGTGTGTGTGTGGGAAAGCACCGCGCGAGGAGCAAGAGGGAGCAGGGTGTCATCGGGGCGGGGGCAAGGCGATGCTGGGACCAGCCTGGGACCAGGCTCTGGGCTTGCAGCTGAAGCCAGCTGAAAGGGAGACAAGGATGGAGATGTTGTGCTCCTAGGAGGGAGGTGGAGGCCTCGGAGAGAGCTGGGAAGGGTTGGGTGAAGGACGGTTGGTTGGTAACCTTGATGAAAAGCTTCCCTTACTGAACTGGCACCTTGCAGACCCCTGAGCTGACCCACTGGGAGGGACCACGCACCAGCCAGCCTGGCTCCCCGTCCCACGGCAAAGCTTTCTCGCTCCGGCAGGGAGCCAGCGCCTCAGTCGCTACCCAGAGATACGTACGGGAGGAAGGGGAGCGCGCATTAGCAGCGCGAAGGGCAAAGCAAGGCAGGGACGCTCATCAACCCCTACCGCCGCTGCGAGACAGAGTTGCTAATCCAAGAGCAGGATGCTAATGCAAGAGCAGGATGCTAATCCAAGAGCGGGATGCTAATCCAAGAGCAGGATGCTAATCCAAGGGCACGATGCTAAGGCAAGAGCGTGATCCTAATCCAAGAGCAGGATACTAATTCAAGAGCAGGATGCTAATGCAAGAGCAGGATGCTAATCCGAGAGCAGGATGCTAATCCGAGAGCGCGATGCTAATCCAAGAGCGAGATGCTAATCCAAGAGCGAGATGCTAATCCAAGAGCGAGATGCTAATCCAAGAGCAGGATGCCAATCCAAGAGCGAGATGCTAATCCGAGAGTGCGATGCTAATCCAAGAGCAAGATGCTAATCCAAGAGCAGGATGCCAATCCAAGAGCGAGATGCTAATCCAAGAGCGAGATGCTAATCCAAGAGCGCAATGCTAATCCAAGAGCGAGATGCTAATCCAAGAGCGAGATGCTAATCCAAGAGCAGGATGTTAATCCAAGAGCAGCACAGACGCCCGTTTTCTGAACCCGGAGCGCCATCCCCGAAACAAGAGCGAGCCCATTCGGAGCACATCGCTCCCAACATGTCTGTTGCGTGCGGATGGAGAGAGACCCGCCAGCTTGGACGTGCTCTGCACCCCACCGCGCTATTGCCATGGTTCCCACCTCTCTAATCAGGGCTTCCCACTCCGAGATGGCGCTGACCTTGATACCTTCCCGTTCGAGGCCCCGCTATGGCAAAGAGATTCAATTAAGCCCTGGTTCACGGTGAGTGCTAAAAAAGAAGGGGGGGAGGGAAAAAAAAAAAAGAGCCCAACAACAACAAAAAAATGGCCTCGCGAGAATAATTTTCTTCTATGGATTTTTAAGACCAGCGGCTGGAGAATCACTTTCTCGTTTTTGTGCTGTCTCTCCAGTCAATAAATAAGAAGGAAATAAAGGATTTCAGAGAAAATAGAATGCAGTCAAAAGGTAAATTGTGGTCTTAAAAGCCCCTAAGAGACTGTCACAGACTTTGAAATGTTTCCTAGTTTGAGACCATTTCTTCCTGACTACATGGTTTCCGTTCCTCAATTTGCATCTCTGGGAGGTAATCTTTAAAACTGATTTTCCCCTGGTTGCGTTTCATCGGCAAAGAAACTAAACAGGCTGCTGCATTACAGTAATAACATCAACATTTCAGCCACCTTCGCCTTAATTATTTCTCTGTCTTGCCAACAGAACCAGTTAAACGAGATTTATATTTGGGTGGGAAGGGGGGGGGCGCATGTTGTGTGTGTGTGGATGGGTAAGATAACCTGGAAAAAAAGCAATTTCTCCCTCGTTATGTGTCACCAGCAGTAAAAAAATAAATACATGAGGTAAAAGGTTTGGGCCATTTAAGTAATAATAATGTAAGCGTTTCACCTGTCTCTTGCTTAATTATTTCCTTCTCTCGGCTCTGCCACCTGAACCGGTTTAGATAAGATTTCAGCACGGATAAGGAGGAAGAACCCGTACTCTCTGAAGCAGATAAGCCACTTTTTCCAATGGAAAGCAAGAGAACACGGCACTAAAGCCTTCCTGCCATCTACTCCAGATTTATCAACAGCCTCTTAGCAGAAGTCTTGCCACTAAAAGCCTGTGAAGTTTTGCAAAATACTACCGGATAAGAGAAACGCACTTGTAAAGACAAGAAAGAGGGGCCGGAGCGTGCAAAACAGCTTGGCAGTGTCTGTGTCCGGCCAGCACACACTCAAGGTCTCCCCAAAAAGCACCCCGGAGGGGGAAAGGGGGGGACTAGCTGGTTGCTGCCCAGGTTTAAGGAGAGCCCAGAGGTTTTGGGAAGGTCTCCTTACCTGTTCAAGGTGCCAACACATCTGAGTTGGCTGCACTTGGAAAGTTGGCCCCTCCAAGACCTTTCAGGTCTCTCTGCATTCCAAGATGTGCACATCCAGCTGTGTCCACCGCCCAGGTGCTTTAGAACAGGGCTCGCTTGCCAGGACAGAATCACACAGAATCCCAGCATGGCAGGGGTTGGAAGGGCCCTCGGGAGCTCCCCCAGTGCCACCCCCCTGCCCAAGCAGGCTCACCCAGAGCAGGGGGCACAGGACAGCGGCCAGGCGGGGGTTGAAGATCTCCAGAGGAGGAGACTCCACAGCCCCCCTGGGCAGCCTGGGCCAGGGCTCGGGCACCCTCACAGTCAACAAGTTCTTCCTCCCATTCAACTGGAACCTCTTCTGCTTCAGTTTGTGCCCATGGCCCCTTGTCCTGGCGCTGGGCACCACTGGGAAGAGTCTGGCTCCGTCCTCGGGACCCCCACCCTTGAGATATTTGTAGGTGGTGATGAGGTCCCCTCTCAGCCTTCTCTTCTCCAGGCTGAACAAGCCCAGCTCCCTCAGCCTTTCCTCCTAGGGGAGATGCTCCAGTCCCCCCATCGTCCTTGTTGCCCTCCTCTGGACTCTCTCCAGGAGTTCCTCATCTTTCTTGAACCGGGGAGCCCAGAACTGGACCCAGAGCTCCAGGTGGGGTCTCCCCAGGGCAGAGCAGAGGGGGAGGAGAACCTCCCTGGCCCTGCTGGCCACGCTCCTCTGAATGCACCCCAGGATGCCATTGGCCTTCTTGGCACCAAGGGCACCCTGCTAGCTCGTGGCCAGCTTGTCATGGTCAAGCCAAGAAAATAGCTTTAAATGTACCTAGCGTCGGCGGGGACCTTGCAGCCCAGGAACAGAGCTCGGTGCAGAGCAGGGCTCTCGCAGGGCTGAGGATGCCTGGAAGGGTTGGCAGTTGGGTCCAGCCCTGCAGCGAGGCGCTGGATGCCGCGTGCCTGCCGCTCGCTGCAGGCGCTTCCAGCTCAACCCCTTGCCAAGCCACGTGTTCGCGGCTGCCAACGCGTGCCCAACACACCCGCAGATGGGACGCTCGCCTGTGTGCAAACATTTACAAACACCTTGAGCGACTCGCGAAGAGGCGGCAGGTGGCTGGAAGCTGGCCATCCGCAGGAAGGAGCCTCTTGGGGAGAGGGTTTGCCCGCCCGGGAGACGCTGCTGCGAGCGGTGAGGAAGATGATGAGATGCTCTTGGATGCTCTGCATGCACGACACCGCTGATCCCCCAGAGAAACATTTTAAAAGTAAAAGAAACAGTTCTCCGGATAAAAAGCTCTCCAGATAAAAAGCTGGGAATCTCTCCTTCCCTCCACTCGTAGCGCAGAGTCTATTTTTATTATACAATTTCCACCCTTCAGTGGCTCAGATGTTTTGCCTGTATTTTGTTGCTGACCCTCAGGCCAATCCTCAAAACAATATTTGCTCAGGGTTTTGCGTGCGTGTGTGTGGCTTTTTTTTTTTTTTTTTTTTTCTTTTTTTAAAATAAATTCAGGGCGGGTGAAAACTTTCCTTCTTTCTTGGTTTATAACGGGCTGAGGAGCGATCGCACACGCTTGTGCAAGAAGGCAGGAGGGGTGGGATGAGGAGGGTGCGTTTCTGGGCTGCGGGGAGAGGAGAGCCCCCGCTTGCAGGCAGGAGGGCAGGGATCTTGTGCCCTCACGAGGGGCGAGAAACCTCCTCCAGGAATCGCTACCCAGCTCCACGCCCTCCCTGATCATCCCAAACCCGCCCGCTCTCCAACCCAGGGGAAGCTAATAGGATGCTCCTGCTTCCCAGCACAGCAGCGGGGCAGGATTCGGCCCCGTGCCTCTTCCCGCAGAGCCGCCCCGCTGCCTGCTTACGCTCCTAAGCTCCTCCAGCTCCCCTCTGCCTGGCCTTGCCTTCCCACCCTGCCTCGCGTCTGATTATATTGGGTCTGCATGTGTAAGTACAGCCTCCTGCCATCCTAATCATCTAAAGTGGCTATTTGAATAACAGTTGTTGGTGCCTGTAGTTTCCTGTAATTTCCAAAAGGAAACAAATCCATGCAGACTGCAATTTTGCGCCTATGAATTTTGAATGAATATCTCTGAGAGCCTCATTTTCTCTCTCCCTTCCTTCCTCCCCTCCCCTCGCCTGCCTCCCAGACCCAGCTGAGCGAGATGTCGCCACCACCAAAGGGGCTCACCCCAGCGGCTCCTTTCAGGGCTGGATGTTGGGCTAGCGAGGCTCCATGCCTCCTCGGAGAGACACCGGCGTTCAGCCAGCAAAGCACGGTGCGGCCGGCGGCGCTCGCTCGGGGAGGTGGAAGGATCGCACCCAGCCCATGGGAGACCAGCAGGATGAAGCCGGGCATGGAGGCAGAAGCACCTTTCAAGCCTCAGGTGTTGGGATTTTTCCCTGCATTCCCACCTCCAAACTACGCTTAGGATGTCCCTCTCTGATGGGACCTGCCCTTTGGAGATGCCGCTGCCGGCCAAGCTCTTCCCCTTCTAAGCCAGAGCAGCTGGGAGACCTCTCTCCTCCAGAATTGATTTCCACGACGGCGACAGTCCCTATTTATAACCTTCTCCCTCTCAAGTTTCCCCTCCTGTTCTGCTGCGTGCAGTTTTATGAGAGCGAGGGTTCTCCTTTTTATGACACTGTTGTTTTTAAAGTGGTTTTTATCACCTGGTTTTATTACAAAATTACCGTACAGCACCCCAAGTGCCATAGCAGCGAGGAGGGAGAGCGGCTCTGGAAATGCAGCAGCTCTTTCCTGAACAGCTTGCTGCCTCGCTGGGGAAGTGGCTGTGATTTGGTGATGGATGGAGTGCTTGTTATCCAGTATATTTTTATCCATAGATATATAAAGCACTTTGTGATCCCAGTGGATACAAGGCACTATATAAATGTAAATCATTATCATTATCATTAAATACCTTCTGCATCTTTTAAACCTACCAGTTGGAATCAAATACATAACGGGGCAGCTGGTACCTGGGCTTTCGCTGGTGAACCAAATGCGAGGGGTGTGATTTTTGTCTTTGGTAGCAATTAAACGTGGTATCATGAAAGACTTTTTTTTTCCCCTTGCAATTTTTCCTGCTGGCTCCGATGTGAAAGTCACTTCTCACCCACCATGAGAAATCTCTGCAGACTTCCCTAGCAACAACCTGCCTAAGAAACAGCCACCCTGGGTACGCGGATGCTCCCCGAGTTATCCGAACCCGTCGCGAGCTGCCCGGCGTGCATCCCCGCCGCACTGCCGTGAGTTAGGGACAGTCAGAGGGACCCTTGGGTGCTGCTGGGTCACAGGGCAGGGAGTTCGGTGCCTACACGATTTACGACTCAAAGGAGAATACAGACACTTGTCTCTACAAGCTACGACTTATAGCTTAAAGCTATGACTCGGCAGCATTTCTGCTCGGCTGCTGCCCAACCTCAGAGATAACTGCCCATGGAAAACCTCTTGGATGTCATCCACGTCGCAGCCGGAACCGCAATGATCACAGGGCACCAGGCAGATCGTGTTTATAACCCAAAGTTTCCTGTTCCTGCTTCGCCCCCGTCCTTTTTTCCTTTCTTTAAGGGAGGGATCTGAGCCTGAAGGACTCGCTCAAGGTCGCACACGGAGGCTTTGGCAGCAGAGAAATGAACCCGGGACTCTCGTGTTTCCATCCAGGCCATAAATCACCGCATTCCCTTTCCGCCCACATAGCCAGGAGGACGAGCCAAGCCGGCAGCACACTGGGTGCCCCTGCCCTGCTTTTCCCACCAGTGCTGAGCCCGTATTTTGTCGCTACAGCCCATCTTCCCTCCCGCTTCTCCAGCAAAGCCACCCAGCTGATGGCTCCTCCCTGGGGGAATTCATCTCCGGCTGCGTTACACCCGGTGTGATGCTGCTGCTCCGGTCTCTGCTTCCCACACCCATCCCAACAGCAGGCTGGGAACTATCGCTCGCTTCTTGGGTCGTTGCTGCTGTCGGAGAGCTGGTGGCACGGATGGCCCGGGAGAGGAATTAACCCTATGGAAGCAGCCACGTGTTTGAGAGTCAGGAGCCGAGCCGAAGCTGAAAGGTGTCAGCACTTGCCAGGGCAGGACAGTCCATGGGCGATTCCTAAAGGAGATGACTGGTGCAGGGCCGGGATACACTTGGAGACGTGATGCAGGGCAGGTCTTGGTCCCAGGCGCTGGGGACTGGCAGCTCCCAGCACCCAAGGGACCAGCACCCAATGATATTTCATTTCCACTCATTGTGACAAGCAGAAGGGATGGGGCTGGAAACCTCTGATGTGCCACAGGTCTGAGTCCTGGCTTTTAATCCATGTCCCTGCTAACCTGCAGGCAGTGCCTTATAAAGGTTTTGCAATATTAAAAGGAACAAGGTTTTTCCTCGTTCCTGAATTTTTTTTTCTTTTTTTTTTTCCCCCCCCTCATTTTCCCCAGCCTCCCATAAGTTGCAGCCTCTTGCTGCCCAGGGGACATCTTCCATTTAGCTACATTTTCCTTTCTCATTTCATGCTGTAATGGAGATTCATCATAGGTGTTAAATCCATAATTTGCTGTGAATCCCTTGTCTCTCTCCGCGGAGGTCAGAGTTGAGCACGTTAGAGGAACCCGACAGCGCAGCTTCGTGCCTGACCCCGGGGGAAAGCCTCAGCCTAATTCCCAGGAGCAGGGCGGAGGCTGGAGAGAGGGGTCTGGAAACCAAGCCACCTACTAGTGAGTTATGGAACTCTCATCCCACAGCAGTTTGGGACTGCCAGGAGCCCGCAGCTGAGACTCCGTGCACACCCCAGTAAGGACGCACGGGCCCAAGGCAGGCACTGGGGAAGCAGCAGGGTGGCTGCTGTCATCCCACACAAACTTGGGAGTTGACCATGAAGACATCTCCATTTGAGGATGCCAGGCACCTTTTAATGTCAAAAAAAGAGTAAGTCCCAGAGGGCCATTTGTCCAACCTCTACCTCCGCGTGAGATGAACATCCTGGGGCAGGGGAGGTTATTTGCCTATCAGTTACAAAGGACACCCACAGGTCAGTCATTGAGACGCGGCTATCCAATTTGGAAGCCCAAGTTGAGCTAAAAGGAACGCCATGGCCCCGAAGCCACCCCTGCCCTACCATCAGACACGCTGACAGGGGCATCAAAAGCCAACGCCGCTCGGAAATGCCAGGGATAGCATTGGGATGGATTTGTAACGAGAGATTCACCACAGGGTTCACCAACCCTTTCTCCACCATGACCTGGGCAAGATGCCGGTGTGCTAAGAACTCGATCACGGCTGGCAGAGCAGCTCAGGAACAGGGCGGGTGCAAGGCTGGGGGACGCTTAAAGGAGGGGGGAAAAACGCAAGACGTGCAAAAAGCGACCCAGGATAGGACTGGGAAAGCTCTCAGATCCAAGAAAACGCATCCCTCCAGGCTGGTTGCAAGCAGAGATCCGGGGCGGGCAGGCATCCTCGGGCAAGAACACCTCCAGAGCCGCTCTATGCATCCTCTCCTCGAGAGTTTTCTCTGCTTCCACAGCCGGCCCTGCCCCTGCCGAGCCTCGGGTACATTTTTCATTAGCAGGGATCGATAGGAAAGCGGGGGCTGTCGCTCAGGTGATGTCACGCTTCGAGGGCCTCATTCTTTTCCGCCGGCTGACAAGGGGAGAGGGAGTCAATACTTTTGTCAGGTCACTAACAACCCCCCGAGTTCCCAGCGGTGATGGATCCCCTGGCTGAGCAGCTGCCGAGCGCAGCCCGAACGCGCAGCGCTGAGATCTGTATCGCACCCGTGCGTGCAGGCGGGAGAGGCGCAAAGGGAGCTGCGGCGCGCACGTGTAACGCAGATACGAGGAGCGCGCGGAGGGCACGGATGGGGGAGTGGTGCCTTGCTTGGCAAGAGGAAGAAACGCGCGTAGGCGTGCAAAGCCAAGAGAGATTTGCACGTGCCCGGGGTTGTGTTGATGCAGAACGCAAGGTGTCAGCGATCCAAAAGGGCATAAAGCAGAATAATCTTCCCCCGTCCGCGTGCACCGCGTGGAGCAGGAGCCATCTGCTGCAGGATGGGACACAAAGGGGGAAGGCTCGTGTGACGCTAACGCCTCAAACAACACTTGCGGTGCCCACCTTGCGCGCGGCGCAATATTTTTTTTTTTTTTTTATGGCTGGAAAGCTGCCTGGTGGAAAAAGACCTGGGGGTACTGGTTGACAGCCAGCTGAATATGAGCCAGCAGTGTGCCCAGGTGGCCAAGAGGGCCAGCGGCATCCTGGCTTGTATCAGGAGTGGTGTGGCCCGGGGGGGGCGCGGGGGGGCCCGGGGGGGGCGGCTGGGGGAGCTGGGGGGGTTCAGCCTGGAGCAGAGGAGGCTGAGGGGAGCCCTCATCGCTGCCTACAACTGCCTGAGAGGAGGGGGGAGCCGGGGGGGCGGGCTCTGCCCAGGGAAGGGGCGATGGGACGAGGGGCACCGGCCTCAAGTTGTGCCAGGGCAGGGTGAGGTTGGCCCTGGGGAACAATTCCTTCCCCAAGGGCTGTCAGGCCCTGGAAGGGGCTGCCCAGGGAAGGGGTCGAGTCCCCAGCCCTGGGGGGATTTAACAGCCGGGCAGAGGCGGTGCTGAGGGCCAGGGTTTGGGGGTGGGATGGCAGGGGTAGGGGAAGGGTTGGGCTGGGGGAGCTTAAAGGGCTTTGCCAACCCAAACCATTCTGTGATTCTATTCTATGCAGAGGGGGTGCCTTACGCAAACTGGGGAGGATCTGGGGGTGCGATGCAGAGAGGTTTGTGCCCGGAGCAGCGGCAGCAGCACAAGTGGGGAGCACAGCAGGACGGAGCAGGGACACTGACACACAGCAAGCATTCCCCCCCCCCCCCCGCCATCATGTCACGGCAACTTGGTGGCCATCGTGGCCAGGAGTAATTGCTCGCGGCTCCTGCGCGAGGGGCAGGGAGGTGGGCAGAGCCAGCAAGAGGGTCCGGGAAGAGGGCAAAGGGATGCAGCCACCGGTTCATCCGAAGGGACGAGAGGGAAGCGGGAAGGCTTTTTATCAGCTCTGTGTGCTTTGCAACCCTCAGTTCGGTACGGACCATCAGATTCTGCACAGAGAAGCCAAACGCTTCGTGTTCGATAAAACCACGGGTCAGGCCCTCCCCGCATCAAGACAAGAAATCACAGACTGGCGCAAGAATCCTAACATTAATCATTTCTAACCGCGTCTCTGCTTATTTACTCCGTGGTCCTTCAGTCTTCAGCATTCAGGCAGGAATGCTGTTGCAGCTCTGAGGATATGAGCAAGGTGAGGTTTGATGGGTGAGCTGGTACCTGCTGGTAGATGGAGCGCTGCGGTTCAGAGAAAACAGACGGGCTTCCAGGCACACAAATCTTCCTTCTGTATTCAAGCCTGGCTCCGCGGCGCCGGAGGCGAGCTGTTCATTTACGTACAAGAAGACTTTCATGGTATCACAGAATCGTTTAGGTTGGAAAAGACCTCTAAGATCATCAAGTCCAACCATTAACCTAACCTTGCCATCCTACCACTAAACCATAGAATCATAGAATCATATAAACCCAGAATGGTTTGGGTTGGAAGGGACCCCCAGAGGTCACCCAGCCCAACCCCCCTGCAGGAGCAGGGACACCTTGAACCACATCAGGTTGCTCACAGCCCCGGCCAACCTGGCCTGGAATGTTCCCAGGGATGGGGCCTCCACCCCCTCTCTGGGCAACCCCTGCCAGGCTTTCACCACCCTCACTGCAAAGAATTTCTGCCTTAGATCCAGTCTAAACCTACCCTGCTTCAGTTTAAAGCCATCCCCCCTTGTCCTGTCCCAGCCGGCCCTGCTAAAAAGCTTGTCCCCCCCTTTCCTCTGGGCCCCCTTGAAGCCCTGAGCGGCCGCACTCAGCTCTGCCCGCAGCCTCCTCTGCTCCAGGCTGAACACCCCCAACTCTCCCAGCCTGGCCTCAGAGCAGAGGGGCTCCAGCCCTCGGAGCATTTTAGTAGCCCCTCGGAGCATTTTAGTAGCCCTCATCTGGCCCCGCTCCAACAGGTCCATGTCCTGACGCCAGGGCTTGAAGAAAAGACAAATTTTGCAGGACTACTCATAAAATGGTGTGAGCCGGTAAGATCAGACCGGGGGTTGAGGGAGCAGAGGCAGCATCAGCTCAGCGCTGGCCTGGCCCAGCTGAACTTACCTCCGTGCGACTGAACACCAGCCACTGTTTAGATACAGCCCTGCCCTGGTGGGAAGGAGTACAGTTATAATTTTTAATGCATTTGATGAATATATATATATTTTATATATATATATATATTTAAACCTCTTGGTTGCACAGTGGCATATCAACCATGCCTACTGGACTGGGGCAGGCTTGGCGCCCATCGGGCTGCTATCACAAGCCACGTGCAAACTGGGCTGTCTTTGCAAAAGCTTCCCAGTAAGCACTGGGAAAGTCCCTGCGGGATCCTTAGGGAAGGGGCTTTTCACATTTGCACGGCGACTGGGGACACCGAGCTACTCCCTATCTTAGCAAGCTCTACAAGGGCACGGCAAAAGCAGCAGAACGGCGGGTATATCCGTAATGTCCAACAGCCCCCTTCCTTACCTTTCCTCACCCCAATTTGTGCGATCGGAAAGTCGTTATTCTACAGCGACGAGGTTGGCAGAGCCCGAGGCTGGTGGACGCGTCCCATCTGGCATTTCACCCCCGCACCATGCAGCCAGCTAAGATGCGCTTAACGGGGAGGTAAGTGACTCAATTTTGCTTGTCTCCTTCAAAGCAAGGAGAGCAGAGCTCACGCGGATGCCGCCTTGCCTTCCTCCCCCTCCAGACAGGCAGGGTGCAAGCCCCTCCAAAACGGGGGCAGAAGGGCAGTTCCCAATGCCCAGGTCAAACCCAGCTTGGAAGACCCATCTCTAGAGCCAAGTTTTTAGCATACGGTACCTCCTTTTGATCTGTTTTTCCAGCTATAGACTGCATGAGGGAGAGGTTGACTTTCACCCTGAATTTGGGCAGCACCAAGCACCTCCAAGACCCTGGGTTGGCCTGGCTGGCTACGGTCAAGCCCATGGAGATACCTTCCGACCCCAGGAGCCACGCAGGGATGCTAGCAAGGAAACCCATCCGCCCTCTGCTATCAAATGGAGCTGGCTCAGAGCGCTGTAAACTTAAGCTGCTCAGACATGACATCAAATATTTAGGTTATTTGGGATTTGTGCTCGATTGTTTGATGTTTCTGTATCATTCTCAGTAGACCTGGTTGCTATTTTGCCACTGAAAATATTCCCAGCAGAAAATGCAGCTTCATGAAGACCCAAACTTTTGCAAGGAGAAGAGTCTGTCTGGAAGGAAACGATCACATTTTCATCCCATCTTTTTTTGTTCTCAACTGACATCCCGACTCTACAGGCTGGCTGAGGCTGAATTTTGCATTCAGAGAATCGAGTTCTGTTAAAAAGTATAGAAAAATACCTGCGACGGTTCCAAGCTGAACTGTTTCTGGATTTGAAACATCACCCAGCCCACATTTTCTCATTGCAGCTCGGCATTACAAACAAATATTGAAAAATGGCCTTTCCCAGGCCAGACCCTCTTTATTTTCTGATCAAACTCTGCTAAAGAGCAGGAAAGCTGAGAAACGCAGATGTCTCAAGCTGCCAGCAATCATTTTGATAATGGAAATAGCTTACTCTGCTCCACAGGGGAGGACTGGAAAGACTCGGCTGGAAAGAGGATTGGAATAAAATAAAAAAAAATAAAATAAAAAGAGGAAAAGGGTTGTGATTGAATGTGAATGCACTTGACACCTAGGTGACCCCCCTCTTCTCCTGTCCCTGGCTTGTGTCATCTTAAAAGACAGGAGCTCTCACTTCAAATTAACTTAATCTGTAGCATTAAATAATTCATGTTGATTTAAGAAAGCTTTATTTCTAATGGGACACACACGAAGGCAGAGTTAATATTAGAAGAGGCCATGGAGGGGGAGGAGATGGGGAATTAGGCTATAAAAGGTGAATGTACAAGTTAATTGCCTATCAATTATTCACCTGAAGTCTCTGGAAGTAGCTCCTCCGCCTCCCCCTCAGCCCCCCATGGTGCCCTCGTGCTGGTTGTCACCAAGTTCCCACCAGCATCTCTCTGGGACCAACCCTTACCCCACGCTGAGCTTGCCAGGACAGCCCGTGGTACCAGGCAGGGCTGGAGGCATCACCTGGGGTCCCTTCCAGCCCTCCCCTGGCCAAACCCTTTGGCACCTGCACGACGCTCACGAGAAACTGTTTAAAGCCACAGAAGATGGAGTAGTGTGCAGCAAAGGATGGCTTCTCCCACCATGAACATCATCTTCATCAGTTTTCACGATTCCACGACCCTTTCCCTGCCTCTTGAGACCAGGACAGGCTCGGGATGCTCCTGCCAAGACGCCAGTGAAGAAGAGGAACCACGCTACCCTCCAGCTTCCCCAGCACCTCGCCATCCACTGCTTTGCTTGGCCGCCCTCCTGGTGCTGCAGGTCCTGCCTACCCCTGGCCAACGTGGGCTGGGGCTTCGCAATGCTGCTCCAGATGGGCACGGTGAGCCGGAGCTCCTCTCTTCCCCTCCCTTCTCCTCCCTCCCGGGGAAGCCAATGCTCTCTTCAAAGTTTCTCCTCGCTTGGCTGCCTTCGAGATCTGGAAACTCAACACTAATTAACGTGTCTGCAAATCCCAGCTCGGCTGGCGGGGCCTCGAATTCATTCACGGTCCCCCGAGTGCAGAAGGATCCACAAGCTAGCCCTCTGGCTCCTTAAACTACACGGCTGGCAGATGCATATTTTAACAACACACATCTGTTGGCTATATAATCTCTTGTATTTGCCCTCCCTGCTCCGAGCTTTGATGGAAGACCGGAGGGAACTCTCCAGTGGTTACAGCCAAAGTGTTTGCTTTGCAATTTCGCTCGATTGCTGTCTGATTTTATTTTTAAATTTCTTCAAGTCCTAATCAGGCTCTTACTTTATTTAATTAATACCCCAGCTTAGTTAAATAGATCATAAATTAAGAAGCTCTGCCATTAAAGATGTACCAGGTAGCAAATAGCCCTCCAGTGGCTTCCCAGAGCCTGCCTAGCTTGGGTTCCCCTGCCAAACTGCTGCCCTGACCTCCTTCGCTTGCAGAAAAGGTGGATGCCTCCGCATCTCCCAAATCCCATCTCATCAGCTTTTATCAGCTGTCGCCTTCCCTGCTGGGCAGATGTCCCTAGGAGAGAGAGCAGCAGCTCCTTCCCCGGGCAATTTGGGCAATGCTAGGAGGGAAGGTGAGGGGGACCTGGAGAAGGGGGGGCCTTCAGCTTTGGGATGGGTTACCTGGGTTCCTGAGCAACATCTGTCCCTGAGACTCCACAAATAAAAGGCTTCTCCTGACGCCGATGACACTAATAGGCTCATCTGTTTGAGTGTTTGGACTTCCAAGGCTATGGAATGATCTGTTCCACTACATTTAACCATGTAGATTTGAAAACAATGTGACAAAACCTTAAATATTTAATTAAAATATTACTGCAGATGCTCTGCATCTGAGCAGGGAAGTAGGAGGCAGCAGCCCCATAAAGCTGTTGTCAGCCATGAATGACAGCAGTTGGAAACTGCATTGGGAGGCAGTGGGGGATTTCATGACACCAAGAAAGTGGAAAAGCTGGCAAGAACACACAGGGCAGCACCAGCCCATGGAAAAAAAACCAGGCAAGGTATTTTCCAGAGACAAGGCTGGGGCATGATAGAGCGGGACGGGGTTCCCCAGAGCTGCCTCCAACATCCCTGGCTGGCTGATGAGCCGCTCGAGCGGTTGGCAAAGCCAGCAGCGCGCTTCGGGCTCCCAGCCACGAGAGCCTCCTGGCTCTGCTCCGGCTGCGACCAACCGCTTCCTCGAGAGCTGCGAGGTTTGCAGCAGGTTTGGGGATGGCTGAGGGATCCTCCCCTGCCTAGGCCATGCCTGCAGCCGCAGGGCAAGCTGGGCAGACTGGGATGCTTTAGGCTTTGGTTGAATGTCAAAGATGAATTGGAAAGCCTCCAGGAAGGGAGGTTTCCATCCCCTCCTGCCTGCCAGGGTGCTGAGGTGTGAGCAATCTCCTCCTGTTTGCAATCTCCCTCCTGGCCGTGACCGAGGGAGCCCAGCTTCCTGCTCTGGAGGCAGCCTGGGCTTCCCGGGAGTGCGGGCAGTGGGATGCCTGAGTCAGGCTGGGTTTCGAGCAGGGGACTTTTACAATTAATTTACAAGTAATCCCTCCTGGATTTACAAATCACCTCTGATGGCAATCCAAAAGCTAAAAGGAAGACCCCACAAGCGACTTCTCCGACCGAGGCAGCTCAGGTAGCCTGTCACATCCCTTCCGAACCCAGTGAGGTGAAATTTGGGAGATCCACATCCCTCCAGAGATGGCTGCTTAGGCTCAGCCTGAAGCCAGGCTCGCCGAGTCAGCACGTAGAGGATCCAAAGAGGAGAAATGTCTGCACAGCTGGTGGCATTACACATCTTCTCTCCATTTTTCTGTACAAACACGCGCTTCGCCTCCCTAAGGTACAGTAAGTTTAGCTTGACGCACTGCACGCCGTAACCGGCTGTCAGGAGCCAGCGCTAGCTCTTAACACACGGGGGGTTGGAGGCACCTACTCTTACCGTGCCATCTCTATTCCCCTCCATCAGGCTGGCTAAAACGCAGACCGCAGCCCCCCCCGCGGCGACGTCCGCCTTCGCCGTCGGTGCGGCAGGACGCACCGCCCTACCGCCCAAGTATCGAAGTGCGATCTGCTGACCGCTAACAACCTTCCAGTCCCCTTCCAAGGGCGCGGATTATCACTCGTACCTCCCCAACCAGCCTTAAACTTCCCCGGAACATCTGCATAAATACATCTCAAGTGAAAGATGTGCTACCGACAGGTTGCAAAGCCCCATTTTCTTATCGATCGGGCTTAAGTGGAATGCGCTATAACTTTAATTTTCTTAAAAGGAAAACACGCCGCAAATGTAAGCTGCTGAACATCTTGGGTAAATGTACCAATTAGCAACTACCATGTATATTCACATAAACATTAACTACCATCTATTCAACACATTCCATAACCCCAAAGATAATAATGATTTCCTTTTGATCCGTAAAAACATCTCTCTGCTCAATCAACGCTTTGCAGCAGCTCTGAGCTCTGACGTGTGCCCGGGCGCCCTGGGACTAAATTAGTTTTGAAATCTTTAGCTCTAATTAAATAACATTATTTCTTTTGTCTGGCTCCAGCAACGTCTTCTGCCTTCACAACAGAAGGAGGGAGCCCGGGCGAAGGAGGGGAAGGCGACACAGCTTGCAGAGGTTGTCGGTAAGCGAGAGAGCCCCCCTGACAGCCGCGTTCTGCTTTCCCATTCATTTGCAGGCTCCTTTCATGTATGGGCACATGTCAGAGCTCTGAGCTGCTGCAAAGGGTTGGCTGAGCAGAAGGATGGATCAAAAGAAAATCATCATTATCGTTGGGGTCAGGGAAGGAAGAGATGGCAGTTGTCTAAGTTTGGGGGTAGGGAACTTTGTAGGGTTGCGCAGAAGAAAAAACAAACGCTGGGGAAGTTACAAACCAGAAATTAAGACCCATTTGCACGGTGGTGCGCTGACTCCGATAAAGCACACCTTCAACCAGAACCAGAACCAGAACCTTACCTCACTCTTTTTGGCTGCTTAAGACTCATTAGTGTTGATCTAAAAGCACTAAAACTCTTGGTCTGGATAATTTTTTTAAGAATTTTTTTCCCTAATAATTAACCATAAAAGAATCCCAAGCCAACAAAGAAAAACCAAATCCAAACTTCAATTTAAACAAACTTGAATATGTAAATAGTTTCACTTTGGGGGCTGAATAATCAGGAGGTATCTGGGAGCAATACAGACTGATTTTCGTCTGAGCTTTTCAAAGGGAAACACCATTTTCATCAACTTCTCTGAAGCCACGTCCACACGGACATGGCCTGCCTTTTCCCAGCACTCCTGACAAGCACTCACAGCTACTCTGCCCGGCTGCCAGCAAAGCCGGTGCTACATTCCCATCTCCCACCCAAAAAGGTTCTTCACAAGACGTTGGGAGCCAAAAAAACAAGCAACCAACCTCCAACACGATGAGGAGACGGGACTTACCGAGAACAGTCAGCCGGGCAGGTCTGGATCGGATGGCCGCTTGAATGGCCTGACATTCGTAGACGGCGTCATCTTGGAGATCAGCTCTCAGGATTTTCAAGTGATGCTCTCCGGACAGATGGTCTCCTATGACCAGATAGCGCGGATAACCTGTGGAACGCAAGGCAGGGGTCAGGAGGCAGCGGGGCCAACGAGCCCGAAGATGAAGAGTACACGGTGTGGGTCCAGCCCCCCAGCCGCCCCCCAGCAAATGCCCAGGAGCCAAGCAGCTGCTTCCCCTCCTTGGCAGCCAGCCCCAAAGGAGAGAGAGAAACCTTCCGAATTTGGGAAAGACTGCAGGATTTGCCCTAAGAGTTCAAAACCAGAAGTGCTGATGAAGGACTGAAGTCCCTAGGAAAAGGGATGAGCCCTTGCACCAGGAAACCCACCACCTCCGGGGCTCCTCTGAGACCCCTCAGGGGATTTCCTTAGCTCAGCCGTGCACGTGCTTGTGGCGAAACCCTGGCACACCCTGGCTGTTAGGTCTGCGTAAAGCTTGGGCAGGGTTGGCAGGGGTACAAACAGCCCCCATCAGCCTGCCCTGCATCTTGAGGCATCTGAAGCCCTGCGGAAGGGAGGCTGCCATCGCCCCATCCTTCCCAGCACTGGTGATTAATGCACTGTGTAACGCAGGCAGCCTGGCACACGCTTGCGTTTTTGTTGTTTCGTGAGCTATCAACAGCAGGATTTGCTCTCCTGAACCGCAAGAAATACAAATGATGGGTTTGTTTGTATTTAGCTAATTAGATGACTGGCTGAGCTCGTATCATGCAAGCTGGCAGTTCCTCTTGCTTAAAGCAGCCCCAGCGCCGTCAGTTGTGGAAGTCATTCCCATAAACTACAGACTTCAGTGGAGCTGTTGTTACCCGTTCACGTGGCGAGGTCTTGGTATGGAAAGCTCAGCTCTCTAATGTATGTGAAAGTTGTGGCAGGGAAATGTGAAAAACAACTGAAGAGGGGACTGCTCACTCAGGCAAGTCTGAGAAATGAGTAATTAGATGTACTAAAAAAAGAGGAAAAGAAAAAAACCAGGCGTTGAGCTTTAGAGAAGAGCGGGGTCCCCTGGAGACCAAGAAACACGAATCCTCCCCCGGTTTCTCAATGCTGCTGCCTGGCTTGGAGAAAAAAACCCTTCAGGCCTCCTGGGCTCTGCAGAAGTTGAGTGGTGGCAACGTCACACGCGTACAACTTCGGCTGTGCGTGGGGGGACGAGGCTGCAGCTCCTGGAAGGGCTCAGCGCCTTCCCGGGTTTTTGGCTCTCAAGTGAACCCTCTCCCTTAGTCCTGTGAAATATTTCCCTAAATAATGAGCATTTTCCAGCAAAACGTATCCAATACCTCTGTTCCAGAGTCTTTGCCGGTGCAATAAACCCTCAATCACAACGCATGCATGGGATTAAGTAACGAGAAGTCTGGGGAATTTTATTACCAGCCAATAATTTGCCAAAAGGATGGCTTAAGGAAGCCACAAGTACCCATGGGCTCTGCTGGACTGCAATAAACACATTTATCCAAAGCAAACGGAGACTTTCTTCCTTGTTTGAGAATGTCAAAGCAGGCACTTTCAGCATTTACAAAACATCTCAGCCTGTGTTTTGGAAACATGGCATTTGTTTCCAAAAGTCAACCCAAACCCAAGCCAGGCTTTCCAAAGGGGTCAGGTCACACCTGTGGAAACTGTTTGGTTTCAAGTCAGTGTGAAAAAAGTTTGTGTTTATTCCAAGTTTCAATGCTTACGTTTGAGTTGGCTGGAAGGTTTTGAAGGTGAAATGAAACTATTTCTTATTCTCCAAATAAATATTGTGGCCGCACCTGCCCTGCTGGGCAGGGAGAGCTCCCATTTGCCGTGTTTAGGTAGGGTGCCATCACGACTTACTTGAGAGATCCCGGCCGACTCCAAGGGCGAGCCCGTCTTTAATCCACAGCACGATGCCATTGTACTCGGGGATGGCGCACAGCAGCGTCACGGGCTGCCCAGCGATCACCACCTGGTCCTGGGGCTGCTGTGTGAAGGAGGAGGCTTGACCTGGAGAGGGGAACAAGAGAGGAAGAGGAGGCTGTCAGGCCTTCGCGCAACGCAGCGCCTTGGGATGCAACAGCCCCTGCCACAGCACAAACCCGAGGCTGAAGGCTGCAGCTCCTAAGGAGGTAATTCCTTATTGCCCCCTCATATGCTCACATTAAAATTTGCAACGTTTTTCCTCCCTGGGGAAAAAAAAAAAAGATACAGCAAAGAGGTGCCAGGCATTTCCTCTAAGTATTTTATTCCAAATTGTGGTGCTGCTGTTTTAGCCATCACACTCAACAGACAGAAAAGCAGCAGGATTTAGGAAGCAGCAATATTTTGAATTACACTTCATACAAGGGAACGCTTGTTCCCTGCTTCGGAGTCTCGCTGCCACCTCGCGCGCTCTCCGAAATTGGGATGCGCTGTTAAGAACCCGCTACAAAACACGCAGGAAAACAACGGACCGCTGCTGTTCCCTCTTCTCCCACAGCGTAACCTGCTTGTATTTGCTGGGAGCTTCACGTACACCCGGGGATGAAAGGCAGTGCCAGTCCTGGTTCAGCACCACCTTTTGCCAAATGTCATCGTCAAACTTGCCAACCACCCAACCCTCCTGAGCCAAGCTCTTAAGCACGACCCCTACCACCTTGGTTGACGCAGGTGGACCATACATGGTGGTTCATCACCTCTCTCCCCGCCCTGAATGCTGCAATAACAATTCAAAGCCCTCGGGTCATCTCCTGCCACCGCGAGACGTTTCACACCTCGGGTGTGAGGTGAAGCTTCTCATTTTCAACAGAAAGTGCTCGGACACAGCACAGCCTCTGAGGCATCAGGGCTTGCTAAGCACCGGCATTAGGCTTTATTTTCACCCTTGGAAATCCATCATTGTCCCTTGCCTGTGCCGTGATTGAAAAGCACTCGAAGCCTTAATTCCTTCTGGTTTTTTCTTTTTTGGTTTTCAATCAGGTGAGGTGGGATCCCAATGCCCACACAGCAACGGCCCCGTGGTTCAACGGAGAGCGGGGCGCGTGGCAGCACGGCGCCAGATCGCTCCCCGCTCTCGGATCCGAGCTCGGAAAGAAAAGGGTAAAAGCAAGAACAAACGCTGACAAAGCACCGCTAACCCAAACGTACCCCCGGGATGTCCCAGGGAGATGGCTCGTTGTGCTACGAGCTCGCACGCGTACGCAGTGCCGTACTTCGAAGCCTGATACCGGGACGCCTCGTGAGCGTGGCCCGTTGTGTCAGGTATCCGTAGAGCACCTGAACAGCGGCTTTGCCAGCACTTAAAAGCCTTGCTCTTAACTCTGGATATAGGAGAGATCTGAAAGAGAGAGACGTCGGGAGAAAGGCAGAACGACTGGATTGCTGTATTACCTGCGGGGTTTTAAGGATCAGGAGCCTTGCTGTGCATGAATTATCGCCCTGCAACAGGCACGGAATGAAAAGCCCGCGCCCCTCAGCCGAACGTCAGCTCACCACGCAAAATCGTACCGGCCTGAAGAAAAAGTTTCTCTTTAAAATCCATTTGTTAAACCAGGACAGCCTCCGTGTGAACCACCCTGAATCAATTCAATCCTAATTTACATTAACTCAATTTAATCGTTGACTGATGATTAATACTAAACCAAGGTTAAGTGTGACACAAGTTCTTGCAACTGAACTTGTTTCCAAATGAGTTGTTGGGCCTTGCCTGGAGGGCAGAGCCACAAAGCTCGATCATTCTCTAACTCGTGCAGTTAAAGCAATGTAAGACCCCATGCGAACGCTTATATTTTGATTTAATTTAGTGTAGCTTAATTTAAGCTTGCTCTTAGCCAGCTAAAGGTGCACGGGGAAGAGCAGAGCCATCCTTTCTGGATTTCTGCTGGTTTACATACAGCAAATTTTTGCAACCTTCTCTGCGGTGTCCGGGTGCACATCAAGGACCATGTTCCCGAGTATTTCGGAGGTCCTGGCTCTCCCAGCACCCACCTATTTGCAAGGAAATCTGCTTTTCATCGCAGGGGCTCCAAAAGGCCGTGGCGGTGGCGCTTGGCACGGCGCTGCACGCACAACGGCGCGGGTTGATTCCAGAGGAGATTCCAGTTCTTTCTGCTGGGAGAGACTCGCTGGAAGGGGCGGGGGCCTCCAATACCAGCAGAAACCCTTGCTATGCTGAATCAAGATTTAGGAATTTGGTTTCAAAGGGAATATTAATCAGCTCTGTATTTTATTCAGACTCAGAAAGGACAAGCACTACCAGGGTACTAGGGAAAAGCGGGGATGAGAGAGAAAATTAGGAAAGAAAGCAGAAAAAAGTGAGCATTTTGCTTTGTTGTTGGGTTTGGTTGTTGGTTTTTTTTTTTAATATATATTTTCCACTTGCTAACTATGTTTTCACGGCTCACTCCGTAATCTTGACAATTCTCAAGGCAAGCCAGGCAAGCGGGGACAGCGCTGGAACGCAGCAATAACCCAAAAAGATTGTTTTATCGGTGAGAATTATCAGGTTGTCAGCTGGGAGCTGCGAGAGTCGTAATGAGAAAGCAGAAGCACAAAGTGGTGTCCATGCCCTCTGAAAATGTCCATTAAGCAGAGGCTTCATTTGGTAATTGCTGTTGGAAATGAAGCCTTTTTTAGGGTTGGTTTTTCTTTATTTTTTTTTTTTTGTTTCTTGATTTGTTTTAGAGAGCAGCTGATGGCCTTGGAAAATCAGAGCAGAAACATGGCATATGTCTCCTGTCTTTTCCTTCCCTCTGTTTGTTCAGTGTGAAAAATTGTCACTTGAAACCATTTTTTTTTTATGTCCAAGGCTTCATCTCAGCTACAAACAGCTCAGACTCAGTCACAGGGGAGGAGAGACAGGGGTAAGGACCTTAGGAACATTACCTGGTCCAGTCCCTGCTCCGCGACAGGATCATCATTCCCTAAATCACACATAAAAAAGAAGCAAAAAAAACCCAACCCCAAACCTACGGAAGGCAGAGCTCATCGAGCTTTCAAATCAGTTTAAAGTCTGATTACTGGGTTTAACTGGGTTTGGAAGATCAGAGGCCCGTCCACGTTACAGCTTTCAGCTGTCTTATGTCTTAATGTCATAGGAACAAGTAATTTGCAGAAAAGTTTTAAGGGAGATAAGATACTTGACAGAAAATAACTGAAAACAGGGAGATTGGAAGAGGGTGGATTTACAAATGCAGGCTGAGCGGTTTCAGCTACAAGAAAATGGGCTGAAGCACATTAGTTGGGTACTTTTCCCGTGAACATTTACAACATCATTACAAAATGGTGCTTTGGGTTCAAAGCAGGGCAGTTTGACTCCAAGATGAAACAAGACAGGTGCTTCGACGATCACGCAAGATGCTGTTGGTCCACCAGAAGTTTCCCATTCTCTCCCCTTCCACTAAGTAGGGCATTAGCCAGAAAAAAATCTGGTTTTAACTGTAACCTGGCTTCCCAAATCCAAGTCCTCACAGAGGTTGGAGCTCAGACTGCGTGAGCCCAACCAAGAGCCCAGGCAGCCACTCCAGCCATCTCCCTCTCAGCACCTTCCTGCTGCACCAAGGGAACCCAGGTTCTGGTTTTGGGAATCATAGAATCCCAGGTTGGAAGGGACCTCAAGGATCATCTGGTCCAACCTGTCTAGGCAAGAGTGCAGTCTAGACAAGATGGCTCAGCACCCTGTCCACCTGAGTCTTGAAAGTGTCCAATGTGGCGGAGTCAATCCCCTCCCTGGGGAGATTATTCCAGTGGTTGACTCTTCTCATGGTGAAAAATTTCCCTTTTATGTCCAATCAGAATCTCCCCAAGAGCAACTTGTGTCCATTCCCCCTTGTCCTCTCCATGGGACTCCTCGTGAAAAGGGAGTCTCCATCTTCCTTGTAGCTTCCTTGTAGTACTGGTGCGGCAGCAATCCCTAACAGTGGGGAGATGCAGCAAGGTGTACGTGTGTCCTGTCCCCCGCAAGGGCAGTCCTCTTTTTTTCACTGAAAGGGCTGTCAGGCGCTGGAAGGGGCTGCCCAGGGAAGGGGTCGAGCCCCCAGCCCTGGGGGGATTTAACAGCCGGGCAGAGGCGGTGCTGAGGGCCAGGGTTTGGGAGTGGGATGGCAGGGGTAGGGGAAGGGTTGGGCTGGGGGAGCTTAAAGGGCTTTTCCAACCTAAACCATTCTATGGTTCTGTGATTCCACACCCCGTTTTTCCTCTTTTCAAGCATAGACTTAGCATACAATCAAAGAAAGAACCCGTTTGACGCTTGGCTTCCTGCAAGCGCTGCTGGGAGCCGCTCGGCACCGACTCTGCCCCTCCAAGAGCATCCATGCGAGCATCTTCTGCTATTCATCCAGCAGAGGAGACGCACCGAGCAGAACCAAATATTAGGACTCTTGAATTCATTGTTCTTTTTAAAAAAAAAAAAAAAAGCAAATGCATATGTAAATGAGATGCTAACCATGCCTCTTGGCCACGTTCCAGCGTGATGGCAAAGTCCTATCTGCGCTCTCAAGCTGCCCGGCTGCTGAATGCAGGTTGTCAGCCGCAGGTCGACCTGCTGTTGTAGATGGGGGCTCTGGTGTCAGAGAAGGTGCGAGCGGCTCTTGATCTCAGAGCCTCATCTTCTCCTGGTTGCTGGCTTGGCTTTGCTCCCCGAGGAGCTATTTACACCACCAGATGACTGCGTGACCTGTTTTCTGGCCCCGCGATCTCCTGTCTTCCTGGGGGAAGCGTCTCTAAAACAAAAAGCGGGGGGCATTTCGGGCAGCTATTGAAATCCTAAACGGCAGGAACAAAAATGGGAGAAGAAAGGGTCCACCATGAACGGCAAGCAGGCAATAACGCTAACCCTGCTTTCAGAAATCACAGGCGTGATCCTTATGAAGTCACACACATGTCATGAAAGCATAAGAAAAAAGAGAGGGGGAAATAAAAAAAGAGAGAACCACTTTAGAACTCTTTATATTTCCTTAATGGATTTTGCACCTGTGGCTCCTGTTTTTCAGCGTTTCTCTGTAATGTTGCCTTGTTCTTTCAAACAAAGGCTGAGACTCTGCTATGTTTGTGACTTCCAAGGGAAATCATGCCGCCAGTGCCATAGCATTCCTTTTCAGAGAAGTCCCAACACCCACGTGTGGTGAGAAGGACCAAAAATCCCATTTTGCAACCCAGAAAACAGAGGGAGGCACCTACGCGACGACATTGCCAAGGTCAGGCGGGGCATCTGCGAGGCAGCAGGACCTTGAAGCGCCTTCCATCGCCAAAGCCTGAATCGGCGACCGGCTTTCTAAGCTCTCTGAAGACTGAAATCTGTTTGCACGAGTTCTTGTCTGAATTATTTCAGCTTGCAGCCTCCTGTGTAAAAACCAGCCTGCCTGCAGACAACTTGCTGCAAGAAGAGAAGAGGCATCCGGGAACAGCAGATAGTTAAATTTTCATTACCCAAGAGAAGCGAGTATTGTAGTAAGAAGCAAGGGACTTACAGAGGGAACAATGACTCATTAGAAATGGAGACATTGTGGCTCATTTTATGGAAGTGGAGCTTTGAATTTCCATTGTGTTGTGAAAAGAATTAGTCCTTTTTGTCGAGCAGGGGATAGAAGTGGCGAAGGAGGACTATGAAGCTCTTCGGAAAAATATTACTGTTCAGAAATGAAAGGCCCAGTGATTAAGAGCAGTGGGACGTTTTCCTTGTCCCTCAGTGTGGAGAGCTAATCCCTCCCTCCACTCGGAGCCGGCACGACGCGTGGTAGGAGGATGATCAGCTAAGCCTACGCACCATCCTAGAAGGGGCCCTCTCCAGACCAAGCTGATCGTGCCACCAAGTGCCCTGAGGTAAAGGATTTCAGCACAGCTCAGGGTTGGTTTCCTCACTATGTGATGCCTGGAGATGGAGCCGTCTCTTGACCATGAAGAGGACTAGGAAGGGAGGGTAGAGATGGCTGCGTGCCCATGCTTTCCCAACAGATGAGGGCTTGTCTCCACACCACCATGTGCAGCTTCTGCTATCGATCCCGTGACAAATGGGCTGGTTCTCAGTGCTCATTCAAATGGGTCCTCTTCGAGCCAAGGACAACGAGCTCCCCGCATAAGGCCCATCGCACTTGAAAACACACGCCCGCATTGATTTTTAGATGACTAGGAAAAGCAAGCAGATGAAAGCGTTACATTATTTACCAAGCTCTCTGGGATTGTCACTCATGGGGCAGCACAGTGCAAACAGGGAGAGCAGGGATGAGCCGTGGGAGATGCCACCCAGCCCAACCTCGAGGTCGTGTGCCAGCTCCGGCTGAGCACAGCACCCATGGAGTAGAAGGGAAAGGGGCAGCCAAGCATCCCCAGGGGCACCGCAAGGATTTCCCCAGACAAGGGTCAAGGCAAGCTCTTCTTGCACCTTTGGAGGAGCAAAAAACCTGTGGCTCCCCAGAAAGAAGCAGACAAATCACACCAGCGATGCTGTCCAGAATAAGGAGACATGGAGCAGCATCCCCAAGGGAGGGTCGCTTGTTGGTGATGGCCAAGGCCATGTCTTGTACTTCCTTTCAGCTTCATGGAAGAAAAAAGAAAGGTACCTTGAGTTCATCCCTTGCATAAGCTTTCTATTATTTTATCTTGCTTCCTTGGGGGGAAAAAAAAAAAAGAAAAAAAATCTGTTTGAACAAAAATGTCAGTTTGGCCTTTTTCAGTTTGGCTACGTAAGTCTAGCTCACGTGGCTTCTGGACGCTTGATGCTGCTGAATTATTCAATTGGAAAGAAAAAAAAAGCACAACACCCTTCAGTCAAGGGATGAATCAGCGGTACGGAAAGGCAAGCGGCAGCCTGCTTCTCACCGACCAGCTCGCTGTGTGACCTGGCGTGGACGTGTCCCCTCTCCTAGCACGAAGCAGGGACCTGAGCTCATACTTCTTTGCTCACCCACAAACACCGAGGGAGACGGGACCCTTTTTCCCCTTGATGCATCCCAACAAGCAAAGCCTGGCAGTCCCCTGGCAGCCAGCTGCCCAGCTATGGAGGGGAAGCAGCGGGCTACATTTAGGCGAAACCAAAGCCTGGGTGCGAGGACCACCCCAAGAAAAGCAGCACCATTCAAGAAAGATGAGGAACTCCTGGAGAGAGTCCAGAGGAGGGCAACAAGGACGATGGGGGGACTGGAGCATCTCCCCTAGGAGGAAAGGCTGAGGGAGCTGGGCTTGTTCAGCCTGGAGAAGAGAAGGCTGAGAGGGGATCTCATCACCACCTACAAATATCCCAAGGGTGGGGGTCACCAGGACGGAGCCAGACTCTTCTCAGTGGTGCCCAGCACCAGGACAAGGGGCCATGGGCACAAACTGAAGCAGAAGAGGTTCCAGTTGAACGGGAGGAAGAACTTGTTGACTGTGAGGGTGCCCGAGCCCTGGCCCAGGCTGCCCGGGGGGGCTGTGGAGTCTCCTTCTCTGGAGATCTTCAACCCCCGCCTGGCCGCTGTCCTGTGCCCCCTGCTCTGGGTGAGCCTGCTTGGGCAGGGGGGTGGCACTGGGGGAGCTCCCGAGGGCCCTGCCAGCCCCTGCCATGCTGGGATTCTGGGATTCTGTGACAGCCAGAGCCGAGTTCAGGCTTGGCCTCGGCACAGCCCCTTGCCCCCCAGCCACGCACCAGTTCGCGCGAGCCTGCGTAGCCTGCACGCACGCCTGAGCTCATCCCGCAGTGATGTCAGATATTTTCCTAACGCTGCTTCGAGAAGAAACATCAGCATCCCACTGTGTCCACTAAGTAGCTTCAAACAGGAGACAGAGAAATTTCGAGTAAGATATTAGACCTTTTAGAAATCTTTTTGTCTATTAGTCACACAGGCAAGAGATCTGAACCATCGAGTATTCCGCTTGCTTTGATACCCACATGAAATCCCAGCACTGCTTTCAAAGTCACTGTGAGTAGTTTGATCAGCCATGCAGAAAGGGCTTAAATGTCATCGTCTGCTCTGTTATTAGCTACCAATTGGGAAAGGTGTAAGAGTATACTTACCGTGGGATATTTATTAGCAACCTCCTCCCAGCAGCAGCTTTGAGAATTACCTCTTGCGAGATTAAAAGCCTGTTCTCGGGAGCTGCACTGATAGAAAACAAACTAATGTACTGCATCATGGAATGAAAAATAAGCTCTCCCCAAAAAGCAGCGTTCGAGTGACCTTACGGACTGGATTGCACTGAATATTCAGGCTCAAGGGATGGCTCCTGGCCGTTCTGCTTTAACAGCCTCGCGTGTACCTGCTGCCAGATAAAGCCGGGCTCATAGGAAGCAGCGTTATCTTCTATTAGACAAGCTGACAGAGCTGGATAAAAAAAAAGTAACCAGATGAGCTTTGGGGCACACAGGACTTCTTCTGAGTTGGAGATAGAAGCAGCAAACTGAATTAGGTGGCGTTTTGCCACAGGGGCCAGCACACGAGGGCGTGCTCCTGCGGCAGAGGAGCCGGCGAGGCTTCGCGGGGGGGGCCAGCAGCAGGACGGGAGGGTGGGCAGGAGGCAAAGCTCCTCACGCTACTAAAGCCACCGGCAGGCAGAAGAGGTTTGTGCGTGTCCCCAAGGCTGGGCAAGAGCCAGAGCCCTGGCCCAAAGCCTGGGCTGCTGCGGTTGCCCCATGATGGGGCCCTGAGCCTCCTGCCACGGCCGCTGGGGGTACAGGGGTGATGCCTGCTCTTGCCAGAAAGGGAGGGCAACAGCACCACAAGCCGTTCCAAAGGCACTGGAAACCCTGGGCATGGCACCGAGCAGCATCCCTGGCTCGAGACTGGAGATGCTTTGCTCTCGTGAGCGGAGGGGGAAGAGATTTGCTCACATCGATCTACCTGGAGACCCCAGCTCCCACTGAAAATTGCAAATGACTCTAAGAAATATTTTGTTATCAGCGCTCCTGAGGAACCTGTCGCAGAATAATAAATTACCATTTGCTCTTCTGTCAAGGTGTAGATGTCCTGGCACAGCTCCGCAGCGGCCAGACTGACAGGCTCGTGAGGGAGCCGAGAGAAGAAGAGGGGATGCTTCGGTAACTCCAGCCGAGCCAGCTTTCTCCGTGGCAATTACAGATGCTCTTCTGATGCTAACTATCTATAGCTGACAAACAGCACTCACCGAGGGGTTGGCGGGTCCTCAGACACTCCCGGGACCTCAAACCATCCACTTCAATCCACAAAGGAGGAAAAGGAGCTGATGCTCAAACTGGTGGGCAGCAGTCTGCCCCCCCCAAAGTCTCCCGGATAAAATTCTTAAGGATTTTATCCCTTGTGACCTTCGGAAATGTCTCAGGTGATCCCCCCCCACAGCCCTGGCTTCCATTCAGTCCCGGTGCATCCCCTTAGCCCACCCTTACTTCCCAGATCAGGGCTGCTCTTTTGAAATATAGCCCTATAAATCTCAGCTCATCTTTGAGTTAGAGGGCATGCAGGACACTCGTCTGTCGGAAAACGAGAAGGATGAATAATCCATTTCACAAATGATTTGGAGATTTCAAAGTCTGGCTCTGCTCCCAGGAAGAGTAGCGACTGGAAGTTGTGCAGTCTATGGGGTGGAAAATTAGACCAAAGAGCTCGCCCTGGGTCGCACCATGTTTCACTTCCATCCTCGTTTTTCAAAATCTGTTATCGCACGCTTTGAGTCACAGAGAGAAATCAAAATGAAGATTCATTTCAGAACAGAAAATGCAGATACTTAATACTAAAACTACTGAAAAATTCTGCTCCTGGCTTCCACCTTCTAGCCAACCCCCCAGTGAAAAACCCCATCACACAACAAGCTTGTATTTTGTCCCCCTTCCACGACTTTAAACACGGTTGTGCCAAAACTTACCAGAAAATAACCCACACTTCAATCTATATCCACACACCCACATCCTTCTCAAAATAAATTTCGGTGTAAGGAATCTCACCACAGGTTGGAGAGACGTCACGCTCACCGTTCGGGTTTGGGAATTCATGCAAAGAGCGACCAGCCAAGTTTCCCTACGGGACTTTGCTTCCATCTTTGCAGGCGCTGGAATTGCCGCTACGCAAGATGCCCCCCAACAGATAACCTTCCTCGAATCAAGAGACGCCTGGGCGAGGTACCAAACCGCACGTATCGAGGCAGGAAAATGCGAGAACAAGTCTTTAATATCGCCCTGAAACGTTGAGAGGCCACTGTCTGCATGAAACATGGACCGCGTTGCTTCTGGGGGGGTTCCCGGCCAGACTGGCTGTGTGATATTATGGAGGCCCTCAGGCCCCGCCGAGGCTGGGGGCTCGCGCCAGCTCCCCGCTGTTCAGCCGAGCCGAGCAGCGTGAGATTGCTTCAGGTTGTGTTGTGTGAATTATCAAGTCTGAAGATGAAGTGGAATGAGAATTAGCAGGTTTCTGCTGTAATTATTGTTTGTTTGGATTTTTCCGAGCAGAAATGATTGTAAATATGTGCACTTTTTTTTTTTTTTTTTACATGCAAGATTCATATTTAGAGTTAAACCAAATTATTCTGAAGAACAGCCTTAAGTTAAACATATGCAATACACACACACACACACACAAAGAAGCGGCAGGGAAAAGACAGGAGGAGGTGAGAGATGCTAAGATGAACAGACAGGGCGCAGATCATGGGTTGAGCAGGGAACGTTTCACGCACGTGCCCATCCTTGTTACCCGAGGACGGCGCTTAAAAACTTGTGCACTTTTCTATCCATATGTGAAGACCTAATAAAAGCCACGGCTGCTCCAGGGAAACGCCGAGAAAGCGCAGTTACCCATTGCTCCGCCAGCACAGAGGAAGCCGGTGACCCACACTGATGCCTACAACAACCGGATCCTGCTTTTTGACTGGGATTTACCAAATAAAGCCAAGAGCCATGAAAAACGAGAGGCCACCTGAATTCAGTCGGTATTTATAGCCCTGCAACTGCTTTATCAGCCCACGGACACCCTTGGGAGAAGCCACGGGGACGCGGCCGTGCCTTGCCGCTGCTAACAGACCCAGCGACTTCTCTGCTTTGCTGCTGGAGGAGAAGGGACCACGTCAGAAGGGGACTCAAATGTATTTAAACACAAGACTTCGCTGTTTGTTTTGGTACCGGCGCCGTCTCAATGGTCCCCACTGCAGAGTCAATGGCTTGCTTGTGCAAAACCCCAGTCCAAGAGAAGATTAGCACATTCCAGCCTGCTGAGTTAATTAGCAGGTAATGAGAGATGCTCATCAATAAACCCAGGTGTTTCTGAGCCCCCTCCTGGGTTGAGCCTCCATGCCTGCAGGACATCGGAAGCTTTCCATCCCGTGATGAGCTCCACGTGGCTCACTTAGAAGATGCTGTGCCACCTCGGAGCAGAGAAACCCCTGGCCCTACGCAGGGAGGCAAAGCTTTGCGAGAGCTCACGCGACACCAACAACCCCCCTTTTCATCCAGGGTTTTGAGGGGGGAGAGCTGGGGGAAATGCTTTTCCATCTGGTTTGCTGGTAGAGGATTCCTTCCCCAGGGCTAAGAGCAGGTAGCATAAAGCTGGGAGTCCAAATGAAAGGAACTTAATTATTATAATATTACACCCTTTTACAGCGGAAATCTCCAAGGATTCCCCCCTCTTGAAACCTTCTGAGTCCACAGCTAGGGATAGAAACCTCCATGGGGGGAAAAAAAACCCAAACCCAAAACAACTAAAAATGCCTCTTTTACAGTTTCAACCACAGCAAACCTCCCATGCACCCCTTTCAGGCTAAAATCCCGAGGAATGGGGATAGAAAAAGTCCCCAAGCTAGTAATGGCCGCGCATTTAGGCAGTACCACTGGTGTTTCTGACTTGAGGAAAGGCTTGCTGCCTTCAGCGAGGCAGGAAAATGTAACCTCTTTAAGGCTTTGGAGAGAGACACGTAACCATCACCATAATTTTTAAGCAGCAATGTGCAACACAGCGCCTTACGGACTCCTATAAATTACTCGGCACCCGGCTGCCAGCTCAGCCTAAGCTCGATATTGCCTGCAGTAATTATTTGGATCAAATGCAGTTTATCTGCTTCATATTTGTGTTTCTGTGCTCTCCGGTAACTTATAAATGTCATTGCAGTGTTTATTTGTTATAATGAAACTTAATGACGTTTGAAACCAATGGCTGTGGTTGTGGGCTGCAGGTTTGAAGTAATCTCTTCATCTCAGGAGCAGGAGGCCCACAGATAACATTAAATTACCCTATAGGAAAGGAAGATGTATGCAGACAGATATTCAGGCCTGTGTATTATTCATTGGAGAGATGACTAGCAATGAGCCGCAGTGCCTAAGGCTACGGGCTCAAAGCATTGTCACCCAGCGAAGGCAAATGTTCCCGTCCAAGGGGAACTAGTTGTCAAGCCATAAGCCCAAATGCATCTCAATCTGTTTTATTAAACCTTCTAAGGCACGCTGGGGGGCTCGGTGCGAGATGCCCGTGTGAAACGGCTGGCGGGGAAGGAGCGAGGTGGGGCTGCTGTAAAACGAAGCAGAGCTGGGGAGGAGAGGGGGAAAGCGGCGTTGCGAGGCTTCAGAAGGGGATGGGGAGTACGGAGGGCCGGCGGGGTGGCTCGGCAGCGGCCGTACCCTGTCTCAGCCAGACGCCTGATGCTGAAGGCTGTTCTCCTTCTGTGCAAGGCCCAGCATAAAATTTTCTTGCCTTTGCTTCAGGCGCTGCTCCTTGTCCTCCCGTCTTCTGAATAATTTCCTCCCTTGGTTTCTATTGCTGCGTGTATTTATAGACTCTGGTCGTGTCTCCCCTTGAGCCTCCTCCAGACTATATAAATTTACCTCCTCCAGTCTCTCCTCTTACAACCTGCTCTCTAATCCCTGGGCCATTCCTGCCACCGCCGTCAGTATTCTCCCCGGCTTTGCTCCACGCTCCCCGGGCTGCGGGGACGGGTGCTGCACACAACGCTCCGGTGCCAGTCACATCGCAGCCCGCGTGGAGCTGTGCAATTACCGAGGCCCTATTACCTCGGGATCTGCTGAAGCAAAATGCCCCTGGCAACAGCCAGGAACATCTCAACATCTTTCCCTAAGCTCCCTCCTAGCTGTCAGGAGCATGGTGGTACCCAGGAAAGCCATCACTAAAAGCAGCTTTAACCCCTGCAGCACAACCCAGCCTCAGCCCCTCTGGTTTTTGAGCCGCTTCCCTTTACCGTGGACCCTGCAGGGCTGGGCTGATGCTTCCACACCTCCCGGCCACCAAGGCACACGACCGCATTCCTCAGGAGCAAAGAAACAGCATCGCTAGCCCCTTCCCCACTAGGGCAGCGAGTCTTTAAGGTCTCCAGAAAACTGGTGGTGAAGTTTGGCTTTTTGTCTTCACCTGCTTCTCCTGCACAAGGTCCAACAGGTCTGGAAACGCCCTGTGCTGCAGCCATCTGTCCTCAGCAACACCGCTTCTTCCTTTTGCTCTGAGCCTAAGCAAAGCAGAGATATTCCTCCTGCGTTGCCATGAACCTCTCTGCCTCCCAAGGCTGTTGCACCAACCCGCTCCAAACCTCTAAACAACCCCCAGAATGCCAATGTTCCAGTCATTTCACGAGACTTTAGGAAAAGAGCGTTTCCACAAAAATACCCTGCGGAATGGAGCAGATGGAGTGCATCTGTCACTTGGCCATCTCCATACCCTGCCACCAAGCAAGGTCCCAGCCCACAACAGGCTCTCCAGGACAGTCGCCCTGGGGACGCACAGCACCGGGAGGTAATTCCTAGAGAGATCAAACACTGCAAGCAAACGCCTGTCAATGCATTATTCACCGACCAACAGGAAAGGAAAAAAAGCCTGGGTACCTTATTTGATTAACCTCATCTGACCATCTGGATTAAAACCAGACGCTATTATTGGCAGACGCGTTACCTGATGACAACTGACAAAAGAAATTCATCTTCGTTACTTGCAATCCTTACGCAACCAGCCCTAGAGAACCTCTTGCAAGGATCTCCCCATGAGGGCTCATCCCAGACCCCATCGCCGAGCTCCCTACGGGCAGGCAGGACCTCTCCCTTCCAGCTGGGAGCACTGCGGATTAACGCAGCCGCACACCGCTTCTCCCGGCACCCAGAGCCTCGGCAGAAGTCTCCCGTCCACAAACCGACCGGATCTAACCTTGCTTAAAACCTCCATGACATCGATTAATGAGGAGGAGAGGACTGTGCAGGGCCACCTGCAACGACCTTGCCGGCAAACCCTTGAAAAGGGAGTTAATTCTGGAATAATGCCGCGGCTCGGCGAGGAGGGGTTGCGGGCCCCGCCGTCTCCCAAGCAGCTATCGAAACAAACAAGTTGACAAATGAGGCTGCCTCCTAATGAAGCTGAAGCCAAAGTCAATACTCAGCCCTTCTATCAGGGCACAGATCAAAGATGGTCTCAAGGGCAAATGACCTTGGCGGGGGTGGGACAGCTGTCACTCGGAGGAGGGAAGGGATGGCACGAAAATGAAAAGGAGCAGCCTTGGAAGCAGATGGAGACAAGGGCAACTTGCAGAAGAAAGGGAAAAAGATTTAAAAGCGGAGAAATGCAGAAGGCTGGGGGGGAAGCCTTTCTTCCAGGCCTGACATGCTCTTTCAGCAATTAAATCTGGTTATTAAGATCCCGGGGATCTTTCCGTCCTCTGCTATCACTGCTGCACATCTAGAGCAGCATCCTTCCGACAAAATTGTATTTCAGGTATTTTCTCTGCAGAGGCTTTCCTTCTCCTCCTCACCCCGGCTAATGAGAGATTGATACGGGGAAGGACCAAGGGTCCCCCATCTAATTTCAAGAGCTTGGGGGGCTTTAAATTTCACCTTTGAGTTAGGTACACTTGGGGTGATTTTCTGCTGTAGCAAAGGCAGAGGCCGGGAGGAAGGGAGGAAAACACTCAGGTAGGAACAGCACAGTGGAGAGAGATCTCTTCCACACAAAGCCATCAGCTCCCCCGCTACCACCAGCCAGTTGTCGACAGAGCCACCCGCTCGCGCGAGGGGCTGCTCTCACCAGCCAGCTTAGTCCTACGGCACCCTTGTCTCCGTTAATGTCCACCGCACCCTCCGAGCCCCCGCTGTAGGGCTGCCCCTTCCCAAATGGCAGGAGCTTTTCCGAGGGCGGCGCTCACGAGGGTTGGCCTGGGGCAGCCCAAGTCCGATCCCAACCTTGCCCTGGGACAACCCCCTCGCTGCTGTTCCACCCCCCGCTCGAGTCGGCTAAAGGGACAGGGGTTCCTGGGGTAGGGATTGCTCCCCACAACATGGGCTTCACCCTCAGCTGAAGACTTCTGCTGCTGCCTGAGCCAGCAGCCTTGGCCCTCCCTGCCACGCCACCTCCAGAAACCACCGCCGGCAACTCCGCTCCCCCCGCTTCTCTTTGAAAACTTCTTGATCGAATGCTGGTCTAAGCTGATGGCAACAAAGACCTGGCATACTTATCTCCAGGTCAACCTAAATATTTCATTTAGCTTCTAAAGAAGTCAATTCCTTTCTCTCTTTCTTCCTTCCTTTATTTTAAATCTCAAAATGCATACCGTCTCTCATGAATATTGATGAGGATCATTAGTCACTGAACATTTCACTTCCCTTCTCTTTCCCCCGTCTATATAAAACCTTCATCTTTGTTAAAGGGAAAAAAAAAATAAATCCCATTTTGAGTTATATCTCTGGCTGGGGTTTAAGATTAGCCCCGTTAATGCATTTATAGATGAGTAAATACTTACGGGAGCAAATACTGGCCATACAAGGGTGTGTATATACAGGCTCTATATACTGCTGCCATGCTGGAGGTAACTTAAAGTTTGTGGTTTAAGTTCATCATGGCAGTAGCCCCAGGTACTAAATCACCATCGCGCTGGTGGCCTGGCCAAGGGGGATGTCACTCGTGCTTCCCCCGCAACGTGTTCCCTACCTGTCCTTCAGGTTTTGACCATGCCTGTTCCTTCTGTCTTCATCAACCTCAGCCTGAAGGCTGCTAACGGGCTTCAGCTTTATTTAGTGAATACAGATGGCAGAGTTTGGCCAGACACGGCAAATAGCTTGGGAAGAAGAAAAACCAGGACTTGCAGCATTCAACTTGATACTCTACGGCAATATTTCATCATTTCCTTGTGACGAGAATGGATTTTTAGAAGGGTTTAAAAAACCAAACGCCAGCCCAAACAAAACAAGATACTTTGCTGGGTGTTTTGTAGTACCTTTTGGTCAAATCCAACAAAGTCCCGCTTCATGGAGAAATGGGAATGGGTTCATTGTGTTGGCTCAAAACGCATAATTTCTTCCCATTTGTTATAGCTGTGAAATCCAGCTGCCTGGCACCGCTCCTGTAAGAAAGGAGCTTGATCTTACAGGTTGGGACCGCAGAGCGGAGATGACATTATGTGACCGCATGACACACAGGGAAACCAGTGGGGAACAGAGCTTCAAAACTATTTATTTAAGCCTTTCCACAGCACACCAAAGCCACAGGCTCTGGAACACCAGAAGGGTTTCATCTTCGCGACAATCTCACTCGGCTCCCACCCCACAGCCTGGCTTTAGCTGGAAGTACTCTCGCCGCGGCAGGTTTCTGCTCACAATTGCACAGTAGATTTACTTCTGCTGGCTTGAGAGCCATTTTAACGGCAAGCCTGGCTGTTCATCAATACAGGTACGTCTCAGAGCGGGCCTTAGGAGGCTGCAGTGGTTTTAATTGATATTCTAACTCGGTACTGCGTCATTGCTCCGGTCCGGGAAGCTCCAACCCCGGCTACGCCTGCAGAAAGCACGCACGTGCATCTGCCTCCAGGAGAGGGAGATTAGAGATCTGGACCAGGCAGGAACGAACCGTGGGTTTCCTTGCAGCAGAGGGTAGGCCTGCAGTGCTTCGTAGAAAGCAGCACTGCATTGCAGTGCCTGTGCCCCAGGAGGACTCCCCAAAATGGCACAAGAGATGCTCTTTCTCCAGCCTTGGGTGGGGATATGCCTTCACCCTTCTACCCCTTCTGGAATCCTGATTATTTTCTTGGAAAGAATACTTTGAGATACTTTGAGAAGCTGGAGGCTTCCACACAATCATGCTATCGTGTCCATGCTGGCAGGATTTATGGCATCGTCGGAACCTGACTTGATGGCACAGCCAGACCTGCATGTCCAGGTTCTGGTCTGGAGGACACCATGTCAGCAGTGTGACCTGCATTGCTAACGAAATACTGCCCACCAGCAACCTCCCTGGCAGGGTCCCTGTGGACACCGAGGGGGAAAAGCTAAATAACAGGCACCCAGGGTTCAGCAACAGCTCTGCAGAGAGGGGAAAATTATCAGCAGGTACACATGCTCGATGGTAAACTCCGAGGGTAGCCTGGAGGCAGTGCAGAGATGAGAAAGCCAGCGTCACCGTCTTCAGAGAGAAGCCTCGCCTCTCCTTTAGTTCATGCTCCCCCACCTCCTCCTAAGACTTTAAAAATAACCCACCCCAAACCCAGCAAAGACAGTAACAGCCAGCCAGGGTAAGGTGAAGCATGTAACCTTAGCTCTGCCCTTTCTCGGGTGCATTTTACAAGACAAGTTTTTCCCCAACAGCTTGCTGCGTTCCTTAGGTGCGCATCCCATTCCAAACGCCATTAAGGACCTAAAGGGGAATCATAGACTCGTGGAATGTTTTGGGTTGGAAGGGACCCCTAGAGGTCACCCAGCCCAACCCCCCTGCAGGAGCAGGGACACCTTGAACCACATCAGGTTGCTCACAGCCCCGGCCAACCTGGCCTGGGATGGTCCCAGGGATGGGGCCTCCACCCCCTCTCTGGGCAACCCCTGCCAGGCTTTCACCACCCTCACTGGAAAGAATTTCTGCCTTAGATCCAGTCTAAACCTCCCCTGCTTCAGTTTAAAGCCATCCCCCCTTGTCCTGTCCCAGCTGGCCCTGCTAAAAAGCTTGACTTTCTCCTCTCAGCCCACCCCCGACTTAGCCGCGCCTCCTCTGCTCCGGCTGAACACCCCCTCTCCCAGCCTGGCCTCAGAGCAGAGGGGCTCCAGCCCTCGGAGCATTTTAGTAGCCCCTCGGAGCATTTTAGTAGCCCTCCCCTGGCCCCGCTCCAACAGCTCCATGTCCTCCTTGTGCTGAGGGCTCCCGAGCTGGACGCAGGGCTCCAGGGGAGGTCTCCCCAGAGCAGAGCAGAGGGGCACAATCCCCTCCCTCGCCGCTGGCCGCGCTTCTCTTGATGCAGCCCAGGGTATGGAGTACAAGGGCAGTGGAATTCAAGTAGCCAGGATATCCTAATTCCCCCCCCAGACACTGATCCATGCTTATCAATGCCTAACATTCCCTTTGGGTGTCTCTAGCAGGCCCTCCAGCCCCTGCAAAGGGACAGTAACACAGATGTCCATTCCCAGGTTCTCCCATACACACCTGCCAGCTGATCAGCAAGAGAAGCAGCTCCCGAATTATCTCACGCCGGTACTTGGGGAGCGAGGAAGTATTGTATTCAGTTACTTAAGACCCCGCAGCAATAGCTTTCCACAGGGGACCGCTACTCAAATCAATAGATAAAATTATACCCTTAGACCATTAACTGCTACAGCACCACCATTACCATAAAACTCGCAAGCCTTGTATCAGATTTGGAACCAGCAGAGCTGCTCAGCTGCACCGCGACCGCTGGAAACCACTGGAGCATCAAGGCTGGGTCTCCGCTCCCCCTCTCCAAAGTGGCAGAGGGCAGCAGTAAGACGGGGAGGCGTTTCCTACCCTGCTCAAAGGGAGCGGGGCAGAGCACACGAGGTCCTTCCCTTGGCAGCATCCTTGTAAAGGTGCATGATGGACCTCACCAGCAAGGACCTGGCTCACAGCAGCGCATGCCTCTCCAGTGAGGCGTTTCACACAGTTTTCCAGTTGACCCAACCCAGGCAAAGTCTCCCCTTAACACCAGACAAAAGGACAGCTTGTTTGCTGGCTTTTCCCCTCAGGTTTCACTTACACCCCTGCCTTGTTTAGCAATCAGACACACAAACCATCACAGAAATATCAATGAGACCTCTGCTGATAACAACGCATCTTTAACAACTTCTCCGGAGCTTGCTCCATCCACTCACCTCTTCCTTCTCAAATGCCTTGGTCAGATAAAGAACAAAAAGCTCGATGCAGCTTACAGGGGAGATGCCTTCCTTAATCGATTGTGATTGCCTCTTCGCGGGGAAACACGAGTGACAACGCTTGGGGTAAGGCGAGTGTCCCCATCGCAGAGCTGCCAAGCCCTAGTGGTGACGGCACCATCATTGGTGATGATGGCAGAGTTAGCAATGAGAAGTTGAGGTTCAACAAGGCCAAGTGCAAGGTCCTGCCCCTGGGTCGGGGTAACCCCCGGTATCCATACAGGCTGGGGGATGAAGGGATGGAGAGCAGCCCTGCCCAGAGGGACTTGGGGGTGCTGGATGAAAAGCTGGCCATGAGCCGGCCATGGGCGCTGGCAGCCCAGAAGCCAACCCTACCCTGGGCTGCATCAGGAGAAGCGTGGCCAGCGTCGAGGGAGGGGATTGTGCCCCTCTGCTCTGCTCTGCTCTGGGGAGACCTCCCCTGGAGCCCTGCGTCCAGCTCGGGAGCCCTCAGCACAAGGAGGACATGGACCTGTTGGAGCGGGGCCAGAGGGGGGCTACTAAAATGCTCCGAGGGGCTACTAAAATGCTCCGAGGGCTGGAGCCCCTCTGCTCTGAGGCCAGGCTGAGGGAGTTGGGGGTGTTCAGCCTGGAGAAGAGAAGGCTGCGGGGAGACCTGATTACGGCCTTTCAGTATCTAAAGGGGGCCTATAGGAAAGATGGGGAAAATCTTTTTAGTAGGGCCAGCTGTGACAGGACAAGGGGTAATGGTTTTAAACTAAACCGGGTTAGGTTTAGACTAGATATAAGGAAGAAATTGTTTCCAGTGAGGGTGGTGAAACCCTGGCAGGGGTTGCCCAGAGAGGGGGTGGAGGCCCCATCCCTGGAAGCATTCCAGGCCAGGTTGGATGGGGCTCTGAGCAACCTGATCTAGTTAGCGGTGTCCCTGCTCCTGCAGGGGGGTTGGACTAGATGACCTCTAGGGGTCCCTTCCAACCCAAAACATTCTAATCTAAGTTTGCACCGCATCCTGTGGGGAGCTCTGGAGATCAGCTAGTAACGGGATCCCCACCGTGACAGGGGATCCCAGTAGATTTTGTGCCAGGGATCCTGTAGCTTTTAGCAAAGCTTTGCGGGCAATCCCATTCCCAGGCCGCAGACTGATGCCAACAGGTCCTGCTGGTTGCCCAAGCCTCAGAGGGCAAAGTGTAAGAAGATGCTGGGATGCTCAAGAAGATGCTCAAGTTGTTTCGGGGCTGTTGAGCTCCACCGTGTGCAAAAGCCGGCTGAGCAGAGCCAAGGTGGCTTGAGTTAAAGCAGGTAACACGTTACAGGTCTGGTCCCAAAGCACAGACCCTTTCCCCCACCGGGCCAGAGCTCCGAGTGAAGTTTGAGCTCCTCCAGCACCACAGGCTGCCTCCAGCAGCACAGAGACTCTTGGCATCTGGTAGAGGAGAAAGGTCACTTTTTACAGGGATAAGAAGGGCTGGCTCCGATTTATCCTTGAGACTGAGGAAGATTCATGCTCAGCCTGTGCTGCTGCAGATGTAAAAGTCCCTGGCAAGATCCAGATTAAGTGTCCCCATAAATCCAAGCAATTCTGAGGCAGCAACTGCCTTGCTGGGCTGCTAATGGGTGGCACAAATACTTCGCCACATCCCAGTGCCACGCTTTAATAGGACGTTTTCCTGGCAGGATGCATTCCCTGAACCCACTTTGAACTACGGCAGGCAGCAGAAGGGGCGTTCAAGCAGAGAGACATTTGGAACAGAGGCACAGCCAGCCTCTCGGAACAAGCCGTTTTTCCCCAGAACAGCAGGGACTCCATCCCAGAGTCCCAGCTGGTTTCTCTCCAGGCAGTAAGACGGAGCCTGACAGAGAGAGGAGCCTCACATCAGGCTGTAGAAAGGAGGGATGGAGGGAGGGAAAGGCACAGAGTCCCCCTGTTCTCCGCTGAAGAAGCAGGATGGCTGGAGCCGGGTGGGACTGAACTGGGCGCTGACCTGTCCGCAGCCCAAAGAGCCGCCACGCACCCAGCCCCCGTGCCTACCGGGATATCCAGGGCTCCAATATTTAGGACACGTTTTAAAGCCTAAACCCAGTTTGGGGTTTAAATCCGTCTTCTTTCCTCCTCTGCTCTCTGTCCTTCTCGGTGTTGGATTGTACCCGCCTCGGCACCCCAGCACCCTGCCCACCCCAGTGCTTCCTCCCGCAGCGGAGAGCTGCTGCGAGGGTGCCCCCAGCCTTCGGTTTTGCCAGAGCTGCAGATTCCCTTTGAGAAGCTATTAAGCAGCAGTCGAACAGAGCAACCTTTCATTGACAAGTCACTCGGCCCTTTAAACGATCTCCAAATAGTGTTTTCTTTTTATTGCTTTCTGCAGTTTAACAGCCTTGATTTCAAGTTACTTTGGCTTATGATAAACTCCAGATCTATAACGCTTCCATTCTCTCCCTCTTTGGTCTCTCTCACCCACTTCTTCTTTATGTTTTTATTAAAAAAAGATCCAGGAAAACAGATAGTGGATTAAAAGGGAAACAAATTGAAATGGGTCAAATGTATCTTGCTTAGATGACAGCCACCCCATTAGATACTTTTAAACAGGACAAATAATCTGTTCAGGAGCACAAGTGGGCTTTTACATTTATTCTAAATTACAAACCAAATGACTGCAGCCTCAAATGGAAGCACTGGCTAATTGCACTAATATCTCACTAATTCCAGCACCAAGGAATGGGGGAAGAACTAACGATTTTCACCATTTTACCAATTATTCAATTTAGACCAAGGTACATTATGTAAACCCTGGGTTGAGCTTCCTCTCCATTTTGTGATCTATGACAAGGACTGGAATTCCAATTATTAATAATGGAGGAGCTATAATTATTCTAAGGATGGGTACGAGATAATTATAAGCCATAAAACCAGCTTTCATATGCATACACAGTTCTCTCCCCACGTCTCGCAGAACCCAAACCTCTCTGCAGACTAGAGATAGGCTGAGGTTGACGGCGAAAAGAAAACCCATCCAGAGCGACGCTGCTCGCGGCTCGCGAGCTCGCAGCCACGGCTGGTAACCCAAGCCAGGAGCCGGCGGCTGCCCGGGTCTGCCAGGCAGGCAGGGGCCGATCCGAATCACGCCCCCCAGTTGCGGGCTGCATGGATGAGCGAGCTGTCACAAGGAGAGCAGGCTGGTGGCTCTCCTTCAGTTCAGGCCACCAGCGTCATCGCCCCTCTGGGTCAACCCTGACCTGCATCGCACGGTTGGGGTACGTGGATGAATCGCCTACGTTTGAGGTACGTGGATGGTCACCTTTTGGGACCTCCATCTTCCCCTGGCAAGAGGCATCAGAGCTTTGCGTTAGGCCCAGCACCTTTAAGTAAGATCCCAAACCTTCTGAACCAAACAGCCAAGGTGAGACTTGCAGCTCAGACCACAAAACTTTCAAGTTCTCATCATCTACACTCCCAAGACTCAAGGTTTGTCTTACGCTGACCAACATCCACGTGGCCTTTAGAGAAAAATCTGCTGCCTTGGATGATGACAGCCCTTATCTGAGCAGATTTCTACACTCATTACCCAGCAAATATGATTTGCTAAGCAACACCCTCTCCCAATTAAACACAGAGCAGCACTCGTTGCTATGTGGAGCCACGGCTCCGTGGTAATGGCTGCTGGCATTGCAGTGCTTTGTACACTGAACGGAGACGCCTCAAACGCAGAAAACCACAGACACTGGGTTCTGCTTCCAGCCACGATGCAATGGGGGGCGGCTGCTGCCAGAGGTGGCTCCGGCACAAGCCCCTCTCCTGGCACACTGGGCAGCACTTGCATCTATGGCAGCTGATACCGAGGAGACTGCCTGCAGATTAAGGTACAGATTTTAGCCTTGTGTCTGTCCCTAACTGACGGCTTGGATGCAAGCAAAGCAGAAAGCAGGGCTATAGGCCAAGCGGGGAACTTTGTCCTTCCTTGAGCACAGAACATTAACCATTAGCTGGTCCAGGAGGAGGATGCCGCACCAAGTCCTCCTTCCATCCCTTTTCCCAGCCACACCTGCTTTCACCACCCAACCTTGGACACCAGGATGAAGCCCACCCTTCCCTGCCACGCGGTGACAAAGCCGAGGGTCCATCCCACAGAGATGGCACCTGGCCACTGCACGTGAGGACACGAGAGCCAGCGAAGTGCCCGGAGAGGGAGGCGAGAGGAGGGAGAGGGTTGTAGGCACCTTCCAGCAGCCGACGGCTGGTGGGAACAGGTGGTGAAGGAGAAGGCTGACACCTCTCAGCGCTTAATCGTTCCCGTTAGTAGCTTTATGAATGGCAGCCAAAAAGTGCCATAATTGCTGCAGTGACGCTTGCTAATGACTCGAGTTAGATCTGGCAAGAAGTCAAAGGCACGAGAGAAGAAGAAAAATAGCAGGAGCAGGATCGACATCTGAATACCTGCTTTTGACCACGCAGAGGAGAGCGGAGCAAGCCCAACTTGGGACCTGCAGCTACCGACAGGCAGGGACCAAGCATGGAGAGATTTTTCAGCACCCCCCTTGCCCACATTCACTGAATGTGAAGGGGAAGTGGGAATAGAAAAACAAGCCCAATTTTCAGGTTAGTTCGAGATCCTCGTTCTTGGGGGCCTAAGGTGACCCACCTCACAGATACCACCTTTCTACTCCCAAATCACCTTGAGCCAGGGCAGCACAGGCCCTAGGGGAAGCAGGGTAACTCAGCTCGCCGCCAGCCTCAACGTCACCTCCGTTGCACGGCACGTTCCTGGGGACACCCAGTCCACAAGCCGTGGCTCCCACTGGACCGCCGCCGTGGCCAGGGGGGGAGTTGTTCCCGAAAAGGAATCCAGCCCCTCGTGAGCAAACTGCACGCTCCTCCTGATTATGTATCTGTTTCTGAATGTTAACAAACAGTCGGCAGCATCTGATTGAGTGGGTTATTAGCGGAATGAAGACAGATGGTGGAGGATTAACTCTAAAGCGTCTTTATTGCAAGGCCGTCATTACAGACAGCTCTACCTCTCTCTCCCTCTGCCTACAACTGTCACCAGCTTAATTTCACCCCACAACTCACAGCCGCACACCAGACAGCGATCCCAGCACGCAGACGAGGCAATCGTCAATCACAGCAAAGGGATAAGCACAGAGCAGCCGGGCTGGAGCAGCGCCTTCCCACCCCCCCAGCCCATCCACCCCCCAATATCGTGCCCAAATCCAGCACCTTTCCCGGTGCGGGCTTCACAGTGGCAACAAAGCAAGAGGCAATCGCATCCGATGCGGTACAGCCGTGCCAGCTGAGGGGACAGCACCCAAATCCTTTTTGCCTTGGACGTCGCCAGCGGTGCCGGCAGCAGCCCAGGCTGTGCTGTTGCTTCACAGCTGGGAGAGGCACCAACACCTCGCCCAGACCTGTTTTTTCACGATGCGGGTTGGCGTACGTTGATATGAGTAACCGATACGCGTTAACTAACACTAACAGAGGCGAGTTCTCGGACACTTTACTTTGGCTTCTCGCCCTGGAGGACAGCTCAGCCAGAAGAGCCCACATCTGCAATCAATTGTGTTAATGGACATCCAGCTGGTGAACAAACAACATAATGCTACCAAAGACCCTCGCTGGGCACGGCCACAGAGCATCTGTAAGCCACAACCCTTATTTTACCCTGCTGGGAGAGGTTGCCACAGTGGTCTGCGAGTGCCCAGCCTGGATCTTCTCAATGGGCATAGCCAAGAGAAGCGCTTGCCCACCAACGAGCCATTCCTCCACGCCGACAAGGCCTCTGTCTAAGTGTCTACCTACGAGCGCCTTTTGTAGATGCCTCCGATAAGTGACAGCAAGATTCTAATGATCCCTGTAATTACCCATTTCCACTATGATGGAGACCCCACACCTCATAATTATCCGATTGCCCCACTGCCTACCTCTGCTTTCAGTTCCTTCAGCTACCCTGTAATTATTAATAGGGCTATTCATTAGCACCATCATGCAATAAAGAGGAAAAGCTCTCATTTGGCAAAAATATAAAAGGGAAGCTCTCTCTCTCTCCTTAACCCTCCAAGGTAACTGGCCTGAAGAGTCTGGCTCAGGTATACCTGAGGAAATACCTTCGCCGTGCCGCTGTAGATGACCAGACATCAGAACCCCCCCTTGGCTCACATCAGAGCTCAGCCCACGCCACGCAGCGTGGATCTGCACTGAAATCCACCACAAACCCGGGAGGTTTGAGGCCTGAAATCATCATCCAGAACCGCCTCTAGTGCAAACACAAGTCCTAGGTGGTCTTTGTAGCCATGGAAATCCCCCAGCTTTGTTTTTGGCAGGTTGTACCGTTCGACGTAATGGTCCTGGAGCCTGCGGGGGCCAGAAAGCGGCTGGCTGCAGCGCACCAGGCAGGCACACTTTGTTCCCTTTCCCGTACAAAGGCTTTACTTTTGGCCTTTCATGTGTCTTTGTTCTCTCCACACAAAGCCACGTTCAGCCTGAAAAGGGGGCTCGCTTCGTAGGCAGACACAGGTTTTGAATCCACGGGGGGGACAGGATGAGAGGTTCTGGGAAGGATCCCAAAGGATCAGCAGGATGCCCAGGTGTACCCACGGTCCTGCCGGCTCTCGGACACCCTGGGAGCACCCCTGGGGTGCTCCTGCTGGTCTGAGCAGAGCCGCAGGCAGCCTCTCCGAGAGCCTTGAGGGACAGGAAGGCATCGAGAGAGAGATTGCACCTTCCTACAGCACTCGGACGAGACTCTGCCATCCATTCTCCCAAGGGGCAGCCCCTTCCCGTTAAAAGCGTGCTCTAATCAATGTTTAAAAGGCATGCAGTAATTAACAAGCACGAGGTGAAGTCTTGTGAAGTACTTTCCCCGTGTTATCAGCTCAGTATCAGCTCCTGGGAAACTGAAGGCACCTTTGATCTTCTCACTGATATTTGAGCCATAAACTTGCCTCCGTGAGACTTTTAACCCATGAAAGCTAATGTACCTTTTACTCTCGCGAAGACGAGGCTTCCTGCAAGAGCAGACACCCCCGGGCTAACTGCTGGCAACACACCAGCCCACGCAAGCGAAAGGACGCATGGGGGGGCAAGCCACCACACCCTTCGTCCAAATCATTCCCAATCAAAGCCCCAAAAAAGGATTAAATCCATGTTTGGATTGAGTTTGCAGTCCTCGACGCAACCTCAAGACCCCTCCATCTTGCAGGGCTCCGGGACTGTTAATTCTCCTCTGATCCAGCATTCATCAGAGATGGTGCTGCACCAGGGTTGGCTCCAGAAAAAGAAGCCAAGCAACGAAACTACCAGAAGCAAGGGTGCCAATTCTTCTGAGCATAAATAGTTTTTGTTTAGTTACGATGCTTCATAATTATTTATGATATTTCTATGGATTAATCAATGTACTTGGGGGAAGGCTAGAATGTAAATAGGGAAATTTTAGCGAGAACTCTGCCAGAGTGCATGGCGGGGGTTGATAAACAACAGAAGGCTCCTCCAAGGGGTGCAGAGGCACCGAAAATTGGTACTCAAGGTGTCACGTTGAGGCACCACCACCCAACTAGAATAAAAAGACTACATGCAACAATTGCTGGAAGAGCTTCCCATGCGACAAATCCTTTGCATGGGAAAAAAAAGACAGTGGATTTTGGATGTATGGAACTAATAAGCTCCTGCTCTTCTCTCGCAGCTTCGTGCAGGGGGCTTCCCACAACTGTGCCCGCTAAGATGTTTTGAGATCAAAGGGGAATTGGGACTTTCTCCTCGGTGCGAGCAAGAACCTAGCACGTTCCTAGCAGGAGTGCATCCACGCCCCTTGCAACGAGATTGCTGAAGAGGAAGGAAGAATGGAAGGCGAGGGAACTGCTCACCTTCAGTCATCCTGCGGTACTTCTCCTTGTACATGAATCCCAGTACTAGGCAGCATCCTCTTCCTGGGAGCCCCAGTTCTGCAAGAGAAGAGAGAGTGATGTTAGAAGAGCAGGCTGGGGAGGAGAGCAAGCAGGTGGGGATGCTGCAGGGAGCAAATCCTGCTGGTTACGCCGTGCCGGTAAAGCGCCGGCGAGGCAGGCACATAACTGAAGTCTCTGGTCGGCCTCACAGCTGAACTCTGCTGGGGGTCCCAAACCAACCGCTGCCGCGCTGCTCCGCTGAGCCACATCTATCTAGGGACAGGAGGGTCCCCGTCCCCTCCCTGGCCCATTTCTTAAGCGCTCCTCTACACCGGGCAGAGGGAACGAGCTGCATCTTCCTCCACGCCAGCGTGTCGCCACAATATGGACTCTTTAATCCCTTTCTCCCTTAGCGGGCGGCAAAGTAAAATGGGAAATGGCCCTCGGAAGGGAAGCCAAGCCTGGCTTGAGGCATCTTGCTCTTTAGAAGCAAGCAAGTGACCCTACAAGCAGCAAAGTGCCAGAGGCTGAGGAGGCGCTTGCCTTTGATGCCTTCATTTCTTAATGGGGCTTTCTGAGCCTCGGTAACAAACAGGGAGAGATCTGAACACGGGTTTTTCCAGAAGTAGGCTGCGTGCATGCGTGCTCTCCCTGTGCGCATCTCCGAGCGGCAAAGAGCTCCAGTTCTTCAAACAAATTCTCCTGTGTCACAGTGGAGAAAATTAAGGTACCATGTCCCCGATGCTGCCTGCCTGTGGACCTGCAGAGCTCCTCGGGGGCTTCTGTGCTCTACAGAGCCCCGCTGATCAAAGCCCCTTTGATGTTTACTTAATGTGGCTGTGGTCTCTTTAGAGCCCCCCTTTGCCGAGGAAGGAGCGCTGGGGAGCGTCACAAAGTTGTGCCGCATGCAGGAGGGGCAGGCAGGGAAGCGGGAGGGTTGAGAGCGCAGCGACAGCTTTAGAGCAGAGCGAGCGCTGCCTGGCAGCCTTGGCTTTTAGGGCCACAACGCAAGCTTGGGTTTGGATTGCAGATCTGGACCGTGGCGAGAGGAAGAGGAAAGTCATTCTCTGCAGCGTGATGTGATGTGCAGGGAAGACACTCAGATTGATACGGGTACATACCCAGATATACAGAATCCCTCCGTGATACCGCTAGCTGCCACGGCATCCCAGCAGAGAGGTTAGCATCCTCCTGCGCGTGGTACGCGGCAGAATCTGAGTCTAAGCCCAGAAAAAACCAAGACTTCTTTTGGCCCCAGGACGCTCAGGGTACAAGCAAGCCTTGTAAAACACTTTCTCTACCATTGAACAGGGCTCCACCTTGCAAGAGGCTGGGGAACAACAGCTCCTGGTCCTAAGGCTCCCATCAGGGAGGACAGCAGCATCTAACCGAAATCAGTCACACGTGTAATTCCACCAAAGTCAATGCTCAGACAAAAGTCTCTTGAGATGCTTAGGGTAAGCTGAAATTTAATTGCCCCCCAAAATCCACATTGCTACCAGAGGTAATGCCCCAGAGAGAAATAGGCATCTCCAGAAAGCGACTCACTTCACCTCCTTGCGATGACTTTGGGGCGCTTGTACCTCTCATTGGCCATAAAAAGTAATGACTAACTCAGATGTAGATGCCTGAAGATGAGACAAACCAGGGCAGATGCACCAACTATCCACATCCTCAGTGGTTTCTTGGCTCGGGGTCCTAATCACCAGGAAGAGGCAACCAGGAACCACCTTGGATGCAAAGATGGAAAGCAGCCCTTTCGCTCTGCAGTAGAGGTGACGTGATCTACCATCCCCGCACAGCCTGCACAACAACCACAAGTACTCTAAGAGAAGTGTTGACTTGCAGAGCACGAGATGCCTCTAGTACTGCCGGCTGCTGCTAGGGTCTGCTGGTTTTAGCTGAAGGACACTGAGCACAGGAACTGTCTGGTAACTAGAATTGAGCTTTCAGCTTTGCTGAACTCCGAGTGGGCTTTCCACGAAGGGTTGGGTGATGCCTGCAAGAACAGCCATCCCACACGCACGCGGCTGCGAGCCCGCCGATAGCCTCTGGGGCTGTTTACACAGAGCCTGTGAAGCAGGCAAGAGGCGCTTAGGTCTTTATTGATAGGAAAGCAAAACTGCATCGATTCCTATTGAGTCTTCAACGAGCACCAAGGTATCAAAGCGTAATTAAACCAACACAATTAGATTAGCATCACACAAGGCAGCGCAGCCCACAGCGGAGCTGAGCAAGCCAGCGTTCCTGTCTTACTAATTCAAGACGTGCATCGTACATCCCGGCACAGGCACACGGGCCTGTTTGTGGATGCTGGTTGGGTTTTTCCTGGACATGCAGACCTGGCATGGCAGGGGCTGCCACACTCTCCATGGACCACAGCCACAAACGTCACCGAGAGCATCCTGAACCAAAGCAGCGATGGGGGCAGCAACAGCCGCAGCCTTCCTGGGGGGTGAATATCTCCTCTTCCAGTCGCAGGGAGTGAAATGCTCCCAAGAACGAGGTTGTGCTTTAGAGGCTGTGGCAAGGGGCTCCAACCCAAGGCAACGGCTGCGCTACCCAAGAGGTCCTGGTCACAACTCAGCCCTTAGAGGAGGGAGGGATTGGTAGGGCCGAGCCACGTGGGCTGGATCCAGATGAAATGCGTTCTCTTGAATGTGTCCATCTAATGAAGTTGTGACAGGACAAGGGGTAATGGTTTTAAACTAAACCAGGGTAGGTTTAGACTAGATATAAGGAAGAAATTCTTTACAACGAGGGTGGTAAAACACTGGAACAGGTTGCCCAGAGGGGTAGTGGAGGCCCCATCCCTGGAAACATTCAAGGCCAGGTTGGATGGGGCTCTGAGCAACCTGATCTAGTTAGTGGTGTCCCTGCTCACTGCAGGGGGGTTGGACTAAATGACCTCCAGGGGTCCCTTCCAACCCAAACCATTCTATGATTCTATGAAATCTGGGTTATTACCCGTCTGGAGCCTGGATCAGCACGCACCGGTATGGGTGTCTATCTTCCATTCATCTCCCCAAGGGGTGCTATAATTAATGCTTATAAAACACTTTGATATCCCATGATGAAAGGAGCTATACAAGAGCACTGCATTATAATAATTCATACCATAAATTTGTGAGAACATGCAAAAATCTTTATAGCTAAAGGCACCTTTAAATACTTGAGAGCACCTTTAAAAGGTAAAATACTTCAAGATGACTCTGATGCCTAAGGATGTCTCACCACTTCATGGCTTTTAGTGGCTACCTAAAGCTAAAATAGTTAAGCAGATACCCAGCATTTTAAATGTTTTGGCTTTAGGGGGGCTGCTGAGATACCACTGAAAACATTAACCCATGCATGTCCCCCACCCACAAAGCAAATCCATCTGTTTCCTTGCAATGGCAACCGATTTTTCCCAGCAGAGCAAAACCAGTTACAGTTGAAGTTTTGCATTCCAGGCGCTTTGAAGAAGCGTGAGCTTAAGGATCTTGCTTGGGAAAACACACGGCAGAACCCTGGTTTTGACTCACTCAAAGTACCTGCATTAATTCACCTTAAAACTTATGGAACCCCTCATCAGACAAAGCATGAGCAAGTTCAAGTCACGCGTTGCCGGCATTAGGGGCAGCCTGTGACAACAAAGCAAAAGCCAATTTAAAAGAAACAAAGAGTTCAGGGGCTTCTAGAAAGGGATCTTCATGCACAGACCGGGCGAGAAAGGCAGATTTCTCTTTGCTGGCCCAAGCTATAGGATCCTTCTGCTTTTTCCTCATTTCTCCCATCATTTGGGATTTCCTTACTCAATTTCAAGGCAATTCTTCCACCCGCAATTCAGGGAGGGAACCAAGTTTCTGATCAACCAGTACGGTAAGGGCGAGAGCTGCAAAGCAGTAATAAAGGTTTATTAACACAATCACCTAATGTGTACGATGGTGTAGCTCTATTCCACCAGGAATGACGATAAATGTTTAATAGCTCAATAATACCTGTTTAATAATTTTTCAGCTCATCCTGTCTAATTGCAAGTTTATTAAAGAACGATAAACTTTATAATCGTTGTAAAGGCCTAATTGCAATTCCATTGCTTATTTAATATTGAGTTAATTATATTACAACTAAGTTATATTTTCCCATTAAGCTCTTATAAGAGAAGCAGAAACAGCTGGTCTCAAATTAAATTTTAAAAACTTTGTATTAACATAAATATCACATTTCCATTTTCTCGCTTTTCCCTTCTATGGAGATGGCAATTTGCTATCTGTAAATATTTTTCCAATCACATGTTGCATGCATGAGCTTCATTCTGAACTTCTTTGCGGGATGGGGAATGGGCAACCTCCACGGCAAGTATCCGAGCACCAGCGACACCAGAACATGTCGACTGGGAAAGAGAGAGGGTTGGAAAAGCCCCATCTCGCCTGGAGATCTCAGAAGCAAAGAACTTGGGTGGAAGCTCTTGAACAAGCGTGGAAGTCTCCAAGGAAAGAAGCTCAATACCTTCCTCTGTTTCTGAGCTGGCCAGCAAGGGTGATACGAGAAGATCCTACGTCACCAAATCCAAGAGTTTTGGATCACTTGAAAACACTTCAGTTGAGAGAAACCTTATGCTGCTGCTTAGAAGTTTCCCATCCTGATGGATAAAGTCGTCTGCTGTTGGATACCCTGCTAAAGAAACACATTATGAGCGGAAGAGTCCAATCTCCCAAGTCTTTCCACGTTCTCGGCTTCTCTGTATCAAGCGACAATGCATCCCAAAAGTTAGGGGGGTGTGAAGGAGTGTTTTCTTCTTTTGGTGTTCAGCATCCAGGTTTCCAGGCTCAGTAACCATCCTGCTTTCCTCATGCAGATTTCCTCACCATCCCTGCAACCTCTTCTTCAGAGGACTTTGCTCTGAGCACCCATAAAGCCAGCTGCATCCTTCCCCTCCAAGTTCACCTTCTGCCGTGGGCGCTGGATTTGAGCTTCTTCCCTCAACGTCATTTGCATCCACGAGCGCTGCCGAGCAATCCAAACTACTGCCGCATTTCGGCAGAGAGCAAATGGATCCTTCGGCACGTAATTTCTGTATTACACCGTTAAGTCTGCGGAGCAATCTAAGATCCTCAGAGATGAAAAAAGCCATACAAATGCAAGTTATTATTAAATCTGTGCCCAGTTAATTTATAAAAGTGTATTAAAAAAACCCAAGAGGTTTCCTAGATGAGAAAATGGGCACATTACTGTTTGAAATATGAGTGAACCAGAGATCAGTGTTAAATGCTGTAGCGATATTGTGTTTTATTCTATAGTGCTCTGCAGAAAAGTTGCATTTATAAACCCATTTATTGTGTTATGTACTTGCAAACCACCTTGTCATCCATTTATTGCACAAATAAAATCTTAAAAGCAGAGGATTAGTTGAGTGTGTCCCCGTGGGACCACAATCTGACTTTAAAGAATCCATCAATGAAGGAAAACAGATGGAGCAGAAGTGTTTGCCAGCTCATTGCTCCGAGATGCGAAATGCAACCGCGCAGAAGGGCTATTCTCCACCGGTCCACAGACCTGGAAGCCCTGTTTGCATTACAGAGGGAAGGCGCGTACAGCAGAGCTTGCAGAACCAGGCCCCCGTTCAGGTCGAAGACTTTGGAGTGGCAAAGCCTCCTCGCTTGCCGCTGCACAGGGCTGATGACCGCCTTGGGGAGGACGGTTCAACTTTGCATGGCAAAGGAAGATTTCCTGAAATTGAAACCTCGTGAAGCACCTCTGTTAAGACCTAAATTTGCTTTAAACAGTGCTGGAGAGGCACTTATCTGCAGCTCCAACAGCAGCATCACCAAAACGAGCCAGCCCCAACGCTCTTCTCCCTAAAGGGAATTTCTGGCTCTTGACGAGTGAAGGTCTGGAGGGCCCTTAAAACTTCTACCATTCTTTTAACTCAAAAACCATAACGGAAAATAACAGGAAAACTTGGGTGTGCTTATTTTCACCAAGTCTGCTTCAACCCAGTGAAAACACAGAGTCATCCTCAACCCAGGAGGAGGTTCTCTGGGACAAACAGCTTTAGACAGGCACGTGTTTCATAGTACACTGGCACCCAGCTATCCAAGCTGTCTTGAAAGACATCAGCACCAAAAGCTTCAAGGGGAAGACTAGAGAAACCACACAGTAAGCAGCTCTCCCAAAAAACGAGCTCTGCCCTGGTACCTGACAATTAGAAGATGCTTCTTAGCAGGAAACAACTGGCAGAAGGGGAAAGGAGGAAAGAGGGATTATTGCTGCTGAGCAAAGAGAATTATTTCCCTGTGTACCCTGGCTAACGAAGGGAAAAAAAGGCACCTCCAAGTTGTAACTCAGTACTGAAGTGTTTTGAAGAGCTTTTTCTCCTCTTGTGGCAGCACAAAGCCTTTGGTCCCTAAAGTTCAGTACACTGAATCTGTCTGCACTCCCCGCTCTCCTCCCCAGCCCTCCACAGCTCCTGCTCCTTTTCTGAACCTCTTACAGACATATCCTATTTGGGGAGCATCCAGCAAGTGAAGAAGCCGCCTCACAAACCTCAAATCCAGTCATTCTTCGGTTTTGGTTTTTTTTTTTTCCTTCCCCTGAAGAAGCCTGAAGCAGCTGCTGCAGGGAAAAAACCCAATTTACCCCAGAGTAAGGCGACCTTCAATACTCGAACTTTCTTGCATAAACAGCTTTCATATCTTCGTACGCATGGGTACACATTTCCACTGACCAAATAACCTGAAAAGCCTTCCTTTGCTAAGGTCTTGTAGCAGCAAGTTCATAGAATCATAGATCATGGAATGTTTGGGTGGGAAGGGACCCCTAGAGGTCACCCAGCCCAACCCCCCTGCAGGAGCAGGGACACCTTGAACCACATCAGGTTGCTCACAGCCCCGGCCAACCTGGCCTGGAATGTTCCCAGGGATGGGGCCTCCACCCCCTCTCGGGGCAACCCCTGCCAGGGTTTCACCACCCTCACTGGAAAGAATTTCTTCCTTAGATCCAGTCTAAACCTCCCCTGCTTCAGTTTCAAGCCATCCCCCCTTGTCCTGTCCCAGCTGGCCCTGCTAAAAAGCTTGTCCCCCCCCTTTCCTCTGGGCCCCCTTGAAGCCCTGAGCGGCCGCACTCAGCTCTGCCCGCAGCCTTCTCCTCTCCAGGTTGTTCCCCAGTTTAACCACACTTTGCACACAGGAAAAGTTTTTTTTCCTCCATTTCCTGGTGTAGAAGTTGTAACGTTCACACAGCATTTGTTTTATTCAAAAGAAAAGCAAATGAAAGGTGATGTAGAAACAGAGTCTGTTTTCCTCACCACTAGCAATAACAGAGCAACTCCTGTCCGCACTAGCGGAGCTCCGCTGCTCAGACAACCAACGCGGCCAGAGACTTCTACGTCATCTTGCTAAAACCGCTCACAGCGTTGGAAAAGGCTGGCGGGGCCGCCCGCAATCACAAATCCTTGGGCAACATTGGCAAGAAACGGTCACCTGCAACTTCAGGTCACCACTTGCTCTCTCCACACCCCACCTCCAAAGGCTCCACCAAGGAGATGCTCGGCCACAGCGGCGCCTCCAGGCCCTCTCCACCCCGGTGGGGTCAACGTTTCGCTTTACAGCCTCCCACCACGCAGGCGTAGCTCAAGCCGTTCTCCCCAACTTACATGATTTCTGCAGCACTTTGCAAGAGCTGCTATCCTGTTGCCACTTTCATCTCGCTTAGCGCAGACCCTCTGAAGCTCCTCAGCTCGCTACGGCCCCGGAGCTCGGACCCTCCCTGGGAAGACGTCTGTATTGTTCGGTGGGGCTACAGCCAATTCACCTCGCTGGTGGATTTGAGCTGCACTTCAAGGACTTCCCGGGGATTTAATCTGCTTTTGACTGCAGCCCATTGTACCTGCCGCTCCATCCAAGCCACAAAATACATCTCCTGTTTCAAGGCAGCAACCCGCTGCAGGAAGGTCAGGAACAAGGCTTCAAGAGAAATTTAAGCAATATGCGAGTACCTCCCCAGGCATCCCCCAGTCTCTCCTTGATGCTTCCCCAGGTCAGGCCCTGGAACCACAACATGTCACCATCCCCATCGTTCTCCCAGGAGGAGATGCAGACCACTGAGATGCCGAGGAGCCAGCAGGAGAGCTGGGGCCATCAGAGGACAGCCAGGCGATGGGCACATCTCTCTTGGTCACCCTCCAGTGGTGGCACCACACCACCTGACACAGCCTACACCTACTCTGCGGAGCTCCTCCAGTTGCTGGGGCATGGACAGCGCGGGCAGGAGAGGGCAGCAGGCAGCCTGAGCCTCGTCCCTTGCCCTGCCTGTCCACTCTGCCTCCCCCAGGCATCTCCTCTCGCAAGCCAAGGGCTGGGATGGCTCTGGGCTGCCCGTCGCCTGCCCCCAGGCTCAGACCCAAACCTGCAGTCACCTGGGGAGCTGCCTGACAGGTCTGCGGTGGCACCGACGTGGCACTACTTGCTCCTCCCTGTCCAGCCTTCTTCCCCTTCCACCCCTCCCCAAACCCTGAACTGCGTATTCAACCCCATACAGCAGAAAAATAACGCTGTCTCACCTGAGCGGAAAGCGTGAAGGACATATATGGAACCCATCACCCCTTTCTGCAGCACCTCTTCCATCGCACTCGCTCTCCAGGGAATCAAAGTGTCTTTACGAGGACATGCCCCAGAGACTGGAAAAGCCCCAGACACTGCAGCACACGGGGTCCGTGGGAAACAGGGGGGGCTGCAATGGGAAAGGGTGTTTGGAAGATGGATTGGGCCAGACTAAGCTGGGGTGAGCCTTCCTGCTTCATCCCCAGTGATTGCACTGGCACCGGGGTGTGCTCCCGCATACCAGGGGGGCTTTCAGCAGGAGGGATCGTCAGTCTCTGAGATGGTCTAAAACCCAAATGAAAAAGCTCAGAACAAAACTGACAGGGAGAAGGATACAAGATCCACATACTTTGATTCCTTAAGAACACGGTGTTTTCCCCTAAAGACCTGATTTCATCACCAACCCTTCTGGTTTCTCATTTTATTGAAAGCCACCGCACCGTTCCTCACTCCTGCTGTAGGACCCCTGCATGTCCCGTCGCAATCCAAGCAACATTAGCCACACACACAGCACGACATTATCCTGAAGCCTGGTGGGAGCATCTCATGTTGGAATAAATAACACATTTTGTGCTCCCCTGGCACACAGAGCGCCACTTTACAGGCAGGTCTAGAGATCTGCATAAAGCAGGAGCCATACCACCCCTCCCAGACCACCCCGTAACCTGCTCAGCTAGGAGGAGAACATGGCAATGGAAACACTTTGCCAATAAGCCCTGGAAGTCCCTGCGCTGCTCCGACAGATTGTGGACACACTGGAGAGAAAAATAATAAAAATAAAAAGCACAGCACTGTAAAGGTCACATCTACCGTAGCGCTCTGGATCAACAACTGCTTCTTGTGCCTCCCGCCTTGAAAGCGTTGCTGGTTAAGCCATCCATTTTACAGTTCCAGAAAGACAGAGGACTGGACGGGGAAGCATGAACCCTTGGAAACATCCAGCAGACACAGCCATCCTCTGCCTGACCTCAGAAATCACGGTCACTGCCTGCGAGCCTGCCCACCCCAGATCCATCAGCTCCTCCTGTCTCGAATCCTGCGAAGCCCACAGCCCGGCTGCTCCAGAGCCTTTGCGCGCTGGACGCCCCCGACAGCCGCCCTGGCTCCTCCAGGATCGAGTCGTGCGGCCCTTGGCTCCCCTCCGAGGGCAGGGAAGGCACGGAAGCGCAGTCGCGCTCTCCTTTGAAGACATCTCGACAGGCAGAGGCAGGGAACCCTGCCGTCCCTCTATTACTGGGAAATCACGCTCCAGCCTTGCAAACGCCATTACTTCTGCGTGTCTTATAATTAAATTGTATTTGCCGGTTACCTCACAGCACGGCTGCAATCCTTGTGCATCTGAGGCTTTATTTTTTTTTTTTTAATTTCTGATTTTCAGCTTCTATTTTAGTTTTTCCCCTCCTTGCCAAGTCTCAGCAGTTTCAGAAAACTCTTTAAGCCGCCTCCCCGCTCGCAAGGTGAGAAGGGGGTAGGAGGCTTGCTGAGACACACCAGCCCAGGCTATGCCGTCTCCTCTTGGGTCGGCCACCAGTCCCAAGCTGGAGGAGACCAGAGACATGAGCAAGGCACCTCGGGTCAGACCCTCACCCACAGCTGAGCCCCCATCTCCTCCTCCACCATCTGAGCCTCCCAGCAATTTGAACGGGAGCTGAGGGACCCAAGTACCCCAGGGAATCTCGCTCCTGGTGGCATTACCAAGCCATCACGGATGAGTAACTTGGCCAAGGGAGCAGCAAGACGAGATTAATCCCAGTCGGAGGTGTGCTCGCTGCAGTCCCTGCTCTTTCCCTTCTGTTAAAACTCGCCCAAAAAGCGCACGGTGCTAAGGAAAGGGCAGCAGGAAAACAGGTCCCCTCCCTCCGCCAACGAGCAAGGCACCAATTACAGGAAGGGGGAGAAAGCCACAAGATTTAAGGGGTTATCTAATCATTACATTTCCATCCCTTTCTGCAGGAAGGCTGCTTTGATTAAGGTATTGAAGCTTTACAGCGTGCTGGCAGGGAAGGGCTTTGGCCACGCTCAGCAGTAGGAGAAAGGAAAGCGAACGGGCAAATTTCAAGCTGTGGGAGGCTGATTGCTGACCTGTCTGGACCATGTTCTTTCAATATCCTGGCAGTAGTAGATTTGGTCCCACCACGAGAAACAAATCCATCACCCAGATTTTGTTAGGCCATGCGGGCATCCTGCTACAGCAGGAGCTGCAGGCTGTGCTACTCCTGTTTCAAATCGGCACCAGTCACCTTGTCTGGGTCCAGAGAAGACACCGAGCACCCACACCACCAGCTGCAGGTTGCAGCGTCCAGCTTAAAACTTTAAGCCTGCAACATTTACTTTGCCTCATGGCCACCCCCGCTCCCCTTTTAGAGCGTTATTGGTTTCCCAATTGACCTGAAAAACTCACAATTTCTGCAACCCATCCTGCTGGCTGGATCTTCCCCCTGCGAACACTTTGCTAGAGGTGCTCACCAGCTTCAGTAAAAATGAGGCTAGTAGTTCACACGACGTTAAACGCTTCCTCCACCCCTACAGATGCAGTCAGCACAGGCAGGAGGTAGGGAGGATCGGCGTAAGGGAAAACCAGGGAGGATCGGCACAAGGGAAGGACTTAAGCACCCCGCTCGTACCCTTGTGCAGCCCAAAGCACGCGCACGAGCAGCAGGGATCTCGCATGCTGCGGTTCCCCTCCGCACGACATGCCTTGACCAAATTAAGCCCTGGCTCCCAGCCCGTGCCCATAGATGCCTTTATGCACCTTCCTTGCTACCGCTCCTCGGATCTCCTGCCAAACCCTATAACTTATGGCAAGCAGCTTGGCTTCCACTGCCAGGGGGGCATTTTCCCCAGTGTTAGCCATTACTTGAATGATATGTGAAAACAGCTCCCCTGCTTCCCCCAGCGTCAGCGCGCTGCTCCCGAGCGTGCACTCTCTCAATCCCATTAAAAGTAATGGGGTGAGATTGTCCAGCCCATTACTTTCAATGGCTTCGTTTCAGCCAGCCAGCCTAAAGCTCCCATATCCTCAAAATAGCAAGCAGAGTAGCTCCAAAACTCTCCGCTTCATTATCACATCGTGTATTCCAGCTTGCCAGAGTTTAATTGGAAAGACAGCCAAGCCTGCATTTAGGTTTGCTAATTGCTGCAGGAGAGACACAAGAACTCCTTGCCCCGCTGACAGTTATTTCCTTGCTCAGCAATTTTTGGTTTTTCAAGGTGTGAAGTTTTACAAAAATAGGCTAAGTTCTTCCAAAAAAGACGACGCATATACAAACACAGCCGCAGGAGAGGTACTTTCTGAAACCGTTGCGTGCTCCAAGATTCAGCTGGTCTTGCTGGTGCCGGAGGGGAAGTGCAGTTGTGGGAAGAGTTAGCTGGGGAGAAACACAGCTCTTGCAAAAATCCAAGCCATTTAAGATGTATCACGGGAGCTGTAGTTCGGCTACTGCTGAACTGTAAGTCTGATAACGCACCGAGGGCAGAGGCAGGCCAAAAATCAACCCACTTTGCTGCCAAGACAGTTTGATGTTACAACGTGCTCAGAAAGCCACGCGGCCGAACACCTTTTCCTGGGAGCTTGAGAAATCCCGTTTCTGGTCTGATTTCTGACCTCACCTTCTGCTCTGGCTTCATAAAAGCCTGGCAGAAGTCGACCATATAAAGCCACGTGCCCCCTTACAGGTAGGGAAGGGACCCATTAGGGATGTATATAATGACATATCCAGGATGCTGAATTAACAGCAGCCATCTCAATACCTGGCCAAAAAAAAGTGGGAAGAGCCAACGAGTTAAACGGTTGACAAAAAGAGAAAATTCCCCCTACCATAAAACACCAGAGAGGTGCCAAAAATGACCCTTAGAGCCAAAGCGATGGAAGCTTTGAGCACAACATGGACTTCTCTTGCCTCTGCCCTCAGCAAGAGCACACCTCTCCCGTACCAAAGCCCTGCAAGCTCTTCGCACGGCCTCCGCGGCCTCGGTGCCGTGCCCTGTTGCAATGCCGAGTCTATCTGCCGCCGCTTCAAAGTTGTTAACGTCGTGATGCTCACAGCCCTGTCCAATGCAGGACAGATGGTAATAAATTTTTCAGCGGCTGGAGCAGAGTGCAGCAACTGTGTGATTAGCATCTTTTTCTCCACTGCACATTTCATCTGTAAACCAAGATTAAATACCTGGAGGAAAAAAGCCGCAGGAAAAGGGAACTTTAATATGTTTTCACTGCAGAGTTCACACGACTGAGCAAACAGCTCAGATCCGAGGTCAGGGGTGGCATGTGGGCGGGGGGAAGCTTTCCCCGTGCGCCGATTGAAGTTATGCTGCTTTCGCAAAGATGCTCTTTCTGTTAGCGTGGCTGCGCCTCGAAATTCTTATGACCCAGGCAGCTGACCTTCAAGCCAACACCGTGAGGAGCAGCGAGGTCTGCAGTCCCTTAAAAGTGAACAAGGGGAGGAGAACCGCTCCATTACCTGTCAGGGTTTGAACTCTCAACTCATTTAAACCAAACAAAACCCATTCCCATTGCCTGTCAAGCCTCAAGGACCTCACTTTCCTGCAGCCGCAGATAAAACAAGGGAACGAATTTCAGGTGCTGCATGGAAGATTAGGGCTGGTGCCAGCTGTTGAGAAAGAGAAGAAATAATCAGCTACAAGTTCAGCAACCATCAAAACATTGTTCTCCATCACTGAACACTAGTACCAGGCCAGCGCTGCCAGTAAGGCACCTCAGATGGCAAGCATTTTGGATCACCATTAAATAAAAACAAGCAATAACCCAACAAAACATAAATCCACACACAAATCCCCCCCCCCACCACTTTGTGTTGGGGTGCATACTGCTCCTAGTCAGAAGATTCACGTCAGGGCTCGTAAACCATCCTTCTCAATCACTACAGGTCCTCCTCTCTGCAAAGTCAGTGAGCTACTTTGTGTGCTTGTGCACGCCTCGCATGGTGCACCTAGCTTCAGTTCCACTCCTGCATGTGACCAGGGGATACTGTGTACCGGCTCAAGAAAGATGAGGAACTCCTGGAGAGAGTCCAGAGGAGGGCAACAAGGATGATGGGGGGACTGGAGCATCTCCCCTACGAGGAAAGGCTGAGGGAGCTGGGCTTGTTCAGCCTGGAGAAGAGAAGGCTGAGAGGGGATCTCATCACCACGTACAAATATCTCAAGGGTGGGGGTCACGAGGACGGAGCCAGACTCTTCCCAGTGGTGCCCAGCACCAGGACAAGGGGCCATGGGCACAACCTGAAGCAGAAGAGGTTCCAGTTGAACGGGAGGAAGAACTTGTTGACTGTGAGGGTGCCCGAGCCCTGGCCCAGGCTGCCCAGGGGCGCTGTGGAGTCTCCTTCTCTGGAGATCTTCAACCCCTGCCTGGCCACTGTCCTGTGCCCCCTGCTCTGGGTGAGCCTGCTTGGGCAGGGGGGTGGCACTGGGGGAGCTCCCAAGGGCCCTTCCAGTCCCTGCCATGCTGGGATTCTGTGAAACTCTCCTGTTGGTGTGGCCCGAATACAAAGGGAGAGATCCCCCCAGGCTTAGAGAGAAAGCCACCGAGATCTGGACCCTCTGGCTCCACTCATAGGAAAATTTTCTCTGGAGCATTTGCTTGCTTCACAAAGATCCAAACGCACCCAACAGGTTGGACTTCAGGCCACCCAGAGAAATATCCCGTTTTGCTGTTCTATCTCCAAAAACCTTCCAGTAACATCAGGCTGTAATCCATCTTTCTCCATGCCTGGTTGTCTGCCCTTCCCATCCCCACACCGAGCCAGGGGAGCGTGGCAGAACATGACTCGCCTGCCTCGCGTTCCCAAGGAGCGAGAAGATCCGCATTAGGAGTGCTGATGGATGGGCATGCACCACCTGCCTTTCAAAGGACATTACACACCACTGTTGTAATCAATAATGTATTATTTCCTCTGTGTTTTATATCCTCGTGTTTATTATGTGTAAATAGGGATTTACAGTGATCTGAGTGTGTTCATTTAATGTAGCTGACGCCCTGCATATGAGATCCGCCAGCTGCCCTCTCGGGACCTTCGGGAAAATGAAATGATGCTTCTTCCACAAAGCTGTCTTCGTGAGAGAAATGGGGAAAGAAAGAAAGAAAAAAAAAAAAGACGACTAAAACAAGGCCAAGGTAGAGAGATCAGAGAGAGACTGCGTGCACAGACCAGAACACAGAACATGAGCGCCAGTGCGGGGATTCAGAGTCACGCCAGCGTCGTCGTGAAAAGAACGTTAAATATCGCTCTTATCTCGAGTCTGAGGTGCTGCTTCTAGGAGGAAAAGGTTGGGGTGGGGGAAGAAACTTTTCCTTGAAAGGCATTGACAGAGCTATGCAAAGTACCTTCTTATTTGATCTTCAGCACAAAGAGCGGAACAGGAGCACATCATCCTTTGTAGATAAAATGAAAAAATAAAGAGGACTTTTATCCCAGATCCATTTATCTCAGGAAATAAATTCTGCTCCTGCCTGTGGCCAGTCAGTATTTTCCAGGTGGGGAGCTTTCTTGCTGGAAAAATGAATGAAGCAATCAAAATAATTTGTTAATTCATTTTGTACTTTCTTTTTTTTTAAGTCTAAACTGCAAGTTAAACCAAATCTGAGTAGTCTGGCGCGTTGTGTCAACAAATACCAAAGCAATACTGAAATAGTTAATTGTTCCTTAAGAGATCTTAACATACCTCCAGAAGTTCCATAGCACTTCCCAGAAGGAAAGCAACACCACCGGTAAATCTAACAATCATGTACGTTTTCTATAGGATGGTGACAGCCTGAAGGTCTCCCGACACCTTTCGGAGCAGCACTACTAAAGTGCCTTTGCCTGTCTCGACAGCAGCCTTGCGGCGTGTTCATCTGGAAACGCCTTGGGGTGTGAGGACACGACCCTGCTCCCACCTTCCAGCTGAAGCCACCAGACAAAATGAAGCAGCTTGTACAAGCCAAGTTCTTGATCCATGTTCATAGAACCATAGAGGAGACTGCTTTGGGTTGGAAGGGACATTTAGAGGTCATCTAGCCCAACCCCCAATGTGTTCTTAACCAACGGAGCAGTTCAGAAGAACGTTCAGGCACGTGCCAGCGTAAATACACGGTCCGAGCAGCATTCCCATGCCAGGTTATCCCAGCATGCCCAACACCCGCGCCTTTCCCGGCATCTGTGCCCTACCTAGCCTCCTCTCAAGCTCAGCCTGGTACCTTCCATTTCCAGACAAGGCAAAGCCTTGCACCATAAACAAACCTCCAGGGCAAACATCTTTCCTCCTGGCTCTGCCAAAAACTCCTCTTGCAGCCTCCTCTGTGTTATTTACTCACAGCTTAGCTGGGAAAGAGCAGCATCATCCTTTTTTCCTGCTTCTGAGAGGATGCAGGGACCACATTTTTAGCACACATGATGCATTCTGAAGCGCTCCAGAGGAGCAGGAGGTTCTCCTCGCTCCCTGGGTTCATCTGCCTCACCAGGCTCCTGCGTGCTATTAACCAGCTGCCACGTTCCACCTCGGAACTTCTGCAACTCAGCAAAAATAATAATAAAAAAAAGAAGCCCTTTGCACAAAACCAGATAAATACCCTAAACACTGGAGAAAAGAGACAGGCACCCATTGGTCAACAGCTGTGCGCTGCTTTGGCACCGGCCCTCACTAGAAGTCGGTGCATTAGAGGAAGCAATGATCATCATCATTAAACGCCTTGATGGAAGCCAGGCATCTGGTTTTCAGCATTTAGCTGATGAAATAAATAAGGGTGCTTTTGGCAAACACGCTACGATCAGAGAAGCTGGAGGGATTCCAACTTCCCTCATAGCATCCTTCCCTTTGGCCAGCTTGGGGACTTCCCGGAGGAGCATCCTGCAGCACACCAGGCTGCTCGCATCACCCCCGGCACGCTCGCTGGGTGTGCAAATCCCCTCACTGGGGGGACCTGGCCCTCCTGGGGCAGGACGAGAGAAAACAACCTGTACTGAAGGATGCCGAGCACGCAGAAACTCAAGGGCACAAGTGGAAAACCTGATGCACCAATTTCCTCAGCCCTGCTCTAAACGCTGAAGCACAGATCCCACCAACGCTGCCACACCTTGAGCTGCTGCGGGGCTCGCGTGGGAAGAGCAGAGCAGCTTTTAAGGCCACACACCCCCACTGCAAGCTGCCCAGATAAAATACCCTTGCCTGAGAGAAGGCTGAGAGGGGATCTCATCAACATGTACAAATATCTCAAGGAGGGTGTCACGAGGACGGGGCCAGACTCTTCCCAGTGGCGCCCAGCGCCAGGACAAGGGGCCATGGGCACAAACTGAAGCAGAAGAGGTTCCAGTTGAACGGGAGGAAGAACTTCTTGACTTTGAGGGTGCCCGAGCCCTGGCCCAGGCTGCCCAGGGGGGCTGTGGAGTCTCCTTCTCTGGAGATCTTCAACCCCCCCTGGGCGCTGTCCTGTGCCCCCTGCTCTGGGTGAGCCTGCTTGGGCAGGGGGGTGGGACCGGGTGAGCTCCTGAGGGCCCTGCCAACCCCTGCCATGCTGGGATTCTGTGAGACACGCTTGCTGCCTGAGGAAACCCCTCCGGCTGTGAGGTACCCCATGGGGCACTGTCCCCCCTGCCTGCAGCGAGGACGCAAGGCTGCCCACCACCTCCATCTAGACTCGGAGCAGGTCGTTACTCCAGTCATTCCTTCCACCATTCGCATCCCAAGGACGCATCCCTACCCTGCAGGACTGGTTTGCATAAACCACCGCAGGTAAGGCACCAGGGCTGTTCTACCCATTAAAAAAGGCGCACAGTCTCAGAGATGCGCATTTAACATATTTCTGCCTTCTAGATGGCTTTTACTTTTCACTAAACTGAAGACGCAGTACAATACATGTGACTGATTAGGATGCGTAATACAGTTCCTGCACATTTAGATTAGAAGTGATTATGACTTAAATAAAATAGCTGAGCACAATTCTTATTGCCATCTATTCCCCCCCGCCGCCCCTTCTTTCGAACACGAGAGAGCAAGTGGGAGGTGTAGAGCAAGTCCAGAGGAAGAATAAAGAGACCAGGATCCAGCTCTTGCCCTGCACCTGTGTTAGGGCAGCTGAGGCCCAGGAATACGACTATAGATAGATATAAGGGATCAAGACAGTATCTTTCACCTTGACATTCACAGGATCGTTTGGGTTGGCAAAGCCCTTTAAGCTCCCCCAGCCCAACCCTTCCCCTACCCCTGCCATCCCACCCCCAAACCCTGGCCCTCAGCACCGCCTCTGCCCGGCTGTTAAATCCCCCCAGGGCTGGGGACTGACCCCTTCCCTGGGCAGCCCCTTCCAGCCCCTGACAGCCCTTTGGGGAAGGAATTGTTCCCCAGGGCCAACCTCACCCTGCCCTGGCACAACTTGAGGCCGTTTCCTCTTGTCCCAAGATGTTAACATTCCTTAATCTGCTCACCTTGTCCTGGTTTCGGCTGGGATAGTTAATTTTCTTCATAGTAGCTAGCATAGTGCTGTGTTTTGGATTTGGTACTACAAGAATGTTGATAACACGCTGATGTTTTTGATTGTTGCCAAGCAGTGCTCAGACTGCTCAAGGACTTTTGGAGCTTCTCCTGCTCGGCCAGGGGCATAACAAGCTGGGAGGGAGCACAGCCAGGACAGCTGACCCCAACTGACCAAAGAGCTATTCCAGACCATAGAACGTCGTGCTCGGGGGGAGTTAGTTGGTCAGTCGGTTGTGGGGGGAGTGATCGCTGCTTGGGGATTGATCGCAGCTCGGGACGGGCTGGGCATTGGTCGGCGGGTGGTGAGCAATTGCATTGTGCATCATTCGTTTTGTATATTCTGTTACCATTCTCATTATTACTATTATTATTATTTTCTCTTATTAAACTGTCTCTATCTCGGTCCACGGCTCTAATTTTTTTTTCCTTCCTGATTCTCTCCCCCATCCCACTGAGGGAGGGGGAAGCGAGCGAGCAGCTGTGTGGTGCCGAGTTGCCAGCCGGGTTAAACCACGACACACCTGCAGGATACCTTACTGAAGGCGGGGGCACAGAGGACAGCTGCCCACTCCACGCAGACCCCAACCACCCTCTTGGGCAGCACAACACAAGGACAGCTTTGAAAAGGACGAGACAGAGCTGCTTCATAACAGGAGGGCTGGTAGTTTCCCTCAGGAATGTTCAGAAACGCTGACCACCCTCCATCGCAGCATCATAGCGGACCAGAGAAGAAGGCGGCTTGCCCCAGGCTATGGGACACTTAAGCTGTTGCATCCTGAAGTCTATAACCTTAAAATAGATATTCCCCTGGCTAGCTTTAAATGCTCTGGGTGACAGGGTGGGAAACAAACTGGTGACCACATTCCCAGAGGTCCCCATGGCCAGGCTACAGGCAGGGGAACTGGAATACGCCCATCGCTGCAGCGGCACACATCCGCACGCAAAAAAAAAATAAGTAAAAAAAGAGGTTGGAGGGAACTGGACAGACCTTTCCCCAAGTTTATCCTGGTACTACCAACCCTGGCAGAGGGTTTTCATCATCCAGGGCTATGTAGGACCGAGGGAAGGAAGCGCGTGTTCTTTTAAAGAGACATCAACCTTTGGGAAAGAAATTAATCAATCCACGTAGGGGAAAGATGACATTTCAGGGAGACACAGGCAGCGTCACAGCTCTGCTGGGCCACTGAAGAGAAGAGGTTTAATGAACTTTAAATGTCTGACCTCAGGGGACCTTCCTGCTCGCTAAGCTGCCACCAGAGCAACGCATGAGGGCAGGCACCGTGCTCTTCCCCGTGCCCCAAAGAGCCACCCCGAGCCTCCCCTTGCACAGACACCTTCTCCCACAGAAAATGGCTCCCACAGCAGCTGCACTTCCCTTCTCCACCTTGCAAATACCGGCAGCCACCCCACATTACAGCACCTGATAAGCCTGAGGGAACGGTGAGGTCTTGGGTAAATTTCGGGCTGGATTATAGCCCAGCTGACTGTGACTGACCTTCTGAAATGAAGGTCAGCGCTGGTACTTCGGGATGTGATTTTCTTCCATTTACTTCTTGATGGGAAAGTGATGGAGAGTGTAATTACTGCTGTACTACCGCTCACAAGTTGCAAATGTCCTAGCCCAGGAAAAACGAAGACTTGGCTACGACTGCTGTGGGACAAGATGGAAAGAGGGGCATCAGTCCCCACCGCAACGCGGGGGGAAACGCTACCAGGCCATCGTCATCACCCTGCGTCCAGCTCGGGAGCCCTCAGCACAAGGAGGACATGGACCTGTTGGAGCGGGGCCAGAGGAGGGCTACTAAAATGCTCCGAGGGCTGGAGCCCCTCTGCTCTGAGGCCAGGCTGGGAGAGTTGGGGGTGTTCAGCCTGGAGCAGAGGAGGCTGCGGGCAGAGCTGAGTGCGGCCGCTCAGGGCTTCAAGGGGGCCCAGAGGAAAGGGGGGGACAAGCTTTTTAGCAGGGCCAGCTGGGACAGGACAAGGGGGGATGGCTTTAAACTGAAGCAGGGGAGGTTCAGACTGGATCTAAGGAAGAAATTCTTTCCAGTGAGGGTGGTGAAAGCCTGGCAGGGGTTGCCCAGAGAGGGGGTGGAGGCCCCATCCCTGGGACCATCCCAGGCCAGGTTGGCCGGGGCTGTGAGCAACCTGATGTGGTTCAAGGTGTCCCTGCTCCTGCAGGGGGGTTGGGCTGCGTGACCTCTAGGGGTCCTTTCCAACCCAAAACATTCCATGATTCTATGGGAGGTGTTGCATGGCAGCTGAAGTACTGGTGTCCTCGCCATTATGGGAAGCGGCACCCATTGCCGGCTGTGCTCACAAAAACCTGCAGCACCCCAAAACCTCTGTGCAACCAGAGCAGCTCCAGCAATGCTCGACAGGATTCTGGGCTTTTGGGAGATTTCAGAGATGACTGCAGCAAACCATTGCGATCCTGCATGACAACCCAGTGTCGGAAGTGACCCAAAGCCCACCGCTCTGCTGCCACACGGGGTATCACATCCAGGTGCTGTGGAGGGTGAACCCCTACGCAAATCCCGCCAAGAGCTCAGGAAAACCAGGGCAGTCTCCTCCAAGCAGCAAAAAAATACAAATAAATTTTAAAAACCCAAACAACCCTAGAACCCCCTCACTGCAGCTTCAGCAACAAGCCCCCAAAAGAGATGTCTGCTTGCAAGCCCTGGGGTGGGGGTGCGCTGAAATCCCCCCTGTACCCAGCACCCCCCTGAGGAAAAGCAGCCATGAGGGAGCAGCACCCCAACCACCACACCTCAGGGCTGGGGAAACCAGAGAGACCACACGGCTTTTGCAGCAAAATACACATTAATACTCTTCCTCGAGAGCTTTTAAAGGAAGGATGCTCGATAATTCCACACAGTATTTCATAGAGGGGCGGGAAAGCGGTACCTGTCCTCCATGGCACAGATGGGGCTCCCCACCGTGGCAGCCATCTTGTTCCCTCGCCGCAGCACCCATCTTGCTCCCTCGCAGCACCAAAACATCACCCCCACAGCCACCCCAAGCAACTTCTCCCTCAGCAAAGCAGAAGGGAACAATGAGATGAGCAGGCGGGAGGAGCTACCTCAGGGCCCTAATTAGCTGAGTGCCAGCACCTGGGCCTAACGAGCACCCCACACCCACCTCAGCATCTTCCAGCACCTTCTGCCCCAGGCACAAAAATGACCTCTGAATAACACCACCAGAAAAGCTCCTGAAGAAAAAAATCAAATTAAAATCAACAAATCCCCTTCCCCTCGCTGCAGGCGACCAGGGCTGAAGGCTTCTTGCCTTGAACATCGCCCCGCCATGTTGCAAAGGGTCCCCAGGGAGGCTCCTCCACACACCACCACCCTCACGGAGACGCCTCGGCTTCGCTTCCCTTCACATTGGTACAAAAAGAAAGGGACAAATAAATTGAGATTTATGGGATGCCAGAAGAGACCTTTTGTTTTGATTTTGTTTTTACATTTTTCCCTCCGCTCTGAAACCGCATTTTTTATTTTTGCTTTCCTCCCCCCGCAGCCACTGTTTGAGGGCTGCAGATGGAGCCCTGACGGCAGCTGGGTTCTCCTTGGAGAGCGCTGCGGTAGCAGCCGGCTGGAGGGGCACGGGGGGACGCGCATGCACAGCATCGCCCTGGGCAGGACCTGCCGAGGGAGGATCGCTCATTTTCCTGCTCTGGGTGTCCATCTTGCCCATCATGGTCACCAGGACCTGGTACTACATGTTTTTCCCCACAGCGTGTGAGCAAGGTCCAACCTGGTTTCCACCACTCGAGCGACAAATAATGTAGAAAATACTCCCCTCCGGCTACTCCCCCGTGCAAACGGTTGTGGGATTTGCTCGGCACAGGGGCGCTGTGTGTTGGAAATCAGGGGAACTGCTGGTGGCTTCTTGGTGGGATCAGCTCCTACAGCATCCCTGAGGACCCCAGGCAGAAGCGGTCCACCATCACCATGCCTCCGTCCTGCGTTTATCTGGGATTCCTGTTGGCAGCTCTGCAACCTGCCACAGCACCCACCTTTGGGGTCCTAATTCCACCTGGAACGAGTTTGCCCACGTGGGTGTCTCCGTGTCTGAGCAGTCTCCCAAAGCCCTTCGTCCCTTGCCAACACCAGCATCAGTGCCAGCGCCGCAGGCCTATGCCAGTGTCACCCATGGGTGCCTCAGGACAGTGTGGCACCAAGCTCTGGCTGCAAGCACGGGTTCAGGCAGCCGCAAAATGGAAAAATTGAGATCAGCTACCCCAAAGCTCCTCTGGCAGGTTGCAACTCTTTGAGGGAGTAAATAAAACTCTCTATTTTCCCTGCCTTAGCTGTTTCATCTCTTTCTTGGCCTTTCTTCTCTCACTCGCTCTCGTTTTTTAAGGATAGCAATTTTTTCACAAAGGTTTTTGCCTCATTTTTTGGTGTGTGGTTTTTTTTTTTTCTTATTTCCTCCCCCAGACAATCTAAATTTAGCTGTCACTTTACACTTAGCTCCGTATCTTTTGCCCATTGCTCTACGGGTTCCTGACTTTGCAAATAAAAGCCTTGCTGGTGCGGATGGTGTTGCTTACACACTCTTGGGAACAAGGGACCTTCTGGAAAGCAGCGATCCAGTGGTTCTATGGGGCCAAGAGAGGGACTGACCTCACCGTGGTCTCTACAACTTCACCATGGTCTCCACAACCTCATCATCGTCTCCATGGATGGTGGCTACGATCACGGTCCCTAAACTGCTCCCCCTCTTCCAGGAGACAGGCAACGACCACCTCATCCATGGGGTAGGTTCTGCTGTGCGAACAGCCGCGCCCTCTGCGTGCAGCCAGAGCGCAGACGCACGCCCCGCGCCGGCCCCTGTGCCCACCCCACCACGCGTGGCCGCCGTACAGGCACCGTATAGGCACGGAGGCGAACACGCCCAGATGCAGGCTGCCATCTATCTGGATGCAAAACCACCTGCAGATACGCATCCTACCCACGTTCCTGGTGTGCAGGAATGCCATTGCTGCATCACGCAGGCGTGATACCTCCACAAAGCCCCCTACCACCCCTCCCATATGTCTGCTATACTCACACACCCTCCCTTACGCAGCCATACACGCAGGAATAAGCACCCTTCACAAATATATCCCTCTTTCAGTACCTGGGTTTCTGTTTTTGCTGGGAATACTGACATTTTTCAGCACCCGGTGTCTGGTTTTGCTGGGAATCACGAGCTCTCATTGCATTAACACGCTGTATTTTCCATACTGCTTTTAAGCCATTCCCTGACCGCGCTCCTCTGGGTCTCTCGCATCCCCCCCCAACCCATCTCTCCCTCTAGTTGCTCCTGTTCATGTCACCGCTGACTCCTCAGTGATGGGAGGCAATGGTTAATATCACATTTTTCCTTCCAAGCATGCAGATGCCCAGAATGGCGCTGAAAACAAGAGACTTCTGACCAAAGCAACGTGATTAGGAAATGCAGATTTTTCTTCTCCCTGAAGCACTGGTGATTGGAGTCAGGGCCGTGTCACCTCCACAGACCGGCTCTGTCAAGCAACTGCTTTCAGTCACTCTTTTAATGAAGTGGCATTGATTGATTGCTCCCTGCCCTTACAGGGATGCTGCTGTCACCCCAACCCGCTCCCACCAGCCTGAGGATTCTGGCAGAAGGGTTCAGCCCACGCCAGCCCGGGGACTGTCTCTCAGCTGAAATTTCCTACCTTACAGCACGGATCTGCAGCACGAGCGACGTGACAAGTTTGAGCTGCCGTCAGCAGAGGAGCCGACGGTCTCATCTGAATAACGGTGCCCAAGTTTAGTTTTTAATTAAGCCCTTGTGGGTTCCTTGAAAGGTTGGAGATGACACAGCCTCCTCTGAAGCTGGCCTAGGGAGACATCCCAAGTCAGCACCAAAGCCTGCCTCCTCCTCCAAATGATATGAAATTGGGACCCTGGAAAAAAGGATGAATTCTGAAGAGGAGCAAAAATGTGGTGGTTTTTTTTTTTTTTCTGAGCCCAGGTTGGCTCCGGGAGGAAGCAAGGCTCCTGCCTGTGCCTCCGTGGCTGACGGCAGGGTGAGGACGCACGGCCCTGCCTGGCCAGACGTCGGTCTTCACCGCCGGGCCCGGCCATCCCTTCAGGGTATCACAGCACTGAGCACCGTGGTTCATCCTGAATTTATCACTGTGGTCTACGCAGATGCCAACAGGGAATCGCTCTCCCTTGCATTGACACTGCTGGATACACAGCCATCAAATACCCTAAATTCAAGACTCATGGCTACTGGCCCTAAGCCCTGGTGTGCCCGTATCCATGTAAATCCTAACGCGTGCTTTTTGCTTTCAGGACAGATAAATGTACAGCTTCCCCTCCCCATCCTGCCCTGCGATATCATATTTTAGTACTGACGAGAAGATTTCCATCAAACAATATAAACACGTTTGTCATAACTGTTCACGGCTGCTGGTCTTCTCTGCGGAAACAACTGGAAAGGAACGGTGTTTAATTCCCAGTTCAGTGGGGTTCGTAGTGTTGTGTTATTTGAGCTTTGTTTTCTCCACGCTTCCTTCTCAATTTTTGTCTTTTTAGGATGGAAAATCCCCCAAGCTAAAACATTTCTACCTGGATTGCACTCATTGCTAACCAAAATAAAAAAACCCCACCCTCGTAGTTTTGAACTGTTTTATTAAAAAACCAAACCAAACAACGACGACAGAGGAGTGTTTTGAGGAGGGATTGCGAACCGGGAGAACGCTTTTTGCCCGGTTCAAACAAGAACCAGACTGTCCATTTTCCCCACCTGTCCTATGGTGATTTTAACACGAGGGTAAATACATGGGGAAAATGGGGAGAAACAGGTTTATGGCCAGGAAAATGAGACGTGAAAGCCCCATGGGAGGAGGCATCATGGACTTGGCATGGGGAAGGGGGGCACAGCCGAGCCTGCAAGGTGATGCTACTCATAGAGGAAGCATTGAAGACCCCCCCAAATTTCAGACTGGCAGTTTGGGTGATGAACGTGGGTGGAGGAGGAGGAGGAGGAAGGCTTCTACTGCCAAAAGGCAGATAAAGGGGTGCTTAAATGTCATCTCCTGTGGCAATCTGCAGCCGCCTGTGGCAGTGCCCTGTGTCCTCCTGCTGTGACGACCTGGGCCTCTCGTCCCCCACTGCGGCTGGGGGCAAAGCAGAGACGTCTCTTGATGCACCTCCACGACTCCCAGGACTAACAAACCCACCCAGAACAGCCTTGCCAAATGTCCTAGAGACAACACGGAGCGGGAATCGGCACGGAACACCAAATTCTGGCTAACAAACCCACCCAGAGCAGCCTTGCCAAATGTCCTAGGGACAACATGGAGCAGGAACTGGCACCGAACACCATTTCTAGAGCTGCCACAAAGCCGAAGAGTGCTCCTCCGCTGTCTCCCACTTTGAAGAGCTCTCTCCGTGTGACACCGGCTCGGTTCAAGCATTCTCACTTCGTACCCGTTCCCTTCACTCCTAGGAGAGGAGCTGTGCTCGTCCTGTGCTCCGCCAGAGCTCCAGGCATCTTTTTCTTTCCCTACTTCTCATTTCTAGCAGTTTAAGGAGCAGCTCAGAGGATGCACATAAAGGCCCAAACACTGTCAGTATTTACACGCCGCCACTCCAAGCAGTTAAGAAAGGCCTGAGAGGTCAAGGCGCTTTCAAAAAAAGAAACCATGAGACGTTTTAGAAATAGAAATAAACAGCAAACTACTTCTACACCCTTTTTATTTGCCTCCTAGCTCTGCAGAACATAAAGGTTATGTTTTCCAAATTTTCCCTGCTACAGTAAAGACCAAACAGTCAAAAGGCAAGAAAAGCTGAATTCCTCATTTCGTGTCATGACTCCAGGAGCCAGGGCCTTTAGAAAAGCAATAAACATCACGGGTATCAGCCAGATTTGTGAATAAGTACAGAATTTTATGGGCCTTGACCGTCCTTTGCCTTTGGATCCTTCAAAAGGGACTTTGGGTTATCCTAAACATAACTCACTGCTTTTTCCATCAGCCGGGCTCAGCGTGGCTTGTGCTAAAACCCGTGCACGGGGCCCTGCTGGACCTAAGCTCTGCCCCATGGACGTGAGGGATTTCCCTCCCTGCTTTCCACGGCTGTAAATGGGTGCGTAGGGTGCTCCCCCAGAGACCCCCAGAGCCCCGGCTCTTGGTACACAGGTCACAGCCCGAGCCGTCGCGCTCTGCAGACCCCAGAGCCATTCCTTTTCCCTTTTTTTCCCTGCAATGGGCCAAGTGCACAGAAGAAGGGCTGCAGCCCCGGGGGACGCCGCTCTTGAGACGGTGCCAGCGGGGAGCAGATGGCGACTGCACACGGGCAGCGCCGGCGTCGCTGCGATTACGGATGGGCTCACCGTAAGGAAACAGAGAAACTCATTTGTCCTTCTATTCAAAGCCATGTCTGTGCTCTCGGCTGACACAGAGAAGCACACACAAACCTCCGTCGGTTTACTGCAGCTATCACACAATCCCAGAATGGCAAGGGTTGGAAGGGACCTCGGGAGATCATCGAGTCCAACCCCTGCTAAAGCAGGTTCTCCTAGAGCATGTTACACATGCGCAAGCCCGGGAAGGTGAGCGTACTGTGGAAGCATCCCAACCACCACCGCGTTACTATGGTAACACAGCAGCCATGCTCGGTACCACGCTGTTGACGACAGCAATACTTTTCTATGAGGGTCCCACGCAGCCCTTGGAAAGAGCTCAAGCCAACGGGACCCCCCTCACCCGCGGGGAAAGCTCTCGCCGGCTGCCCACCACCACCCCGACGGCCACGCCAAGCTTTTATTAAGTGTCAAGCCGTTCCCTTTGCCTAGCCCTCTGTCTTATCTCCATTACCTTTCAGCAGGGAAAGATTTAGGATCCATTCCCTTGTTTAGCAACATCCATTTGTAAGAGTGGGCTCGCTGGGGAGCAGTCAATAAGCACTACGCCGGCCCATCCCTGGGAACTGTGCAGCAGTTAGTGCAGAATATGAAATATATATGGCTGCCTTCACCTAATCTAAAACTGTATCAAATGGCTCTTAACCTTGCCCGAATGAATTCAATTTGGCTACCGGATGCGGATCCAATTCCTTGGGCTAGAACAGAAAAATCACTTACTAAAGCGATGCTCCCCAGGGACTGGCTTCTGAAAGAAAACTCTGAAAGATTTCCAGTTCGCTAATCCTGTGATAGCTCACGCAAGACAAATCTGGAATGATGAGGTCTTTTCGTCAACCACAAGCAAACCCCAGGAACCACGGGAATAGCATTACAAGTACATTGGGAGGGGGAAACGCTGGAGAAGCTCTGGGGAGACGCAAGCGAATACAAGGATGGGCAGAGGACGGAGGTGTGAAACTGGAGGATCTTTGTGCGTTCCCAGCGGTTTGGTAAGGGAAGCGGGTCTGTAAAGAGAGAGGGCAGGCAGGGCTCAGAAGCGAGGTGGAGAACCCCAGCCTGCTTGCGGCTGGCCTGAGCGAATGAGCAGAAATGGAGAGCGGTGCCAGCGGCCAGGACCGGGAGGTCCCGACGGGTAACATCGGCTCAGCAGGGATCTGCCCCAGGCCTGCTGCCCAGAAACAAGGAGCTGTTTCTCCAGAAAATCCCGCTGCCGCCGTCTCTCCTACAGATCACCACCAGAAACACAGTTTTGACCCTCCACCCGGCTCCTCCTCATTCCTAACATCATTCAGATCTTCCCCTTCGCTCTGTTTTACCCCAGGAGATGGCCTGGGGTGTAGCTGGCTATGGAGAAACCCAGGCTGCGCCATCCCTCTGCCTCGCTGCTGCGGGGGACGCTCCGGGCGCTGGTTTTCCCTCCAGCATCCCTTCCTCCCACGCTGGGATCGCCGCCCTTGGCCGGCGGGCGCCGGCGCAGCCGTTTGATTTCCCCTGGCTCGGGAAGCACCGCGCAAACCGAGCCACGCTATTGACTTCCGCTCGCAGTTAATTGAATTGTCTTGTACTACACTTTGTTTAAGCCGATGAGCGATGGCTCTCACTCGAGTATCCAGCTCGCGGTGAAATAAGGTCGGAGACGACATGCTCCGTGCCAAACTCCCCCCGGCCACCCAATGCCGCTCCCGAGAAGCTGCTCCGCATCCCGTGGGGACCCACGCTGCCGGGTGCTGGCAGGATTGGATCATTATTTGGCTCCCAGCCCTTTTCTCCTTGCGTCTCCCCCTCCGTGCGATGAAGGGGGGGTGAATTGGGATGGGTGCCACGGGGATGCGGTGGGAATGGGGCGGAAGGGAGCAAGGAGCTGTTGCACAAGCCGCGGACGGCGGCGTGGGGAAGGGAGGAGAAGGATACGGGGAGAAGCGGAGAGCGGCGAGCGCTCGCGAGCGCTCAACAACTTCATTTCGCGAGGGAGGGCTGCCGGCCGCCCCCCCTGCACAGCTGGGCTGTTGCCGGGCTGTTGCCGCACGGCGCTGTGGCTAATGAGGCATCTGCTCCGTCTGACAGCCCGCATCTGCTGCCGCTCGCCTCCTCCTGCCAAGCTCCCGGCAGCCGCCGCGCGCCGAGCTCGCCCTCCCTTGCAGCCAGGTGCGCCCGGCCGCGCCACCTGCGCCGCCCCGGGCACCCCCGAGGCCGGATCCGGGCACGCAACGAGGCGGGGATAACGCTGCCCAGGGAGGGGACGCAGCCAGAAGAGCCGTGCAAATAAAGTGGACCCTCTAAAGAGAGGGGAACAGGGACCTTTGCTCCAAAATAAACCCGTGTCCCCCTCTAACTGCTAGCGTTAAGCCATAAAATGTTGTGTTTGAGGCTCTCCTTTTATGCAAGACTCCCTGTTCACAATCCCTTAGGGCAAGCTGCCGGGCCTGGCATTAAAATAGAGCATTCCATTAACGCGGGAGCCCGGGGCGGCGTGGGGGAGCGGGAGGCGGCGCTGCGGGATGCTCTTCCAGCCCGGAGACGGGAAACACGCTGACCCGGGATGGGCTTTAAAGGAGGTGAAACTCGGCAGCTCAGCCACGGATGGAGCGAAAACAAAACCCAAGACTGGAACAACCTGGAGATGAGGAGAAAATCTGGATTCGGATTCGGTCTCTCTCTATAGCAGAAGCGCTGGGGACAGGCAGCTTTTTCCTCGGGTCTGTTTGGGAGCAGAGGCTCCTTTCTGCTTTCCTTAGGGGCCCTGTGGTGGAGACCAAGCAAGAAGCAGCCAGGTTTGGCCAACAAGATGGAGGATAGCCATTATTTTTTCAACGGGAGCCCCTCTGAGCGCTGCTGGGAACTGCTGTCCTCTTTGGAGCCACAGGTGCCTCTTGCTAAGGGTTGCTAAATTATCAAGGCCTCCTCTCTCAAGCTGAAATCTTAAATCAAAGTCCTGATCACTATTGGTCACCGAAGACCCCGCAGTGCTTTTCTACTCACGGAAGGGGAAATCCACTATCTAAATCAAATCCAGTTAATTAAATTCCCGGTTGAAACTCAATATTTTCACCTTATTCAATTCCTGACCTGCACAGTTGCGTTCTCGTACAACGTGGTCTGGAGAAAGCCTCCGGGGGGGCGTGGGGAGGAAGCCTCACCGAGGGGCTGCGTGGGGGTCCGTGTGTGGGGCGGTGTGAAACCCATCCATGATGCTTGTGAGGCACGGAGAGATCCATCGCAAGCGAGTTGTGGATCAGGCTACAGCGATCCAAAGGCAGTGTGAACATCTTACCCGAGCGGCAGCGCTCCCGCTTCCGTTTTGCCATCTTTAATGAAAAAATATGTGATTCTGGGAGATACTGGCATGTCATTAAAACCACCAGAGGGAAGGGTGCTAACGGGGTCAGATGAGCGGTGGGTATAAAGCCCAACCTGATTTCCGTCTGGGGAAGGCAAGGCTCCCGGGTTTTGTTCCATGCTCTGCTGCTGAGGCTCTTGACCTTGGACGAGGAGTTATTTTCCTTGCCCTGCCTCAGTTTTCCCGCCTACAAAACAGCAACCACCTCCCACTGTCAACATTTAATAGCCGAATGAGGGTGAAGCCCTTGCACAGGCACTGCGAAGGGCCAAAGGGCAGGTGAAGTTCAACAAGGGCAAGTGTTGGGTGCTGCCCCTGGGGAGGTTGAACCCCAGGCACCAGTCCAGGCTGGGGGCTGACCTGCTGGAAAGCAGCTCTGCACAGAGGGACCTGGGAGTCCTGGTGGATGACAAGCTGGCCACGATCCAGTAGGGTGCCCTGGTTGTCAAGAAGGCCAATGGCATCCTGGGGTGCATTCAGAGGAGCGTGGCCAGCAGGGCGAGGGAGGTTCTCCTCCCCCTCTGCTCTGCCCTGGGCAGACCCCACCTGGAGCACTGGGTCCAGTTCTGGGCTCCCCAGTTCAAGAAAGATGAGGAACTCCTGGAGAGAGTCCAGAGGAGGGCAACAAGGATGATGGGGGGACTGGAGCATCTCCCCTAGGAGGAAAGGCTGAGGGAGCTGGGCTTGTTCAGCCTGGAGAAGAGAAGGCTGAGAGGGGATCTCATCACCACCTACAAATATCTCAAGGGTGGGGGTCACCAGGACGGAGCCAGACTCTTCCCAGTGGTGCCCAGCGCCAGGACAAGGGGCCATGGGCACAACCTGAAGCAGAAGAGGTTCCAGTTGAACGGGAGGAAGAACTTGTTGACTGTGAGGGTGGCCGAGCCCTGGCCCAGGCTGCCCAGGGGGGCTGTGGAGTCTCCTTCTCTGGAGATCTTCAACCCCCGCCTGGCCGCTGTCCTGTGCCCCCTGCTCTGGGTGAGCCTGCTTGGGCAGGGGGGTGGCACTGGGGGAGCTCCCGAGGGCCCTTCCAACCCCTGCCATGCTGGGATTCTGGGATTCTGTTTAGCGCTCCCTGATCACTCCTCAGCCGGAGAATCCTTGTTGCCTGCAGAGTAATGAGCTCCATGAGGGGTGAATAAGTCACACAGGAATGTAATGTGGTGCTCAAGCAGAACGGGGAGGGGAAACGTGGGGCTTTTCCATGCCCAGCCCAGCATCTCACCGCCAGCTCTGATGCCCAGGGAGAGCCGAGGACCCTGCGCAGCCCGGACCCCCGCAGCCTGCTCTCAGCAGCACCCAGCATCACAGGCGGTGCCCGACGCAAAAGCTCACCGAACACACGGCCGGGCAGGGGATGAAGCCTGGTTTCTGCTGCATTTTAATTCAGCCCGACTCTTCCCCTTCGCCAGGATCCCACGCAGCATCTCCTCTTTGACCCGGACCCCATCTGGCTCCCCTCCTTCCAACCCGCTGCAGCCAGCTTCCCCCCTCCTCCCTGGCTCCGCACCAACAACGCGCCCACCTATTAACTGAACTCGCGAGTCTCTAAAACTGGGAGTCCGCCGGGTAACGTCTTAAATCTCAGGCCCTCCCTGGATATTTCCATATTTCGGAGGTTTAATGCATTGTATTTAATGTACTCAATTTGGAAGCCAGCAGGCAATGCAATTTTCAGGTGCACGCCATGTGAATAATGAAAGCCTCTTAGTCCCTGGCTCTCAATCCACCTGAGTCCCTGGAACTGCATTAGAGGAGGAAGAGAGGAGGACTGCCCAAATGAAGCTCAGCAGCTGAGGGATGACAGGCAGCGATGAGTCGAGGGCTGATAGATGAATTTCGGGTGTCCCAGCCAAGCTGGAGAACACGCTGTACCGAGCACACACTGGGCACGCTATCTCCGGAAGACGTTTAACTGGCCTTAATAATGTCAGCATCTCTTAATGAAAATAGTCTGTTCCACTTAATAAGTACAATGCACTCTCCAGCCATCAATCTACCGAACGCGGGGCTTTTCGGCAGGCTTAGCTCTCCGACGGAGCCGACCCCGTCAGCGTCGGGGAAGCTCGTTAGCGTCAAGGCAGCCGAGGGGGCAGATACATTAGCAGCCTGGAGGTAAACCAGGAGACAGGCGGAGGAGAGCATCCTTCCCTCCTGTACGTTTCCAAATTAACCCCAGCCTCCACGGAGCAATCACCGAATCCACCGGCAGTGTGATTACTTGTATTATTTAGGAGTGCCCCCGCTGGGTCCGTGGCCGCTGGGAAGCCGGGAGCCCTGCCATGGTGGGTACAGGGAGAGTAGGAAGCGGTCGGCATCGGCGAAGCTCACACTGAGGGCTGGGAGGGTACAAAGCCCGGGTGCGCTGCCTCGTCCATGTCCTGTGAACTTCCAACCTGCGGGAACCCTCTTGGAGGGTGCGAGCAAAGCCACTTCCCTTGGTTCCCACAGCCTAGCGCAAAATGAGGATTAATTTTAGGCAGGTATTAAAGGCACGGAGACTATTAACCCTGCTGCAATGGGGTGGAATAAACATTTCAGGGCACGTTATCCCCTTGGGAACCTCATCCTGTGGGGAAAGAACACAGGCAGAGGAGAACGCTCTCCCTGGGAACGCGTGGAGTGAAGCAAGAGAGAAATTCTGGGGTGCAGAATTAGCCGAAGATAAAGGACCTACAACTGCTGGAAGAGGAGTTCTATGGGAAACGAGCCCCCCAGCACCACAGGCTCAGCCCGTAACTGGGACTGCCAGGCACCAACTTCATAACGTCAGTACCAACACTGTTAATAATGAATTTGCCTGGGTGGGATTTGCCTTCGCTCTGCAATCGGGGTCCTTCAGAACACAACGCTGAAGGGAAATTGAAACTACTGAGCAAAGTGAGAGTCTAACCTCCCCTGTAACTCGCTCCGTTATCGTGATGTAACTCAAAATCTGCTTTAGCAATTACATTCCTCGCAAGATCTGAAGTGGTGGAAAGAAGAATGATAATGATAATATTAATATAGAGTCTCTTCCTAGCGAGAGTAAGTCATTAGGCAGAGCGCGGAAAAGATGCATAGGCAGAAACAGATGGAAAAAGAGCTACATCAAGAGTTTAAAGGGAGGCTTACAGAAAAGAAAAAAAGCTGCAAATTCTAAGTGGATTACGGCAGGCAGGCTGCAAAGGGAAAGTGAGAATTGCTCTGTGCCGTGCAGGAAAAGGCTGCTCACGCGGCGTGTGAAAGCGGGGCTGGATGGTGGGAAAGGCGAGCGCCGGGTGGCGGAATGAGCACGCTGGGGGTGCACTTCGCCTCCCAGGAATTTCAGTGGCTGAATAGGTGGCTGCCTGCGTCCCACGGGCCTGCCCAGGCTCTTTCTCCTCACCACAGACGGATCAGTACCTCTGCCAGGGGACGCATCCTACCTACAACAGACAGACAGCAAAATTTAGGTGGGATGAAATCTCAGCCTAGGAGTAAAGTCCATGAGGACGCACCAGGTTTGCTGGGGGGAGTCTAAAATCAGTGCAGCCAAACCCGCCAGGGTCATTTCCATGGGACCCTGGGAAGAGACCTGATGTGTTTTCACCCAGGACCAGCAAAAAGCGGGGGAATCAGCCCTTTAAAAGCACACCGGGCTTTTCTCTCCTTCCCCCCAAGTACAGGCACGTCTTCCTACTGGCTCCTGGCTACCAACCCATGGGTGAGCTCATTAAAATCAGCAACGCTGCTCCCGCTTTCGTCTTCGTCCAGCTCTTTGCACCTCAGCCTGGTGATGAGAAGGAGCCCGGGTACCTGCCGGGTTGCTGCTTTTCCTGCCATTCCCAGCTGGAAGGAGCCTTGATCTCACGCACAGCCCTGCACGCACACACACCACCGGCGGCAGCGAAACCCAGCAGCATCGAGTTGTCCCTGGTGCTTGTGATGCCTCCTCCGGGCCGGCTGCGTGCACGGAGGCGGCGGCAATGGGAAGCCCACCCGTCCCCTGCCCTCAGGTCTTCAGCGATGCGAGCAGGGAGACGAAGCAATGGAAAAAATCTGCTCTGGGTGACCCCCAGTAGTTTCCACCGGGAGGGACGGCCCCGCAGCCCACCTGGGGCGACCTCCTCACCCGCCGGGCTGCGCGGCTGAATGCCAGTTATTACTCTGGATCTTGCCTCTCTCTATTTCAGCGTGTGTGATTTTAATGATTTTGGGACTCCATCCCAGCCATTTCCCCTTCCCTGGCTGCCCTTGAGGAGCTGTAAACCTGGCAGTTTCATCAGCTATTTACAGGGCTGGATTCACACCGAGCCCCACGCTCGTAACCGGCTGGGCACGCTTTGGAAAAGCAGGCAAAGAGCAATTGCAATAATTATTTTTGTTCTTTCACTCCTCACTAAAGAAGCAGAGATTCATTACACATGATATTTGTTAAGAACCTGCAGCCTGACCCTCAGCAGCAGCCAAAGAGTTCAGCCAAGGCATCTCCAAGGGATGCTCACCACGGCTTGGGCTACCTTCTAGCTTCATATATATGACAAGATAAATCGAGATGCTCCCCGGCTGAGCATCCCCGGGAACTGAACGGCTAACGGATGGCATAAAATACCCAAACCACACAAAATACCCATCCCCTCCACATTGCTGCACCCCGGCTCTGAGGTGGAGAGTGAGACTGTTGGGGACTATTTGGCACAAAGAGGCCACCGCTGCCATCAAGAGCTCCTCCTGCAGATTTCAGGCTGCTCTGGAGGAGGAGAAGGTGCCCAGCAGGACGTGGCGGGTGATCCCAGAATCCCAGCATGGCAGGGGTTGGAAGGGCCCTCGGGAGCTCCCCCAGTGCCACCCCCCTGCCCAAGCAGGCTCACCCAGAGCAGGGGGCACAGGACAGCGGCCAGGCGGGGGTTGAAGATCTCCAGAGAAGGAGACTCCACAGCCCCCCTGGGCAGCCTGGGCCAGGGCTCGGGCACCCTCACAGTCAACAAGTTCTTCCTCCCGTTCAACTGGAACCTCTTCTGCTTCAGTTTGTGCCCATGGCCCCTTGTCCTGGCGCTGGGCATCACTGGGAAGAGTCTGGCTCCGTCCTCGTGACCCCCACCCTTGAGATATTTGTAGGTGGTGATGAGGTCCCCTCTCAGCCTTCTCTTCTCCAGGCTAAAGATGATGTGGGAATGGGTGCTGGTGCCGTCCTGCGAGTGAGAGGCCGGAGACCTCCTCTGCCACACAATCAGCCGTCTTAATTATTTCAACCCACTCCGCAATCAGTCAATTGATATGCTCCGAAACACTTCGCTATACATTACTCCCTTATTGTTATCTTACTGGCTTTTTTTTGTGCTGTTCCATGCCAGATAACCTTAATTTTTCCCCATTTGTTCCAGAGTATAATTATTTGTTTGCAATCATTGCCTATTAGATAGATGAATACTGCAAAGAAACAAACATTTTCCCTCTGTAATGCAGTCCCGAAAAGTTCTAATACGTTATTTGATCAAATAATCTTTGCCATATCAAAGCAATACTATTTTCCCCTTCAAACCCATGCATCTATTAAAATGTAAAGTAGGCTGATCATATTGGGAGCAAAAAATAAAAATAATATTATGGTCTTTCGCAGGAAAACATTGCATATTTATTTTGGATGACTTCCCTGGAATTTTAATTCAAGCCTTTATATATTTATTTCCCTGCCCTGCCAGCTAGGGAGTAAGCCTTGTAGGTTTGATTTTTAAAATTTTTTTTTAAATCCCCTGTTCTCAGGACTTTAAATCTGATTTTAAGAATTGCTTTCGGCTTTTGATTTATGGCAAAGATCCTTTTTCGCAGAATAAGATCCACGCAGGAAACAGAGCGTGTCCTGCTGCTGGAAATGGAGGGGCTGGCTCCGAGGGGGTCGAGCTGCTTGGAGGAAAGAGAAAGCGATGGGAATTTAGGCAACGGGCAGACTCCTGCAAGGGCTGCGCAGGCCTGGACTCCACAAGCAGCACTACTTCCACGGAGAAGTACGTTTTAAGGGACTTTATGAGCTGTAAGCACCTGTTGCTCTCTGGCTCCAAGGAGAGCAAGACGCATTTCCCAATCCAAGCATTCAAATAAATCATGACCTCATGGGGCCAGCTTCAAAAAAAAAAAAAAAAAAAAAAAATCCCAGGCATTTTTAAAAGAAGTAAATTTTAGTGTTTTCTTTCTATTTCCCTTCCGAGCCTCGAGCTTTTAAAGGGTCATATGTTAAAGCCTTCTCTCTGCTACTGCAGGAGACCAAAACTTTTCAAGGCGATGCTCATCCCTGGTATTTACACGGCTCCAGGGATTTTCCAATGATGGCGGGTATGGGGTGAGGGGGAAAGGTGGATCCACCGATGGGAAGATGCAGGTCAACCCCATCTCCTGGCGATGCCCACCAGGTCTCCTTTGGGGACAGACCAAAACATCGGCCCAAATGCCTCACTTTACAGATGTGACATGGCAGAAGCGGGGTCACGCAGAGGAGCCCAGCGAGTCCCTGCTCTGATGCCACCTCTGGGCCTGCTCCTGTCTACAGGGTCACCCTGGGACCCAGCACCCGGCAAGATTAACAGCAGCGAAATTAATATTTAAGGAGGATGCCAAACCCATGAGGCCTGGGGTGTTAATAAAACATAGAATCATCTGGGTTGGAAAATACCTCCCTCCCGGACTTCCCCCCCCAGCCCCGCCCCGCCCGCCCCGCCCCCCCAGGGCCTTCGGGGAGGAAGGGGCCCAACCCTGACCCCAGCAGTCCAGGGGCGGCCCCCCCAGTGCCCAGCACAGGGGCACGGTCCCTGCCCTGCTCCTGCTGGCCACACCACTCCTGATACAAGCCAGGATGGCGCTGGCCCCCTTGGCCACCTGGGCACCCTGCTGGCTCCTCTCCAGCCCCCTCTCCACCAACCCCCCCAGGGCCTTTTCCGCCGGGCAGCTTTCCAGCCCCTCTGCCCCACGCCTGGAGCGCTGCCTGGGGTTGTGGTGACCCCAGGGCAGGACCCGGCCCTTGGCCTTGTTGACCCTCACCCAACTGGGCTGGGCCCATGGCTCCAGCCTGGCCAGGTCCCTCTGCAGAGCCCCCTGCCCCCCAGCAGATCCACACTCCCAGCCAGCTCGGTGCCATCTGCAAATCTCCCTCTACCATGCCCCCTCCAGGCAATCCCAGCTCTTTTTGACAGCACAAAAGCTGAAGCACCGTGGGAAATGGGCTACAGCCCTTCTCTGCAGAGTGGACACTGCAGTGCTTGAGGACCGTGGAAGCGCAGCCAGCTCTGGGGCAGCACCGAGGGGTGTTCCAAAGCCCCGAGCCACGCTCTCCCCCAAACGGGCAATGTGGCGAGGGGTCCTCTAGCGAAACCGAACGCACGGGAGGAATTTAGGTGTGCAGATGCTCAAAGCTTTTGCAATGGCATGTCTAGCCTGATGCACATTACCCTGGGGCACACAGGAGCCTCAGCAGACTTGGGTTCTGATGCACACGCACGCCGGGTCTTAAATTCAGCCTCCCCCAGCATCGACCTCAGCAAAGCCCCGCCACGGCGGAGGTTGGTGCAGCAAAGCAGCACCGTACGTTGGGTACGTTTAGCTCCGCGCTTAATAATAAACAAGAAGAGATGTTTGCAGCAAAAAGCTACTTGGTTTACACCAAATAACCCCCCGGTTTGCTCTGCAACAGGGCTGGGGTGACCTGCAGGGTGATTTATCAACCTCCGTTGCCCAAGCTCCCTGCTTGCAGCGCCCGGTCACGCTGATGGAGCCGGTGTGCACGTCCCCAGAGCACCGACGTTGCCAGGAGGATTAAAACCACGCACGGCACAGGGGTCTGCTCGCCTGTGAGACACCGAACGAGTGAGTGGGAGCAAAATGTATGGCCGGGTTTCCCGATGAACATAGCTCTGAGTTTCTCACAGCATCGCCCCATCACACTTCTACTGCATTAACAGGCTGTTTAGAAAATGCGGTGGGGGGCTTTTGATCACAGCGCTCCTTGCAAAAGCTTGAGTGCTGAAGGCTGAGGAAATATTACACGGGGATTAAAGAGACTCCGGCAGGAAGCTTAGCCCCTAAAGACGTCGGTGCCACGGGCAGAGAAACAAGATGTCGACAGGCAAAAGCCCCCTGCGGGCTCGTGCGTCCCGGTGGATGTCCCCCTCTGCCGGGGAGGGTTTCCCATGAGGTCCCCACTTTGGGCACTGTGGCACCGAGGACTGGATAAAGCTCAGGAGATGACAAGCGAGGCGTTTGCTGCCACGGACCGGCGGGTTTTTGCCCAGGACTGGTGTGAGCACGCTGGGCTGGTGGTAGGGGCAGGCGCATGATTTGGGCACCTCCTCCTCACACTTAACCCGCTGCTTAAAAATGAAATTGGGAGCTGCGTTTCATTCAGCTGCAAGGGAGCGATTCAGAAGAAAGGGAAGGAAATGAAATGAAAGTACTTCATTTTAACAGAACGTGCCGTAACTTGGGGAGGGAGGAGGAGGAGCAGCCACTCTTGATTCCAGCTATTTAATAGGTAAAGAGAAAGTAATGCAAAATGTGCTTATATTTCCTAAACCACCCATATAATATCTTGCAATTAGGGCCCAAGCACATGAAAGATCATTACTAAAATTGAGACCCTCCAGGAGTTTCCCTAAGTGTTTGCTTTTTGCTGTGGTGGGGAAGATTGCTCGGAATAATATAATTTTGTGTGTTCAAAGACCCAAGAGTATGCTGAGTGGGGAACGGGAAAAAAACCCAACTAATGGTAAATGATATCTTAAAAGCATGGGAGAGGTTGAAAAAGTGGATCCATGCAGAAAATAATATACTATTATTTAAAAAAGTAAATTACTAAAATGACACTCTTCTCTGATTCTGTCTCCAGAAGAATCATCTTGGCTGAATCCTTAATGTATGAGGGTTTGGGATTTTATTTTTTTTTTAGTGACACTATAAAACCTGCAGAAATATCTTAGTTATTTACCAAGTGATTAAACCCCAGTCATTTATTACGGTTTTACTAGAACATTGTTTTCCTGGTTCTTCCAGGGTTTATTGCCTCCAATATAACATTCCCCCCCCCCCTTTAATAATCCCCATTGCTTTGACTCTATTGCCTTATATTTTTAGATTTTTTTAGCGTTTTGCATAAAATTCCAGCTCTAATGGGCTTTATAAAATGAGATGTATTGTCATGGATCCAAGCCCTTATGAAGATAATTATCTTGTCCATTTGTGTTTTCATTACATTGAGGAATACTTTTTCTCTCTCCCCCCAACATTTTATTTCCTAGCCCAAATCACAAGGGTCCTTTATTTTTTATTTTCAGAACCACTGGCAACGAAAGAAGGAAGCCCCAGCTACCACCGTCCTGCATTTTTGTTTGTTGGAAGATGGTCCATGAATCCTGGGGTGGAGAGGTAGGGATCAGGGACATTTGTAGGATGTGGAAGAGACCATGGTTGGGCAAGGGACCAGGAGAAAAGCGGGATGGGGGAGAGAGCTGACACCCAAGCCAGGGTAAGTACTTTAATGGGTGATGGGCGCAAGCCTGCATGAAGAGCAGAAGGTGTAATCAATTCAGTGAGGTCCAGCAGGGGATACAGCAAGGACACGCTAGGTCCAAAGCCCCAAACACCACCTTGCATTTTGGGAAGAGATCCAAAGGATCAGGGAAATCCAAGGGCAACGCACAGAAAGCCACCAATCAGAGTGGGGGCACTGAGCCAAGATGGGGTAAAGCATGGGCAGGCTCTCCAGGAGAAACCTCCCCCTTGGCTCTTCCCAACAGGGGTCCAACACATGGTTTAACGACTCATCTCACTGGGGAAGCATGGCCAACTGCTTGAGACGGTGTTTTCTATAAGAATCATTAACTCTGTAAGGCTGAGTCGGTGTTTTCATGCTCATGTGCACAGTTTCTGACCCAAGGCACGGCACTGCTCTCTCCTGGAGTCTTTACTTCCACATAAACATGGGTGATAGTGAGAACTAGGTCCCTTTCTTGAGTACACCTTCCAGGGGTCTCATGGCTCGGGAGAGCCAACACCAGCCACATCAGGACACGCCAAGCGCTACACCTTGGGGAGATTTCTCCTGGAGAGGCATTGCTGGTGACTCATGAAAACCCGGGTCTTTCTTTTACCTTTTCCCTGAAGCCCGATGCACAGAAATGGGCATATGTACAATTTGTTCAAGAAAAGCTCCCTTGGAACTGGAAAAAGCAATCACATATGTGGTACGTGGGGGAGGTGGCTCTGCCCTTGTATGGAATTAGGCCTGGGTATATATTTCTCCATTCCTATAAAACGAGGGTTATTATCTCCACTTGAGATACATCTGAAGCTCCTTGTAGAGCAATGACAATTATCGTACCAGAACAACGTGCAAGCTGTACCATTCACCTGTCTAAATGGGCCCGCGTGCATAGTCCGGGGCATACTGGGAAATAACTTCCATCGATCCAGACGCACATCGCTACCAGGAGTCATGGAGACAAATACCTCATCAGGCCCAGGCCTGGGGTTTCACAGCTGCATCGAGAAAGAGCCAGATTCTTCCCCCATTTACTTGGGTGCAGTTACGCCAAAGATGAAGACGTTCCTGGTGTAAAGCCAGAAAAAACCTGGCTTTAAATCAGGCAGAGAGGCCCCACATCCAGGGCTAAGGCAGCCGTTTTCCCCAAAGACAAAGTACTGATGATGTTACTTAAGTCACCCTAAAAGCTTTACCAGTCCCATTAGTCTTGATGAGGTTGTGAGTAATGAGGTGACCCACCCAAAACCAGCGAGTGGTCCTCGCAGGTCTCCTGCCCCAGCTCTTCATGTCTTGTAGGACGCACAGCTTGGGTTGATGGCATCCACCCTGCCGAGGGGGACTTGACCCCTACGGTCCAGGCGTGACATTGGGGTGCCCCTGCGTGGCCAGAGAGGTAGGGGGCAGACGGCAGGAGCTGCGAGGAGATGCACGGTTGGGTCTGCGACCCGTGTTTTCTCCCTGGGCACATCCAGGTCACCCAAGCCCCCACCTCAGCACAGGTTCCTACCAAGGCAGTGGATCCAAGGGCAGGCGAAAGTGCTGCCTGGGTGGAGGCAGAGGACACGAGCGGCGCTGTGAGAAGCCAAAACTTCCCACGTCAACAGAGACTGGACCTAAATGAGATACCCATGTCTGGGTTGCGGCGAAGTCACTCTACAAGCTGGTTTGTCCTTCCTTCAGGAAAGACAGAAGGCAGAAACCTGATGTCTGAGGTTGCTCCCAGGCAGGGAAGGTCCCTTTGGACCAGCCTGGGGACAACAGCCGCATGCCTCGACCAAGCCAGACCCTCGCTGGAGCGAGCGGGGCCGCGGCGCTGGCGCTGACACCTCGCTGTCAGCGCACGCTTCCCTTTAATTAAAAGCGGCGTGCGTGCCCCCCTCCCTCCGCCCTGACTGACGCTGCCAATTCTGCTGTGCTTTAGATGTGTCATATCGTGGTACATCACATCCTAATTAACGCATCTTGTCAGGTCCGGCGGTTGGCTGCAAGTACCACGCTTCCAGCAGCTGCCACTGGGACCCAGCCGAGGGACCGGGGCCGCCTGGTTAGCCTGCACGTCGTTCGATTGAAGATTTTATTTAAAGGGAAAAGGACAGAGCGTAGTCCTAAATTCAGGATTTGCAGGGTGATGGTGGCTTTTGACCCCGGTGGCTTTTTAATCCCGCACTCCTTGGGCAGCCGGGAGGCAGAGCAGCGCGCTCTCGGAGCGGAGGCGGCCGAGTGCTTTGCGAACAGAAATGAGTTTGGGCTCCCCAGCAGCCCTGCACGAGGGGTGGGGAAGGCTCCTCTGAGGTGGGAAGGGGAATGTGGCTCCAGGTCACCCACCGCCTCAGAAGCTCCGCGTTTTCGGTCCCCAGTGTTGGGCACGAAAGGGAAGAGGCTTTGACGCGTTCAGGAGCTGAACTTCTGCACCCGGACTCCTGCCACTCCACTAATTATTAAGCAAGACAGCTTGGCAAGCGCAAGCATCGAGCCCAGGTGTCCTGGCCTCTCGGCTCTTCTCGGGATTAAACATTTAACGCTGCTGGAGACCGCGGTTGTACGCAGCCTGGCTGCTGGCCCCCCCCCGCTTGAACTGCCACCTACCCCTCCCAGCCCGGCATCACAGCCAGACCCCTGCAAAAAGCAGCCAAAAAAGGGGGAAAAGCAGGGAATGAGGGATTTTTTTTCCCCCCATTAAAGGCTTTCTTTTTATTTTCGGTCCTAAAGTGCATCTGGGTTCCTCAGGGTGAAACCAGCACATTTCTATGCAGCCCAATTTGGAAGGGATCATTAGCACTTTAATTGAAATAAGGCACGGACCGGTGGCCACGAAAGATCCCGCGGCACTTCTGGCAAGAAGAGGGTTTGGGGACCGTGGCAGTGGCCAAACCTCGCTCCGCCGCCGTTCGCGGGGGTCAGACACGGAGCTCCACGCAACACCAGGGGCACGGACGAGAATATTCCCTGGAAGATGCTCCCGGGCTCAGCCCTACGCCGCCCTAAAGCTCCGCTGGAAGCTCAGCGGGTGGGAGCGACGCGTGATGGGAGCTGCAGTCCCCGATAAGCCCTCGTAAGCCTTGGGCAGCCAAATTGGCTCTCTCCAACGAACAGGCGGCTAATAACTGCACCCCATGTTTTGCCTTTCTGCCTCGTGCAGGCTCCCAAGGCGGACCCTGCCCCGCCGGAGCGCGTTTTGCTGCAGTTTGAAAGGCCATTAGCCGGTCTGGTGGCGAAACTGAGAGGAGAAAATCCCCGAGGTCAGGACGCTTGTCCCCTCGAGACAACGATTTCTTCCTTCTGCTGCTGGCCCAGTGAGTGGCCGCCATCCCGCTTGCGCTGGGAACCCAAACCCGCAGACAAACCGGGCTGTTTCGAGCAAACACGTGCACCGAGTCAGTGGAATTTGTACGTCTTTGCTAACGAGCGTTTAAAGGCTGAAGCCTAATGAAGGGATCCGGAAACAAGCTGCAACCGAAGGCAGGATGTGGCTTTTTAATTAAAACTCTGACGCCTTTTTATCTCCTTCCCTCTCCCTTGCTCCTTCCCTCACCGGCAGAGGGGATTTCTCAATCTGAGGCCTGTTGCCGTACAAAAAGCTCCGTTTTAATATTCTCTTTGATTTGATTAAGTGGGATTTTTCTTCCTCCTCTTCTGGTGGGTGCTGCTGTTGTGCTCTTTGGTGAAGATTTCAAGGAAGCAGAGCCCTGGCAGTCGTCAGGCGAGCACCCGCAGAGAGGAAAGGGAACGCGGGGCCAGCCCCGCTCCCAAGAAGATTAAAGCACCAGGGTGGCCACGTGCCACCTTCTCCCCCAACGTGTGTCTCTTCAGCATCCTCCCCTAACACTGAGGAAAACCTGGTGGTAGAAAGGGTTAAGCAGCGAGAGGGAGGGAGAAGATCAGGCCCATTTGAAGGGATGATGAGACGCTCTAATTTGATTGATTTTTGCTGAATTCATGGTACTTCTCATTTGCAGTTTCCCTCCTTTTAATTAGCCGATGCTTGTAGCAATCATATTCAATTCTCATTACTTAATTAAATAGGGTCCTCCACCTTTAGGCAGTGCTGGGAGATGGTGGAAGGGTTCGGCTGGAGGGAGGGCTGGATGGGAAGAGGAGCATCCTCCGGTTCCTGCTCCGCATTGGCACGTAGCTGCTGAAGCAACGTGGACCTCTCAGCTCAGTCTTGGATTGCCCAATCCCTTCCCCCGGCCGCATCCTGCTCGGCAATACGAACAAATAAAGATTAGAAGGGAACAGAGCCTGAGCTCTCCTTTCAGCCCCCGGAAGGTTTCCACCTGCTCCAGGTGAGCTGTAGGCAGGAGCTGGGCTCGATCGTTGCGTCCACACCGGTGGGATTTAGACCACAACTGACCTGTGTGGGAAAAGATGCATTTGCCGCGCTGGTACCCAGCTAAATAGGCATCAGAAGCACGGCGCACGCAGCTATTCTGGTCCCCACCACCACCGCAGCAATTTGTCTCTGCAGGAAGAGCTATTAAAAAAGTAATGAAGTTTAAAATGTGCAGAAAATTTCCAGCAAACCGCCTGTAAACCGGACTATTAATTGGTGCCACAATTAAATCAAAACCTCCAGGACGTTCACAGTATTTGGCAGAGTGGCTTGCAACAAGGCAGGCGTCAGCAACGTGGCGTCGTTGTTCCTCTGTGGTGGGAAGGATGAGGGACCGATGTGTTGGCGACCACACCAGCTGGATTTCTCATTTGCTGGTGTCGTTTCCCCACCACGTGGTTCTCTCTGTTTTATTTAACTGGGTTTTGACCTTTCTGTGCATCTGGTTTTTACACCGCTCTGCCCATCCCAGCCGAAATGAGCAACCTATGGCAAGGGCTGGAGCCCCTCTCCTACAGGGACAGGCTGGGAGAGTTGGGGGTGTTCAGCCTGGAGCAGAGAAGGCTGCGGGCAGAGCTGAGTGCGGCCGCTCAGGGCTTCAAGGGGGCCCAGAGGAAAGGGGGGGACAAGATTTTTAGGAGGGCCAGCTGGGACAGGACAAGGGGGGATGGCTTGAAACTGAAGCAGGGGAGGTTTAGACTGGATCTAAGGAAGAAATTCTTTCCAGTGAGGGTGGTGAAAGCCTGGCAGGGGTTGCCCAGAGAGGGGGTGGAGGCCCCATCCCTGGGACCATTCCAGGCCAGGTTGGCCGGGGCTGTGAGCAACCTGATGTGGTTCAAGGTGTCCCTGCTCCTGCAGGGGGGTTGGGCTGGGTGACCTCTAGGGCTCCCTTCCAACCCAAAACATTCCATGATCTATGATAAGGGTTGATCTCTGAGGGGACGTGTTCAACACCGCCTTTGGGGTTACCCGTACCCTGAAGGAAGCTCAGCCCCGTGCACAGGGACGGCGCTCCAGTGTCAGCCGCTCCGAAATCACACGTAAATGCCCCAATCCCACACATCTGCAGCTCTTTAATGGCAGATCCTGGAAACTCTTCCCAAAATACACCAGACATGCATGGCCAGGCTCCTGGGCAGCTTTAGCCCATGGCCGTGGTTGTGTTGGCAGCTCCTGCATCCCGTCCACTTGAGTGTCAGCCTGCATGCACACGCAGACCAATCTACCGGAATGACGCTTGCTCCCGCGCTACAGGGACCTGGGGTGCCGACGGTGCATGGGCGAGGGGACAACCCTCGAGTTACGACTCACATCGGATTTGCAATAAAGGCAAAATCTCGTGTCGAAGGCTTCCCAGTTGCACAAGGATTTCTGTGGGTCGTGGTTAATTGTCTCAAAAGCGCTTTGAGATCCGGAGATGAAATGGGCTACGCGGGGTTATTATGATTATTACCCATTCCCATTTGAGTCACCGGGACCTTCCCTGTTGGAGCGTAATATATTCCATTAATTATAGGAGAGCAGCACGAAGCTGAATAGGACCCCGATAATGAGGGGCTCTTTCATTTCCCCCGCGCATGCACAGACTGGTTCAGAGATGATAAATGAAGGTCTCCCCCCTCCACAGATGGCATTTGAGAATTTTTGCAGCAGAATAATTTTATGGTTCTTGACTCAGGAAGTCGGTTTGAACTTTGGGTTTGGAGATAAAAGGACTGACAAAGCATCCCCACAGGACGCCCGGACTCGTTTGCATTCATAAATGTGCAGCCAGCACCACAGCCCTCTTCCGCGCGCCAGGAATTACCTTCGCTCAAAGGTTTTTCTACATTCACTTATCATCTAATGAGCAGTGTAAGAAACTTCATTTCAAGGAGGAGAGAAGGGGAAGGAGGATTTTTAAAAAAAAAAAAAAAAAAAAAAAAATCCTCTCTTGGTGGATGCCTTTAAATGGGATTCGATTTCTGTGGCTTTTTCATAGCCTGCCAGTGAGGAAGACAAGGAGTAAAGAGCGAAGAGTTGCAGAGATGAGTAGCACCAGCCCCTTCAGGTGGAGATAGGCTTGGAGGGACCACCAACATGGGAGCGGGCAGGACGGGCAGGACAGGCAGGAGGGGCCTGTCCCAGCTGCTGAGATGAGGAGGAGCAAGAGGGCAGGGGAAGGAGGATGCCACCAGCACCTGGATCGGTAATTATCGCCGGGGAGGTCAGCTCGCCGATGAAACACATCGCCGATGGGAAGGCGCGTGCCTGGGACAGCCGGTCACGTTGCTAACAGCACCCGACGGCTCGTGCCCGTTGTCCCGGGGAGGTCCCAACCCCAAGCCAAAGGTAGGACACGCAGGAGGAGGAATGAGACGACGGCGAAACAGGCATTACCCACACGCATGACTCCGAGATCCCGTGTCAGCCAAAGGTTGGCATTGAAGCCGCTGATAAAGAAATAAAAACGCGCATGTCCCCTGACAGCCATCGCACCGATTGATGCCGCCCAGCAAGGCCATTACCACGGGCAACGGAGCCATAACCCCGGCGTTTTGGGGCTGTGGACAGACGCAGGCGGCTCAGCGCGACACCGCACGTCGGCCGGGGCACCTGCAGAGGGAGAGGCAAGACGCAACTCTGCGGCTGCAACGGGCCGGGGAAGGGAGGGGAAACTCGGTCCTCCTGTACCCCCACCCCCTGCAATCACCCCTGCGGAGCCGCCCCTGCTTTCTGCTGCTCCTGCAGGTCCTTTGCAGGAGAGCGGAGTGAAATAAGGGGTTCCCAAACAACATAATGGCCAGGGGAAATGCCATGATCGTTTCTGTTGGCCATTAAGTGGGAAACTATCAAAAATTAACTCTGATTTCTGGCTGGCACAGAGACCCAAACAGCACCCAGGAGTTTGCCCCCCAGACGACGAGTGGTGAGGATCCCTGGCTGTATTGGGTTTCTGTGGCAAGGTCTTGGTAGTGGGGGGGCTACAGGGGTGGCTGCTGTGAGAAGCTGCCAGAAGTTCTCCCTGTGTCCGCTGCTGGCCAAGCCAATCAGAGACAGTGGAAGCACCTCTGGGATAACATATTTAAGAAGGAAAAAAAACTGGCTGGGTCTCAGTAGCCAGAGAGAGAAGAGAAGTGAGAAGATGGGGGAGAAAACAGCCCTGCAGCCCCCCAGGCCAGTGCAGGGGGAGCACACCTCACGGGAGGTCCATGGGGGAGCAGATCCCCACCTGCAGCCCGGGGAGGTCCATGGGGGAGCAGATCCCCACCTGCAGCCCGGGGAGGTCCATGGGGGAGCAGATCCCCACCTGCAGCCCGGGGAGGTCCATGGGGGAGCAGATCCCCACCGCGCCCGGGGAGGTCCTGGGGGAGCAGATCCCCACCTGCAGCCCGGGGAGGTCCATGGGGGAGCAGATCCCCACCGCAGCCCGGGGAGGTCCAGGGGGGGAGGTCCATGGGGGAGCAGATCCCCACCTGCAGCCCGGGGAGGTCCATGGGGGAGCAGATCCCCACCTGCAGCCCGGGGAGGACCCCACGCCGGAGCAGGAGGATGCCCGAAGGGAGGAGACTGTGACCCTGTGGGAAGCCTGTGCCAGATCAGGTTCCTGGCAAGACTTTGGGGACCCATGGTGGAGGAGCCCACGCCGAAGCAGGTTTGCGCAGCTCTTGGGCCGAGGGCCGGAGGTGGAAATTATGGACCCAGTTCGTGAAGAACTGTAGCCCGTGGGAAGGACTCACGTTGGAGAAATTCGTGGAGGACTGTCTGCCGTGAGAGGGACCCCACGCGTGCGCAGGGGAAGAGTCCTCTCCCTAGGATGAAGAAGCAGCAGAGACAACGTGTGATGAACCGACCTCAACCCCCATCCCCGTCCCCCTGCGCCGCTGGGGGGAGTAGGGAGAGAATCTGGGAGTGAGGTTGAGCCCAGAAAAGAAGGGAGGGGTGGGGGGGGAAAGTTTTTAAGATCTAGCAGTTTTTCTCCTCTCCTTCTCTGATTTTGATTGATAATAAATTAATTTTTTTCAAGTTGAGTCTGTTTTGCCCGTGATGGTAACTGACAAAATGATCTCTCCCTGTCCTTATCTCGACCCACGAGCCTTTTGATTTACTTTTCTTTCCTCTGTCCGGTTAGAGGGGAGCGATGGAGCGGCTTTGGTGGGCCCCTGGTGTCCAGCCAGGGTCAAACCACCACACTGGCCATCAGCATCCCACTAGCACAGAAGAAATCCGTGCCGACCCCTGGCTCGAGCCGACGCCAGTTTTCAGCCTCCTGTATTTATAGGGAGGGGAAGAAATTAAAACGCGGTGCTCTGTAAACCTTGAGCTGTGCCTGCTGCCCGTGCCAGCCTTCCAGTAAAGCGGACACCCAGCGATTGCCGCTGCTGGTGTTCAGACTGGATGCCGTCAGAGGTGGAGATTTCCCAAATGGGACTAAGGGTTCGAATGGGAAATGAGCAGGTAACTCTGGAAATCCCCACTCTGCGTCGGAGGCTTTTACTGTTTCACTTTTTTTTTAAAGAAGAGAAGCAGAACTAAGAGCCTAAGCCATGCCCCCACCTCAGGGTCTGCACGGAACCCCCAACGGTGCCGCCTGAGCGCGTTTGGTCACCGTGCCGCCGCTCTGCGTCACGGGGCAATAAACCTTCCCGGCCAAGTTTTAGCTGGGGGGGGCTTTGTCCTGTCGAGGGAGCTCGTGGAGACGTTGCCTGTGGCAACTGTGCATCTTCTAGCCATCGCTGTATGGAGACCTTTGCTGCTGTGTTCCAGGGAGATGGGCTATGGCCCTGAACTTACCCACACACATCCCAGGCTCCGAGCACTTTAGCTGGTAAAGCGACGAATTACAGTGATCTAACATAGCCTTCATACATTAAAACTCACCCAGAGTGCACCATTAATCTAATTATCCAGAAAATACAAAGGGAAAAGGCTCCTTTACACGGCTCCTCAAGGTGAAGAATCACCAGCACTTAATTTTGGTCTTGCAGTGAAGCAGCTAAACCGTGATCCTGCCAGAGTTATTGCTGCGGTTATGAAAAGCACAACATTGGCCAAACAGGGATTTTCCCATTTATCCATCCTACCGTTGCCATTCACCCCTTGCCAGTCCCTGGGGAGCAGGAGGCTTTGCTTTAGTTGACCCACCTTGATTTCCCAGGCCTTTCCTAAGCCTGGTGAAGGTGGCTGTGACCCTGCGAGGGTGGCAGCCCCTGGGGAGCCACCTGGGTGCCGGGGACCAGAGGCTCAGCCGCCGCGGTGCAGCCCCGGTCGGACGCAGCTCCCGTGACCAAGAGGTCACTGCTTGCAGCCGCGTTTCATGGAGAGCATCGACAGCCCATGTCCTGCCCCCGACAACGACCTCGGCGATAAGCCTGGACTCTGTCTCTCGGCCATTTACGCGTGTGGCTTAGCAAAGGCTTCCCATGACCGAAGCGTGCAGAAGGCTGTTATTCCACACTAAATCCCTTAAGCTTTGCAGGCCCCACTGCCTCCAGCTTCCCAGAGCCCGCTTAACCTCCCGGTCCTGTGCCTGGGCTGATTTAGCACAGTCCTCGCACGTTCCTGACATTTTGGGGCGGCTTACGCCTCCCAAGATCAGCCAAACTACTCGTGAGCTTAAAGGTAAGCGCACGCTGACAAGCTCGGGGGCACCTAGACCTTAAGAGCAAACCGTGGCTTAGTGCCAATAAAACACAACAGACTTTGCAAGCTGCCCCACTTCAGGAGGCATAAAAAAGCAGAAGCCGGGGGCGATAGTTGGGGTTGGACACCAGCAACCTGATCTACTTACCCAAAGTGCGTTTGAGCAGCCGCTCTGTGCTGCTACGGGCTGGAGAATTAGTATTCCCGGCCAGGCGGAGGGCGTTCAAATATATTGCTGACATCAATCACCTCTTCCCAAACTCATCTGTCTGCATCAGTCAATTACAAACTTATTTTCGAGCCCTGGGTACTCTTATGAGATAGACCCAGGGACGGAGCTAAACTCATTTAGGGGGCTGACCTCCCTGCCTTGCTGATGGGCAGCATGGTTTAATAACTTCTCTGGTCCGAGCGGTCCAGCCCGGGCGACGACCACCCCCCGCCCCGGTGAGATGGGTGTTTATTAGATTGCAACCCAGCACCCATGGAAGGAAGGTGCTGCGACGTCCGCGTGAATACCAAATAAATTCATTATGATCTGTGTTGCGACCACGAAGACGAAGCAAATTCATAACGATAAGGCAATTAACCTGCTACCTTTCTCAGCCTTTAGATGACTTGCAGCATCTCTTCTTACCTCTGCCACACAAAACACAAGCGCCAAAGATGTTTTTTCACCCAATAAAACCGTTCCCATCCTTCCCCCCACCCATTCCCCCAAGTTAAAAAATGCAATCAGTGAGACCGGCCTTGATTCGTCCGCTTTTTCATACTAAGAGGTACATAAATAAAATAATAACAGATGATTAATAACACTGAGAGCTTTCCAAATATTAATGAATTGATCTTGTTGCTCGAGAAGAATGGGAGAGTTTTAGATTTAAAGCTTTGATAGATTTTCTCCTGAGAAAGCGCGGTGATAAATACTGCGTTAAAATGCTATTTGTATCTGTGTTGATAATATTAAGTTCGTGTGTTCATAGATTTGAAAGCGCAGAAGGAGAATTATGTCACCTGCTCCGACTCGTAATGAAGGCCATCGACTTTCCCCTGGAGAAATGAGTAGAATTTAGTAAAACTGAAAAGGTGCATTTCCAGGGAAGGTCTCTCCGAGGACCCTCCGGAGCTTCACCCTGGGGGCCGCCCACCAACCACCCTCCATTCACACCAAGGGACGGGTTGGATCATCAAATCTGTCCCCATGCCCACGCTTCTCATCCAACAGCCCCCCCCCATTTTCATCCATCCTCGATTAGAGCCACCCCCCCAAATAATCCCGGCTGCTCCTGCGAGAAGGAAAAGCCCAAAGCCCTCCTGTGCAAACCCCCGATGTTCCCCCCCAGCTTCACCGGGCTTTTGGATGAGACCAGCTCTGCCTTTGCAGTTGTCTTGTGCGACTGCGGAGCTGGGGACCTGCTGCTGGGCGCTTGGGAGCGCTAAGAAAAGACCCGGCGAACGCAGCCCCAAAATCCAGGTCAACAAGGCAGCAAGTTACCGGACTCCCTCCATCCCACAGACCCCAGGTCCGATTTCTGGGTGAAAACCAACTTAAAAGAGGGATGAACAAGACCCCGGGTCTAAGCCTGCCCCCTGAAAAAGACTTTGCCGTGTCCTTCGCTGGCCCGGTGGCGGGCAAAGAGGCGATGCAAAACAGGGTCCTGGCAAAATGACCTCGGACCTTTCGTGGCGGCGCTAATGCCCGTGCACACAGTAATTAAGGCTGAATGTATGAAGGCTGAATATTGAACTCTGAAGTCCATGAAGGTCAAGCAATGTGCTACCGGAGAGGCAATTTATCCTAGATCCGTAATAAGGTCGCACATCTGACCTATTAACTGAATGTTACACGATATTAATAATCTGCCTACAGATCCGGTAGAGGCAAACACAAGTCGGGGTTGGAGGCTGACTTGCCGGACACGAGTTAATCCGGAAAGATGGAGTCTGAGGCCAGCACTCTAAAACCTGCAGCAAAACTGATGATTTTTTAACGGAATACGCTTTTCTGTGATGAAACTGCGCGCGCATCGCACTCCACACGTACTTTCCCATGCAATAAAGATTGATGAATTATTCATGCTGACATTATTAGTCCTGTATATAGGGCACTCGCCTACAGATGGGCAAGCTCCTTCCAATCAGAAACCTCATTTGCTGGAAACTGAAGAGTCGGATAATGCCCCAAAATTGTTGACACCCGGCTTGAAACGCTTCTAATTGGAATTACTCTTTTTCTATGGGAAAATTAGGAAGGATTTGTCTCTGCTTTCTCAAAGCAAAACGTTAGGACTTTTTTTTTTGTGTCTGAAATGATGGTTTGTTTTAAAACTTACCTAAATTTAATGTAAAGCTTTTTTTTTTTTTTTGTTCAGAAGGCATCACAAGACAACCCTTAAAACCCAAGCACTTCAACGCAGCTTCAGCAAATTTCAGCCAACCCCCAAACGTTTCATTTTCATGATACCAAAGGGCTTTGATTTGCTTTTATTGTTTCAACTTTCGAATCATATAATACCATAAACCAGAAGGGAAACGGGCAGCCCTCATCAAAGCAACGGGTGTCTATTAGGTTATGTTGATACAGCAGGTAAACAACCGTGGGAGCGTTTTTTTTTCCTCGTTCTCCTAAATAACATTTGGTTTTGCAAGAAGTGCTGGCTTTTCTTGCAGCTCAGGTGAATGCCCTGTGTTGGAATATCCTGTAGAAAAATAAATGCCTGTTGCCAGCTTGCTCTGGTCCATGAGCTGGTCCACAAGCAAGCAGGACGGCTGGAGAAAAACCGGTGGGGAGGGGGTGACACGGGTGCACCTTGCTGGTGCTATCAGGCTTGCAAGGGTGAAGCAAGCCTTGGAGATCACGAAGGTTTCATCGGTGGAGAGACTCCGGGGAGCCAAGCACAAGCCCTCCAGGATCACACCTGAGTTGAGCATCTTCGAGTCCTGCCCTGGGGTCACCACAACCCCAGGCAGCGCTCCAGGCGTGGGGCAGAGGGGCTGGAAAGCTGCCCGGCGGAAAAGGCCCTGGGGGGGTTGGTGGAGAGGGGGCTGGAGAGGAGCCAGCAGGGTGCCCAGGTGGCCAAGGGGGCCAGCGCCATCCTGGCTTGTATCAGGAGTGGTGTGGCCAGCAGGAGCAGAGCAGGGACCGTGCCCCTGTGCTGGGCAGTGGGGGGGCCGCCCCTGGACTGCTGGGGTCAGGGTGGGCCCCCGCGGGGGGTGGCGAGGCTGAGGGGAGCCCTCATCGCTCCCTACAACTGCCTGAGAGGAGGGGGGAGCCGGGGGGGGGGGAGGGAAGGGGCGATGGGACGAGGGGCACCGGCCTCAAGTTGTGCCCGGGCAGGGTGAGGTTGGCCCTGGGGAACAATTCCTTCCCCAAAGGGCTGTCAGGGGCTGGAAGGGGCTGCCCAGGGAAGGGGTCGAGTCCCCAGCCCTGGGGGGATTTAACAGCCGGGCAGAGGCGGTGCTGAGGGCCAGGGTTTGGGGGTGGGATGGCAGGGGTAGGGGAAGGGTTGGGCTGGGGGAGCTTAAAGGGCTTTGCCAACCCCAACGATTCCATGATTCTATGAGATGGAGAAGCGCACAACTGACCACCTCTGCTGCCCATGAGCAACCAAACCCGCACTCGCCGCGATGCCGACCCCTGCGGGGCTACAGAACCCTTGGCGCTGCCATTCGTGTCCAACAGACTCAACCTACGCAGCAGAGCAAGCGTCCCCGTGAGGCTCACTCTTCTGCTTCGGCACCACTCCCTGCAAAGCCACCTCTGATATCTCCACCCCATGCTGCAGTCACTGCAATGCAGATACGTGCTCCGTTAGCCATAAAATCACCCAATCTCTTCGTGGCTGGCCAGCATCCTACAGGAACCTGCACAGACAGGGCAGGGACGTCCCTTCCTCACCTGCTTTCATTCTGGTTTATGTGCATAACTCCACCAATGCTCCTGTTGGAGGATAACTGACAAATCCACAGCTTGGTTCCGTGGCAGCCTGAGCTGAACAAAGTTTTTTCAAGCGATTTGATTCTCCAAAGAACCTGCTCCCAAAGAACTTCAGAACAGAAAGGGAAAAAAAAAACCCCAAACCACCCAGATCTCGGATGCCGGAGTAGGAAGAGGAGCTCAGCGCCTTCTACAAACCAATGAGCCCCCCCCCCAACCACGGCGTGGAATTATTGTGCTTCAACCCCCCCCAAACCGACAACCTGTATGAGTTCAGCTGCAAAGGTAGGAGAAAACCAGAGATGTTGGGGACAACGTTGCCTGGGAAAAGGGGGACAAAGCCCCGGCAGGATAACGCTCCCAGCTCCAGCTCCCCTGCACTTCAGATGGCCACTACCACTTCCCACTCCACTTCTCCGGCTGCTGATCAAAGGGCTTTTACGGGAAAAACTGGAGTCTTCCCCAAAATATGAGAGTCTCTCAGTCGTTCGGCAGCTCAAATCATAATCCTCTCTCTGAAACACCATTAAAATTGTTTTACAGCAGCTAGAGATGTCACCTGCTTCCCACCAAGGTCACCGAAGGATATTTTCCGTCCTAAGTGTCTCCGGCTCGTCGCAGTGAAACAAGTACGAGGAGTGTGCTCTGCCCCCCGTAACTCAAATCGCGCTGGACCACAACGCCTTCCACACTGCATTATTTCCAAATGCAGAGCCCACCGCCTCGTTGCGTACCCAGCCCACCGCCTCCTCCCCTTAACTGAATCCCAGGGACAATCCTGACCACGTGCAAGAAGAGCTCGGTGCCACAGAGGCTGGGAGGACCCCCAGGCTCCCACTGCCCGCTCCGAACACTTCTTCCTACAGCCTGGCGTGTAGTATCCAGACGGGCAAGTTACAAAGTCAAGGGTAGGATCTCACATCTTGGGAGAGGTGGGACTGGCATCTTGTTGCTGCACCGAGTGCCGTAGTCGCCTGCAGCTGAGCTGCAGGAGGGAGCAACCCTGATTCGCAACCTGAATTCATGGGACAACCCAACCCCCCTCCTGAGACTGCGAATCGCTCTGCCTGGCATCCTGGCATCATCCTGGTGAGACCCCACCTGGAGAACTGGGTCCAATTCTGGGCTCCCCGGTTCAAGAAAGATGAGGAACTCCTGGAGAGAGTCCAGAGGAGGGCAACAAGGATGATGGGGGGACTGGAGCATCTCCCCTACGAGGAAAAGCTGAGGGAGCTGGGCTTGTTCAGCCTGGAGAAGAGAAGGCTGAGAGGGGACCTCATCACCACCTACAAATATCTCAAGGGTGGAGGTCACGAGGACGGAGCCAGGCTCTTCCCAGTGGTGCCCAGCGCCAGGACAAGGGGCCATGGGCACAACCTGAAGCAGAAGAGGTTCCAGTTGAACGGGAGGAAGAACTTGTTGACTGTGAGGGTGCCCGAGCCCTGGCCCAGGCTGCCCGGGGGGGCTGTGGAGTCTCCTTCTCTGGAGATCTTCAACCCCCGCCTGGCCGCTGTCCTGTGCCCCCTGCTCTGGGTGAGCCTGCTTGAGCAGGGGGGTGGCACTGGGGGAGCTCCCGAGGGCCCTTCCAACCCCTGCCATGCTGGGATTCTGTGATCCCTCAGCGCTAACGACCTCCATGGTGTGGGATGAGAGGGTGCCCTCCCACCTGCGCCCAGGCCGGCATTGCAAAGCAAAGTTTGCACCCTGGCTGCCCCGTGCACTCCTCGCTGGTCCCTCCGAATCGGGGCTGGTGCCCCATAGACAAGGGGGAGGGTTGCTATGCAAAGTCCTGTGGAGGCCCGGTGGGAGGTAGGGGAGTTCCGTGCAAAAAGCAGCTTTTGGAAATGGGAGGAAAAAATTACAGAAAAATCCAAGCCAGCGCAGGGAGAGACAGCTGCAGGCCCGCCCGCGCGCCAGGAACGCTGCTTTTCCAGAAAATGAGGTTTTGATTCCTTTTCAATTTTGTTAAAAAATGACAAATAAATGTCTTAATATTAATAAAGAAAAAAAATACATCTTCCGTCGGTGTGAATATATAATGCGATTTGACATCCAGAATGGAATTAAATTAGCGAAATACAATGGGCTGGGAAGAAGATCTGCTTTCCCTTAGAAGATTGGCATCGGTGTGGAACCAAAGGAGGGCATTTCACGCTGGGATGCGGCAGGCTACGGCTCATCACGAATCTCAGCCGGCTGCATGCAGTGGCCAGATCCTCAGGTGGTGTAATTTGGCACGGCCCCCCCCGCCACCGGCACGGTGATGCCAGCTCCTGCCAGCTGAGGATCCGGATGACAAGGCACTCGTCATGCAAACTGCAAACGGGGCAGAAGCATCCCTGGGAGGGAACAACGCAGCCCTGCTTCCCTCTTTATCTCACGTACGGGCGGGTATTTGGGAGCTTCAGGGGTTGAAATCTCCGGGTGCAAAAGGTAAAAGGGTTGTGAGCTCTGATGGCCTGGAAAAGCGGCACCTCCTCCTCATCCCTGGAAGATGCTTAGGGAAAATTCCTTCCCCAAAGGGCTGTCAGGCGCTGGAAGGGGCTGCCCAGGGAAGGGGTCGAGTCCCCATCCCTGGGGGGATTTAACAGCCGGGCAGAGGCGGTGCTGAGGGCCAGGGTTTGGGAGTGGGATGGCGGGGGTAGGGGAACGGTTGGGCTGGGGGATCTTCAAGGGCTTTTCCAACCCAAACAATTCCATGATTCCATGTCAGGGATGGAGAACAGACCTCTCAAGGCTTAACGCAAAGACACAACTAGAGAGAAGATGACTTGCCCCCTAACCTGGAAGGCCACCCAAGGCAGGGGACAGACTCGAGAGCTCCGAATATCTTGAAGAAGTTGTGATAATGAAGGTCGGCATCAGACCTTTCTAGGCAGTTTTGCATGGATAGGCAACGGCTGCACGGCCTCCTGGTTGCTGCACTGGGCAAAGGTTTTACACACAGGTTCGTAGCTGGCAACTCTTTCACTGCTCTTATAGCAGTGCCTCTTCCCCTCATTTTACTCATTTCCAGAAGGTCCAATTTAAATGACAAAGCAGTGAAAAGTTGAGTGTCAAAAAAACACCCAAAGGGAATGGTGCAGGCACCTAATGTTACCTTCTGCAACTCCAGCCCTTTGGAATTTGGTTCATCTCTGCTGCAACAAACACCATTTGAATGCTAACAATGCTCCTCCAGGCATGGATGAAAAGCTGGACATGGGCTGGCAATGTGCACTGGCAGCCCAGAAGCCAACCCTACCCTGGGCTGCATCAGGAGAAGCGTGGCCAGCGTCGAGGGAGGGGATTGTGCCCCTCTGCTCTGCTCTGGGGAGACCTCCCCTGGAGCCCTGCGTCCAGCTCGGGAGCCCTCAGCACAAGGAGGACATGGACCTGTTGGAGCGGGGCCAGGGGAGGGCTACTAAAATGCTCCGAGGGGCTACTAAAATGCTCCGAGGGCTGGAGCCCCTCTGCTCTGAGGCCAGGCTGGGAGAGTTGGGGGTGTTCAGCCTGGAGCAGAGAAGGCTGCGGGCAGAGCTGAGTGCGGCCGCTCAGGGCTTCAAGGGGGCCCAGAGGAAAGGGGGGGACAAGCTTTTTAGCAGGGCCAGCTGGGACAGGACAAGGGGGGATGGCTTTAAACTGAAGCAGGGGAGGTTTAGACTGGATCTAAGGAAGAAATTCTTTCCAGTGAGGGTGGCGAAACCCTGGCAGGGGTTGCCCCGAGAGGGGGTGGAGGCCCCATCCCTGGGACCATTCCAGGCCAGGTTGGCCGGGGCTGTGAGCAACCTGATGTGGTTCAAGGTGTCCCTGCTCCTGCAGGGGGGTTGGGCTGGGGGACCTCTGGGGGTCCCTTCCAACCCAAAACCATTCCATGATTCTATGATTCAGGCAGCGCTGCCAAAGCCGCCTGCCTGGGGACCCATGGGCTCCAACTCCCCAAACCCAGCGACTCGCTCTGTCAGCCCCAAGTGCCCATTTCCTACCACCTCCCCGGCAGGTTGCATTGTTGCATTTTGTAATAGCGTATTGATTAGCCAATCACTCCAAATTTTAGTACCGTGCCTACAAGATAATTAAATTATCTGCTTTTGTTCAAATTGTAATTTTATTTACTCTTGATCCTACTATATAAAATTCTGAAGGCTTACAGAGTGTTATGTGTCTTATTAGTGCTTAACTCCAGCGCTAATTTTCAATACTCCATCACCATGAAGTATTAAACAATTGCTACTGTTTATTCTTTGTGATTGCGCTGCACTTTGGCTCTGCGCGCAGCATCGCAAGTACCTAGCGAAGAGCGGAGCTGCTCCCAGCCAGCTTGGTGGATCTAGGCAGCCAGCGCGAGCCCGCGGCGTGCACAGAATATGATTTCACAGTGTTTGTGCTGCCCCTGGTGGAGAGTTGGGGGAGAGGACCTATGAAGTCAACAAGGGCAAGTGTGGTGCTGCCCCTGGGGAGGTTGAACCCCAGGCACCAGGACAGGCTGGGGGCTGACCTGCTGGAAAGCAGCTCCTCCAAAAGGGACCTGGGAGTCCTGGTGGATGACAAGCTGACCATGAGCCAGCAGTGTGCCCTTGTTGCCAAGAAGGCCAATGGCATCCTGGGGTGCATTCAGAGGACCGTGGCCAGCAGGGCGAGGGAGGTTCTCCTCCCCCTCTGCTCTGCCCTGGGGAGACCCCACCTGGAGCACTGGGTCCAGTTCTGGGCTCCCCAGTTCAAGAAAGATGAGGAACTCCTGGAGAGAGTCCAGAGGAGGGCAACAAGGATGATGGGGGGACTGGAGCATCTCCCCTACGAGGAAAGGCTGAGGGAGCTGGGCTTGTTCAGCCTGGAGAAGAGAAGGCTGAGAGGGGATCTCATCACCACCTACAAATATCTCAAGGGTGGGGGTCATGAGGATGGAGCCAGATTCTTCCCAGTGGTGCCCAGCGCCAGGACAAGGGGCCATGGGCACAAACTGAAGCAGAAGAGGTTCCAGTTGAACGGGAGGAAGAACTTGTTGACTGTGAGGGTGCCCGAGCCCTGGCCCAGGCTGCCCAGGGGGGCTGTGGAGTCTCCTTCTCTGGAGATCTTCAACCCCCGCCTGGCCGCTGTCCTGTGCCCCCTGCTCTGGGTGAGCCTGCTTGGGCAGGGGGGTGGCACTGGGGGAGCTCCCGAGGGCCCTTCCAGCCCCTGCCATGCTGGGATTCTGGGATTCTGTAACCAAAGCTCTCCGTTTACGGAGCTCGGTTGCTGAATTCTGTTACACGTTAACATGGGGATGAATCCTTGGAGGTGCAGAGCTCTGGTCCATCCCTAGGACATCCCGTGGACATACAACCATTTGTGGGGGCAAATTCTGCCTCTCTCGCTGCGGCAGGACCGGGGGCAGCTCTGTTGCGGAGGGAAGGTGGCTGCAGGCAAATGCATCGGTGACGGTTGCCCAGGGCCCCATTGCTGCCTCTGAAAGCCACTGGTGCTCTCAACGGCAGTGGCTGCTGCAAAGGGAGGACTGCACCACCAAAATGTGCTGGAGAGGCACCCGCTGCCACCCAGACCTTCCCACCCCAGCGTTTTGGAGAAGGCGTGGGAAGAAATGGAAAAAAAAGAGAGTCTGCTGGTCCCTGGCCCCGGGGCGAGCGCAGGGGCGATACAGCTGCCTCTGGAACGAATGCAGAGATTTCAGTGGGTTTAGATTGGTGTGACATGAATTATTTTTCATAATTAACGAGAGTGTTGATTTTACATGGTAGGTGTTCAGGTACTCTGGTGATCCGTGGCTGTTAAACACCCAAAGGTAATTCTAAATGCTGTTGATCTATGTCTATTCTCAAGGGATGACTAATCTACATTTCTCTTCTCCCTTTACAATTAATCCCCGGATAATCTTATCTGCAAACACAAATCCGGTACCCGGAGGCAGCTGAGTCACAGATCTGCAGCAGAGGTTCAGTTTAGAGATCGGAAGATACGTGGCGCAGCGGTGGGCACCTTCCCACCCGGCCGAGCAGAAGCCCCAGCTGCTCTCCTGCCCCTCCTCGGAGGTGTCTCCCCATGGGGTCAAGCCCAACCCGGCTGCTACGGAGCTCAGTTGGACCATTTCTCCATCCACACGCACAACGTCACCCCGCTGCAACCCAGGCATCGTCTTGATCCTGGTCCTCTCCCCAAAAAGCTTCTCCGCATCCTCCTCCCCCTCCCTGGTCCTTCTCCTCCACCCACCCAGCCCCCGACCTTTGCCAACCCAAACTCGCCTCGCTGGTGTCCAGCCCGCATCCCATCGCAAAGATCACCGCCGCGCTGCGCTCCCCCCGCCTTGCGACGCTCCTCCAGCTCCTCCCGTCCCCTACGCCAGCCGGCGCCACGCTTTCCACCACCCTCCAACACACCCCCTGGGGTTCCCTTCCATCCCTCCCGCCCCCCGTAAATCTCAGCAAAGCCTCCTCCAGCTCTCCCTTGCCTCAACACCTCCAAACCAGCCGTCTGGCCGGGACTCTTCCCCCCCACGTCGCCTCTTTTAATCCTTGCGCATCCCTGTGTGCCTGCATCCCGCTGCATCCTCTCTCGGATGCTCTTTGGGCCAGCGGGCTGCTTCTGCATCAGCGCCGCGGCCAGCAGGATGCTGGACTAGGAGGGCGTTGTGCTGCGCCAGCCATTGTGGTAATGCAAAAATAAATAATTAGGAGAGTTATTAATGCACTCGAGCTGCCAAGCGGTGAAAAATCAGCCAGTCACGAGGGCAGGCGTTAATTGGGGGGGGGGGGGGGGCGGACCCTGGGGCCCGGGGCCCCCGGCCGGGTGATGCGATGGTCCGATGGCCTCCCGCCGGGCTGGAAGCGTGGACGCCCTCGCTTCTGATCTCCTCCAGCACAGTCATCAATCACAGCGGGTCTCGCCGCAGCACCGTTTCACACCGGCCGATTTTACAAGGCATACAATAGTGCTTCCCCGTGCCTCGGAGACCGTAATTGAGTCCTTAGGATAAAGCCAACGAGTTTGGTCGCACTTTAAAATAAGTGTCAGTAGTTCATGCCTAATTACTCCTGAATTAGCTAGGTGATTCATCAGGTCTGATTATGAATGCATAATGAATTTACCAAATCCACATGTATTAGTGCAATATTAATTCCATACGAAATCCCACAATTCATTCATGTGCCATTTGTTTTCATTCCCTTCTTTTAATAAGCTAATTAGTTCAAATTATTTGTACTTCACTAAAGGCTTGAAACACATATAAGGAATGATTAGCTTAAAACTCAGTAAATGGGCAAGCGTGGGGCCTACATTAATTGTGACGGGAGGTTCATAAAGAATTATTATCTCTCAGCCATCTCTGTTTTCAGTAATAATAGTAATGTCTAATCGTGACAAGTGGATAAAACATCGTGAAGCCCCAAACTAATGCAGCTGTACAGGAATTACCCAAGTGAATATCTTAAGGCTCGACGCTTGCCTTTGAAGTCGAGCTCAGCAGAAGGTTTTGGTTCTCCCCGATGGAAAACAAGGCCACAGTTTTAGGGTGGATCCACCCTTTTTTCTTTGCCGAGGCTCCCCTCCGCCCCCAGCATGCAAAGAGAGAAGAAAAGGGGGTACAGAAAAAAAAAAAACCAACCCACACCATGCCTACGTCTTTCAGCTGCCCCGCTGCTGGGTAGGGGTGGGAAATGATGGGTGTGCCTTGCCCTGCACACAGGGATGGACGCACGGACTGCGGGGTTTGCTTCAGCCCAGCCGCACCCCCAGCAAACACCCCAGACCTCCAGGAACATTTCAGGAGGAGAAAACCTGCAGCTTTGCTCTCCAGAGTGCAGGAGGGATGGAGGCCGAACAGCAAAGCAACCCTGCCCGTATCCCCCTTCGGAGCGGTGCAGGTTTGGCAGGGAGGAGGAGGCTTTTTTGACAGCAGGGAGGAAAAAAAGGGAAGGATTAGTCCCTTTGAGGGAGACATTCTTTCCCAGTGTCCAAACTCCCTCCCAAGCAAGGTTTCCTCTTCTCTTTTTATTTTCCTTCTCCCATTTACTTAGAATCACAGAATCATGGGATCGTTTGGGTTGGCAAAGCCCTTTAAGCTCCCCCAGCCCAACCCGCCCCTACCCCTGCCATCCCACCCCCAAACCCTGGCCCTCAGCACCGCCTCTGCCCGGCTGTTCAATCCCCCCCGGGCTGGGGACTCGACCCCTTCCCTGGGCAGCCCCTTCCAGGGCCTGACAGCCCTTTGGGGAAGGAATTGTTCCCCAGGGCCAACCTCACCCTGCCCTGGCACAACTTGAGGCCGGTGCCCCTCGTCCCATCGCCCCTTCCCTGGGAGCAGAGCCCGACCCCCCCACTTCTATTCAAAGGGGGGAAAAAAACCTCCTGCTGGCTACTGCTCTCCGAAGTGGGTCACTTGGAGGCATCCAAAGAAGCCTTGCCAAAGAGCTAAACGCCTTGGTTCACTGGAGACTCAAGCTCTGGCAAAGGCGTTGTTTGTTTTCATGCAGACTTTGACTTGCTGAGAAGTGCCACCCCCACCCCCCCCCGCCTCCCCCCACCATCCTGCTCCCATTCACTCCCCCCTCTTCTTTTTGAGCCAGCCGGTCCCGGCCACCTCCTCCTTCCTCTCCCTGCCGCTTTCTCCACTTGGTTTTTTGCAAGAAGGTCAAGATGTTGCAAAGGACCATACCCAAGCCCGGAGCTGTGGACCCCCCTCATGAAGGATGTGGGCAGGGACAGCGGTGGCCGCGCATGGCTGCATGCATGCAGGTGACTTGGTATTTGGGGGTCTGGATGAAAGCACTTACGAAAGCCTGCGCAATCAGGAAAACACACGAGCTCTGTTCATTAAACTTGCATCAATGACGCCAACCTGTAGCCAACATCCTCCCCTTGAACAACCCGGCTGTTTCCTATCTTGTGAGAACGCACCCTCTCCCCGTGCCGTTTCTCCTCCATCACAGCCCAAGCCATGGCAGCAAAAGATGAGCGCGGTGCAGAAAGAGGCTAGAAGGGCCAAGAGGAGCATGGGGAAGCAGCTCCCATTTCAAGGACCCTCTGCTGAGGTCCCTTGGATGTTCTGGAGCGAAGGATTACTTTTACAGCATCGCCGACCTTTGGGCGTGATTGTGTCCCAGTCCTCTCTCTGCTCCTTTGCACTGGGAAAATGCCAGGTACCGAGGGACGCGTTGCCCCTGTCCTGCGTCCTTTCCACATTATGCACAAAATGTTTTGGAGCTGAACGTATGTAATTTATTTATTCAAGTTCTAAAATCCAAGCCTAATGCCTTGGAGGAGAGGAAAATGAAAGAGAAGTGTACAGCAAAGCGGGGGAAATGCAAGTAATTGATTGATCGACTTTTCAGGTGCTTTGCTCGGGAGCCCCGGGAGGTGAAAACCTCCCTTTGACTCTCAAGACTCAAAGCCATCGATCTCCTCTTAAAACTCTTCCTCTGCACGCACAGCATAGGTAGGAGTCACCACGTGTGATGAAAGACGCACGTCGCCGTGATCAAAAAGAGCGCGCCTGCCTGCGACAGAAAAAACCCACGAGCCTGGAGGCGTGGGGTAAGCGACACCGGTGTCACACGGGGGAAGCCATCCTGCACGGCACGGAGGAGGCACGGAGCGAGAAGAGAGATGCTCCAGCAGACAGGAGGGACGGCGCAGCTCCTGGGTCCAAGTGGGTCCTCTAGTTACTCTTTGGTGTGACCAGAATTCCTACAGAATCGCCCAAAAGGGGGTTTCAGGCTGTTTTCTAGCCCAGGGACTCGGTTGCTCCCACCTCCTCCTTAGATTCCCCAAGACAAGACAGCAGATTAAGGCTCCAGGGACTTGCACCAACAGTTATATAGGGAGCCTTGACTTCTTACACCTAAGAGCATCCTCATCAGCAGGCAACCCCATTACGAACCACTCAGCGCAGCTGACCGGTACGCAACGTATAGGCACATACGGTGTGCATCCTATGAGAGCTGAGACAGCCGAGAGCAGCATTTAGACCTCGAACCGCTCTCCAGAGAAGGCTGCTTGCAAGGCGACTGCTCAGGAGGGAAGGTGACCACAGTATTCAAGACCAGGACTTTGGGCAGGGATGGGCAAGGCATCCAACCACAGCACCCACCGTGTCCAACACAGGTGGGTGAAACCCCCCGGATTTCTCCTCAAAGATATTCCGCAAGTGCCGCTTGGGCCCGTGTGTGTACGCGTCAAGGGGAGGGGGTAGGGTTTAACAGGGCAAATGCTCAGCAAAACCCTAAGCCAGCCCGCGGTGTAATCAGACGGCGGCTTCGATTCTTCTGTAAATTTTCCATTAATGACCCAGTTTAGGGCAGTCGAGATGAGCGCGTCGCAGCCTTGGGGAGCTGCGCCTCGCCGCGCTGCTCTTCCGCAAGCGCCTGCAACTTCAGTGCCGAAGTCTGCTCTGGCATCGGCCCTATCTGCCTGATGCCAACCACAAGTTTGGTTTAATTAATGCTTTTGGAAATGTTTTTCTTCGGGCTTTTCCCCCTCCTTTCTGAGGAAGCGATAAAAAGCCTGAGCAGCTAGGCAGGATTACGGGGTTTTAGGAGCGCTCCACGAGGCAAACCTACAGCGACGCAAAGCCTCTGTCACCAAAAAAGGGTCCTGCCACCCCTCCCCGGCTTGTCCGACCACAAGTGTTGGTGCGGCAAACCCTGTGCCCTGAGGACTGGCCTCTTCCAGCCGCACCCCGGGGCGCCTTGGGGACGCAGCGGCGCTGCGCTCAAGGGGAACGCTGCAATAACCCAGCGGGGCTCAAGGGCACGGGGCTCTGATGTTTCCTGAGATGTGTTTCCCCACGGTAAAAAGCAGAACCGTCACTCCCAGCACTCCCAATTCCATTGCCAAGACGGACAGCCCTTGAGCCCTACATTTTAGGGACCCCCAGCCCTTACGTACGAAGCCTGGGGGGTTCAGAGCTTTTTTTTCTGCGACCGCTCGGAGCAGCCCGAGATGAGATAAACACGATCATTTAATTTGTCACTATCTTGTCTTACCTATTTGAACAAAACCAGCACTTTGGGTTAAAAAAGCAGCACCGCCGCCTGATTCCTCTCCAGCCGGGGCTGTTTTAGCTCCCCCCAGACACTCCCAAAACCCCCAGTGCAGAATCTGCCCCGCTCAGCACAGCACCGAGGTAGATAAAATATTCCAGGCGAATAAACTATACAAGAGGACGTTAAAAGGAATAAAAGCAATCAGGCAGTCTGCTCCTAATGAATTCAATAGCAGCAAAGCCCATTTCCTTCTGTTGGTTTTCTATAAACAATTTACGGAATAAATGTATTTTTGAGGTATACAAATTGGTCTGTATTAAGATGCTTGATAAACAGTTTCTGGATAAAGACAGGCTATGGAAGCCTTCAAGTACTTCCCGAAATGCTAATCTGTCGGCGCGCACCCTCACTTTTAACGGAGATGAAGCGTTTTGTGCCGGGAGTGAGTTCAAATCCTGCGTGAGGTTTGCAGGAGAGAATTACGGCGGAGCTGGAACGAAACCCGAAAGACTGTATATAACGAGATGGAGACGCACAGCGCCAGCTGGTTCAACGCCACCTCAGATTTGCAATATATATATATATGTATTATTATGTGCGAGAGCAGACATAAATAATAAAATAGCGCAATATCCAGGTGAGAAGTTTTTTCCAGTGCAACCCAGGAAAGTTGCATTGATTTTGTTGAGCCTTTGCCGGATTTCTCCAGTTACGGAGTGGTGAAACACCCTGGGTTCACTGTCATTTTACCCCAAAATTACACTTAAACTACCCAAGGCGCTGCTGCAATTTCAAAAAGCCCCTGAATTGGGTTTTTTTCCCCCCTGCCTGGACATTTGTTGGCTGTCACCCTTGCAGGGCTGAGTGGGGTAAATGGGTTCGTGCCTCCCGGTGGCAGCCCACCGGCCCCGGGCGTGCGGGATGCTCCCACAGCCATGCCATCACCCTCCGGGCTGAGAGCACATCCACTATCAGGCTTAAGAGCTTTGGAGAAAGAGCGAGAGAGGAGAAGTGATGAAATCCAGCCCGCAGCCTACGGGATCTTACCCTGCAATCTCTGAGAGGCAAGAAAAATGACCCATTGTATAAGAATGGCTCGCTCCGACGTCTTCCCCGTCCCTCGGAGAGGTCCTGAGAAGTCTATAAACCAGGAAGCGGTGGGGAAAGCAGCCTAGGAACATAATGAAATTCTAATATCGGAGCCACCGTGGTGGGAAGAGCAAAGGACATTGCTTAATGCAAGAAACATGCGCTGAGCTGGCAAAATGTAGGCTGCCACCATCTCCTGGGGTGGCTGGTGGCGGGGGAAACGCGCTACTGGCACCAGTAACATTTACCAGGGCGCGGAGGAGGAGTAGACGAAGGCACCTTTGGCAACCTTTAACTCCTAAATCCATCAGCTCTTGAAAATAAGATAGAGACTCATCGTGTTTTGATAACTCCACGAGAGCCTGTAGACATTATGCTAATTCGCAGGGAGCGCTGTGAAGAATAAGGCCAGGACACTGAAGGCAGGGAGTTTATAATTGCTTTTTAATATATTTTCTGAATTCATTGTGCATGCGCTATCTGTCCCAGGGGCTGAGCTGGCGGAGGGGACAATGTCAGGTGGAATAAATAGGATCTCATAACTTTAGTCAGTCTGTATTAAATAGCGTCGAGCAGTACAATAAACAGAGGGGCCAGGAAGCACATGCAAGATGGAAATAATTCAAGCACTGTGCATGCAAATCTTTCTCTCTCGGATCACCCTCATTAATCACCTCAAGCTCACTTATACACTTAAAGAAGCTATAAACAAAGGCAGAGATGGTTCCTCTCATTATTAGTTTTTTTATTGAGTTAACGTCCAGAATATTTTACAATAATAGTCAGGGCTGGTGATGGAGCTGCCTGCTCTAACAGCTCACGAGGCTCCCCCTGCTCCTCCTGCCTCTCTGCGATACAGGTGGGCACACAGAGATTACGAAACTTATTGAGTACGAAGCGGGAGACACGACGGCAGCTCTGTCATTTCGCCTGCCTTCGGCTTATTTGCGGCTCTAGCAGGCACCAGGGGTTCAACATTTTGCTATCAAGACAAAGAAGCCAGGGAGAAGGGAGGGGGGAGATGGATGAAGGCCCAGATCCTGTATCAGGTTGAGCAGCAACGGGCTGTGCTTTCTGTTGGGATGTAGAAAGGGGTTGATCACACCCCAACGTTTTGGCTACTGCTGAGCAGTGCTCCAACAGCATCAAGGCTGGGTCTCCAATATTTCCCCCCCCGCCCCGTGGGCTGGAAGGGGGGCAAGATCTTGGGAGGGGACATAGCCAAAACACCTGACCCAACCCAAGCAAAGGGATCATAGAATCATAGAATAGAATCATAGAATTGCTTTGGTTGGAAAAGCCCTTTAAGATCATCGAGTCCAACCTTTAACCTAACCCTGCCATCCCACCACTAAACCCTGGCCCTAAGCACCTCATCTCTCCTTCTTTTAAATCCCCCCAGGGATGGGGACTCGACCACCTCCCTGGGCAGCCCCTTCCAGTGCCTGACAGCCCTTTCTGTGGAGAAGTTTTTCCTAATGGATATTCCATACCATATGACATCAGCTAAGATATAAAAACTAAGGGAAAAGGAAGAGGAGGGGGGGGGCATTCGTCTTTTGTGATGTTTTGTCTTCCAGAGGAACAACTATGGATACTGAAGCCCTACTTCCCAGGAAGTGGCTGGACATCGCCTGCTATTGGGAAGTAGAGAATAAAATCTTGGTTTTCCTTTTGCTACCGCGCGCGGCCTTTGCTTTTGCTTTTTTTCTTTATTAAACTGCCTTTATCTTGACCCACGAGTTTGGTTTTTTTCTTCCCATCTCGTTCCCTCCCCGCCTGGCGGCTGAAGAGGGGAGCGATCGAGCGGCTCGGTGGCCCTGGCGTCCAGCCAAGGGCAAACCACCACGGACCCAAAGCCCAAACAAGTTGTCCATTCGGGAAAACCCCCTCCGTGCATCTCCAGCCTCCCTTGAAAATTAGGGAAAAAATTTGGAAGAAAACCTCACCCCCACCCCCTTCTACCCCTCCTTTGCCTTTGCTGAAAGGCTTGGAGCACTCAGGACCACGACACAGAGGTTTTGTGAATGGACAGTGATGCGGTGACAATTTTTGGGCCCGGCGGACACCTTTCTGCAGCCTGCGTCATTTGGGGGAAGTATTTTTGATTTTTGGTGACACTTTGCTCATGTCAAATAGCGCTGCACACTCTCCTCCCCCTCCAAAGAGGTCACGGCTCATTTCTTAATTATTAACTACTGCTGTTATCTGTATTGAGCAAGGCAAAGCGAGCCTGAGGTTTAGTTAAAAAAATGAAGAGAAGCTGCAGAAGACGCTCCGTCCCTTTGGGGTATCAGCCGAAATAAGGGGATGGGGAAATAAGGGCATCCCGATTCCGCAACGCCGCCTCCCAGAGCCCCCCCCCCCCCCCCCCCCCCCTTCCCAGCGCTACCCCCTTGGCACCGCTCACTCCCTTCGCAGTCCCTAAATCCCGGCCAATATATCCTGGGGCGCCTCGTCCATAACTCTGTCAAGCAGGAAGATTAAGCGATGTTAACTTAGTCTAATACGAGGCTCGATAATAAATTTCATTAGAAGCTGCTGGAAGCGGGCGACTCTGCGCCGCTGCGGAGTGTCAGGTGGTTGGCAGCGCTAACGTATATCTTAGGGAACTTATCATCTAATTATAAAGGATAAAGCGTATTTTTTCAGCGTGGTTACATGCGGTAATGAAGCATGCAGAAAGCCACGCAAGATAGATGGGCACTTTCACTGCTGAAGCTGAAAACTTGCTTAACTTAATAGTCTATTTATTACATTTATTCCCTGAGCATCCGTGGCCTGGCTCCTATCTGCCAGTTCATCCCGTGCTGCGCAATTAAAACCACCGCAACGCGTTTGCACCGGGGGGAGCTGGCACGGTCAGGAGCGGGGTTTAACGCCCCGGGAATAAGCAGAGGTTAAAGGCTGGTGCTACGAGGCGCCGTGCAGAGCTTTCCCTTCCCAAAGGCGCTGCTCGGAAAATGAGATTTGTCCATTGATGTGGGATTTTTCCCTCTTTATGCGGGGATTAAGCCGCAGCAGGGAGGCTGGTGCTGCGATACAACTGGACCACGCTTCCCCGGGGCATTGCATCCCCATCCAGCAACCGATCCGGGGGGGGACACACACACAGCTGCCCCCCACCCCAAAATGGGAAATTTCTGCCCAAGCTCAGGGAGAAAATTCTGCAGAAAACTGGTTTCGATGGAAACTTTGCATCCAGCCCTACTTATCCACTCTTAATCCATTTGTCACAACAATCGCCGGAAACCTTTTCTCTCCAGCACCTCCAGAGCTGAGCGAGGGATGAAAAGTAAACTTATGCAAGGACAGGGGTTTAAGCATCCCATTAAGATTAACTTATCTGCAGTAATTGACTTAACTAGGGGATTTTTAATGCTTTTCAAGGTTTTTTGGAAGACAGTTTTGCAGCAGCCAGCATTAAGATGCTCCTAAAAAAAAAATCTGTGTGTATAGTGTGAGAAGTCCAGAGCTAAGACTTTCTACGGCAGTGATTCCAGGGGGTTTAATAAGAATGTAATTTGTATAATTAACCATTCATCACTGTCAATGTCATTAAATGAATGCCAGAAATATTACCTTCACCAGCACGACCTAACAGGATTGGAATATATTATGTGAAAAATGAACACTTAGTAGGGTTTTTTTCCCCCCCCTCCTCTCTCTCTTGCTTTCCCTGCCTGGGCTCCGGCTGTCAGAAGGAGATTTGCAAGGCTGTGAAACAATTTAAAACAGCAGTAAATGATAACGACTGAAGAAAATGTGTGGATTTTGGTAACTAACCCTCATCATTACGTAGGCAAGTTCAAGTCAAAATGTTTTCACTCGTTCACAAAGTCAACGACGGGAGGAGCTCCCGTCTGCGGGGCTGGGGATGCTGCTGAGATCCTCGAGGCATCTCCTGCAGGGTGGAGGCAGCCAAGGAAGGGCTTTGGGGGGAAAAAATGCCTTCCCAAAAAAATAAGTTTAGTTCTTTCTGCTTCGGGGCTAGAGGGATGAACAGCAAGGGGTTCAGAGAGGCGACATTCCGTCAGCGGAGCACACATTTCTCATTCACCTTGGGTACGGAGCAACCCCCCCTTTACCCTTTATCTCCAAAAAACCCCCCATTTTTCCCGGGGAATAATAAAGGGTGATTTCCTGGGCAGGTCTCACAGCTTTCCCGTTGATCAGCCATTAGAGGGCAACATCGCCCAAATTCATCATAACATCAAAAAACCCCACCCCACCCCAAAAGAGGCTGGGGGGGAGCAAACATCCAAGGGAAATGATTTCCATTGGAGGCGCGTGGGGAAGGGTTGAGATTTTTGCCTTTGGATGAGTTTAATAAGCTCTTCAGATGTGAGAAACAGGGAGGAACCAGGAAAGCAAAGTTGGCTTTTTCCCACCCCCCCTCTTTTCCTGTGGGTTTCTCTCTTTCTCCCTCATTTGAAATGCAAACGAAGATTTTGTGAAAATGTTCATTTAGCAGGTCTGGGCGGCTGCGATCACAAGGAGGAGGACGGAAGCGGTGGAGGAGCAGCTAGACAGACAGATGGGATGCTGGAGAGATGAAAGGATGTTTGCAGACCATGAAACCGAATGTTTCTAGATGCTTTTTGGGATAAATTCCCCAGCAGGGCACAGAGGAGACTTCAGCTTCATTACAATTAAGAGCGAGTAATGAAAATAAATACCAGTGATATTTAAAGAAGGTGAAACCGCAACGTGTCTACAGCATCACCCTCCTAAAGGCGGCGAAGGACGGCTGATGGGAAAAACTGATCCCCCCCTCGCTCCGCCTGGCAAAAATTTCTGGCTTTCTCATGAAAACAGAAAACTGCCCCCCCCCCCTTTTTTTTTTTTTGCTTCTTTTTGATAAGATGCAAAGGTTTTGCAGAAGCTGAGTAGCTGGCTCCTGTGTCCCTCCCCAGAGAGCTGATGCAGAGCCCGGGGGTCTCCCCAGGAGCAAAGTGTTCCCTCTCTGTCCCCGTCGTGTCCCTGGAGTCCATGGCTATTTTTCAAGACAGTCTTGTTTTTTTCTCATTTGCAACAACATCGAGTGGCTGCTCTCTGGCTTAAAAATCCAGAACAAATCAACATTTCAAGTCAAAATGTCAATTCAAAACAAATGTTTTCATTTAATTTCCTGTTAAAATGTCAGCGCTGCTAGGTTATTTTTGGTTGGGCGAAGAGAGAGGCGGCTTTGAAAAACACGGCCTCTAAGAGGGGACTGTTTCCTTTTCTACATATGGTCCTGAGACAAACCCACTCATCCCAAAGCCCTTCAGATATCCCACGGCAAGTGCAGAAGAAATCCTCCCACCAGAAGACGCCCTGGGACTAAGATTTCTCTGCCTGAAGTTTCTTCAGGGGAAAATGTGGGGTTTTCCAGCTGGATTTATTTTGCCCACTAAAAACCAGGGGGATGCTGAAGGGATGTCCCATATGGGGACCCTGCTTGCCCGCTCTTGGCACAGACCTGAGCCGTTCCTGGGCAGTTCCTGTGGCAAGAGCTTCACCTTGTCCCACCTTGAAGCAGCACCTTGGACTTTCTCCCCCCAAAATACAACTGGGCACCCTTCGCCCTCCTCCAATGCCTCCCTGCGGTGCCTGCACAGCTCCCCATCCAGGCTTCTGAGCCCTCCACCACCTCTTTTGCCTGCAGCACTGTAGACCCAGCCAAAGGCTTGAAGGCCAAGTCTACAAAGAGCTCCTACACAACAGTTGGGATCGGCCTGCGGCACAAAGTCGGGTCCAAAGAGGAACTAGCCACGCCGCACATAGTAAGTTTGGGTTAGGGGTTATCTCAGCCACCCCTGTGCTGCCCCATCGTGACGTCCAGAGGAGTTGCTTGACATTGCCCAAGGTCTTGCAGATCCAAGCAGGGAGCCGGTCCTGCCATCTCACCTTCCAGCTGCAGCTCTGACCACGAGCCCACCCGGGCACCCGGCACGTAACAGCCATCGTAACTCACAGCGCTTCGCAAGACGGACGGTAATATCGAAGCTGCTATTAAAACCTTTACAATTTCGCCGTTGCAAGAACACACATTGATTTGCAAGACGATGATTATTATTACGATTTTATTTCCGTTTTAAATCCAGGAGGGAAAGCAAAGTGAAGCAGAAGTTGATCGTGTCGGATAAAGCACCAAGGAGAGAGAGAAGCGGAAAGCAGGATGGGATGCAATGTTGACGAGGTCTGCCTTTTTGTGTGTGTGTTCCTGGCTTCACATGCCTCTCCACCATCACCCCTGGCACGCCAATAACCCTTTTGGTTAAAGACGGGGGGCACTGGGAGGGTGCGGACAGCAGGGCATCACATGGGGAAGGTAACAGGGGCTCGTGGCAGTGGGGAGAGGCAAGGCTGGATGCGGGGAAGGCCCATGCATCGCTCCGGCATCGGCCGCCCTCCCCCGAGGCAAACGCGCGTGGGAAGGATGGAGAAAACTTGGGGATCCTCCCCCTTCCCTGAGCGGGGGGGGGTTAGCTGCAGTTTCATATTCAGCAGTGAAGGATGGAGCGAGAAATAAATACATAAAGGGACAGAAGAGAAGAATTTATTGCCTGCTAAAGGTGCAGAGCATTTAAATTTGAGAGATAAATAATTTTATTTATGTTGATGCCAAAGTAAAGAAGATACATGGCTTTCTTAAGAATAACTCCCGTCTCCTTGGGCTGGTCAATGCTGAAAGGCAAGTAATGATTTTTTTTTTTTTTATTATTTTGATTTTTTTCCCCGCTTATACATGAAGATGGATGGGCACTAGTGGCATCGTATTGTCACAGCCGTAAATTAGGGGAGCGGGGAGAGATCGTTTCATACCCCTCTCTCCGCCTGCCGAGCCGCCTCGTCAAACTCCTTCCAAACTCGGGCGGCGAGCTGCCCTGCGCCTTTCGCAGAGGAAATCCCTCTCCCCGTTTAAAGACTTGCAATAAATTCTCCTCTTCCCGCTTCGAATGCGACGTGACGTAACGGGTAGCGACTGCCGCAGGTTGGCAACGCTCAGGTGTAATGAAAAGGGGGAAAAAAGAGGACAGGGTGGAACCAGGGGAGGAGGAAAGTATGTTCAGCAAAAGGAAAACAGAAAGAGCCTCGTGGATTTATCTGACATGAAGTCCTGTTGGGGGGATCTTTCTCCTGCTGTCAACGGCTCGTTTATGGTGGAGTTGGGGGAAATGACAAAGAAGCCAACCCCGGGAGTGGGGGGGGAACCAGAAAGGAGGAGGAAAAAAAAAATAAAAAGGAGAAAAAAATAGAAATAAACAGCGGTTGAAATGATCGGTGGGGCGAACGCGTCTTTGGCCGCCTCTCTAGCTATATCTGGCAGCACCACCCACGCATCTAATCGCAATTAAATTGCAGAGAGAGGTTGTAATCCAGCCCTGCAAGGAAGAAGTGAAAACCTAAGCGGCTGGGAGGGAGGCGAGGGGTGGGGGGACGAACGCCGCAACGCGTCCAGAGCTGCCGGCAGCGTCGGCACCGGGAGGCTGAGGCAGGGAGGTGCGAGGAGAGCGCGGCCGAGGGAACTCCTGCCAGGGCTCCCCGGGGTGGGAGAGCTGGGAAGCGCCGCTAAATCCCCCGCCACAGCCTCTGAAACTTGTTTCCATCAAGGACCGCTGAAAGAGCATCGGGGTTGGTGCGCGAGCGTCGCCTTCCCGGCGCGCGGCAGCGGGCGCCGCAGTCTGCCGCGTTACGGCAAATAAACAAACGCCGCCTCCCACGCTCCCTCTGCACGGCGGGGATGCGAGCGGGAGCAGAACGGTGCCAGAGCACATCATGCCAAAAGAAGCCTCGCCTGAAGGAAGAGCCGGGTGCCCGTTTCTCCGCTCGCTTTGAGGGCGTATTCCACGGGGAGAGGAGGCGTGAATGGCTTTGCAAGGTCCAAGAGCTGCCCGCGATCCACGCCGCTGTCCCCAAAATATCAGTTCTATCAGGGCGTCGTAGCCTCAGAATGATGCCAGCACCCCTTATGCCCCCCTGGGAGCAGGCCAGGGAGGATGGGAGAGGTTTTGGGAGGCTGAGCTGCTGCTGGGAAGGCAATGCTGGCCTTTTGCAGCCACCCACCTTTCCCTTTTCACCCCATGACTGGCAGCAAAGCCCCGACGGCATCGTCTGCCGCTTTTCCTCGTGCATCCCTCCCCACCCCTCCGGCAGGTAGGGTGAGCAAATGCAGATGGACAGCTGGTAGCTGCAAACGCTGGCAGCACCTTACAAAACCATCTTGGGAGATGGGGCTGGTTAAGCCCCTGGTATGGTTCTTTCCACCACCACCTCCAGGATGCTCAGGGCATCCCCCATGGCGAGGGGCAGAGCCATGGGGTTTTGCACCCAAGGGATTTGCAGGCAGCGACGCTCGCATGGGCACGCGCAGGAGTTTCCCAACCAAAAAGTTGGAGAAGGAAACAGAGGATGCGGCGGAGGGACCTCAATTTTTGGTACTGCTACGCAACCAAGCAGAGACACTCTGACCTCCAGGAGCCTGAGCATCTTCCGATAGCAAAACCCACCCTGAAAAGCAACATCTTGGTTCCTCTGCTCCATGAAGGAAAGAGCAAAAGAGAATTCGTGGTCCCTCGCAGCAGCGGCTCGCTGTGAAGGGTAGAAGCTCACCCTACCCTGCAAACAGCCTCGACCTACAGGCAACTTCCTCAAGTGATGTGCACAAACGATGAATCCCCGTCTCAAGTCCTGAATTATTTACTGCTCCCACATTTTATTTGCAGCCAACGTATTTTGATGGCAATTTAGACCATACAGTTTACTGAATTCTTATTTTATTTCTCTGTCTCCCGCGTATGCGAATTTATGGGACAGAAAGGAGTCCTCAGGCTCCGGGTCACCTCTGGCTGGGTTTGAAGCGAAGGATTTTGACAGGGCTCTTAAGATAGGGCAAGAAGGAAAATAAACATTGATACGTACAACCCCAAACCTAGGCTGGTGCATCAGAAGTGGTTTTCCTTCAAAGGGTGCTGCCATCCCATCTCGCTGCAAGTTTGGTAAAGAGCCAGGGAGGGAGAAAGGAGGATGAGGTACCTTGGGAAATACTTGGATTAGGTTGGGACTGGCAGTACCTTGGGAAATATTTGGATTGGGTTGGGACTGGTGGTATGTTGGGAAATACTTGGATTGGGTTGGGACTGGCAGTACCTTGGGACTCTTCCCAGTGGTGTCCAGTGCCAGGACAAGGGGCCATGGGCACAACCTGAAGCAGAAGAGGTTCCAGCTGAACGGGAGGAAGAACTTGTTGACTGTGAGGGTGCCCGAGCCCTGGCCCAGGCTGCCCAGGGGGGCTGTGGAGTCTCCTTCTCTGGAGATCTTCAACCCCTGCCTGGCCACTGTCCTGTGCCCCCTGCTCTGGGTGAGCCTGCTTGGGCAGGGGGGTGGCACTGGGGGAGCTCCCGAGGGCCCTTCCAACCCCTGCCATGCTGGGATTCTGGGATTCTGTAAATACTCGGATTGGGTTGGGACTGGCTGGTGCTCACCCCTCCTCAGCACGGTCCCCGGTGTTATCATGGGAGCTGGGTGAAAGGCTTCACCCCGTTTCTCTTCTTGTTTCCAAGGGAAAGAAAAGCTGACGCAGGACTTCGTAAATCATTGGAGTACTCTGTTTTCAGATATAGATTTTTTTTTTTCCCCCCAATTCAGAAAACTCAACACATGGCCAGTGGCAATGTTTTCAGAATGAAGCAACTGTAACGTGAAAAATAAACTCTTGAGAAGGAACTCCTCAACGCTGAACTGAGACGTGCTAGCGTGGTTTTAAAAACAAAACAGGAGGAAAAAAAAGGTGTAAGCCATCCAAAATAATTCCTGTCCAACTCCTCAGCACATCCAATATGGAAAATAAAAACCCAATCAACACGAAAATAATTATTTTGGTTGAAATTGGGTTGCAATTAGCCATTCCCTTTGCTGCTGGCCTTGGGAACCTCCTGCCCTCCCTGCTGCTAGCAAACATGCTTGAAAATGTCCCTGTCGAGCTGGAGAAACCCAGAAATCACCAAACCTCACCCCAAATTAGCCTTTCAAGGGCTGATTTCCCAGGGAAACCCCGCGATGAACCCCTGGGTATCCCCACCTACGCTGGGGGGGGGACGACGACGACTCTGCACCCCAAGGCAAAACCCCTGCAAAAGCCCCATCAGCATCTTTCCCTCCTCCTAAAACCAGGGGGACGTTTTAGCGCCGCTTGGTAAAGTCCGAACGAAGCCGAAGCCATAATTTGGGCAAAACGGCGAACGGCTGAGGATGGAAACAGCATCGCCAGCGTAAAAACTCCTCCACGGAGCGCAGATGGGAGGGAGAGGGTAATCTTCTGGAAAAGCCTCTAATTGTCTGCCCACACTAATAATTTCAGCGAGCGCTCTGCCCCCCCCCCCCCTCCCCACGTATAATTACACCGCTCCATCTGTCTATCAGCAGGTTTTTTACAGCTCCTTACGGCAGCCGGGCTCTCATCCTCGCAGCCAGACGAGGGTTGTTTTATTTCTTCTTTTTTTTTTTCTTCCAAAGATTTAAGGATGCTTCTGACACGCGTCCCAAAGACAAGGCTCTAGGGAGAGCAAATCCCTCTCCCAGGCCGGCTAAGACTATTTAAAAAAAAAAAGTCGTACAATGGCTACAAGCTCCGTTACGCTGCCAAAGCAGGAGGGTGGAAGAGGCGGAGGGGTTGGTTTGTTTTCAGCAGTTTGCTGTTGCTTTAGGGTTGGGTTTTTTGGGTAGTTTTTTTTTTTCCCTTAGGAAACCCTCCTTTTTTAATTCATTCCCAGTAAATTTGGCCGCTCCGCCAGAGCTCCGTGCCGCTGGCTGTGGCGTGTGCTGAGATAAAAACACCCATGGGAGTGCTGGGGCTTCATGGGTGTAAGGCAGGAGGGCTATTTTGCCGGTACGGTGGGGTTGGGTTTATTTTCCCCCCTTCTCCTGCCCCTTTCCAAGGATAAGCAGGCGAGGATGCTCTCGGGGCATTGAGGGGGTCGCCTCCCGTGGGAAACCATGGGGTTCGACGCAGCTTTGCAACCCACAAACTTCAGACGAATGTCAGCAGAGAGGGTTCAGGTCCACTGCGGTTAGAGATAACCCAAGGAAGGCTACGTTCATCCCAAAAGGGCCTTTGAAAAGCGGCGGCGTGTGTCAGGGTGTCTCTTTGCAAAAAAAAAAAAAAATTTAAAAAAAAAAAAAAAAAAAAGGAAAATAAAATCTAACACATAAACCCACCCTGCACTGAGCATGAAAGGGCTGTTTGAACAAGGTAGCCAGAGTTAAATTATCTCCACGCATTTCAATCGTTTTGCAACATCAAGGCTCGTTTCCCAAGATCGTGGCCCTTTTGACGATAAATGAATTGCTTGATTTGTGGTGGGCTTGGTTTGGTTTCTTTTTCAGGCTCCCTTTCAAGAGGAATTTTGGGATGAGGCCTGTCAAAAGCTCTCTCTCCGCCTATCCAAACGCCAAGTTGTCACGGCGCAATACGCCGGCATGCCGGGCTGGCCTGCTTGCCGTCAGGGAAAAAAGGTAAGAGAGCCCAGGAAAGGCAAATTTCACTAGAAATTAGGCTGTGCCCCCAACCCGCTGTTACTGGGAGCTGAGAAGACAAAGCTGCTGGCCCCAGGTGGGGCGATGAAGAGGAGCGGATGGCTTCAAATGCACGGGGAGGTTTTGGCAAGCACAAGCGGAGCGGTGGTATCTGAGCAGCACATCTTCCCTCGGGGCCGGAGCATCTCGCGCCGGGGCTCTGCCATCGATAGGTATGCGCCTAAGTCTGGACTTTTTGTTTTTCCCCCCAACCTGAATCAGCTAAATCAATGCAAGAATATTCTGGCTGCTGTGTTGCAAGCGGGGAATAAACCACAGCAATAAGTCGGTTTGAAGATCACAGAATCAGGGAATGGTTTGGGTTGGAAGGGACCCCTAGAGGTCACCCAGCCCAACCCCCCTGCAGGAGCAGGGACACCTTGAACCACATCAGGTTGCTCACAGCCCCGGCCAACCTGGCCTGGAATGGTCCCAGGGATGGGGCCTCCACCCCCTCTCTGGGCAACCCCTGCCAGGCTTTCACCACCCTCACTGGAAAGAATTTCTTCCTTAGATCCAGTCTAAACCTCCCCTGCTTCAGTTTCAAGCCATCCCCCCTTGTCCTGTCCCAGCTGGCCCTACTAAAAAGCTTGTCCCCCCCTTTCCTCTGGGTCCCCTTGAAGCCCTGAGCGGCCGCACTCAGCTCTGCCCGCAGCCTCCTCTGCTCCAGGCTGAACACCCCCAACTCTCCCAGCCTGGCCTCAGAGCAGAGGGGCTCCAGCCCTCGGAGCATTTTAGTAGCCCCTTGGAGCATTTTAGTAGCCCTCCTCTGGCCCCGCTCCAACAGGTCCATGTCCTCCTTGTGCTGAGGGCTCCAGAGCTGGACGCAGAGATGTCCAGCAAAAGAACAGGACTGGAAGCAAATGTGATTTTTACCAACATTGCTTTGCCTGAATTGTTCCAGAATCCACTCATTTTACCCTCGAAGATGTCTGCGCTCCCATCACGGCTGCATGGACACGATGACTTTACAGATTCCCCTATGACTGGGCTTTTTGAGGGCTTGCTTTTCATCCAAACCAGTTTATTCAAGCTTTTTTTTTTTTTCCTGGGCTAGCAAACTTCAGAAGGGATTCTCTTAATCCATACACTTAATTGGATGCAACAGCTCTCACTGACTATCGATAATAACCCAGGCAGAGCCTGGTGATCTAACGACAGCGTGATCTAACGCTCACTGGCAGCAACGCCCAGGAGCTCCCAAAGTTTCAGGGATGCTCAAGATTCTTTCTAGAGACGACAGCTTATTCCTCCCCTTGATTTGTGCTCCTGCGAAGCTGGGATAGACCCCAGCCCTCTCAGTTTTGGGCTCACAAACCATCATCCACCTCCTGACTCCCTTGCCAGGGTCGGAGGGAGCCCGTTGAGCTACCGCCACCTTGATGCCCTCCAGCATCCCCCTCCGCAGCTCTGCAACGCCGCGCACGCAGAGCAAACCAGCCTCCGAGCTGCACCTTCCACACGCGTGATTCCAGCCTCCTGGCATGGCCCTTGGGGAAACAGTCACACACGGGGCCTTGGCACACCGAGCTGGGCACGGGGGAAATAAAGTGGATTTTACACCAGGGTAACAGGTAATATCTCCCCTTGGGTTGGAGATATTGGGATCACAGCATTTCTTGACAGCACCCCAAGAGCAACCCTGTGCCCAGTGCTTCTCAAAGGGAGCCTCGGGGCTCATCCTGATGATGCTAAGGTTTCATCCCTGCAAATCCCAGAATCCCAGCATGGCAGGGGCTGGAAGGGCCCTCCAGAGCTCCCCCAGTGCCACCCCCCTGCCCAAGCAGGCTCACCCAGAGCAGGGGGCACAGGACAGCGGCCAGGCGGGGGTTGAAGATCTCCAGAGAAGGAGACTCCACAGCCCCCCTGGGCAGCCTGGGCCAGGGCTCGGCCACCCTCACAGTCAACAAGTTCTTCCTCCCGTTCAACTGGAACCTCTTCTGCTTCAGGTTGTACCCATGGCCCCTTGTCCTGGTGCTGGGCACCACTGAGAAGAGTCTGGCTCCGTCCTCGTGACACCCACCCTTGAGATATTTGTACACCAAAGGAGATGGAGGAAAATATTCCTGCCCACCACCCTCTTGCCAGGCAAGATGCAGGGAAGGGCTCTGAAATTTGACGGGCACCACTTGAACCTCTGGATCCTCCGCCCCAGGGGGTGCACCCCATCCTCGGGCTCTGCAGCCGTGAAGCTACACCCTCCGCATGCCCACAGGTCTCCCCACCCCGTCAATATGTAGGTATTTATCCCTGCAGTCGCCGGGTTTTCTTCCTTCCCCCCTTAATAATGTTTATCACATTTTCTCCTGGCAAATTGCAGCGCTGCCTGGCTTTTGAAAGGAACTAAATGAGCCTGTGAAGTCAAGCATTGGAGAGTATCAAAAAGTCTGAAATAAATAATATCAGAATAATGATCCTCTAATAGCCCAGATTGTTTGTTGCTGCCGGTTACTTTCCCCCCCGCCCCCCGCCGTTGTTTGTGCTAAAAGAGCACCCGGTTGGGATCCTTGTTTCCTTTTTAAAAGCCACATAAAAAGGGGAAGTAATTAAATTTCGATTAAAGCCAGTAGTCACTCCCCCGCCCGGCCTCCCATTTCCTTGCAAGGCGAAAATGCTCCCAGCGACGACTTTCTATATGATGCCACTGATCCCAGAGGACCCGAACTGTCCGGAGAAGGGGGTAGGGAGCCTTTCGCCTTCGCACCGGCCCCACGGAACTCCAGGCAGAGCAATTGCCACAGCTCGTTGCAAAACTCTTGCTTCTCCACGGGGTACCACGGTCACACCGATGCTTGGAGGGATTTTTATTTTTCCCCTCCCGTGGGTCTCTAGCACCACGCTAGCAACATTTCCCCATGCTAAATGTGATTTCTAATAAATTATGGAGCGAAAGGTGAGGTTGTAATTCCCTCCCTGAATCAAAGGTGGAGGAGGCTCGGTGACAGCAGTGCCCTGGGTCGGACACGGGGCTGGTACCAGCCCAACAGCTCTCCCCAGCCTGCCAGCTTCCCTAATAAAAAGTGAATAAACCCTTAAAACTCCCGGTAGCATGAGCACAGATAGGAGCATGGGGAAATAGTTCTTTAAGTGGCATTCTCAATGAACAACCATCACCTTTCGTATTTATTAAGGCACAGCCTCCTCCGTCTACGCCCAGAGACGCGGGCCAGGAACTCCCACCGCGCCAAGGAAAGGCGGCGGGGAAAAAAATAACCCACATGTAATTAAGTGTCTCAAGTAAAGAGTTGATTTAGATTTAATAAGAATGTTATTCTAAGTCAAACAAATGCCAATTGATTATTAAGAACCTCATTACTGGAGCGTAACACCTGTCACCGCCAGGTTTTTTTCTTCTTTTTTAGCTGCAGACTTGTTAAATCTCAATAAATACCCTTTTAATAATTAATTAGCATTTAATTAATAGACAATAACAGTTGAGGAAGGTTGGTGTATCCTTCCGTCTGGAGCATGGGCTTCTGAGACACGAAGCAGAGGGGCTCGAGGGCCCACCTGCGGTGCAAAGGCTCGCGGTCACCGTCGCTGCTGAGCACCCGCTGCTGCCCAGCTCAGGGCAGGGCGATGGTTCCAAGCACCCCTGGCATCCCCCACAAAGCACCCATGGAAGCACCCTGGGACCTGAGATGCCCGGGTGGATGCAGCTGAAATTTTCGCCCTCCGCAGCATCTCTCCAAGGCACGGAGCTTTGGAGATGCGTTGCCAAATTTTCCACGACTTGAGGAACTAAACCCACAGCAGCCAAAACCAACCGAACAAAAATCCCCGAGGAATCACAGAGGTTTGCTTTGACACTTGAAGAAAAAAAACAACTTACAGGGGAGCTTTTTCCCCCTTTAGTTTTACTTTCATTTCAAATTACCCCTCGCTCCTAGTGAAACCCGTACACAAACACTCGCTGCAAAGAGGGAACATTTCATGCGGGAGTTGAGCAAAACGGTGCATTTGATCTCAACCCCTTTCTTTTTTTTTTTTGAGTGGTTTGCTGAAAATCACAAAGAGTTTTCCTTAGGCTCAACCCAAGGCCAATTGCTCCCTAACCCCATCCCCAGTTCTTGCTCCAACCTCTAGCAACCTGCAAAGCAGTTACTCGCACAATTCCTCTTCCCTCCTCCGGCTGCCCTTGGCAATCCCCTTTAACTCCACACCTCGTTTGGCTGAAGCCAAATTCACCCGGGGTTCAACACCGCTGTCAAAACCGTGGGTGCCTCACCTCGTCCCTCGTTCCCTGGCAGGATAACGGGGCTGCTTTGCGGAGCGAGCCGCACTGGAAGGGCAGCTCCGGCAAGAGCGTGGCTGCACAACTTGCACGTTCAACGCCAGCCGCAAGTCGCATCCGACCTGGCTCTCTGGCCGTCCCACCACACTGCACAGCCCTAAGAGACGCCAGAGCGATGGGGGAATCCATTTCCCCCTCAGGGGTAAAAAAAAAAACCCTCTCCTTTGCTTTCCCCAGAGCACACAGCCCTTGCGTGCTGGTCTACAGCAAGCCCCAGGGCTTCACCCGTGCGTTAGAAAGGGGTTAGCACCTGTAAACCACGGGAATGGAGCAGCTTCCAAAAAGCCAAACATATCTATTAGCAGCAATAGGGAAGGTAAAAGGGTTGTGTACACAAAAGGTAGCCCCACGTGGACGCGAGAGGCTCCTTCTACCCAAGGGAAAGCGCTGCCGAGTCTCTGTGCCACCACACACCAGCCCCAAACCCCCTGGGGGGTTCAGCTCCTTCCTTGGGATTGATGGGTCTTTCCATCCTTCCTGGGGCAATCCCAGGTTCACTCCATCCAACCTGGGTCTCGCTGCCTCCCCAGGCAGATAAAGGACCTCGGTGCTGGCTGGAGGTGCCCTCAAGGGCTTTGTACCCAGCCCATTCCCCACCAGACCCTGGCCATCAGGTACCCACGTGGACAATTTGGCCAGCCAAGGGTTACCTTGTTATTTCCTTCTTGATTTATATAAACTCCTGCACCGTGTCCTAATAAGAAATCAGTTCCTGTCATCATCTTTATTTCTTATTCCAAGCTGCAACACTAAAACACTTCACGGTGATTACAAATAGCTAAGTTATTTTTTGCCAAGCCTTTGCATCAGAACTTAATAGCATGGTGTAATGCCACCCCGTGCTGATGTGTGGCATATTTAATATCCATCTTTCTTAGAAATAACAGTGTTCTGAAATTAGAAGGGACTTTAGCAGCGAAATAATTAATGTGGATAACCATCATAAATGCCACAAATGGAACAAATACAAATGGCAGTGAACCATGATTGCTAATACTCTAACCTGTTGTGACAGAACTTAAAAAATTGAAACCCTTTTTCCCAGAGGCCGGTGGGGAAAAAAAAAAGGAAAGAAGGGGGGGTTCTCTAATTGCATCTTCCCTTCTCGTTATCAGCCACCCAGCTCGCCAGGCACAGGCTTTGCCTGCCTCCCAAGCTCGCTGGACCCCATTAGCATCAGGCTCTCATTAGAGGCAGGTTGATCAGCGCAAGCCTACTCGTGGGTTAGAATCATAGAATCATGGAATGTTTTGGGTTGGAAGGGACCCCCAGAGGTCACCCAGCCCAAACCCCCTGCAGGAGCAGGGACACCTTGAACCACATCAGGTTGCTCACAGCCCCGGCCAACCTGGCCTGGAATGGTCCCAGGGATGGGGCCTCCACCCCCTCTCGGGGCAACCCCTGCCAGGCTTTCACCACCCTCCCGGTAAAGAATTTCTTCCTTAGATCCAGTCTAAACCTACCCTGCTTCAGTTTAAAACCATCCCCCCTTGTCCTGTCACAGCTGGCCCTACTAAAAAGATTTTCCCCATCTTTCCTATAGGCCCCCTTTAGGTACTGAAAGGCCGTAATCAGGTCTCCCCGCAGCCTTCTCTGCTCCAGGCTGAACACCCCCAACTCTCCCAGCCTGGCCTCAGAGCAGAGGGGCTCCAGCCCTCGGAGCATTTTAGTAGCCATTTTAGGTTAGCGTTAGACACAGCAGCAGAGATTCAGCACCTTCCGCTTTGCACCCGGGCTTTGACACAGGAATGGCCAACCCAGCCGGTATTAAACTGAACTCAACCCATACGGCTCTTTTTTTTTTTGAGAGAGCGGCAGCCCTGCAGCGTGCCCTCGTCACCGCCTCTTTGGGGAAAGCATCCCTGCCTGCATCTATTTGGTGGTGCTCTTTGGGCCAGGTACCTTTTGGTTCTGAGCAGGTGGTGCTTCGAGCCTTAAATGTGCTTTAAAAGACGAGATTATAGCAGAAATGAGAGGCAACAGCCCCTTTGTCAACAAGGGGAGCTGCGACCGGCCCCTTGGAGGGACCCTGAGCAGCGGGAGGGGACGCACAGCCCGCCTGCCAGCAAGGGGAGGGTCACAGACCGCAGGACACCCCCTCTTAGCAATGTCTAGCGCTGGGGTGTTCGCTCCTTCCCCTGCACTTTACTTCTTCCTTTCCCTCATCTCCGTCAAATCAGTAGCGAGGGAGTTGAAGGATTTTTTTCCTTGGTAACGCCTGTGCAAAACCAACGCCGACCCCTTCCTTGGGCTGGGGACTCAAGGGCGGCCGGCAGCTCGGTCCTCGCCCCAGCGCATCGCGCGGCGCGGGGCAGCGCGTGAGACGCGGTACGATGCCGCAGCGCGCCCGCAGCGCTCCCAGGCGAGCGCGTTAATGCAAACGCTCGGGGAAGTCCTTCAGGGTCATTGCCCCCTCGCCGAACCGCAGCGAGGGAGAGGAGGGAGGCTGCGTGGGTGCGAGTTAAAGGGGGACCTTCCCCCCCCTCGAGTTTGCAGAGTGCCGGAGACGGGAGGCAGGGAGCCCGGGGTGTTCTGCAACGCTGCACAAGGCTCGGCTCCCCAGGCCCTGAAACACCAAATGGCACATTATACTTCAGCAGCACCACCGAAACCACATAAATGCTCAAGAAATAAGTGATGGACCCCGGACTGATTAAAAAAAAAAAAATCTTACACATATCTGCACATCTTGCACAGACAATGGTGGATGGCATCCCCTGGGTACATCTCCCAGAGCTCATATCCAAGCATCTCCAACTTCCATTGCTCCCTGGCGGCAGCACGGACATGACCTTATCATAGAATCACAGAATCATGGAATGGTTTGGGTGGGAAGGGACCCCCAGAGGTCACCCAGCCCAACCCCCCTGCAGGAGCAGGGACACCTTGAACCACATCAGGTTGCTCACAGCCCCGGCCAACCTGGCCTGGAATGGTCCCAGGGATGGGGCCTCCACCCCCTCTCGGGGCAACCCCTGCCAGGCTTTCACCACTCTCCCTGCAAAGAATTTCTTCCTTAGATCCAGTCTAAACCCACCGTGGTTTAGTTTAGAGCCATCCCCCCTTGTCCTGTCCCAGCTGGCCCTACTAAAAAGCTTGTCCCCCCCTTTCCTCTGGGTCCCCTTGAAGCCCTGAGCGGCCGCACTCAGCTCTGCCCGCAGCCTTCTCTGCTCCAGGCTGAACACCCCCAACTCTCCCAGCCTGGCCTCAGAGCAGAGGGGCTCCAGCCCTCGGAGCATTTTTTGTAGACCTGGTTTCAATCCCGAGAGCAGCGAGGCCCCAGCAGCCTGGACCCTGCCAGCACCCACTCAACATCGGACGTTTCTAATGGTGCTCGATGCGTGCGCACGTTCACCCGCAGAAACCCAACCTCTGATGGACGCAATGTTTTAAGTTCCCTTAAACCAATTTTTTTCCCCTGGGCAAGGTGGGGGCTTTGCACCCGGCAGCAGCCCGCTGGGTCAGGGTGACGCAGAGGGTTTTGGAGGGCTCTGGAAGTCACCCCCATCTGAATTTTGCCTCCCTCTTATAGGGTTACAGCGCCGTGGTTTGGCAGCCTGCTCCACTCACCCCACGAAAGAGGAGGGAAGGTGTTTTTACCCCTAGCCCCTCCTGCAAAAGGAGCCTGGACTGCTCGCCCAGCCTGTGGAAAACAAGCAAACAAGCGAAGAAGCCGGCGCCGAAGTAAAAGCCAAAGCAGAAAGTGATTTTCCTAACTCGTTCGCCTAACGGACGGGATGTGAAGCGAGCTAGCTGGCAGATGGGCACCCTAGGGGGACACCGCTTTATCACTCCCTATAAGGCACCGGCAGAGAAACCACTGCGCATCTCCCCTCCCTCCACCCGGGAGAGGGAAAGGGAACAACCCTCGCAGGATTTCAGCAGCCTCCTCCCTCCGGAGAGGGAAGCGAGACCATCCTGGTGCCCGCCCTGGCTGCAGGAGCATCCCTTCCCTCCCAGCTTCCGGAGAGTTTCCGCGTTCCTGGTTAAACTCTGCGCACAACGGAGCGGGGAGAGCGGAGCTGGCCAAGGGTTATTTATTGTGCCCGCGCGAAGTCATTGAGGCAGGAGGCGAGTGCGAAGCGTGACATCCCGTGATGTATGGGTTAGGACAGCTTGGTGCTGAGAATGCCATGAAGTATTAATCTCAAGGAGATACTACTGAACTCAAGAGAGACTTAACATCAGCGCCGAGAGATCAAAGATATGATATCTCTGGCAGAGCGCGCTATCAGAAGCGATCATAAGAAAAACAAAGGGGTCACTTTAGTGCCTTCTGCATTAGCGGAGCGACTCGCAGCCTCCGGGCACAGGCAAACAGCAATTTTTTTCCGGAGCCAAACCAACGTGCACATGGGATTTTTTGACATTTCTTGACATCTCATTGTGGGCTGCCAATAAACGGAGGCATAATAACGTCAAATCGGTTTTCCTTCGTAACTCGTGAGCTGCCCTCGGTATTTTTTCCCCTTTTAGAGCTTTCCAGGCAGCCCATGGTACAAACTCTTAAGACCTCTAAACGCAAAACTTCAGCAGTAAATGAATGCTTAAGCATCTAGGTCAAACCAACATCTGCATGCCGGGAAAATCCTGACAGGAGCTTTCAGCCACTCTGTTCGCAAGGGAGGGAAAAAGGGAAACCCTGTCCTTGCTAAACCGACGACCGCTTTGAGAAAGGGCTTCATGTGGTATTGAATTTTCACCTAGGCACCAAAGAAAATCCATTATGTTTTATTTCCAAACTAAAATCACGCTTTTCCCTATTGGAGACGCAAGCAGTTTGGCTAAGGAAGTAAAAATCTGCTCTTCTGGCCGCTACAAAGCGTGGTCACCCCAAAAAGCCCGGAGCTCTCGGCTTCAACCCTCTGCCCCGCCAGGTGAAGCGGGAGAGGGAGCAGCTCTGCAGCACCCTCCCAAATATTTGCACCAGAGATATTTCGGGATAGCTTGCGAGTGGGTCCAGCCCATCGCTGAAGATCCCGGTTGCATTTGAAACGCTGCTCTGGCTGGGGTGGCAAACGTGCAGCTACGGGGAGGGGTCACTGGCCCAGGTAATGCTTGTCCCTAGGAGATGGGACAACCTCCCTTGAGCTTGGGTTGCTCCATGTGGCTGCTGATGGATGGTGTCCCCAGACCCTCGCGAGGTCAGACCCCGCCTCGGCGGCCATCGATGCAGCCATCATCACTTCGGCAGGGACAAAACATCATCAGGCTGCCAAGGCAGCAGATTGCCCAGGAGTGACTGGAATATTTTGAAGGCAATCACGCTTGGAAATTGTTGGGGCTGCACACCCGGCGCTGGAGACGGAGGTCGCTGATTGCCGGCTGCTCTCGACCGCCCTGGGAAGGAGGAGCGATACGGGTATTGCACAGGTAAAGCCATGGTGAGGCTCACCCCGGCTGCCACGCTGCTCCCCAGCCTGTTTCTTGCCTGCTTAGAAAGCAGCGGGACCCCCTGCCCAGCCTGGGAGACCCTGGGCTTGGGTGCTGTCCCCTTGAAACTTGTTCCCCCCATGCCGTGCCTCGGTTTCCCCACATATAAAGCAGGGCTTAATGCTCTCCTTTAAACAGCAGCATAGGAGCTGCCGCACAGAAGGATGCTAAAGAGTTTGCTGCTGCTCCGAGATGCCTGGAAAGCCTGGAAACTTAAAACTTCTGGAAAATTGAACCTTGTGGGACGTCAAACCTTCATGCAGTCTCCCAGGAAGAGCCTCCAAAGCTTGAAATATCCAAAAAGCCTCTTACAAAAATACACAGTTGAGGGAAAAAATACTCCACCTGCCTCCATCAGCCCCTCATGCTGCATCCCTCCCCGGTGCCCACCAGGACACCCCACTCCGACCACAGGTACCCGCTGCGGCGTGGGGTGACGGCAACCGTAGGTTCCCGTATCTCTCCCCAGCCTGTCTCTTAATTCCCCTGTTTTGTCTGTAGCTGCCTGAACTTTCAGGAGGTCACTTCCCGATGCTTTTTAATTGCTTCCATTAGGTAACACTGTGCCCTGAAGGCTCGTCGGGGAAATCCTCTGTAAATCACAGTATTATCAGGACTGAGGAGAATTCGTCCTCCCCAAGGACAGAGCTATTGTAGTCCTTGTACAGGCGAGGGCAGATGGCACGGGGAATAATTAAGAGATTTGCTCTATAGCCCAAAGGTGTTCAGCGCTGGAGTCAAGACAAATCTGACACTGATTTCTGGCCCTTAATTCAAACCGTGCCCTTCTGCTGACGGCGAGCAGCGCCGGGGAGGGAAGGTGCTGTGTCATCTCCCGTCTCCGGGAAGGAGCGAGGCACCCACGATGCTTCTGCTCAGCTTGTTTTGCACAGCCTCAGCCCTGACCTGAGTTTTCCAATTACACGGCGGGTCCTCCGCTATATTCGAGCACTGGGCACGGTGATTGCACGTGGGGAGTGAGCGTGCTCCAGACTGGAAACGGAGCAGGAGGCATCACCAGGTGGCTGCAAGCAAAGGGGAGATCAAGAAAGCGGTGCCGATGGTGTCTTGTGCTGGAGGATCCTGAGGAAGAATGCACGAGAACCTGACCTGGGTCATTTAAAACTAGTTAGGGCAAAGCCTGGAGAAGCAGAAAGCAGGACACAACCTGGGACTGGCTGTAGGGAACAAAATCACGGAAGCCCCTGCCACCTGATGTACAGGGGCGCAGTCCCACCGTGGGGCTGGAGGAAAGCCCTACACACCCCTGGCAAGAGAAGAGGCTCCATCCTTCCTCGCTTCAGGATCTCTCTCTCCTGAAGTCTCCCTGGAAAGAAACCTGTTCTTCTGGCAAGATCCAAGCTCTCATCAGCTTCCTTAAGCCAACAGCCAAGCATGAGCCTGGTGGCCTCCTGGGCTGTCACATACCATAAAGTCTGAATCGTTGCTGTTCTGCTTCCATCATCATTAATATTCTTAAAAGGTTCCTGGAAACACATTTATACGTGGCTACATGAGCTGTTTCTGCATTGACTTGCAATTTAAATGCAAGGTTTAGCCAGGCTTTTGATGTGCTGTTTACTTTAATTATTGTTCTACCCCCTGTCTGTGTCTTGCCACGATGTCGTTTAATATTTTATACATCTCCCCAACTCCCCTTTCTGTCCCCAGTGCGCGCGACTCCACGTCTTTCCCCACCTCCTCCCCACCCCACAACTTGCACTTCTAACTTTTCAGGGGCCAGCTGTAAATGAGATGTGGCATGTCGCTGCGATTATCCTCCCGTGGTGATTGCAGAGGGGATAAATAAACCAGTAAACAGATGCTTCCCAAGCTGGCACGGGGAGCCGATACCAACTACACGCAGAGGCCGGCTGGCAGATGCGCGGCTCCTCGTGCTGGCCAAGGCAGGTACTCGACAGCCGAACGGATGGTAGGATGTAAAAAAAAACCTCCCCAAAACGCGTCTGCTCCCCATGCATCTTTCAAGGATGTCTTGGAAAATGCAGGAGATCAGCTTTGCTCCTCGTGCCTGGCAGCAGCTCTGCGTTACCAGGTTGCTCCAGCCACCGCAGACGTGCAACTGGTTCACATACAAGGTGCCAGAAGATGGCACTCAAGAATGCGCAGCTATATTGCCTGGGTTTGCCAGCCCAATAAAGCTGACGATGTCTCCCTGTGGCTGCTTTTATATCAGCTCATTACGCTAGGAAAACTTTGGTCTGGTTGCCGCACGTTGCTAGCATTAGGGTTGTTAATTAGATATTCTTCCTCCGTTCTTTAACGGCCAATCTAGGACATGGCTTCGTGGGCAGGTGCGGGGAGACGCGAATATCTCCGCTCATCTCATTTCTGAGCTGCCGGGGCTGGACCAGGAGCCATGTAGGACCTTTAGGTGGGCTAAGGCAGAGCAGCAAGCTAACGTGGTGGAGGAGACCTGCCTACCTTGGAGAGCGGACAGAAGTCTCCATGTCCACCTACATCCCTCCACGTAGGCACGCTGGACACCCATCACTCTTGGCCAAAGCAGATCTGGCATATTTGGATTTTACCTTGAGGGCTCATTTGGCTGCAGCGAGACCATGGTCATGAGAGCAAGAGACAAGCCCTGGTGCCCTCAAGATGGGCTGTCTTGCAGTGGGGGCAGAAACAGACGCCTGCACGTGTCCTCGCCGTTAAATCTCCCTTTGGCAGGAATGGAACAAAGTCTCGCTCTGCCATTTCACACAGAACCACAGAATGGCAAGGGCTGGAAGGGACCTCGGGAGATCATCCAGTCCAACCCTCCTATTTCCCACTCTTTGCCTTCAGCAGTGAGGCTGCAAACCAAACGAGCTGAGGGACCCTAAGCCATGGGGCAAAAAGGGACCCATGCTCTACCCAACCTCTACAGCCACTGTAAATTCGCTTGGAAAGAGCGAGGCACAGGAGGCAGCCAAAGGGCAATGAAGAAAAGAGCTAAAAAAAGAGACCGATGGTGAAATGAACCTCAGAGCATCCTGCCCTGTATCACGGGCCTGTTGGGGCCAGCGCTTTGTTCACACCTAATACAGGCTCCAGGCCACGGCCGGGTGAGCAATCAATAATGCTGCAACGCAACGGAAGGTTAAAAACTCTTGAGGGACAGAAAACCGATGCTGAACTCCAGGTAACATGTACTAAAGGGAGGCGGTGAGGCTCTGCCCAGGCAGCTGTCATGCCACGACAGCCGGAGGAGAAACTGGAATTACTCACTGCAAGACATCCTGGCTGGCTGCTGCTCCCTCCTCCTTCTCCATTTCCTCTGGGGGAAATTGCTGCTGGGGAAGCAGACTCCAGTTTCAAGCTGTCACTGCTTTGCTGGACTGCCACGCCAGACGTGGCTCCCCTGGATTTTGGAAGCATGACGTCTTTCTCCATGCCCAGGCAAACGTGCCCTTGGAGGAACACCAACGCACCTGGGATGCTCCAAGCCACTCAAGAGCTCACCGTGAGCGTTAGATAAAGAGGATGTGAAGCCCAAGCACGCTCTCATTCTGGTACCTGATGGAAGGAGCCGCGGAGCCAGAGCCCAAAGGAAATCAAAGGTCTGGAAAGGTCTGTTCAGCCCCATGGTTATGGCCGTAGTGGAAAGGAAGGAGGGAACAGAAAAACAAAGAACATTACATCAGGGCTGTGTCCAACTGGCCCACCATCAGCAGCAGGACGGAAGGTAGAGCATCATCTCCAGATGCAAGGGGAAGATAACAACCTTGACCCCCTGCTCTCCTCCTGACCTCCAAAACCTCTTGTGCTTTCCAGGTGAGGACAGAGCAGCTTTTGGGGTCTCTCCTCACGCAGTAAACCAATTTCCTCACTTCTTCTTTACTCAAGGGTTCCCCTTCCCTTGCCCTGGAGTGCCCTACACCTGGGTGACTTGCTCTGCGCAGGCAGGGGGAAGCTGGCCTCCCACCCTCCCTTCGTCACGTGTGCCCGCGGTCCTGCTCAGTAATTCTTGGAGCATCAAGAGAATTAATTTATCACTCAATGAAATGGCACCAAGCATTAATGAAGCCATTTAGTATTCACACAGAACTTCTCTCTCCATTTCCAGAAGTGCTCCATTGTAGTTCAGCATTTGTTGGGCAGTAATTAATGGTACTTAATCCTTAAATCCTTAAATTGTTTCTAATTTGGTAAGCTGCAGAGTTGCAGCCATCCATCTCTTTGCTGCGTGTCTGTAGGGTTGCTTGAGACCCTCCTCTGGGCTAAGCAGAGCACGCAGACCCTCGCCAGCGGCGGTGCCAGGGAAGGAGGGCCCTGATATTTCTGTCGGAGACTTTCTGAGAAATGACTTCATCTCTTTTACACCTGTTTCCCCATTTGTGTAACTAAGGAAAATGCTTATTCTCCCTTGCGAGGGTGAGTCGATAGCACAAAGAGCTCCAAAAGCAAAGTAATCAATGTCTGGGAGAGCGGAGATTTTCATCTTTTGATCTCAAACGCACGAACAGAGGAACCAAGGGGGAAAAACCCCAATTCGCTCCTCGCTTTGCACGTTCATCCTCACCCAGAGACGAAGCCAAACCTGGGGCTCGTTGCGCATTTCATGAAGTTCCGAGCACCCCTCCATGCAGCCACGGGAATAAATTCATCCTCCTAGAGCATGCAAACACACTTCCCCGACACGCAAGCACACGCAACAGCTTTTGTTTCCCCGTGTTTTTCTTTGAAGACAACCGAAGTTTCACATTGAATGGCACAGCAGAACTAACAGCGATACAAGTACCAGGCATGCGCTTGGGAATGCGGCTTTATAGAAATAAAAGGGATGTCAGGTCAGCCTCTGCCCCACGCCTCCCCAGGGGCAGCACCAGCTACACGTCAGCAACCCCCAACAGGTATTTGTTAACCTGTTCTTAAGGAAGCTGCCAAGGAAGGAGAGTCCATAACGTCCCAAACGACCCGTTCCCATGCTCCACCACCCCGGCAGAAGGGTTTCTTCTCCCATTTCATAGCCAACATAAATCTTCCTTGCTGAAACCAAGTTGATTCCTTCTCATCTAACTGCTCTGTAGACAACTGTTCAGCATCTTATCTACAACACCCACTTTCCTTGAAGAAGACCATCCCTTATTTTCTACACTTACCAACCCCCAACCCTCTCAGCTTCTCCTCCTTGACACCTTTAAAAAAAACCCCAAATCTTTCTTTTCTGGACCCACTTTGCATTTACCCTGCATGCAATGCCCCAGATCACCACCTCGCCAAATGTTTGAACGCGCTCCATGGTAGCTTCCTCAATTACCAAATATTTGGGGTTTCTGCTTTGTTTGTCTTTCTTGTTCTCCAGTGAAAGTAAGCAGGGGAAAGAAAACCAAAAGGGGAGGGGAAATACCAATAAATCTCCCAGCATTTACTCATAAAGCCGAACCAGAGAAGCAGAAACTTCCCTTTATCACCCCCTTTTCTGGCCATATCCACCCTAATCCCAACCCCACCATCAGGCAAGGAGGCAAAAAGACGGTATTAGGACAGATTATGGACATAGGTGGAGACAAAACCCCAAAGCTGAGGACCACGTGGTTCAGTTTCATGTGCCAAATCCGCAGCCCTTTGTACATCCCTGCCACGGGAATTAGATGGAGAAATGCAGACTCATTTCTTGCACAGGCTCTTTCAGTAGAGGTAACCTCCAGCCGCCGCCAGAAAGGGATATGAAAAGGTCTGTGGTTTGCAGTCACTGAGGGGATTGGATGAGAAGAAGCACTTACAACATTTTTTGACACCGCACTTTGATCAATTTGACGGATTTAATATTACAGAAATATTTCATTTTTCAATGCGGATGGGAGAGAAAAAAAAAAATCTAATCATCCATCCAGCAGGCCTCTATATTTGTCATAATTCACTGGAAAGAAAAGAAAAAAATAAAATCCCCCCAAACCTCTAATTTAAAATCCAACTTAACCCGAGGTAATTTCCATCATTAGTTCAAACTGTGCGATCTTCACTCTCTCCTGATTTTTAAAGCCATTGTTCTGGGTTTTTTTCAAGGTATTATTTAACCAAAGCAGCATCTAATTGTGTTTTCTCTCTACATTCATTTTTAAGGAGGTAATGAATGCTACGGGGGAAACAGCACAATTGATTAATGCCGGGGAAGGCAGATGGGGCAGAATCCAAGGCACGGAATAAAATATGTTTTTCATAAATACGAGTACAAAGGAAGAAAAGGAGCCACCTCGAGAACATCAGGGAAAGGCTTCCACCCGCCACCTCCACAAGGTGACACTGAGCCTTTGCTGGAGGAGGCACCTTCCCAGTAACGCCAGGCAATTAAGGAATTAATGGGATGCTACTTGGTTCTTTGGGAGGTGAACCAGTTCGGGGAGACTTGAAGAAAGCTGGCTCTAATGAACTCGGCACGTTCGTTTGTCAGGCGGCGGGAGTTGTACCAGGAGAGGCTGGCTGAGCCTTACGCCGTTAACAGCACAAGTCACCTCACCCTTTGAAGGGGAATCGGCAACAGAAGATGCCTTCCAGTATCCAAATCTTGTCGCAGTAAAACATCTTAAGGATAGCAGACCTGATAACGCCTTGCTGATGGGAAGGAGCAACAGTCTAGGTCCTGCCTGTCTGAGACCTCTTCCAAATGAAACCTCTTCCGAAACCATCGCTCCACCCTTGATCCCTTCCTTCCTGTCTCCCTTTAGCTCTTATTTCCTTGGATGTGTAAAATGGATGATGGTGGGGGAAGCGCAGCGTGATCCTACCCTTAACGGGCTGCCCAGGGAAGGGGTCGAGTCCCCAGCCCGGGGGGGATTTAACAGCCAGGCAGAGGCGGTGCTGAGGGCCAGGGTTTGGGGGTGGGATGGCAGGGGTAGGGGAAGGGTTGGGCTGGGGGAGCTTAAAGGGCTTTGCCAACCCCAACGATTCCATGATTCTATGATCTGAACCTGCAGCCTAGTCCTGCCCATGGCTCCTCCCAGACTCATGCTCCCCAGAAACCAAGGAGCTTCAAGGGCTTTTCCAACCCAAACCATTCTATGATTAAACAGGGCAGATATGACCAAGGATTGGCCATGACACTCATCAAGTGGCTAGTTTCTCTTTATCCAGTTTTTGAGCCCTCTTGGCCAAAAAAAAAAAAAAAAAAAGAAAACCCCCAAACCCCATGGAAATAAACTCAGCCAAAGTCTGCTTGAGAAATGAGGTCAACAGGAGAAACACCCAATTAGCGGTGTTTTGTGGCTGGATGTGGTGTGCCAGCTGGGATTTGGGGAGTTGCTGCGCCTCAGGAAAAAGAAGGGAAGCTTAAAATAATAACATCTAGCACTCAGAGAGCATTTTGCATCTTCCCGGTGTGACATGAACTTTAATTAGTTTGTGAGTCGAGACACTGCTGGGCGAGCAATAGATCTCCATGCAACATGACCGGTGCCAGGAGCACGTGCAAAGCTACGGGGGCTGAGGCCAGTTTGCAGAACGGGACACCTCCAATTCTGCAAAGCAGCAGAGCAAGGAGGAAAAATTCCTGGCAGGGGGACGGAGCCATTGTTTGAGTTTTGGAAGCAATTTCAGCTCCGTGGCCAAATTCCAAGACAACTCTGCCTAGACAGAGGAGAGGTCACTGTAAAAAAAAAAAACCAACCCAAATGCGCTGGGCTTTGTCCTGCGGGGCTTGAAATGAGGAGTGCAGGGTGAGGACTTTGTCTCTCCGGCTTCCCATCCCACAGAGGCTTGGCTGGAGGCACACCGTGCTGCAGCCCCGGGAGGTGCTGGGAAATTCGGGAGCTCAATCGAGACAAGCAGTCGGGATTGTACTTTTGTCTTTCAGCAGAAAACGTGTGGTCCAAAGGAGATTTCCAATATCAAAATCAGGAGGGAAAAGGAGAATTGGCCATTTTCCCATTGGAAATGTCTCCCTCCCAGACCCATTTTGTGCCAGCAAATGTCATGCCTCGTGCGGTTCCTGACCAGCTGTAATAGTAGCCAAGAGAAATTAGATGGCTGGGCAGTTGATGAGGTCTCTCCTCATTAGCAATCCAATAACGTGGGCAAAGGCTTGTTTATTCTCTGCATCTGTGATACCACTGCTTTTGTCACGTTCTCTGCTCGTGGCTGGTGCTCAGGAGAGTTGAGGCTCACACTGATAGGATATGACAATGTTTCTCCTGGAGCCCGCCAAGCTACAGCTTGTCCTTTTAGTACTGATGGCCCGAGGTGGACTCCATGCTGACAATTTTGGCTGGGGGTGGGGGGGAGTGGGGCAGTTACACGGAGCCAAAACAGTGCCCTTCGGTGCAAAATCCAATTAGCAAAACAAGTGAACAAACCCCTTTGTGCTGGCCAAGCTACCGGTGGGGTCGGTACATCCCACGGGTGATGAGTAGCTCCTACAAACAAGCATGAAGATCTTGGTACAGAGGCTAATGGACACATTGATGCCCGCAACCCCAAATTCAACGCTGCGATAATTAGAGAGGGTGGTGGTCTCTACTTAGGTCAAGGGACGAGTAAATAAGAGCATATTTATCCCCTCTCGCTCCTACCTCCGACATTTCCCAGCATTAGAAGGTACCTGGGCTAGGAGATACCTGCCTGGCCAGTGAGCAACCACACGGTGGCTGAAATGATAAAGAATAATAAAGCTCTTGATAACATCCTTCAGTGGATGAGGGAATCGGTTTGGCTTCAACGAGTATCGCATCAGCTGAAACCAGAATTGCCATCCGGCCAGGAGTCAACACCTGGTTTTACCCCAAGTTCCTGAAATAAGGGCATGAAAAAATAAACGATAAATGCTTTTTTTTTGGGAAAAGGACAGGAAAAGCAAAAGAGATGGGCGCAAGTGCTGTTCAGCTGCCGCAGCTCCTGCCTCCTGGATGCTCGACTCTGTTAAGCTTTTGCCCTCATCTGCTAATTTGCTTTCCCCCCCCCCCCCGTAACAACCTGGTTTTCGTTTACTAGAGACAGCTTTAGCCTGGGGAAGATATGGAAAGCAATAAAAAAAATAAACCGTTTCTGGGTCACCACCAGTTCCAGTTCCCAGGGGGTTATTTAAACAACAATTTCTCCCTCGCCTCTGTGAAAGGCGAGACTTGGTCCCCAAAGGTTATTCCATCAATAACTCCTAAACTATCTTCAGGGCAGCAGCCTCATCCCCAAAGGGGTTTTGAAGCAGCCTTGAAATGGCCTCCTGGATCACGGGTTTTAGCTGCACTGGTGTATTTAAGCACAAAGAGACGAAGCTCCTGAGGGCAGGGCAACGGGACCGCGCTCCGCTCGGGGCAGCACGTGAGACGCCCGTCCCCACAGCCACCCACGCAGCAGCTCAACCACCTCTGAGGACTTGGGCACACATACGTGCCTTTCCTCTTGGCTTCATAGAATCATGGAATGTTTTGGGTGGGAAGGGACCCCTAGAGGTCACCCAGCCCAACCCCCCTGCAGGAGCAGGGACACCTTGAACCACATCAGGTTGCTCACAGCCCCGGCCAACCTGGCCTGGAATGGTCCCAGGGATGGGGCCTCCACCCCCTCTCTGGGCAACCCCTGCCAGGGTTTTGTCTCACTCAAAGATGCTCAAAGATTCATCGCCCTGAGCTGAAGGCTTTTCCTTCGGTGGTCATTAACCTCGGCTGCAAAGAGCTCGTTCTGGAGCAACGCAGGCAGCCCCAGCAACATGCGATAAAATTCACCCCAAGGGCAAGGAGCGAAAGTCTGTACCGCAACCGAGATGGGAAGAAAGGCCCCGTGAGCTGCTCGGAGCATGGGATCAGGCAGAAATATCCTTACCCAAATGGTCGTCCCCTAGGGACACCTATACCCGTCCATCCCCTGGAGCGGAGATGCGCATCCCTGGGAAGCCCAGCCCATAATACAGCTTTTCCGCAGCTATTTCCAGACAACAGCTACCTCCCCTTGCCTTGAGTCCAGCCAGCACGCCCGTATGATGTGAAGAAAAACCTCCGGCAGCCCGTGACTCAACTTCCCATCTATAAACCCCCAAACAAGGCTCCCTCATCTGTTCCTTTTTGCTCACGAGCATCAGCTCTTCCGAGACGGCCGCTCGCTGTCGCACCGGCACGGCGACCTCCAGCCCCTCACCGCAGGCTGCTTGCGGACGCCAAGCAGGGACACGGGGAAAACAAACCAGCCGAGAGCAGAATCAGGCTCAAGCAATCTCTTGTTGTTTTGACATGACGACTTTGCCGAGAGGCAAAACGTCGCCGCAGAAAATAAATTAAAAAATAGAAGTAGGGGTGTCGTAGAGCGTACCGTGTCCTGGGAAACTTTCTGAAGAGGGGCAAAAGGAAATGCATGGGTTGCAGGATCAGGGCTGGCTGAAGAAGGGCATCTTCCTGCAGTCGCTTGCACTTTTTGATTTCCAGCATCTGTTTTTCCCGGCGCTGCAGTGGAACAGGCGATGGGCACATCTGCTCGCAGCGTGAGCGTGGGCTAACAGGGGCCTCTTACAGCAATTACTTTCCTAAGGCTTGACCCTGCAAACATGGCCCACGAGACCGCAGGCCTGCGCAGGACCTTATTGCTGGAGAAAGGGTTTGCAAGGAGAAGAAACCAAGCCAAAAGATGGCTACCATCGCCCATCGGAGAGGCTTTCCAGGGCTGCCTGGTTCCCTGCCCCTGCACAATGCTCAGGCAATTGCACCGGCGAGGATGGGCTTTGCTTCCCGGGAGAAGGAGGAGGTTTCGGAGGGAGGGAAGATGGGTTGCACGATAAACCACTGAGATAAGGTGAGAAGAGCAAAATCTTTGCTGGGAGGCGGGTTCGGTCTCCGCATGAGGAACGGCAGCAGCGAGACGCAACGGAGCAGCAGGCGCTGTGGCATGCTCTGTACCCCATTAAACTGGAGCTAATTCAACTGGGTTTTGCTTCCCTGATTACCCTGATTACATCCAAAGAGCCACTTTATCTCTAGCGGGGTTTCCGCACCAAAACCACTGGCAACGCACGATCAAACCGAAGCACTGAAGCTTCAAGGTTAAGAATTCCTGGCTGCCTTCCTCGCTGCCGGGGAAGCACCGAGGAGGAAATTGCTCTCAAATAAAAAAAGAAAAAAAAAAAAGAAAAAAAGAAAAGAGACGTTAAAAAAGGAAAAATATTTAAATCCCGACACTTAAAACCTTGAAAGTGCAGTTGGATGTGTCAACGCTGCCAGCGATGGGGATGAGTCTGCAAGATGGATGGGGGAGGTTCAACTCTTGCTCCTGTTGCTTGTTTTGTCCCCACCACACACACAGTCTGTCCATCCGTGAGCTCCCAGGACACAGACTCACCTCCCATCACACCTAAAACGAGTTGGGGAATGGCCATGGCTCAAAAGGCAACAGCCTGGCTGCTGGCTGCAAATACGACCATGGGGGCATCTAAATCTCATGCTCTCCAGGGCGCTGTAGGGCTGCTCGTGATTCTGGAACAAGTCCCTGCTGGACTTGAAAAATATTTGGAAAAAAACCCAACATGTTTCCAGGGGAAAGGGGGAGGGAAAAAAAAAATAATGTTGTGACAAATCTTCCTTTGCTGATGACGGACTACTTCGATGAAATGGTTTTGGACTGGCCTAAACCACACGTCTGAGAAGAAATATCACAGTGGGACCCTTGTCCCGGGACAGCCTAAGGAAATAAATCCCCAGGAGCCGGGGAGACAACAAGGCTCTCTCTGACTCGGCCTTCCCCGTCAGAAGGGAAGCTGCATTTCTCATTTTTCTCCCACGTGTTCGTTAGTAGACTCGGCTCCATTCTCTTTAGGTGATATTTATATTTCTCTAATCTACTGGCCGTGATGGATGAGAACAAGATTCCTCCCTACAAAGCCATTTACAATGGAAAAAAGCCACAAGCACAATATAGAACTTCTGTGTGTGTCGCTTCAGACAAATAAACATTGCTCCTTTTTCTAAAACATCTAAACATCTTGTATAGGAAATATTAGATCTCAGTTGACTGGAAAATGAAACTAGTTTTATGTTCTCTTCCAAAGCCTCTTGTGATATTACCAATATTTTTTTCCCCCTGTCGAGAATAATGGCTTTTCTACAGGCCAGCAGATAGGAAAGTGCTTACATATATTTCTAGATGCAAACACTTCCCTGAATTACCTTGTCTTAATGTACTTCAGAGTTTGGTGCAAGTTACTTGATGATGCTGGATAACAAGAGCCGGTGGAGAAGAGCCACGTTAAATAAATCACTCACTCCAAAAGCAGTAGAAGGCGATGATAAAGAAATCCCTTGGGAGCCCACACAGTTGGTTTAGGGCCGTTACAACATCAGGAACCCTACACAACGGGGGCAACGCCAGCAGAAGCTGAACCGTTCAAGGATTTGGGGTTGGTTTTTTTAGCAACTTGCCTCCTGCAGATTAAGGCTGAAGGGTAATGGAGCCACTCCAAATGCAACGCAACCACCTAAATTCCGCACGTGGCTTAGGCTGCGTCTGGATGGAAAGCGCAGAAATTTTCCCACCTGTGCCCTTTTTGCAGGAAAACTGCGAATCCCAAAGCAAAGCAAAAGCCGCGAACCAGCCCGGCCTGTATTTATTTCCCGATGTTGCCCCCCCCATGCTATGAAGCCTGGTATATCACGATCTCAATCGCAAACAAGGTATCGTTATTTTTTCATCTGCAAACTGAAAACCAGCAAGAAGTGAGAGTTCCATAAAACCAAAACATTCTCAAAGCAAGCAGGTTATTATTTTTTTTTTTAACCACATTTTGATGAAAATCTCATTTTCAGCCAAAAAAAAAAAGATTTCAGGGGAAACGTTGGACACACCACACAGCTAAACCCCTGCACAGGGAAATGTTTCCGCTCTCTTTAGGGTGTGAACTGCAAAACAAAGGGCAGGAAAAAAATTCCCCATTGTCACTACTTATCATTCCTGGTTAACAGTATAAGATATATGATAGGAGCAAAACAATTTGGTGGCAGAACATCATAAATGAAGTCTGTTTTCCCTGGAAACTGTATAACCATTTGAATTAATTTAATTTGAAATATCAAATTAAATTAAACTGTAGAATAATCCCCAAGGGAAAGCATATTTCATTTGCAATGTCTTCTGATAGAGTATTCTCTGCCAAAAGTTTTGCTATGCATCTGGCTTTGGATCTAAATTTATTACATTAGCTCTGGGAAGACTTTTAATAGAAAGCGAGATTAAAGGGGAAGAAGGAAAAAAAAAAAAAAAAAAAAAGGAACTTCTGATGGGGGAAAACAGACCCCAAACCCAGTAAAGACTGAACGAAGCGCTGAATGTGGCCGAATCCAGGCGGCTGTACCTCACCCAGCTCTGCCTGCGCTGGTTCCAGCCTCCAAACAGGATTGAGAGATGTCATTAAACAACTCGGGTGCTGAAATCGTGGGGATTCATATGCACAAACACGACGGCTTCAAAACTACCTGACAGGCTATGACGTCCTCTTAAACTTGCCAGCCAGCCTAATAGCCACCAAGAGGGGGACAACCACAAAAAAGGGGTCAGAAGATGACGACTGGAGGAAGATTGCGTGCTTTCTCAATCAGCTTTGAAGGACAGAGACGTGAAGGAAAGCACTTTCTCGGTCAGGTGGAGCCAGGCGAGGATTTTCATTTCCAAAAGAGAGTAAAGGGAAGGGGAGGGGGGGAAAATAAAAATCAAACCCCACCAGAAGAACGCTATCTTATTAGTAATAGCTACCTTGCTTTTTAAATAATCTTGGAGATAAATACAATCTGGGACAGATCTCAGACACTCTTTGGTTCAACAGGTTGGGAGGAGGGAGGTGGTGACCCCATCAGTTTTCAAAATATAGGTCACACACAAAAGCAGCACTTACAAAATGAACGGTCTTGCTTTTCACGGCAAGAAATTGAAGAAAATTGCAGCCAGCAGCCGCCTGTAGGTTGATGCAGTGGAAATAATCTATTTCTTTCTTTCTTTTTCTTTTTCTTTTTTTTTTTTTAAGTTTCCCCTGCGAGCAAATACAGAGCAGCAGATGCTGGCATGGAAGAAAGGATTTGCTCTAAACAAACAACCCAGTCCCTCCAAGAAGAGCTTTACACCAAACCAAAATCAAGTACAGCCCCCCGCCCCCGTCCACTTCCCTCTCTTGCCCCCCTAAAATAAATACCCACGCTCAAAGGTATCTTAATCAAATCAAAAAGCATTAGGACTTTAATCTCCAGCACTTTAGTAACCTCCCAGTTTGTTTTAAATCTTGATTGGAAGAATTATCCTGACAAGAAAATTAGCAGTAAGTCAATAAACCTGTAGCCCGGAGATAGAGCTGTGAGTAACCGGTGAGAGAATTCATTTGATCACGCACACAAACGCGCCCGAGACGATGGACTGACTTGGCTGGCAAAGTTCATTACGATTTTAACCATGAAGCCACGAAGTGCAGGTAATCATATTTAAAGAGATAAGAAACACAACGAGCGCAGGCCTTCGCCGCGACACAGAAATTCTCATTTATAGCAGTCATGGGTGGAAAATCAATACCCACTTTGGGATGCAAAAGGAATGTCAGACTTGACAAAGCTGCTTTGGATTTTTCTATCCCCCCCGCCCCTGCTCTTCTACCGCTTCAAACCCAAAAAACATGAGATCTGCACGCTCGCTGCATCCAAGGCTCCCCCCAGCTTGGCTCGCAATTCCTCGAGATTTTCTCTGGCAACAACCTCATTCCATCCATCCTTGTCAGAGCGCATCTTCCTCCCCGGTCCAAGCAAATTGTCCTCGTGCCACTTACTCGCAATCCTCCCCTGCCTCCCTCTGAACATGCGTAGCTGTACCCTGCTCCATTGCCTAGAGGGGAGCGCGTATTTGCACGGGAATTGAGGAGGTCTGCTCCAAAAGCACAATGTTGAGAAGAGGGCAGATTATTCTCCTGCTTCTCTTAATTCATTTATAAGGCGATAGGAGAATTCTGCATTTTTTTTTTCCCCTTGCCCTCTATAAAACCCCACAATAGTGAATTATTGGCAGCAAATTGTTCAACAGGCTCTGATGCTTATGAACTTTCCATGCTCCAGCCTAGTTATTTATGAACTGATTCTTTATGTAGCGTTCTTTGAGAAATGGTTGATGCAAACATATTTCAGCCTTTGGGTCGCTCGCAAATGATTCACTGCGATATCGCCAAGGGCACGCGCATTCCAGTCGCAAAACGAGTCTGCCTTTGATACATGGGCTCAGAGTGATTAACCATGAGTGCTTCATTAGGAGAACGAGCTATGGCAGCAGGCGGAGAGGAGCTCCCCCATAGCTTGGGGACCAGCCTACCAGAAAACACCCACGACCTCGTACAACTGCCACCGCTCTGGCCGACACACAGGAGGGAAAGGTGTCTTGGCAGCCCTGTAAATCAGGTGGTGCTCCTGCTCCCAATGCAGGTGACTTCCACCTCCCCAAGCATCTTCCAAGATGCCTTCACAAGCCTTGGTGACATGAGCTAAATGACAGGGACTGATGAACCCATCAGTGTGATACCTCTATATGATACCTAGCAGGGAGGAGGCCGCAGGACAGCTTGTTTTCCTCAAAGCCTGTCCTGATCCTGCAAGCACAGGTGAGCTGGGCTGGAAGGAAATATGAGTTTCCATCACACCACCACCAAAACCAGAAAGATTTATCCTCCTTCAGCCTTACCCACCTGAAAGGTTGTCAGGCACTGAAATGGGCTGCCCAGGGTGGTGGTTGAGTCCTCATCCCTGGAGGTATTTAAAAGATGGATAGACAAGCTGCTTAGGGCCAGGGTTTAGTGGTGGGATGGCAGGGTTAGGGGAATGGTTGGGCTTGATGATCTTAAAGGTCTTTTCCAACCTAAACGATTCTATGATTCTATGATACTAAGCTGGAACAACCAGGACCAAAGGCTTGGTAGAAGCCAAGCAAAACAGCAATCTAAGTCAGCGTCACCCAGAACCGGTTGTCACGTGGATGGGCTGACTTGAGCTCACCTCACCCTAATTTTCATGGTTGGGGAGGGAGAGGTTGATCCAAGCGTCTCCCTCAAGAACAATGCAATCACCGGGCAGCTCCTTGACCTCTCGACTTGGCCGCTGGTGGGATAACGAGTCCTGAAAGCTCAGCGACAGCCCCGGGTCGAACCACAGCTTGCAAAGGCGAGCAGGGTGGCAGAGTGTTCAAGAAGTGAACTCTTTGTGATGGCTGTCAAATTCCAGGCAAGCAAATCAGGGGGATCTCCATTTCAAGTCAGACTCTCGTATTTGTACTTACCGCATTGCACACGCCATTTCCGACTCTCTCAGAGCCCCGTGCCTCTCTGAGCACAGGTAATCAAGCAGAAAAGTTCTGGGGCAAGCTGTGAAATCTCTGAAATGAAAATCAATTCCATCTCCATTTCACAGGGCCTAATGTGGCATTTACAACATAAACAATCGCTTCTGTTAGGGAGGGAAATTAAAAAGCCGTGCTACATAAAAAGGAACAATGTTCAAAGTTCTGGTGGAAATGAGCAGTCGGAGTGGAGATAATTACAAAAAGGGTGCCGGGCACGCAAGCACCTGAGGCGTGGAGGGTGAGGATCTCAATGGGCAAACTCTGCTGCCAGCTGGGCAAACTGCCGCGAGGTCGGGGCTCTAAACATGAACAAAAATGCTGGGGGGGGGGGTGTGTGTGTGTGTGCTTTGAAGGGAGGCAGAGGATGGGAGCTGAACGTTGCAGGACAGCCAGGTTGTGTAAACAACTCTCAACTCAATCTCAACTCAACTCAATCTCAACAATCGCCACCAAGCTCCTCCTTTCCACCCGGAGAGGAGCCCAAGCCAGAGCTATGGGGCAATTTTACATCCCCGTCTATCAGCATGATCATACAGCTATAGGATGCAGAAGTCCTCCTACGTAATTACCATCATACTGTCCTTTCACTTCAGCAAAGCGATGGGGCCCACGAGCCAGCCCCAGCTGGATTTACCCTGTCACGTGAATGAATTTTGGCTGGAAACGGCAAGAACTGTTTGAACTGTGAGAAGGGTAAAGTGGTGGCAGAGCATCTCCGGAGTACTGTCGGGTGACGCTAGCAAAGAATTTAATTAGCTGTAGTCCAAACACTGCTAAGTATGCAAACTCAGCCATGAACTTGTGAGAGGAGAGGACTGGATGTGCCCCAAGAGGTCCTCCCCAGCGCTACGCCTGCGTAATCTCACGACCATCTCCCGGGCGGGCGATGCTTTCCAGCGCAAGCTGGAAATAGATGAAGTGTATCTTTCCCTGCCATGAAGAGTTTGCTTTTGCTTTGCACACAGTCAAGTAGGACCTCAAAGCGATCCTTACGCTCTGCTCGGCTCTGATAAAGCAGCAGCCCGGTTTGCAACACCGCGCATGAAAGGAGATGGGGATGAGTGTCCAGGTGACAGCAGCGACAACGCCCGGAGGAGGAAGAACCATCACCAAAGAGGACTAAGTGAGCAAACGGGGGCTGTTTTGTCTGCAGAAGAGATGACTGAGGAGAGCCACAGGAATAATCCTCAAACGCATAAAAAGCCAGTGGCAGGAGGGAGGAAAGCTCCTCTCCGTGTCCACAGCAGATAGGATAAAAAATAATGAGCTCAAATTACAGCAAGAAAAAGTTAGGAAAAGACATTAGAAAAAAACTTCCTGGGGAAAAAAAAAACAACCCAAAAAGCTTTGCAGTCTCCTTCACTGCAGGCTGTTAAGCACAGCTTAACCAAACTGATTTCAGGGGGTGGTATGAGTATAAAAGTCCCGACGCTGGAGCGGGCAGATGGCCTCGGCGATGCACTTGCTGCTCAGTCAAACCACCACCACGTGCAACCGTAGAAAACTCTGCATAAAAGAGCATCCACCGGCAAGGCAGCCCGGCAAAGAGACCGAAGAAATGGCATCAGCTTCACGGCTCTTGGGTCCTGCGCCTCGCCTGTGCCGGGTGTCACTGAGCAAAGCTTATCTGCCCGGGGTTATATTTAATCTGAGCATGGCAGAGACGTGGTGCTGTTCTCCCAAATCTCCTTTCAGCACCCTAACATGCTTTGAGATCTGATGAAGGAGGCCAGATCCTGTTTTCCCTGGTTCTGGATCCCATATTTTGCAGGAAAAAGATCTTTCCATAGGAGAAGGGGAACGAACAAACGCACCCAACAAACATAACCCACAAGATCTTGATTTTCCTGTGAACGTGGAATAACTTTGGGCATGACTGGCTTACAGATGACACCAGCTCATTATACCGGATGGCTTGATTTACCTTGATCAGAACAGCAATTTAGTAGACGGTTCTTTCCAAAGAGCACTAATCACTTTTTTCCCCTTTCGTGTGTATAAAGATTGAAACGCACCGTGCAAATTGCTCGCCACAGTCCAAAAAACGCTAATAAGCCACAAACATCGAAATCAGAGCTCGAGACCAAGCATGATAAGGTAAGAAAACGGTGCCGGTGCATACAGAACTATTATTTACCGGTGTCAGAAATAATGACTGCATTTACATCACTCTGAGCCCGCGTGACAACTTCTTCCAGGAAACTGCTTTAGCTGGAAAAAAAAAAAAAAGCCACGACTTGAATGAATTGGGTATTTTAATTATTTTTTTTTAAACAGCAAGAAAACATGAACCGGGATGCAAGTGCTTGACTTTTCAAGGTCTCTGCTCAGCTATTAATCCATGCGAAAGCAGGGAGAAATGGGTCCTTTAATAAACAAACAAAGGTACTTTCCAGTGCCCTCCTTGGCTGCGCTAATTCCTGCTGTATTATTAAACCCAAATCCGGGCGGCAGCACCAGCTAAACGAGCTGATCGGAGCTATTACGGTTTTTATGGCAGCAGTGGTTCACTGGGAGAACAACGATGGAAACCTCTGGTGTCGATGGTCCCTTTCCCTCTCTGCTCCAGATGCTAGGGATGCTCTTGATCAGCTCTGACCTTAAGGCACCCCGCTTTTGCTCTGGGACCTCCAGCTGAGCCAGGATGGCTCATTAATATTGACCACCTCGATGCGAAGCTGAAGATCGGCCTGGCTGGTGGCTGCCCCTCTCCCAGGAGGTACCGGGTCCTCCCACGAGCATCACGCCGGGCTCCAGCACACCACCGCCGGCACGTTGGGTGCATTTCCCTTTGCGAGGCCACCACATGTAGAGGGGTTACCCTACCCCACGCCTCTCCCGTGACACATCCGTATGCCACAGGCGTCCATTTCTCACACGCTTTGGAGCTGCGGGGTAAGGAGCTGATCTAGAGCATCCCTCACGCTGGTTAAATCAGGATTTTAACTACGACCTGCCAGCTTTGGCAGCATTAGGAGAATCTGCAAGCAGCCGGCTCCGGCAGAGCCTTATCACCACTGCCACCTCGGCTTCCCCTGGTCATTCGGGGAGGAACGGCAGGATCGTTCTCCCTGATTTTATGACACCCTCTGGGCTGGCAGCGCTCAAGTTAATACTTAGATTTATATTTTCCTGAGATAGTCCCGTTAAAAGGAAAGGGGGGGGGGAAAATGCCATATTGATTTGCATTACCCTAGGGGGGCACCGGTCAAGTTCACGTATAGATTTATGAGGGGGGGTTAGTATGTATTGACTCGGGCTCTCCAAGGGCTTGGGCGCATGGGTGGAGGAAGGAATGGCAGAGGATTCTTATCTCCTTCATGCTGTTATAAAGCCTGGATCGACTCTGCTGAAGCCAAATGAGGATTTACACCACCACAACCAAGATTAAAATCTGACCCTGATTCCAGTAAAAGCAAGTGAGCTATTGAGGATTAGGGCGCTGCCAATAAGCGATTTCCAAGGCGGCAGGCGAACAGAAACATCGAGTAATGAAAGCGGAGCGGGTGGGGAAATGCTCCTGGGTTGGCCCCAGATCTGGGGTGCTACAGGTCCACAGCAAAAGGAATGGAGGAAAATCACCGGCTCTGGCCACAGGAATCGTCTCCTTTCAGCGAAGAGGAGGAGCGGGGTTTTGCAAGGAGGATGCAAAGGGAGGCACCGAGGTCTTCCTCTCCTCCCAGCAGCCAGAGCCATAAAGCTCTGGCAGGAGCTCGAACAAAAGGGTTTCCACACGAAGGCAATGTGAGGGTTAGGCAAACCCCACTTCCCCTCTTGGAAATGACCCCCCCTTAACCCTGCAGAGGAGCTTTTCTTGCAATTATGCTGCTGAAGCTGCAGTTTCAAGCCGCAGAGCTTGCAGAAGACGGTGAGGTCCCCTTGCTCACCCACCTCATCGTATCCGCAGCCCCTGGAGGAAAGGGTGACTTTTCCACGGCACCTCTCCAGCCTCAGAGGTCAGCGGAGGGATGCTGGGGAGGCCGAGAGCGCGAGCACCGGTGCCCATCGCCGCGTCTGCACCCCCCGGACCAGGCACGGCGCCGCAGCCCTCGCCATTTCCAGCTGACCTCCGCGGCATCGCCGGCCGCGTCCATCCCCACGTCCCCCCATCTCCCTCCAAGGGCTTTGCTGCCTCTACCCTTTCCCAGAGAAAAAAAAAACAAAACGAGGTAAGGCTGTGCATATGCTCACTGATATTTCAAAACCCCCAGTTAACGGGAAGATAATTCATGCATTTAAGCATTAAAAAGGTACTTAAGTCAGAATAAATTCCGCTTTGTTATTTTCCAGGATTCACCTCCCGCTCCCACAGCCGCAGGAAATTTAACAGGCAGACACAACCCATACGCCCGCTCCTCGGTCCACCTCTCCCGGCCACCAGAAGCCACCACCCCCCTGTGTTGGTCCATTAATGAATTACTTTGTAAAACTGAGTAATGCCATTCAGTTCAGTGCATTCCAGCCTGAGGTGGCAGCATGAGAAGGGGTTTTTTTAAGCAAATCATCTGGGTATGTCCCTCCACAGATCAAGCATCCTTTTCCATCTGTGTAAACGACGTGTGATGCTGTAGAGGGGCGAGTTAAAAGCATCAGGAAGGAAGAAACAATCCTGTGTGCATCACCTTTAAAAAAACCCCAAACTCCTATTTCAAAGGCTAGATGGTTTTAATCTTCTTTATAATAGGTTTCCATGTTCCCACAGTTTAACAGGTTTGTGGCTTCTGCATTTAGCACTGGAATAAACAATGCTCCAGTAATTGCCAGGTCACTGTTATTTACTTCTGTCTTTTAAAAAAAAAACCCAAGCCCTTCCCATCCAGCTGCCTTGAGTGGGCTATACTGTAATTTTCTTTACTGTCTCACACTAATGAAGGCAAGAGGGCAGGAGGACCAAGTCAGATGGCGGAAAAAGAAGCCAAACAGCCCGGGTTGACTTTCGACACGATATTAAAACTAACTCCCACCTGTAACAGATTAATTGGCCTGGTGTTCGGCAGCCTGACGGGGAATAAAGACAAATGCTAGAAACCCAATGCGTCCTTGTTTTTAATTATGGCTCTTTTTCTCAGCTGGCCTGGTGAAAGGATTATTTCCCCACCCGTATGTTTTCTGTGCAATTTATGATGAGCGGATAACGGGGACGGGGCTAGTGCAAAGGATGAGGAGGGGACAGCAAACCAGGCGTGCTACAGCAAGCTCCCCAGAGCTGGGATTGATCATGATTTTTCCTTCTACGTAAGGGGTCTCCGGTCTCCAGGTGCCCCCCGCCCCGAGAAAAAACAATGTGCTTTTTTATCTCCTTGTTGCTATCAGGCCAAGCCATCATGATGCTAAAGACCAGGACAGGACAGGTTGCGCCAAGGCAGGTTTAGGCTAGACATTAGGAAAAACTTCTTCACCAAAAGGGCTGTCAGGCTCTGGAAGGGGCTGCCCAGGGAAGGGGTTGAGTCCCCATCCCTGGGGGGATTTAAAAGAAGGGCAGATGAGGTGCTTAGGGACATGGTTTAGTGGTGGGATGGCAGGGTTAGGTTAAAGGTTGGACTTGATGATCTTGAAGGGCTTTTCCAACCAAAGTGATTCTATGATTCTATAAAGACAGAGCCAGAAGGAGGTACAGGGCTGCTGAGCCACGGTGGGTGGGTCCTGCAAGGGCCACAGGGTAAGGGAGACAGGAAAATCCTCTGCAAGAGGGGAGGGAAGAAGGAGAGGGATGTCCTGCCTCCCCTGGCACAGGCCGGGACAGTGCCAGCTCAGAGAAACGCTGAATTTTTCCTCTGCCTGTCCCTCCCCATCAGTTCATCCCCCTCTCCTAGGCTTTTCTCCATCCTGCCTGCTCGTGGGAAAGCACAGCAGACGATGCGTTAGCAGCTCCGGTGCCGTATACACCCACCTGACGATGCTGCCCCGGTAACGACAGCTCTGGCTGATCTAAACACGCTCTCCCACGCCAAGGCACGGCGTGCCCTCCAAAGGTGCAGCCCCAGGTGCTTATTAAACTGGGCTCATCCTCTAATGGGGGTCTGAGGGGGCAGGAGCGGAGGTGCCGGAGGGGCCGTGCCGGGGCTGGAGGGGGGCGGCTGCCTGGCAGAGGGCAAGATGCTCAGCAAGCATCCCACACCGGGCAGCGGGAGGGATGCCACCTCTCTGACTAAACGGAGCTGTCCTTAATGAGCCTGTGGGCACTTCCCAGTCTGTCCCCTTCCCAGCTTTTAGGAAAACCAGTTCCTTTTCCCAAAAGGCTGTGCTGTATTCCCCAGTCCTCCTAAACTTCTGCCCTGGAAGCACTTCAATCCCATTCCTTGCCTGCCCCTCTCACAAACTCTTTGTATTCCTTGAATTTGAATAGAAATCCTTGCTATTTTCTGGCTGTGGGCTCCACAAATACTCATCTGTATCTTGCCCAGGAAGAAAAGCAAAGCTACATGGCACAGGTCGGCAGACGCGGTGGAGGAGGCGAAGTCCACGCTCCCTCCAGGCAGAGCATCAGAGAAGCGCACGAGAGATCGCAGCTCTAAATTTAAGCTCCTTCCGCAGGTTGAGCTATTAATTACAGTTCTGGAGTGCTTCACGGCAGTACCTGTTCACTGGCTGAGCTCTGCCACCAGGCACTGGAATAGCACTGGATAATTCATGAACGGGGAACGGGAACGAGTGTTTACAGCTAGCTGGGAAATTTGCTTCCGCGAGAAAGCTCAGCAAAAGGCAATGGAGGCGCTGAGGATTTGACTACATCGGCATTTTTTTCTGCAAGTGTTTCACTGAAAGCTGGTAGGTCTCAAGAGCAAGGAACACGTGGTTTTAAACACAAGCCATCAAATTTTGGCCAAAATTAGCAATATGTTCTTTCTTTGCTATGCTCAAACGGTTGATCGAAAGCAGACAGTTCCTGCTGAAAAGCCCATGCTAAAAAAACCAACTTAGTTTGTGTGGGAGAGGGGGGGAAAAAAAAGAACAAAATCTGCTATCAGCTCAACCATTATTATGGGGGAAAAAATTCCATATGGCACCGTTTACTATAGAATCATAGAATCATGGAATGGTTTAGGTTGGGAAAGCCCTTTAAGATCGTGACGCCCAACCGTTCCCCTACCCCTGCCATCCCACCACTAAACCCTGGCCCTAAGCACCTCGTCTGCCCGGCTTTTAAATCCCCCCAGGGATGGGGACTCGACCCCTTCCTGTATCGCGTGTACAGCCAGAGCGCACTTACGGAAGAGAGATGTGAAAAATCTCGGAAAAGAGAAAAACTAGATCCCCTCCAAACCGCTTTCGATAACAGAGACTGGGCAGAGCAGATGCGTGCTGAGACCCTACGTCCCTCCCCACCGGCTTCTCCTCCTTGCTGGGTTTGCAGTTGGCTTGGCCTTGCTCTTGTCTGTCGGAACCACCTGGCTCCGAAGGGCTTCAAAAGCCCACGGGGAAGATATGGTGTTGCTCCACGCATCTCCACGGCTTTTTGAGGGCTGGTGCTTCTTTGGCTAAGAGCCCTGACGGCCGCTTCAAGCCTTAAGAAATCTGAGCAGAAGCTATGTTCTGAAAGGTGCAATCAAAGAGGTCTTAAAAACCCCAACGATGCTGTGGGATAATTCAAAAAAAGGGAGCCCGCATGCGTGCAAGGGAGAAAAAGCCTCCTGCATCGCGTTCCTTGCAGGTAACGACGGTGAGGGTGTTTCATTACAGGCAGTTGCGCGCGACTTGATGTCTTAAATTTTTTACAGCAGCTACGGGCAAGGCGGCCCTGGCGATTTGCGACCTGCCATCAATTTGTTACCTGCAAAGAAGGCACCTTCCTGAAAGACAAAATGAAAAAAAGGAAAAAAAAAAAAAAAGAACAAAAGGTCCTCCCACCAGATACACGCTGTGTTGTCTCACATGCAACCAGGAGACTCTGCAAGCAGCACGGGATGAAATAACGCTTCATTAAGGACCTTTACTGACTCCAGCGTGCCAGCACGGCGGTGAGCTCCGTTTCTGATGAGATACAACCCGGTGCCTTGAACGTTTGGGTTATTAGAGTCAGGAGAGCAACTCCGAGGTTATTGCCTCGCTCCGAACCGACTCCGCCGCTCCGCGTATTTTGTAAGTGACTGAAGACCTCGCTGCTTTTCCTTTCCTTCCCTTTTGCAGTCAATCGTCCCCGGTGAGCCCCCGAAGTGGCTGCGTTTGGTGATGACAAAAAGCTTACATTTTAGCTCCCGTTTGTTCCATCACATCGTAAAGTTTACAGCCTGCTGGAGGGTCCTTTTTACATGAGGAACGAGCGCGGGAGCGTGGGCTCAACGCTACAGCACGGCGACGCACGCAACCGGCGGTTGAGAATGCAAACTCCAGTTGAGATTTGCACGAGATGATGGGGAATTTTGCCTCGCAACCCCCATTAATTTCAATCACGGCTGCGGTGATGTCAAGCGCATGATTTATCATGAGTCTCGCAGTGTTTTGTGTTTCTTTTCAGAGTAAAATATCACCTTTCTTTTATCTAAAAACAATCCCCCCTCCCAAAGGCCTAGCCCTACCACTGGCACATTAAGAGCATTAATAAAAGTGATCTGAGTGTTAATAAATTAGCAAGTACCTCGCACACTTCATTGTGTTAAAGGGGTTGAGAAATCAGAGGGTTGTTCAAGATGTTTATCATAGAATCATAGAATCATAGAATGTTTTGGGTTGGAAGGGACCCCTAGAGATCATCTAGTCCAACCCCCCTGCAGTGAGCAGGGACACCACTAACTAGATCAGGTTGCTCAGAGCCCCATCCAACCTGGCCTTGAATGTTTCCAGGGATGGGGCCTCCACCACCTCTCTGGGCAACTTGTTCCAGTGTTTCACCACCCTCGTTGTAAAGAATTTCCTCCTTATATCCAGTCTAAACCTACCCTGGTTTAGTTTAAAACCATTACGCCTTGTCCTGTCACAGCTGGCCCTACTAAAAAGATTATCCCCATCTTTCCTATAGGCCCCCTTTAGATACTGAAAGGCCGTAATCAGGTCTCCCCGCAGCCTTCTCTTCTCCAGGCTGAACAAGCCCAACTCCCTCAGCCTGGCCTCATAAGAGTGGTGCTCCAGCCCTCGGAGCATTTTAGTAGCCCTCCTCTGGCCCCACTCCAACAGCTCCATGTCCTCCTTGTGCTGAGGGCTCCAGAGTTGGACGCAGGGCTCCAGGGGAGGTCTCAGGTTTGACTGACTGGAGTAATAAAGACCCAAAAATCAGCTTTGGCAACTGAACCTGCGGTGCACGCTTGCACCCAACGCAGCATGGAAAGGGGAAGGCAAAGAGAATCAGGGCTCGTAAGTATAATTCTCATTAAATCTGGCCTAATATGAAGTACACGTGGCTGCTCCTCCCATAGGTACCACCGGGTCGCCCTCTCAGCACGTTGTACCGATACCGACCAGCAAGATTTCTGGCATTCAGCTGTAACGGCACAACCCGATTCCAGGTTGTGCCACCACTGAGGAGGAAGAACAGAAGTCTTCACGAACTTGCTTCTGAACTAATTTTGATAATTAACCAAGCATCAGGCGGAAGGTTTTCAAAGCAGTAACTATCCATACCTATTGGGTATATCCAAAGAGCCTATTCATCTCACTATCTAAATTACAAGATAACTGCTTGCATTTATATAACTTCTTTACACTCAGAAGGGTCCCAAAGTACTTAGAATCGACTATCTACAGGATTCATTTACCTAGGCCTGAACTGCATTGATTCTGGTGTAGAGCACAGTGGCTCTTTAATGATGAGCAATAACGAACCAGGAGATTTCAAAGCAGGAGGTCAAGAACAACTCAGCCACATGAAGCCAAAAAAAAAAGGGGGGGGAGGGGGGGCGGGATTTGGGGAAAAGTGTTGCAGTTGAAATAGTCTAAAATTTGGCTACAGCCCATGGCCACCACCTTCAATCTTCTGGCAGAGGTTCCTTCAAACCATACGCAGCCCGACGATTATTTTCCCATTTTGGGTTGGAGAAACCCAACCACATATGTATAAAAGTTCCCGTTGTTCGCTAGGTACAACAGAGAATTACCAGCCCTACTTGACAGCATCTTCAGTTTTCCCATTGATTTCCCAGCTAAGCTGCTGGCCAGGGATGACCCAGTGAGGACTGCAGCCTTGGCTCATGCAGCTCCCATCCAATCTGCCCGAAGAGCGAGCGATCTCCATATACTGAGGAGTAACCTGGGAGGCGGCACGGTCTCTTTGCATCCTTACTAGAAGGCAGTAATGGTATGGGAGCAGCTGCCCCTAGTTTTATTTGGATGCGGGCTAGCTATTCATGTATTTTCCGGCTAGATTCTCAGCTGCTCTGTCTGCATTGCTCTAGGAAAATGAAGCCAACAGGAGACACCAACCTGGAGCACCCAGGTACTGGATGTCAGACCTTAATTCCAGCTCAGGTGACCAACTGAAAAAGACCTTGAATATTAAAGTCCAGTACATTGGCCATGACCTCCAAAGGCTCTGTATCTCTTCATAATTCAATGTTACAACTCGACAAGAGCGGAATCACACCTTAAACCTCCCCTTCTCACCACTGCTGGACAGAATGCGGTGCGTTAAATGTGCTGACCTCCCCCCAGATGTGGCTCACCTCCCTCGTGCCTGGGGGAAAAAACCTTTGCAAAAACCTTTAGTGCTGCTGGAGGGACTATGGGGAGAGGAGGAGATCCCCCACACCGCACGTGCCATTAGCACAACCTCTGCAGATCTAACAAGATTAAAACAGAGTTAAACCTCCAAGGAGGTTGGACTTCTCTCCACCACAAGATTTAAGTGCACACAGCATGCTGTGGACCTCTTAGTGCCTCTCCAACCTACGTGTGCATTGAAGCAAGACATTGTTTTGCTTCTGCTGCATTCCCGTTCATTTCTGTAACCCCTTTTTTAAGCCTCACAAGTGGTGGGATGCTTGCCTGGCTTCGTAACGCCCCCAAAACCTCTGATTTGAGAGGAAAGTGCCTCCTCTCTGCACCAACTGTGGATCTCACCCCGGCTTTGCTGCTTTCCCAGGTTGATCCCATATCGTGGTTGAGGGCACGTAGGGCTGCTTGCCGACCCATGTTCATGAGGGGCGACAGGCAGTTACTGCCCGGTGGTACCAGCTATACTATCACATGGTTCCCAAAAAAATTAAGGGAGAGGTGGATTCCACGGCACGCAACTCTACTAAAATAGTTGAAATGTCTGCCAGAAAGGTTTGTGACCAGCCACCCCAGGAGAAGACTGCCTTAAGGATGGATGAGCGTCTCCAGGGAGTCCAAGGAGACCCAATGCTTCCAAAAGTTGGAACGCTGTGCCCAGATAGTGGGTCCTTGCCAATGACACCAAAGGTCTCTCTGAAAGCAGTTCAGAGCTGCTGAGCCCTGGGGATGAAGGTCCCACGCTGAAGGCAATAAATCAGAGATGACAGAGGGAGCCACCAGCATAAAAACTCATGGGGAACACGTGAGGCAAGCAGGTAGGAAAGTTGGCCAACAGACCTGAGAGACCACATGGGCGAGAGGCTCATTATTTTTTTTGAAGTCAGCGCTGTTAATTACTTTCGAGGGCTCAAAATAAAAGTCAGCTCTAGGTCAGGAAGCTTGACAGGGCTGCGTTGTATTTTGTGTTTGGTGAGCTACCCTTCCTACGTCGCTCACCTGGTGGGGAAGGTTTGCTTGGACTGGAGTGACAGCAGATAAATCACCGGCTTTGCTTGCCACCTTTGAAAAATGAATTTCGGGGCCCCACATTTCTCATCAGTGCCTCTCCCTTCCTGGCTGCCTCCTCGCCAGCACAGGAGGGCTGTAGGCGATTTTAAATGGAAAGCCATAACAAATCTGTCGCTGCATTTATTTGGGCAGCGCTGGAGAGAGCTGGGCAGCTTCCGAGGTTAAAGGAATAGCTCCTACCACATGAGCTGATGCAAAAGGACTTAGGTGCCCATCACCTGCACCAAACTGAGCTCGATGAGACGCAGCAAAAGCTGACGCCACCACCAGATGGTCATGCATACGCCACACGCCTGGTATAACATGCGTGTGTGCCAAGGTACCAAGGAAAGCTTCTTGTAGGGTTCCCAAAAGCGAAATGGTGGGGTGGGGTGGTCTGTTCAGCAACGCTCGTTCAGTCCAACAGGCAGGCACGCTGCAGTCACAGCAGCTCAGCTTTTAGGAGCTCCCCCCGCCTCTCCCCATCAAATAAAAGCAGCCACGATAAAGGAGCCGGATCCGCTGGCGATGCCGCAGCCAGGTGTTTGAAACAAAGGCTAGGGAAGCCCAAAATTAGGTCAAATCTGCTGATGAGAGATGAGTAAATAACAGCTGCTATTCCGGGGAGCTTTTGTTCTCGCCAAAAGGAGAGCAGGTATCGCTGCAGATCCTCTCGTTCCTGCTGAAGCGGGGGTTTCGGCGCTTTCAAAGTTTCATGGGAGCATAAAAGGAGGCTGCGGGGAGGGAGGGGGATCTGCACGGCGCACGCTCACAGAAAGGCGTCGCTGAGGCTACGAACAACTGATTAATGGAGCCAATCAACAAACAATAGTGAGAATATTACGGAAAGGCTTTCTTTGCGAGTGGCTGGACACGATGGACTGACAATATAGAAAAGCGTGCTGCTTTATAACTCCATTTTTTGTCTCTGCCAGTATAATAAGAAAGTGGCTAATAATAGGATGGAGAATATTTTCGAGGTGTGTTTTATTATCCACTTATCTCTGACGCTTGCCAAAGGAGGCCTGAATATTCCTCAGCACATTTGAGACTTTCTGGCAGGGGAAAAAGACTGATGAGCGCTATAAAGTAGGGAGCTAATGAAAGCAACTACATCTAAATGCAATATCTGGGTCCCACGGCAGAGATTTTCCTGCAGACCTTCACCAGATCCCTCCGTGCCTTGGTCTCTCCAGCCAAGAGAAATGCTGCTCCCTGCCACCACCGGTGAAATGCCGCAGGAGGCGAGTTTAGCTGAGTGTCATCGGCAGCATTTAATGACATTTAAGTAGGATAATTGGCATTATCTCACTTTCTGATAAAAAGCCCCTGTTTTCCAGAGGGATGCAGGCGGGGAAGCTGGCAGTCTTCAGCCAAAGTTATTTGAGAAAAAAGCCCAGGATGCATTTTTTTCTTTTTCATATGGAGGAAAATAAGGTGCCATAAATGCTCGGTTACACATATTCTCTCCCAAAGCATCCAGGAATTGCCCAAAATCCCACGGACACTGGCAGTATCCCCCAGCCACAAAGCTGTAGCGGTGCCCTACAGGTCCCCACCACGGTGGGGGATTGGGGGAATTGGGGTTTGGCTCATTTCTGTTCTCATAGCTGCTACGTAATCCCAACCAAGGCGAACATGCAGAAGCCAGAGATATGCCTTACGCTCTCCGTAATGCCAGCTGACAATAGAGATAGGTGTATATTTATCTAGAAATAAAAAAAAAAAAATTCTCTCCATAAAAATCTATCTCTGTAGGAAGCATCTAAAAGAATTACTTTACGGTAACACGTGGGCGATGTTGATGGCAGCAGAAGCCGTCATTATGAAGGTGCAGAGATTTAGCACCGCTGGGCCTGACGAAATAGCTTTTCCATAGATGCTGCCCTGCGTGCTGCAGCCTCCCCATGCTCAGCTCCATCACCCCCCTTCGTCTGGGCAGCCTCGGAGCAGACGCCAGCCCCGGTATCTCTCAGCCCTCCTCGCAGCTCATTCAAATTCAGGTAGTTCCTCTGTAACACGCTGAGTAAAAACTTACCACCTCTTATCCGAAGCTTTCAATCTCATAAGAAATATTAAAAGGCAAACATGAAAATTACAGGAAAAGTAACCAAAGGATCATAACCTGCCACAGTAATGGGAAATCCAATTGGTCTTGAGTGCGGCTGGGCTGATGCAAAATAAAGAGGAAAATAGGTGTTGCTTAGCCCTGTCTCTGTGTTGGGCCAGAAGTGGAATGCAAAATGAAAAGACAGATGGAGCCTTTTTTGGGAAGTTGTAGGATACACCACCCCCGACAGAGGGAAGGTGATGGGCTCATTTACCCCTGGGAAAAAGGAGGATCTCAGGTAATTGGCCAAGGTAACTGGTAGGGAGGAAAAATGGGGTGTCGGGGGTGCCACTGTCAACAGCACTGCCCTACTAACACCCATGCCAGGCTGTGCATCCTGACGGACCATCCCTGGGCCGAGCCTGAGCTCTGCCATCAGCCCTATCCCGGACCAGCTCTGTCAGCCCTATCCTGGACCATCTCCATCAGCCCTTTGTGCCTCGGTTTCCCTCTCAGCAAAATATTTTCCCTCTGCTCTGCCCTGGGGAGACCCCACCTGGAGCACTGGGTCCAGTTCTGGGCTCCCCGGTTCAAGAAAGATGAGGAACTCCTGGAGAGAGTCCAGAGGAGGGCAACAAGGATGATGGGGGGACTGGAGCATCTCCCCTAGGAGGAAAGGCTGAGGGAGCTGGGTTTGTTCAGCCTGGAGAAGAGAAGGCTGAGAGGGGATCTCATCAACACCTACAAATATCTCAAGGGTGGGGGTCACCAGGACGGAGCCAGACTCTTCCCAGTGGTGCCCAGTGCCAGGACAAGGGGCCATGGGCACAAACTGAAGCAGACGAGGTTCCAGTTGAACGGGAGGAAGAACTTGTTGACTGTGAGGGTGCCCGAGCCTGGTCCAGGCTGCCCAGGGGGGCTGTGGAGTCTCCTTCTCTGGAGATCTTCAACCCCTGCCTGGCCGCTGTCCTGTGCCCCCTGCTCTGGGTGAGCCTGCTTGGGCAGGGGGGTGGCACTGGGGGAGCTCCCGAGGGCCCTTTCAACCCCTGCCATGCTGGGATTTCAAGTGCTGCAGCATTTTGGATACCCCTCTTTTCCGACCTGCGGCTCTCCCCACCCCACCAAACCCATCTCTTAGCCTGAGCCTCTCCCCTCTCGAGCTAAACCGATGAATCCCACTTCCCAACACCATCGCTCCCTTTGCCAGGCGCGGCAAAACAACTTGCCCATCAAGCTGCACAGCTTCAGTTATCAATTCGGCACTCTGATACACTGCACCACTTAGAAACAGGCAAGGTCTATTAGCGATAATGAAACTGGGGAGCCTAATTCCCCACGCAAATGAACGCGGGGGAAAGGGGATTACATCTCCTGATACGCACAAAGTTGAGGATCTGGCATCAGCGGCTCTGTTTAAGAGTCTGACCTCATTCTTGCCTTGTAAACAAGCTTCGAAGTATGAATAATAATAAACCCCCTCATTTTTCTTGCAGAATCATTATATTGTTTTATTATTTTCCTATTCATGCTGCCAATAATAAATCACATTACCCAAGATGTTCACATTTATTATACTATTTAGAGCTCAGTGTAGCTGGCGTGGTTCTGTGTTAGCACTGTGTTACCAGAGCTCAGATTTTTGTTAATAACCCTGGAGTCCCCCAGCACACACCTTTCATAAAACAAAGCAAAATGGGGAAAACAGCCCTGAGTGACACCATCCAAAACTCCCAGTGACCTGGAAGAGTCAGCAGAGTGGCTTTGGGCTACAGAGCTCCTGCAGACCCTGGTAAAGGGGAAGGGAAGACTTAAGGGGGGGTGAAGGGATGCAAAGGGACACACGCAGCCTACAGGTCCCACTTGCGCGCTTCTCCTCCAACACCAAACTAAGGCAAGAAACAGCAGAGAAAGCTGAATTTCTCCAAACTGTTTCTCTGCCCACTTAAATTGCCCCTTTGGTCTGGGAACCTGAACATGGGGGTTTTAGCCCATTTACAGTTGTGACCCCAGGGAAGGTGAATGAGAAGACCGCAAAGGACACCAGGAGATGAACTTCTACCAAGTCTACAGCCCCTTTCTAATAACTCGGTTGCCCTTTGGGCCACAAAAAGCTTTAATAGTGACGTGCAAAGTCTCACCCAGCTGTCTGAACTTGAAAAATCATCCTCCTCAGATCACCCAGAGGAGCATGTGGGCTTGTTGAGGAGTTCAGTCTGGAGCCAGAAGACCTTGTCCAGAGGGTAATGGCAGCAAACTGAGGTCCCAAGAAGAGAAGGAATCTACCCAGTAGTTAGTAGGTATAGACAACACAGGTATACACAATCCCAGGGTCTTAACTCTTGACTTCACCACTGAAGCCAAGAGCATCACCAACCCTTGGGGCCAGTGCAGTGGGATTTTGGGACGTACCCGCTCTGCCAGCCTCCTTGATTCAAGTGCAATTTAGCACTTCAGGTTTGTTTCTGCATGCTCAGCCCCAGGGCTCGCTGCACAGTGAGGGCAGGCAAACCTCCTAGGGCAGCAGCACACAGCAGCCAGCAAAACAAAACTGGGACCTGGCTGGTGCATGCGAGAAAAGGGGAATCATACGGTTGAAGAGAAGAGTAATTGTAGTGGAAATTCAAAATCACTTCACTGAGCCCATTTCATGCCGTCGTTCCTGCCCTTGTAAATCATCATCATCAGCAATTTATTCCTAAACAACAACAATCCTGAATGGGGAGGAAAATGAAATAATTGTGTTTTGACCAGCTTGGGACAATTCCTCTGCATGTAGATCCATATTTATAAACATGGGTGTCAAGTGTAAAGGCACTCCATCACGCTCATTACCTCCTTTAACGTGCCTGCCCATCACCACAGCCGTGTCGCACCACGAGGGCAGGAGGAGCTCCTCCTGCAAAACTTTGCCAAGAATTTGGTATTCCCAGCCGGCACTCACGGAAACCAAAATAATTAATCAGTGCAGCAGAGGAAAAGCCATGTCAAAACAGCCTGTGAATCCGAGCCCCAAACCAGGACTCTCCTGGTTTTGGCATCTCCTTATGCTGCCCCCAGCTATTCCATCCTTGCTCCTACACGTGTTTGCCTTCGCTCTGCCAGTTCTCCTCTGTCTTTGCTTCCAACAGCCCTTACGTCGCACCCCTTGGGCCGTACACCATACACTGGGTTTGATTAACCTTAAAGATCTAGGAGACAGATGCAGCATGTGTAGCAGGAGATGCTCAGCTGGTCAAGAAAGAAATTTGCTGGAAGAGGTGTTGGTCAGGCCCACTGCAGGCTCCCCAGGGTCTTTACAAAGCTCAGATTCATCAGCTTGCAGGGGATGTAACAACCTGTATTGCCTTTGGCTATCTTCTATTCCTTCATCCCTAGATCAGAATGTAATTAATTGGCAGAAAAAAATCTGACAGAAAACCACCTTGCCTTTTAACCGCCCTCAGGAATGTACCTGTCAGGCTCACACGTCACTCTGGAAATCCCTGGGTGATGGGGGGCTCCCTTAGCCCCTACGTTACCTTCCTCATCGCACTGACAGCCTGGGTGTTAGAGAAGAGAGAAGCCAGCAGAAAAGACGCCTTTGCAGAGGAATCCCAGAATCCCAGCATGGCAGGGATTGGAAGGGACCTTGGGAGCTGCCCCAGTGCCACCCCCCTGCCCAAGCAGGCTCACCCAGAGCAGGGGGCACAGGACAGCGGCCAGGCGGGGGTTGAAGGAGAAGAAGAGAAGGAGACTCCACAGCCCCCCTGGGCAGCCTGGGCCAGGGCTCGGGCACCCTCACAGTCAACAAGTTCTTCCTCCCGTTCAACTGGAACCTCTTCTGCTTCAGTTTGTGCCCATGGCCCCTTGTCCTGGCGCTGGGCACCACTGAGAAGAGTCTGGCTCCGTCCTCATGACCCCCACCCTCGAGATATTTGTAGGTGTTGATGAGATCCCCTCTCAGCCTTCTCTTCTCCAGGCTGAACAAGCCCAGCTCCCTCAGCCTTTCCTCGTAGGGGAGATGCTCCAGTCCCCCCATCATCCTTGTTGCCCTCCTCTGGACTCTCTCTAGGAGTTCCTCATCTTTCTTGAACTGAGCCCAGAACTGGACCCAGAGCTCCAGGTGGGGTCTCATGAAAGAAGGGGAAAATGAAGTTACGGTACATGTGAACAACAACTCTCAAGGTGTGTCAATCAAAGCGTTCTCTAGGGGAATATTCTGCCTTTCCCCTCCCCCCTGCGAAGTATTTGGCATATGATGAAAACAATGTCAAACTTGGTCTGTCTCAAAGTTCTCCACAGAAGACCTCTCAGCTCATTTTCCAACGGTTTCTACTCCAGGTGCTGGATTGCCTTTATGATCCCCACCAGGTCCCAGCAGCTGGAAAGCCTTCCAGCCTCTTTCCTTCTTATTGATTTCACTAATTATTATCTTTAGTTTTAGCCTCATTTTCTTAAGCTGTTCTGACAGCCTTGTTTGCCCATCAATCAGCGTCTCCTAAGTACTTTTGAATTTTGTGGTGAAACTCAACCAAACTTGACAAGGGATGACAAGACTCACTGGGAAGGGGGGGAAAAAGGGAAATAAGGCAAAACCCTACAACAACAACAAAGCAGCAAGACATGAGAAGAGGCTGGGTGAAGGGAAGCGACCCCTCTGCAGCTCAGGAAAATAAAATAAAATATACCCTACCTCTTCCCAACTCAGCACAAGTCCCTTATTCCTGCACCCCTTTAGAAGGGGGAAGGCAGCGCTCTTCTCACAACAAAAACACAGCATACGCCATGAGCGGGGGAAAAGGAAAATTTAACTGAAATAAATGGAAAAATTTCTTTAGTATGTTTGTTTGAAAGATATAATACAGATAGGGAAGAGCTGCCAGGGGGAACAAACACCATCCCGATTAAGATTCAGCTGCGGTGCAGTATCAGAATCATGCCTCCTATGAGAAGTCTGCCCTCTGAGCCTGCCGTGCCCAGAATCTCAAAATAGACGAAAGACAATTCCAATACATTTTATTTCTTCTTTTTGTTCTTAAGCCCCAAAACAGCGCTCCGTGCCACCTTGACCTTCAAGTTTTACTTCTGCCATAATGAGGCCCAGGCATCTTTTTAGCAGGGTCCATTAGCGAACCTTTGGCGTGACACTCGTTCCTCTGGCCGACGACAAGGGCATTCCCTCGATGCTTTGCAGGGACCATCAGCAAAGCTCTCCCTTCCAGCCTTCGGCTGCGGATCAGGCTCAAGTTTAATGATGCAAAGGACCAGGGAGATCTTTTCATTGCGCTGTGAATGATGGACTGACGGAAGAAAACATCTAAAAGAAGGTGCCATCCCATGGTTTGCCGGTGCACCCTTTGGGAAATGCACTTTGGCTGTCATCTGGGCTGAGATGGGCAGATGAAATCAGGGCATCGCTGCATGGGAAACTATGGAAATTAAAGGTAATGCCAGTTTTTGCTTCACCAAGTCCTAGTTTAGGTAGGTAGCGCAGGGCAAGAGGAGAAGATGCAAAGTAGCATTAAGATGAGGAGAAATACAAGCGGACGGCTCTCTCCCAAGGCAGAGATGAATTGCTGGACCACTGGAAGCAAGTTTCTCCTGCCCAATTAATATGGTAACACATACACTCCTTAAATCTGAGCTCTTGCCACTGCCATGGTGGCTTGGTCCCTGTTCTCAAGATTGTACCTCCTAGAGTCTGTTTTTGAGCACCTTTATCACCCTCTTGTCCTTGCCTCACGACTCTCAGGGATGTTCCAGTCTTTTTTCCAAGGTGTTGAACGTCCCTGCAGCAGGCGTCTCGGCAGCTAGCGGCGATTTCGGGATTGCATTCGGAGGCCAGACGCCCCCAGTCCAAACCACAATTATCTGAGATGGTTTTCCTTCGTGTGCTGAAAACAAGAAACTGTTCTCCTGTCCCCTGCTGCTCCCCCAAATTGATGCCTTGATAAAGGTGAGAATACTTACAAACAAACACGTAGTTCTATTATTGCCGCTGCTGCTATTTGATTAAGTTATTAAGATAATTGCTTTGCCAGCTTTGCCACAACAGCGGCTTTTCACTAGCTGGTAACGCTTGCTTTGCAGTTGCGAGGAGGACAGATAAGTGGGTGAGATTTACACACAGGATGACAGTCAGCTACATTACCCGACCTGATAATTTCCACTTCTGGAGCCTGACTGGAGCAAAAAAGGCCACTGCCTCTTTTCCAACCTGCTTGTTTTACGTTCACTTCGGTTTCGCTATCAACTAAATGCACTCAAGGGTAAAGACTCCTCGGGGACCTGTGAAACGGCGCTATTGCAAACACAACATCTATATTTGTTGCCAAGGCGATGGCTAATAACGTTAAAATGGAAGATGGGCCCTTTTTGCAGCAGGACACGGCAGGCTGATGCATCTGCAAAAGTGGGAGGGGGAAAATGCAGTCGGGGTTTTCACGTTGGAGGGGGCCCCTGCTCTCATAAGACACATCTGCATCCCGGCCAGGATGCAACGATGCTGGAGAAACCTGGCACGGCGGAGCGTGGGGGTGCCGGGGTCTTCACGTATGGAAGAAATTGCAGCTCGGGGCCACGCGATTTCCCTCCTGGCCATCGAGACTAAGTTCTGCAGCCTGCAGAAGTCTCCAGGATGACCTTTCCTAGACAGACGCTAGAAACCTATTACCGAGCGCAAGCCAATTTGCTTTGCAAGTGTAAGTGGCAATTTTCCTTCTTAAATACATTACAGCCGAAGGTAAATGGCTATAAACAGAAAGTTACTTCTCTCTCCCTCCACAGAGAGCTCTCCCCATGGTTCTGAGCTATGATCTTAAAAAACACTGTCGTGAGACAGCAGCAGCACGGGACACGGCTGTTTTCAGCTAGCGACTTTCATGCCTAGCTTTTATTAAGAGGAGGGAAAAAAAAAAAAAAAAAGATTAAGTGATAATATCCACAGGGGGCAATGACTTCTTCAAATACCCTTACGCAGCAATTTTCACAGGGAATGACAAATTAGGAGCAAGGTTTAAGGTCTCTTGCATTTTATTCTGAGCAGGTGCACTGGCTGGAGAACAGCAGCCTGCGAAGCATCTCATGGAAATTTGGCGAGGCTTGGTCGCAAGCCGACGACTGCGGGATGCTGGGGCAGCAGGAGGGAACGCCGGGACTGCCAAGGACCGCCCCGCAGAAAGCCCAGCGCTTCCCACAGCCCCGCTGCAGGGCTCCCACGGCTGAGGGACACGGAGGCCACGAAAAGGGGAGGTGGGCTGTCTGACAAGGAGGGCTTGCCCGGCCTTCCCCCCATCCGCAGGTCCCGCAGCAGCCCCGGATGTGAGCTGCTTCTCCCCACCTCCGCTGGCCGAACAAAGGCATCTTCCCCCTCCCAGCCAGTCCCGCTGCCTCTTCGGGACGCTTAGCAAACAAACCTAGATTAAACCCTTTAATTAACATCTCTTAAAAGCAGTGTGGGATTCCCTTCCATCAACTCACTGGTCTTTCCCGACCAACACCCGCCTCTAGCTGTAGCGTGCTATCTCCAGACAACCGAACAAAAAGGCAGGGTAATGATACAATACACCTCGGAGAATATAATCCTTCTCATCTATTATTTTGGCATGACATTTCGGTTCATTAGGAGCACACTGTGTACAGGCGCCGTACATCTTCATTGGGAACCCACCGTTTCTATTAAACGTAATTATTTCTCCCTGCGGCTTGCATGCTTAAGATGGTTACTAAAAAGCAAGCGGCTGCTGCAGAAAGGTATTGCAAAGCTCTCTTCCTACAAATGTGCATCGTAGCAAAGTCCACAAACTACCTGAGACTGGATGCATGGATTTTTGAGGTTTGCAGGACCACTGTGATCAGCTATTTTGACCTCCGCAGCCCATGAGGGCTTCCCCATGTTAACACCCCCTCCAGCTACAATACCGGGGCGTTAGCAAAACATCTGGTTTCCACTGAAACTTTGCCAAAAACAAAGAATCTACCATGACCCCCGGCACATCGTGCTGAGTACTAATTAGCCTCCTTATTAAAGGTATTGCTTATTTTCTAGCCTGAATTTGTTTGGAAGATTCACCTTCCATCTACTGGATTTTCTAACATCTCCAACAGCCCGATCGAAACACTCAGAGAATCCCAGCATGGCAGGGACTGGCAGGGCCCTCGGGAGCTCCCCCAGTGCCACCCCCCTGCCCAAGCAGGCTCACCCAGAGCAGGGGGCACAGGACAGCGGCCAGGCGGGGGTTGAAGATCTCCAGAGAAGGAGACTCCACAGCCCCCCCGGGCAGCCTGGGCCAGGGCTCGGCCACCCTCACAGTCAACAAGTTCTTCCTCCCGTTCAACTGGAACCTCTTCTGCTTCAGGTTGTGCCCATGGCCCCTTGTCCTGGCACTGGGCACCACTGAGAAGAGTCTGTCTCCATCCTGGTGACCCCCACCCTTGAGATATTTGTAGGTGGTGATGAGATCCCCTCTCAGCCTTCTCTTCTCCAGGCTGAACAAGCCCAGCTCCCTCAGCCTTTCCTCCTAGGGGAGATGCTCCAGTCCCCCCATCATCCTTGTTGCCCTCCTCTGGACTCTCTCCAGGAGTTCCTCATCTTTCTTGAACCAGGGAGCCCAGAACTGGACCTAGAGCTCCAGGTGGGGTCTCCCCAGGGCAGAGCAGAGGGGGAGGAGAACCTCACCTTCCTGATTTGGCTATCCTGGGATCAAGTTGTCCCTTTCTTTCACCTCTGCTGTAGATTATCCAAACTCAGAAGCAGGAAGAAAAGTATGGGTAGGCCAAGCGCTAAACCTTTCCTTTTTTGATCCAAATGCTTCCCCACCACGTAACATTATTTTCTCTTTGCAAAACCGTCTCCAGCTTCACCAAAACCAGAGAGCATTAACAAGGGCATTCTCAAAGCGGTGCCACATCCTCTTCTGGCAATTTTGTATCGGAAACTTGTTCTGTCTTCTTCTGAAATGAAATGTTATTTCACAAGTCAGCAAGAATCATTACGGCATGGTTTGCATATGCTGAAATGAAAGCCCGTGACCAAGCTCAAGTGGTTTGTTTGGGTGGGGTGTTTTGGTTTGGTTTGGTGGGTTTTTTCAGTTTGGTTTGGTTTTTCAATGATGTTTGGAAATGTTGGCATTTTGTCACTTTTCAGGATGTAATTGTTGTTCTTGACTTAAAGAGGGGAGCATGGAAAAAATGTTTTGACAGGAATTTAAGATGGCCAGAGTTAGAAGAGATAAATTTCACCCTTGCTATGGAGAGATGGTCAAGCCCGTGGAACAGCAACATCCATTAATGGCTCTCTGGCGCTGGGACTCGCCTGAGCCTTTTCAATTCCCAGAGTCTCAAAACTAGAAAAAGCAGTTCTGCACTTATTTAGTGGAATATCTTTATTCAACCCTAAATGTACGCAATCAGCATTAGCTTGATGTATTCCAGCCAGCAGCGACTTGGGGGACTGACTTGAACAGGAGACTTCATGAATATTCTACAGGCCGACATTTGTTTGCAGTATTTGAATATTTCCTAATAACCAGGGAAAAAAAAAATGCATACTGGGAGGCCAAGCTCATGAATGCTTTATAAAGTCAGGTCTCCCCTGAAATTTCGTAAATGGCAAACACCGCTCGCTACATACAGATATGCAAAAAACTTTTGGCTTTTTCGCCACCTTCCCTCCACTGGGAGCTCCCCTTTTTGAGCCGGGTCTGATGGGCAGCATCCCCCGGCTCTGGCTCCCTTCCGTGGGATGGCGGGGGAGCGGTGGCCGCGACCTCCTGGCGCTCCTGACATCCTCACGGGTTGCGTTTTTAATGGAAACATAAAATCGATTTCTGGCAGTCGCTCTGTATCCTACCGGTAGGAGCTGCAGTACGGTTGGAGAAATCCCTTCTTTTAGAGGAACTCTTATCATTAATATTTTTTATGAGCCTCACAACAGCATCTCAGCCTCGGTCCTGACGCAGCACCGAAAGAGTGTTTTATTCTTAGGTGACTCAATCTTTTCTATTTCACATCATAAGTTTCGCCCCCGCCCAAACATAACTTCCAATCTCTGACACCCCTAGCACTTGAACACAATGCAAAAACCACACCGAAGGTAACTACAGGTGCTAAGGATGTGTACACGTATCTCCTCCAGCTCCTCCTCGGTGACCCGTATTTAAAACAGACCAATACTTCAGCCTTTTTCCAACCTTGGCCCGTGTTTGCAGAGGGCAAGCAAAATGGATTTTCATTCACCGTGCAGTTTTCTGCAACCATTCAATCCCTCCGGCCTTATTTATTCTTTTACAAAGTCAGATGATCGCTATCTAATGTTAATATTTCTTTGTGCTGAAGAAGTACAGGGATTACTCATAAAATCTCTGCTCCTGCATATTCTGAAGAGTAAATAGTGGGATTTTCAAAGCCTGTTTGGCATTGGCCTAAATCTGCCTTTCAAAACTCCTTCGTGACCAAACCCGTTGTCCAAAACACTTCTTGTTGTCTCAACAGCTTCATAATTACGATCGTGCTGTCTCACTTGAAACAGATTGCTTCCAGCTCAAGGATTAATCTAGTGACGTACAGCGCAAGTCAGGAAATTCAATTCCTCTTAAAATACTCCAAAAGCACCCGAAAAAAGCTTCGAAGTTGTTTGAAGCGAGCAGGACAGATACCTCAAGTCAGGCACTGAAGGATGAATCAGTCACCTGAGATTTCTTTTACAGTCAGAAGAGAGAAATGAGCACTTTTAGCAGGCAAGTCTCCTCAGATGCCTATTTTCAGCCGAGACAAATCATCCGCTGAGGTTGCCAGTTCCTCTCCATTGACTGAAAAACCCCCAAACCTGGGAGTACATGCTTCATAGCTCACACTTTTAGATTCCACCTGAAACACTAAACTATCTTCAGTAATACCGGCATGACACAAAATACTAACAGAACTGCAGGGGATGCCTCCCATCAGCGCTTTATTTCGGATGTTTTCCCTGCATTCAAGGGATTCCCCAATCCAATCAAGTGCTTATTAACTGCCCTGAGCTGTTAGCAGCAGAGACGGGCCGCTGTAGCCAAATTAATGCAACGAGTCAAGGATTAAGTCACTCCTGGCATGTAATTTTTATGCTATAAAACCTCCGTGTGTATCCTGGTAAGGCTGTCCCAGTGGACTCCCAGTTCCTGCTCCTGCAATCGGGTGCTGCAAAGCCCGTGGAGGTCCAGCTGCTGCTGTTGCTGCTGCTGCTCCGATTTCGGGTCTGATATTTTCCACCATCATCCACTTGGAAATATTTGACTAATTAGAACCTCAACCCTGAAAACTTAATTCAGCAAAAACTCCTCCAGCATCTCCGGTAGGGGATCCGAACTCGGCGACCCCAACCACTGTGCTCCGCGGGTCGACGATACGCTGAATAAACAGGTAGTTTAGATTTCTTTGCCTTTACTTATAAATCAATTTTAATTACGATGACAACGACATCAGCAACAAAACGGAGCCAAACTGCTGGGCCCATTCTTCCCGCACGCTAACTATCACAAATTAAACGGTGAATTGTATTGCGCTCTGGGTATTGTCATGCAAACGAAGAAAAACAACTTGCTTTCCAATTTCCTCATGCAAATATAGACTGAATTGTTGAGACAGAGAATATATTTTGCCATCTCAGTGGTTCTGCAGAAGATAAGAGGAACTGCAAAAGTTTTGCAATTTGTAAGCTGGCAGCTTATTAAATAAATAAATAAGAACACCGCCCTGCAAAACCAAATGTTTAAATAACATTACAAGTAAACTGTCAAGGTCAGCAAATAATGCGTTTAAACAATCTTGTATTCCTTTTGCCTTCCTGCAAAGACTATGCTATAATTTATGGGTTTATTTCCTTTTCAAAGAAGTTTCTTGATACAGTCTCAAACTCTAGCGGAATACTAAAAAAAGAATAGGAAAACTTTCCAGCCTGACACGGTGCAGGGCGCTCTGCATTCACGAGGCAGCACCTCTACCTCCGCGCCACGCGGCACTGCCAATACCAGCGCCTGTGAAGTTAGACTCCTCCCCAATAACTCTCTTAATCCAGAAAAAGGCAGGCAGACCAAGCCGACGTGTGCCACACCCACCGCAAGAAGAAATGAACTTCTGTAGATACTCAGAAGAGCCAAAGGAAAGAAAAAAAAAAAAAAAAAAAAGGCAATTCAGCCAGGAACGCCAAGGACCATCCATTATTTGTGCCTTTTCAGGACTAAACGAAAGCTCAGGAACAATTATACAAAAGCTCGGGCTCTCCTCCCAGCCTCCTTAGGTGTTTCATCTCCCTGGCTCCAATTCTCAATCTCTCCCTTTTATTCCACATCCAAGAGGAGCTCCTGCTCTTCCAGGAGTTCTCTCTGTGCCCACATAGCTTGCGTAAAGGCTGAGCTACCCAGCCTGCTGCAGCCTCCCCCTTTGATGGGTACATTTTCGCGGTGTCACCTACAGCTAAGGACAATGACACCACTAGACACCACCCACAGCCATACTTCTCCCAGCTCCACGTGGCCTGGCTGTGGCGGACAGAGCTGGATGGTTTCCACGCTGAAGTCATCCCCAACATCTATAAACTCAAATCTCCAGGGACAGCAACAGGGGCCAAGCCCCAGATGAGAGACGTTGATCCATCAGGCAGGGAAAGGAGATGTCCCACCACAACACATCCCCTTGCCTGGGCCTCCCCTTCCTCAAACCCAACTCCTTCCAGACCAACCCAACCAACCCAAACTTGCCCAGCTAACATCACATCAGGGATCAGTAAGAAAGCGCTTCTCTCTTCTCCTTGATTACACGCTTGGCTGCTCTGGCACGCTCTGCCGCTAGAAATAAAATTGATATCATTCTTATTAACAGCCCCATCAGGTTTCAGTAGGAGGGAGCTAACGCCGAGCCGCTGACCAAAGGCGGCAAGCACCGAGCGGGAGGAAGGGTTCTGCAGAGCAGCTCCCAACCCACCCCCTTCGTTTGCCAAGGCTAAAAGCATGTAATTCACAACTCCTGCACGCTGGAGAAGTTATCATTCGGAAGTTGTTGCTCTGCAGTGGCTTGACAGTCTAACAATACAAAATAAATCTGTTCACGCTGCTCTGGCAAGCCCGAATCCCAGGAATGTGCTGCAACAGCAGAGAGCAGTGATAAGTTCTTGTAACTTACAGCAACTCGGTGCTGTCCTCATTACCATATATTATCTTACTGCACACACAAGAAACCTTTCCAACGGACTTCACTGTTGCTGAGCTTTTATTCCCTCCACTGTGTTAATGCAGAAAGCACTTTGTGCAAGCCCAAAGCCCTCCCTGATAGCGCTGGGTCTGAAGTGCCCGAAAGCCGCCGCGCTTTTGCCGGTTCCCCGGCTGGTGCATTGGCGTCAGCTGAGGTTTCTGGAGTCTTGTAAAGAGGATTCACGGCTGGATTTTGTGCTCTGTAATGCCCAGGGACTTAGCACATCATCTCCCGCCAGCCTCCCCATGTCAGGCCAGCCTAGATAGGGTAGGGCTTTGTAGCAGCGTGGCGGTTAAAAGGAGGGGGAGAAACTTCTGCATCAAGGGGAAGAGCAAAACCAAGACAAATTCACAGACTCCAGAGATGAGGCACCAAATTAATCAAAGTGGACAGGGAAGGGAACGGTGCTTTGCCTATCAGTAGGATCCTGGATGCACCACTGTTGATGAGAAAGGACAGCAAGACATCTTCATTTCACCTGCTCATGCCCGTGGAGACAGATGCAGCATGTGTCAGCACGTACGGACTTGCACTGAGATAACACAGATGCCAATAAAGATGCATCCAGCCTGCTAGCGGAGCCTGCCCGATGTCATTTCTTGCCTGATGTCATTTCTTGCCTAATCTCCTGCAGCTCGTGCACGACGGAGCTCTGGAAGGGTGTATCCATGCCCACTGCTTCGCCTACGATCCAAGCCCTACTCTGGCGGCTAAAGCAAATCTGCAAAGCTTTTCAGCAACTGGAGATCACAACTTGCAGACGTGCTCGTCAGCGGGCACAGACACACGTTCAGTTGTGGGGCCTCTGCAGAAATGAAAATGTTGTCTTTTACAAACTGTCGCTGGTTTTCCAGCTCAGGAAAGCTGCTCTTTGAGGATGCTGGGCTGAGCCCCTGTCCAAATGAAAACACCCACTCTCGCCCAACAAATGAGCTTGGGTTGGTCCGGGAGCCGCACGCGCCCTCCTCGTGCAACCCGGCAGAGGTGGCAAAGAGCATGAAGGGTACCCGAGGGATTCCCTTCCGAACCGGAGGATGCAAGTGTCAAAGACTCAAAGCAGCAGGCTCAGCAGCCTGAGGAAGCCACCCTGCCCCTCCCGTGCGCAGCCCCTTTGACAATCTTGTTTTCTCCACTCAGGGTGGATTTGGGCTCTCGAACGCCTACCGGTGGTGCTGAAAGTTCAAGTTAGCAAATTGCCAAGCAGCAGCTTATCTCCAAAAGCTCTGCTTGGGGACAGGCTTTTTGAGTTTTTCTCTTTGGGATTTAGGGTTTTCTCTCATTTCTCCTTAAAACAAAGACTCTGCTTGCACTGATGCAGGCAGAACTTAGTGCCTTCCCTGGGGGATGGATGAGCCGCTTTAGGGAATGGGAGGCACCATCCCCATGGCCAGTTCAGTGCATGACGTACCTGCAGGACAGCCACACACTGTGCACTGTAAACTTTTATCCACCTGGAACTGAAGACTTCCAGCTTATTCCCTCGCACCTAAACCAACCACCTGATACCAGCAGGATGCAGCCTTGATGTTTAAGTGCTTTTCCCAAATAGGAGAGGTTAAATCAAGTTTCCTTTTCCTCTCTATTCCAGCCAGGCTAGAAATCACAGAATCACACAGAATCCCAGCATGGCAGGGGTTGGCAGGGCCCTCGGGAGCTCCCCCAGTGCCACCCCCCTGCCCAAGCAGGCTCACCCAGAGCAGGGGGCACAGGACAGCGGCCAGGCGGGGGTTGAAGATCTCCAGAGAAGGAGACTCCACAGCCCCCCTGGGCAGCCTGGGCCAGGGCTCGGCCACCCTCACAGTCAACAAGTTCTTCCTCCCGTTCAACTGGAACCTCTTCTGCTTCAGGTTGTGCCCATGGCCCCTTGTCCTGGCGCTGGGCACCACTGGGAAGAGCCTGGCTCCGTCCTCGTGACCCCCACCCTTGAGATATTTGTAGGTGGTGATGAGATCCCCTCTCAGCCTTCTCTTCTCCAGGCTGAACAAGCCCAGCTCCCTCAGCCTTTCCTCCTAGGGGAGATGCTCCAGTCCCCCCATCATCCTTGTTGCCCTCCTCTGGACTCTCTCCAGGAGTTCCTCATCTTTCTTGAACCGGGGAGCCCAGAACTGGACCCAGTGCTCCAGGTGGGGTCTCCCCAGGGCAGAGCAGAGGGGGAGGAGAACCTCCCTCGCCCTGCTGGCCACGCTCCTCTGAATGCACCCCAGGATGCCATTGGCCTTCTTGGCACCAAGGGCACCCTGCTGGCTCATGGCCAGCTTGTCCACCAGGACTCCCAGGTCCCTCTGTGCAGAGCTGCTTTCCAGCAGGTCAGCCCCCAGCCTGGACTGGTGCATGGGGTTCAACCTCCCCAGGGGCAGCACTCGACACTTGCCCTTGTTGAACTTCATCAGGTTCCTCTCCGCCCAAGTCTCCAACCTGGCCAGGTCCCACTGGATGGCAGTGCAGACTTCTGGTGTATCAGCCACTCCTCCCAGTTTGGTGTCATCAGCGAACTTGCTGAGGGTCCACTCTGTCCCCTTGTCCAGGTCATTGATGAACAAGCTGAACAAGACTGGGCCGAGTACTGAGCCCTGGGGAACTCTACTCACTACCGGCCTCCAACTGGACTCTGCCCCGCCGATCAGAACCCTCTGAGCCCTGTCATTCAGCCAGTTCTCAATCCACCTCAGTGTCCACTCATCCAACCCACACTTCTTGAGCTTCCATATGAGGATGTTATGGGAGACAGTATCAAAAGCCTTGCTGAAGTCAAGGTAGACAACATCCACCGCTCTCCCCTCATCTACCCAGCCGGTCATGCCATCATAGAAGGCTATCAGATTGGTCAGGCATGATTTCCCTGCTAAAACCCACAGTGCCGCGAGCTGGGGGGAATCTCATGCAAACTCCCTCACCCTCCAAAACCAAGCTGGAAGATGCGTTTCTACTCATGCCTTCCACATGAGCAAACTTTTGCAACTCTCAACCCCTCAGTTCCCCGAGTTTCTGTCTGTCGCAGATCCAAGATTTGCGTTCGGCTGGCCTTTTAATTGAACGGCATCTTCTGTCTCTTGGTTAGGGGATCAGCACACGGGGAGCGACTCCCAATTTATTCCTATAGCTGGATGCTCAGTAAGCAGGCGACAGCCGTAAGCGTTTCTTGACAGGCGCTTGGAAATATAATGCGCCGCGGGTTGTGTTTCCTTCCTCTTAATAGGATGCAAAGCTCCGTTTTCAAAAGAATATGCTAACATTTTAAGCTCTTTTTGTTAGTATAAATGATAATGTAGTCAACACAAGGGCCTCATCTCTCCTTGAAGTGAATATAATTCCTATTCACCTTAACACATATGCATCAGGCTCGAGAATAAACATTAGACAAGCTCTCCTTGAATGGGCCTCATTGGAGGCTTTGCTCCCAGAGAAGAGCCGATGGAGGAGCAATCAAAGCTGTCCTCTACTGGACAACCAAAGGATGGACTTGAGGCCTCTGAGAATTGTACGAGCTAATGCAGCTCCTCCTTCAGCACAGTGCAAAATGAAATCAGTAAAATTATTTTTTAGAGGAAGGATGCAATAAATAATCTGCCTGGAATAGAGAGGTCAGAGCCCTGGCCCAGGCTGCCCAGGGAGGTTGTGGAGTCTCCTTCTCTGGAGATATTCAAAGCCTGCCTGGATGAAGTCCTGTGTAACATGCTCTAGGAGAACCTGCTTTAGCAGGGGGGTTGGACTGGGTGATCTCCCGAGGGCCCTTCCAACCCTTGCCATGCTGGGATTCTGTGATTCTGTCAGGGCACTGTCCAAGAGGTGAGGAGACCTTTGCTATGGGCAAACTACAGAGAAAGTGTGGAGTAAAGCTATAAAAGACAAAAGCAGTGGGTCATTAGGAGCCCGGACCTCTCCAGGCTCCTTCATTATCATTATTTAGGCTCATGGTGCTTAGGGATCAGGATTACCTCCACATACATCGGCCCCTCTCAGAACAAATTCATCCTGCTGTCTCTCAAAGACATTCAAGGAAAAAAATATACGAGCGGCACTCAGATATGGGAATAGAGGAGGCATAGAAACCCTACAGATTTTTCTCCTTGTGAGGTTTATGAAACCACTGTTCTCCTTGTTTTCAGCGCACGGGTTCCTCATCACACCTGGTTTACATACAACCCACTGACAGATTCAGAAACAAACATGTCTCGCTGTTACGGGATTACAAAGGAAGGATCAATTCCACGCTGTCAATCCCTCCGTTTCATTTGCGACTGATTGGGAGGCATCAGATCCTGTCTTCCAAGAGTCAAACCCGTAAACAAGACAACATTGTTAAAGAAAAAAAAAAACCCCAAACAACTGCCAGATGCCAGTGATTGCTACGAGACCGCAGCGCGAATAACGATTTGGGAAATAATTGAGCTATTCCTGTTGGCGATGAAACTACAGCCCTGGCGGGACAGGCAAAAAAGATTTCCCAAAGTTGTTAGCAACCTTAAAAGATGTTTTCCCTTACGGGATGAGAAGGAAAAATGATGCCGGAAGGAGAAAAGGGGAATTGCTGGGAAAAATGTCCTTCCCTCCCTAAATTTTCGATACAACCTCCCCATTTCCAAAGCTGGGGAGGTGCTGGCTGGGTTCCTGGGGAAGGACTAAACTCACCCATATTTTTTCCTAATGCACCAACTGTCACGACTGTCAATTCAGCTCCTTTCATGGAGATTAGAATTCATTTGTAAAAGGAAGAGAGCAAAGGAAAAAAAAAAAAAAAAAAAAAGAAGAAAAAGAAAAGAAAAGGTATTTAATTGGCAACTGAATTCCTCATGAAACAAAGAGACGGCTTCATGCAAAGAAGAATAGGGAGAGCTGTTTTGATATCTGAATTTTAATGACTCCATGGCATCCCTATTTGTTATGTATCTGCTTTCGAAATGTCACGGCTGGCTCTAGTGGTAATTACTGAATTTCAACATTTATAGAAAAGCAGCACATACAGTATGGAGATAATTGCCCAGTTGGATAGTTATGAAGGATTCAGGTTTCCCTCCCGTTCTCCCCCCTCCTTCTGCGACTACAGAATTTCGGTAATTATCACTAGAGCCACTTGTTAAAAAATCAGAAAGCAGGTAAACAACAAACAGCAGTGTAGTTTATTCATTAAAATTCAAAAATCCCATCATCATATTGATCTTGAAATTACAAACTGCTGCACCTTGCAAAAAACAGAGCCCTTACGCTACGCCAACGTTTAGTATTGCTGTACATCATACGACGAGACATTTTCCTGATGGGAATTGTTATGCAATAAACACTATTGTGTGGCATTTGCAGGCAAAAAAAAAATCAATTCATAACCAGGTTATAACATCAGTGATGATCAGACCACAAATCATGAGGCTGGGGGTGGATCAGCTGCTGGCACAAAGCAGGGACCATCCGCCACGGCTGCAGCTCTCCAAGGGGCAAGATGCTCCAAAACGTTTTGGGGGTTTCCTGCTCGTGTTCTGGCTTAAACTACGCGTGCACCTTAGGTAAAACCTCTCCCCAAATTCTCCTGCCTCTACACAAAAAAAAAAAAAAAAATCACACCGGAGAGGGCAGCTCAGCTCTCACTTCTGCCAGGGACTGTCCTCTGGAGTAGCTGTCACCTGCACAACTCTTCCCTCTTCTCTTTGTAGGAAACGCTATCTCCATCTCACAGGCAGGAAAATCAAGACACGCAGGCATAAAACCCACCCTTGCTTGCGTACAGCGCATCAACGCGAGGGCTGCGACGGCGTTCCATTCTACATCTCGCGCGTGCACCACCCCAAGAGTCCCGGCAGCATTCAAAGCAGAGCCAAAACCACCGGCTCGATGCAGAATTCAGGTTCAGCTTCAAACAGCACAAGGTTTTCAGTTTTCAAAACGCGGGATTTTGGTGCATCCCTATCTTTAATCAAAGTGGTTTACAAAGAAAACTCACCCGCTTAGAAGTAGGGATGTGTTAGAAGTAAGGGGCATGGGTTCGGGAAGGTAAATACACAAGTATATAATTAAAGGAGCAAAGACAGTTAACGACGGAGAATCTCCTGGCTTTTACAAGAACAGTAAAGGAAAAGACCATTATATATACATGGGAGATAAGTGGATGCAGCGCAGATAAGAGCGACAGAGGGAAATTGGAGGCACAGGAGGATAAGAAGCTGACACCGACGCTTACAATATTTACTTTTGCATCTCTGTTCGCAAATGAAGAGGATGAAGATTTGCCTAAGTCAGGGATCAGATCCCCAGGGAGAGGAGAAGAGGAATTAGGGAGTGTGCAGATAACACAAGAAATGGTCAATAAAAGCTTAGGGGAACTTAAAACTGACACAAAGCATTAGGGGCCAGATGGTAACAGGCGCACATGGGATTTAAGAATGAGGGGAAGCAATGGCAAAGCAGGACTTCAGTCTTAGATTTCCCTTCAAATGGGTAAGACAGGGAACAGAGAGTGCAAGTGTTTGGGCATTTATACAAGAAGAACCAGTGATCCCTCAAAGACCCCATTACTCCAACATCTCTTTCCTGGCGTCGCCACCGACACTAGGATGGATTATCTAAGTAGCTAACAGCGAGGGGTTTTTTTGGGGTTTTTTGTGGGAAAAGTCACTAATTTCATTGCTCTTAGTGCTCACCTTGAAATGCTCTTCCCATCTTTATTTGTACCATTCAAGGCTTAGCCTCTCCAGTAGAAAACAAAGATCTGGCTGTTTTCAGATGGATAGCAACGAAATCTTACATATCTTTCAGAAAAATCAGGCCTGAACCTGCTTTCTCAAGCCATCACTCAAGGAGACAGTTAATTGTAATTAAATCCATCTTTATTCAGGACAAGAGTAAGCTTTTGCTTAACTTAACCCCCTCCCCAAAACCAACACATGTGACCATCACAGAAGCTGGATGATTGCCTCCTTCAATCAAAATCTTAATGTATGCTGGGGATATGTAGAAAGAATCAGCTGCCCATCGACTGGGAGAAGAGTATTTATTTGGAAGCTAATTTTTAAAGGGAAGGAGAAGGCTTGAAAACGCCCAGCTTCATTAAGAACAGTCAACATGAACTCATGAAAAGCAGATCAATCCTTATTAACTTGTTAGAAGTCTTTGAAGAGATTACTTGACTCGGTGGACAAGCGAGCTGCAATTGGCATGCATCTCTCAGGTGGACTGGGAACATTTGACAAAGTCCAGCCCGTGAGGCTAATACTAATGGCGAGCGTCTGGAGGGCCCGATGATGAAGAAAGCCAGAAAGTCAGGTGCAAGGTCCAAGAAAGAAGATCCACGAGGACATCTCACCGGGTGAGGGACTGCCTCTGAGATACTGCATGAGGCTCACCAGGAGGTAGGTGAGAAGGAGCAGGTTTTACAGCCCACACTGCCCACAACCCACGGGGTAATTTAACTGCTTTATCCTCCGGCCTGGACACATATTGGTACTGGAACACCAAGCTTTGCCCATATTATTACAGCTCCCAGCATTCTGTCTAACCCACAACTCAGCTCTACGGCTCCCTGGCAGGACTGAGCACCCTCCTCCTGCTGGTGTCACAGCTAAAACTTCTCCTGGAGCCAAGAGAACAGTGGTCTGGCCAGAAACACTGATAGAGAGGCAGAATGTTAAATATTATGCATACCAGGCAGGACCCTAAGTATGGACATCCTTCTTCCTCCTCTTGCAGCTATCAGTCCAGATCTAGCAACCTCCGGTGTCTTGGAAATATGCCCCATTGCTATTCCAGGAAAAACAGGGAGTGGGTAGGTGATAATCAAATAACATTGCAGAAACTTAGCATCGCTCCGCCATCGTTAAGGATGAACGCTATCCAGCTGAAGCAGTCAAAGGGGATAATGAGGTGTGCAGTGGAGGAGGCTGGGAGCCTGCCAGACAGTGGGAGGATGCCACTTCCTATCATTTTTCACTGGTAGAATTGATAGATTGTGCCGCCAGCCTCTACCCCAATCACACATTCATCCCAATTAAGGAATCGCAACTGATCTCCTCAAGGAACGAAAGCATCACGGTTTTCAGCTCGGATGGAGCAACTTTGCCTCTCAGCTCCTGCAGCTGCTGGACCAGAAGCTCTTGCCTCACCTTGATGGCCTGTTTCTTCCATACAAGAAGGAAAGACCATTTCTCATGTCCCCAGGGTGCTTCCTTGCTCTTGGGTGGACAAGAAGCTCAGTTCATGCCTTTCCCCCTTCCGCTGTGCACCCAGGTGCCCACCTCCACCAGAAGACACTGCAGAGAGGATGACGCTCCAACCACAACCCCCTTCAGATGGCTGCTAAAATCCCAGGCAATGTCTAGATTACGGTTTCCCGTGTGGGTGGTGTATAAACTCCAGTGAGACCACAGCAATGCCAGTGACGGGTGCAAGATGGGATAGAGGACAACGGCGATCTCATGCATGCAAATTATTAACTTGACTTTACACGGTGTGGTCCTATAAACACCACTGTAAACTCAGATGTTACTAGACAACAGAGAGTCCCTCTCTCACACCTGAATAAGTACCCTAATCACAGGAAAAGCTTCAATCAGAGCTTACAACAATCCCACAACACAAATCCATACGACGCAGGCTACATTAATGCTCGCAGTATGACTTGTTATCCACAAAGGAAACACTGCTGTGTGATAATGAAGGCATTCGATTGGGATTTCTAGATGAGCAACAAGAACTGCCTGGTTACTAGAGCATGACACTCGAAGCTGGGATGAATAAGCTGTTGATTGCTAAGATCGGGCTAAGTCACCTGTGGCTCCACTTAGGAGCCTCCACTTGCCCACCACCGCTGTCAACTGGCCGCGATGACCATCAAGCCATGGCCGTGGTCACTCTCCCCTGTTTTTCAGCAAAGAGCTGGGCTTTCAGGGCACGGGGCTCACGTGATTGCATTACCACCAAGGCCACAAAATTCAAAGAGGTCACAGGAGGCAGCAAAGCAAAAGTGGCTTATTGCAAGCGGACCATTATCTTGATTAATTGAGGTAGGACGAGCGTTGTATGGACCAATTTTTACCCATTCTTCTATCAAGAGGAACAGCTCACCTCTGCGGGCTTGCGAGCAAGCATTACATTCGGGTTTTTTTTTCTCCCTGCTTAGGATTCTTCATTAAACCACACTGGCATTTCTGCCAGCACAGGGTCACAATTACGCTGCACAGACTCATTGTCTTTGCAAGAACAGCGCGATCTCTGTGCAACAAAGGCACACTTGGAGTAAAATTATGGAAATTCACTGTTTTGCCTGACGCGAGGCTGGGAGAAGAGATGGCATCGTACGACTTGACCTCTTCACTGCTGGCTGCAGCTGCACGTTAAAAGACAGGTCTGCCTATGCACCATCAAGCATCAATGTTTCATCTCACCTTCCTGGCTTGGGATGTAAAAAAAAGCCCTTACTGAGACTAGGCTGAAAAAAAGCCTAATAATTCTCTTGGCAGCTGGAGTCCAGGCTGGAAGCCTTATTTTATTGTTTTCCTACTACCTTTCTCTCAGAAGGAAAGGAAAATGTCAGAGAAGTTTGAAAACCCTCTTGTTTTCATGTTCTCTGGCAGGGCAAGAAGTAGTGAACTTTCATCTGCCTTCAATGCTGATTTTAGGTTAGCTTTGCTGGGGCAATTCAGATCACCAGAAGGGAAAAAAAAAATATATGATGGTGGTAGACATCATATGCATGTTCATATGTATATGACCATCACGAACGGGCAAGAATTTGGGGTTGAGCAAAAGCAGATGAAGAGAGCAGTGCTTCTCCAGGCAACAGCCTGCCGCCCACGGGTTTTCCTTACTTTTTCTGCACAGATGAAAAACGTTTCAAAAACCCGAGGGACGTGTTTGGAAACAGTCTCCATCCACTGCCTGTAAAAAGGGGATGCAACTCCCCAAAGCACCAGCTCGCTTCCATCGGCGTGTGTCAGCAAGAACATGGCTTTGGGTGCTTTTGGAGAGAATCAAGGGTTTACATGGGTGATGAAGGGGGGCGAGGGCAGTCGATGCTAAGAGGGAGCAGTTTGGGATGGACAATAAAAACTTCAGCCTTTTGGGTCTTAAAGCAATTTCTAACAATTAAGAGTTAGGACGAGACCTGTCTGGAGGGTAGATGACCCTCATAGCTGCCTGCTGCAGGATTTTCTTCAATCTTCCTTATAAATACCTAAAGCTGGCCACGGGCAGTGATGGGAGACAGAGGCAGCTCCTCGAGAGCACCGTAACCGAAATTGCCGTCCTCCCTGGCTGAGGGGGCTGGGGGCTGAAGGAACCATCGCCACCATCCGGGAGTCCAGGCCCGATGTACTGACATAGCAAGGCAGCTTTCCCAGGGATTTTTTTCCCCAAAGCCACACTGGTCATGGCATAAAATGATTCCACCACCACCCCCCCCCAGATGCTACAAAACAGAAGAATACTGCTTAATGCGTTAGATATGCGTGGCTACACGAGGTAAAAATACTGCACCTGCAACCCCCCCGCCACCATGCGCTTCTCATATCATTAGCTCTAAAAAGCTTTGGGCTTTTTAGGAAGGACCAGCTGAATTGCTGATGGGGGCTCTGCCTCACATACCTGTAGGTGCTTTACTCCCTCTCCCCCCTTTTATTTTTAATATCATCACTTCTCTAAAAATAAAATCAACTTGACACTGATTAAAGCTGAAAAACCCCACCAGACCAGTTTCTCCATGTGCCTGACTCCAGGGCCCCTTGATCAAATTGTTTTCCTTCTCCCCGCTGATCCCCGTGAACTCGGCTCGGCTCGCTCTGCCCGCGGGGGACAGGGCTGGAAATGGAAGCACAGGTTCCCCCCCCCCCCACCCCCCCCAGTGTCGACCTGTCAGAGGCGGCTCTGCGAGCATCAGTTCTGCGCGCCTGCTCTTTGGGAGCCGAAAAGCAGCTTTGGAAATGGAAATGAAAGATTTCTTTCCTATTCTCTTCTCCAACCCCCCCCCCCCCCCACCTCTTTCCCCTGCCAAGCCTGTAACAAGGAGGAGATGGAAAGTGCCAGGGATGGATGAAAACAGGAGGAAAATAGTTGATGCTATTTCAGCTAAACCAGCCTTGGGATGAGGCAGGGAGCATTTCCAAAGGGACGCCTGCCCCTGACCCTGCTGATAAGGGGCAGGTAATGCCTTGAAAACAGGGCAGCTGTTTCTCCCGCAGGAAACGAGTCCTACCTCAATTAACAAATTTTTCAGCCCAGATGGAGCAGGGTGATTATCTACCATAACTATCATTGCTGCCTTCACCTGCAAAAACAACCTGCCTGGTTTTAACCCTTCCCTCTCCTCCCCAAGCATCTCCCAGCTTTTCAGCCTTCACCAGATCCTTCTCCTTCCCAGGCTCATCAACCCTGGCTGGTAAATGGGGGAGTCGTTGCCATACAAGCTCGGGCCTGCAGCATCATTAGGAGCTTGGGGGAGAGAGAGGAAAAATAATACATTCTGCTGCCACTGGAAACCAAATTATTCCCCAGCCAACGCGCAAAACCCGCTCATGAATTAACCACCTCTTGCTAATCACTCCCACTTCATATTTATCACGGGTACGTTTCATGAGATGAATCCTGTCACCAGCTTTTGCAGGCAGTTGCCAAGTCCCAGGAGCAGCTGTAAATCTTCATTAATAAAATTTTTGGGTTTGCTTTGTTTGGGCTGGAGACTGCCACTTCCCATCCTGCCACCCTGTAAGTACCCTCGGCATCGTTACCGAAAGCCGCGTGCAAAAAAAGGCTCGGAAATTTTAAGTGAAAACAGATGTTGAGAAATGCCATTATCCAGCACATGCTACAGTAAATAGCATTAACATTTCTAAGCGGCAGCCCTTGGAAATTGGACGCTGCGAGGGATGCGTTCGCAGTTAGAATCATAGAATCACTTTGGTTGGAAAAGACCTTTAAGATCATCGGGTCCAACCTTTAACCCAACCCTGCCATCCCACCACTAAACCCTGTCCCTCCAGAGGCGGCGGGGCGATGGGCTGGTGCCTGCTGCCCTTGGCGGTGGGTGCGGAGGTAGCCGGGTGTGGGGATGAAGCCCGCGAGACTCCCGCACGCCAGCAAGCAGCGACCACGGCCGTCTCTTCAAGCGGAGCGACCTCTGCGGTCCCCCAGCTTCAGGCTGGTCCTGCAAACTCCAAGCAAGGCGTTCCCTTTGTACGAAGAGGCGTTACTAGCGGATAAACAAAACTATCCCAAATATATCAAGCAACTGTATTGAGGGGAAGGCTAACAAGCACAGAACGCGCTCCCTCTGCCAGTCCCAAAACCATGTGTGAGGGTGGGTAGGTGGTACCGAGCCGATGCCCTCAGACTCAACCTCCCGCCAAGCTGTCATTGCGTTTCTGACCTGAACACACACCGTGATCTAACACACTAAAAGGGCAGGAGGCAGCTAAAGAAATGGTCCCAGGCCACCAGGAGAGCTGGGCTTTGCTTTGGGGTGGGTTCACGTCAACAGCAAAGGGGGATGGGTTAGAACCCTGGCACCAGATGCTCTGAGGTGCTGGGTCTGGATGCGGCGCCGTCAGCGAAGAGCCCAGTGAAAAAGCCGCCTTTCCCGAGCACCGAAGCTCGGGTAAAGGTTTCAATCCGGAGGGGCGCTTTACAACTCATGTCCATGGTCACCCTCGCACAAAGCTTTGCTGTTTACGGCAAGAGCGTCCTCGTGCAATGGATCAATTCCTTGAAGAGGTCGGCTCTTGCTTGTCAGGTCAGCTCTCTATTCTCCTCCCGGCGCTCAGGATGTCCACGTTTTCAATAAGCCGGTGCCTTTACAACGTGCTTTATTAAGACCACCGGTGTATTTCATTGTGCCCATGCACGTAGAGCGACATCGCTTTTTAACAGGGAGCTTGGGTGAATAGCATCCTCTTGCAATACACCAAGCACGCTTTGTTCGGGTCTGAATTAAACCAAGCCAAACCAGGGAATTCAGAGTTTAAAGCCGCAAACGCTGTGTTTAAATCAAGGTAACGCTTGTATGTGCAGCCAGGAACTGTCTCTTCCCACCGCCGTTACCCTGATAATAGAATCATTCGAGTGCTCTTATCGAGTCTCCTCGATGCTTTGTCCTGATGGTTTCCCTCCCACGCAGCCCCAACGCCGCTCCTGCGGAGCTTCACCCCTTCCCTTCCACGCCGGGCACCCGCTTTGAAGGCCCATATGATGAGCAAGACCAGGCCTATAGGATGCGAAAGCAAAGGAGAAGAGGCACGGAAGGAGGGAGCAGCGCGAACAACTGCTGGAAGCAAGAGCTGCAATCCCATCTCCAGCGTGACTCTGGTTGCCTCACCACAAGACGCTTCCCCTTGCTATCTGCCAACCACCAGCAGCTTTTTCTCTTCCTGCTTGCAAGTGAAAAAGCTGGGAAATTGAGGAACAGAGGAAAAATATTTGCTCGTTATCCAACCAATTAGTTGGTGGTAAAGACAGCAAACAGAAGCTAAGTCTCCTAAGCACCACGTTTTTCTTTTAAGTGCTGTAAGCAAGCTAATGACTCTGCAGAGCGCTGGAAAAAATCTCGTAAGCTACAGCATTTTTAAAACTGAAAATAATCTGGAACTCTTTTTGTTTGTTTGTTTGTTTGTTTGAATAGAAGCGATGGAAATGTCTGGATTCTGGGCTACCAAGCTTTGGGAAAGACATCCCCAAAATCTCTGCGCTTTTATTCCAGCCAGTCCTAGCAGGCAGAACCTGCACACCTTCTGCGCCCCAGAACACTCAGCAGCCCCTGCGTCCATCCCATACACCTTTTCACATCGTACCCGATATTTAAAGCATCGCTATTCCCCATGTATTGGAGGGACGAGATCATTAATGTCCCTGAGGAGGCAGACAGGGTCCTCCTGCTTCCCAAGCTCCATCTCAAAGCGGGAGGCAAGTGAAAAGACACCTTGCGCTCATCCAGCTCCTGATGCCGCCGCAGTCAGAAGGGCTGCAAAATACCCTGCACACCTTGGACCACCCAATTCCCAGGAGGAAATTTGGCTTTGGGTCATCACCGGTTATTCAAGGTGGGAAAGAGCTTCATTACCTGGTCCAGATTTGAAACCACAAACCCGTACGCTTTTCCCACAGGTTCTGACCAAAACGCACACCTAGCACTAACGCTATCGTAATCCTGACGGCTTTATATCATGGGTGTCATACAGAATTCAAATTATTTATTTCGCTCTCCCCGCATCCCTCCCAAGCTGCTTCTGTCCCAAAATTGCCTCTTATATTTGCTGTATACAGCTAGTAATAACTAAAATAACCATGTGGATGGATATCATGAGCCTGGAAGGTAATAAGAGGCAATGACTTCAGCGACTGAAATGAAGGAGAAAGACAGTTAATGAAATAGAGATGCCTACCAACATGTTTTAAATCAATTCACTGAGGCAATTTAAACAACCAGTCCTCTCATCATGTTTAAAATATGTCAGTTCTGCTACTTTTTCCCCATTTCCCTTTTTGGCTTAGTTTCTTTCAGTTTTCCCTTTTGGTTTAAGGAAAAAAAAAGGGGGGGGGGAAAGAGAAAAACTCTCCTTCTTGGGTTCACAGCTCAAGCTTACAGAAAGACAAAAATCTACTGGGACACAAGTGAAGTAACTCCAATGACAGAGTGCCCTGGTTAGAAAATTCCTAATAAATCACCAAAACCAATTGCTGCTCCAATGCCACATTTGACAAATTGAAAATAAATTGCATCAATTGCATGGGAGGCAGGAGAGCCCAGTTCAATATTTTCTCCCTAATACAGGTGGTAGGGAGAGGAGATTTCTGGTTATTTATTTATTTTTAACGCCAATCGATAGCTTATTCTTTTCCGATACCCCACAGCTCGGTGGTAGCTCGTAAATATTCAGCTCTGCACGTTATTAATGTGCGTGCATGCATACCAAAGCACGGCGTTTTCCCCTGCTCGGCGCGGCGCAAGCGTCGCGTCGTTCAGACGCGCACAAGCACCAGCTATTTCGGCGCAACAAGCTGAAACCTGACGGTTTTCTTCAGAGGTTCCCCGCCACGCACGCGCTCCCTCACCTCAGCTCCCTCCAAAACCACGGGTGAAGCCACCTTCTTTTCCAGCATTCATTTTTGAGGCCTGTGTTTCTTCGCTTATAGGGCATCACCTATAGCTTAATGCCACCAATACCATTTCTTCGCGTTTCTGTAGCTCCAACAGGCCCCACCTGATAACAAAACTGTTGAGTCTGCCTGTTCCATCACACCTAAAAATACTGCCGATGCATGAATGCCAGCCAAAGCCAGGTGAAGAAAGGACAGTATGGTGATGAATCCTATACAAAGAACACCTCTGATCCCCCTATGCAAAGCTCCATGCAGGCACAGATGCATAAATTGAAAGATCGTGGTCAGATAACGTGATCATTCATACTAAATTAAGCATTGCTGAAGTTAAGACTACTAAAGCCCTCCCTGTGCATACTCGTTAGCCCATTTCATTGAAGGATCTGCAGCATGCACACCAATAGGCACAGCTCCTTTAATAAGGAAGCATTTAATATTGCGATTTCTCCTTGCTGCTCTACGGGTGGCCCCAAGCCTTATTTTTGCTGTGCGTTATTCCGAGACAGGGTATATTACATTTCTCCTGGGCTTTCCTATGCTCTCATCCCTGCAGCACCCGAGTCAAGCGACTCATTAAGCGAATACTGCCCGCCCTGTGCGCGCAGCGAGGGCACGGTCCTGCCGAAAAAAAACCCCAAATACGCTGTGATCATGTAATTAAGCCTCTGTAATTAAAGTCTCGTATAATGCAAATGCAGACTGCATTCAGACATAGCCACCTCCTCCTCCTTGCTGCGTGACCCAGCAGATACCATGGAAAAAAAAGGCGCAACCTGCTCTGGTTGATTTGGCAGCCTTCAGGTTGCGAGGACGAGGGACACGCGGGACATGGCCAGTACAAACTGCCTCCTCGGGGGGATTTTCCAGGTATATCCAGCCAGTTTCTGTCCCACCTATCAACCTGCAGTGCCTCACACCCTCAACACCATGCCCAACGCAGGGAAGAGATTTTTTTTTTTCAAGGTGCAAGGGTTTTTCCAAGGTTAGAAAGGCATTTCCATGACCCCACCTAAAGCACCCGAAGTGCTCAGGCTCTGGAGCTACTCATTGGTCATTTTTGCAGCGGGCAAAAGCAGAGAAGATGGATTTTCCCCCTTAGCCTCAATCTTGGGAACGATCTAAAATGTCGGCTGTGGTTTCAGATAGGAAAAACCCAAAGCACCAAACAGCTCTGCTGTCCCCATCCCTCCTCATCCACCCCTCCCTGCAGAACAAACAAGCAAAGCCTGCAAGCCCAGGAGGACATCTGGCCGGAGAAATTTCAGGCCAAACAGTTACATCTGGGCACGGTCACAGGCAAGGGAACGCAGAATCTCATGGGAAGTGGCAGGCAATCCTAATAACAGGTTGTGGGGTAACGCAGCCGTACACAGGGAGATCTGCACAATAACCAAGTCCTTGAGATATCTCCTTCTGCAGGTTTCATATGCACCCCCCTTAGATTTCATATCTACAACTGCAAACACCTACTGCCTGACCGAGACCTGTTAGAACCAATTTTTAACAGCGCTGAGAGTCCTCACGGTGCTAAGTCAGTGCCTGTGGCCCAGCTGCCCAGCCCAGAATGAGGTCCCTGGTTCAAGAAAGATGAGGAACTCCTGGAGAGAGCCCAGAGGAGGGCAACAAGGATGATGGGGGGACTGGAGCATCTCCCCTAGGAGGAAAGGCTGAGGGAGCTGGGCTTGTTCAGCCTGGAGAAGAGAAGGCTGAGAGGGGATCTCATCACCACCTACAAATATCTCAAGGAGGGTGTCACGAGGACAGAGCCAGACTCTTCTCAGTGGTGCCCAGCGCCAGGACAAGGGGCCATGGGCACAAACTGAAGCAGAAGAGGTTCCAGTTGAACGGGAGGAAGAACTTGTTGACTGTGAGGGTGGCCGAGCCCTGGCCCAGGCTGCCCAGGGGGGCTGTGGAGTCTCCTTCTCTGGAGATCTTCAACCCCCGCCTGGCCGCTGTCCTGTGCCCCCTGCTCTGGGTGAGCCTGCTTGGGCAGGGGGGTGGCACTGGGGAAGCTCCTGAGGGCCCTTCCAACCCCGGCCATGCTGGGATTCTGTGAAAACCCCTGCTATGCCTCCAGCACTCAGCCCTTGTGCTGCTGTCCGTACGGCACGTGGCGTTCGAGATTTGGGAGAAAGCCAAACCCAGTTTCCATGGCCCAGCAGGTCCTGTGGATGCTAACTTGCGGGATTATTACCTGGAAGCAAGTGGAAAATGGGAAGTTTGGGGGCTATGCGGCTGCCCTAAGGACAGCACCAAGTGGCCGTATCGCCCCGAGGGATGCAGAGATTAACGAGGGGCAAACGACTCCGCCGGTTGAGGCACCGCAGGAGCAGATCCCACGCTGCCGGCTCGATGGCGGGGATGGATGTCTGCTCTCTCCATCACCCCCCCCCCAGGCACCGGTGAGACGATGCCCTGCTATAAATCCTAACCCCATCCCGGGGAAACAAATAGGAACTGGGAGACTTCAGCAAACCCGACGCGAGCCCCCAGGGAGAGGACTGCGGAAACACTGCCAGCAAAGGGCTTTGGCATTACCGCGCTTCACGCTCCAAGAAAAGTGGGCTCTGCCGTGGCCCTGCTAAAAAGCTGTGCCTCTTCCATTAAGGGAAGCATAATTCAGAGTCGCCGAATCCCAGGCAACAAGCCCGTGCAATTGTGTTTGTGTCTCTACTCAGGGTAAGAAATTAGTTATCTGCCTAAAACAAGCAGGCAGTTTCAAATGCTGTATTTGTGTAATTTGCATGCCTCAATAATGTTTTATGTATTACGCTGCTTATAAGCTAAAATGTACATGCACGCTCCTGCAAATTTAGGTAAATTATGAATAAATTAAATCTTATCTAAATAAACAAGTGTCTTTTTGAACAGAAATGCAAGCTGTCATGAATATTTAAGTGGACAGGGATAAATCCTCTTCATACAGTGTTACTTCAAAGAGGATTTTAGAGCTTCCTGATTTTTAGTTAGGGGAAAGTAAAGAAAAGAGGAGGGGAAGGAAACCTCAGGCCCAGCCATTCTCGGGGGAAATCACTATTGAGAAATCTGGCCCTGTAGGGAGAGACAGCAAAAGCTCTTTTTTCTGGGAGCCCATGAGGGTTTTTTTTGTTGTTATTTTCTACCAAAGGAAGGCTTTGAGATGGGGTTTGGAGGAACGAAACTCGGTGGAAAGTCGAGCAGAGCAAAGGCATGGAGCCCAGTGGAAAACCAATGCTGGGGAAGGAGAAGAGGGAGACTTTGAGGGCAGAGTCAGCATCGTGCAGCACGTATTTCTGCATTCAGCACGTTGTGGGGCTGGAAGAGGGGACCCACGAGTTTTTAGCCTGGTGCGGCACCGAACGAGGACTCCGGGCAGGCGGTGCAACCTCTGGGTTCACTTTTCTCAACTGCACAGGGGAGATAAACATGCAAATAAGATAGCAAAGAAGAGCCAGGAGATCATCTATCTTATCTGCCTGCCAGAGCTGGATCCCTCCTAATTGCTCCTCCGCCGATGCTTAGCCCTGCTCTCACCCACGACACCAGGGGGCAATGTGAGGCTTAATTAACTGAAGTCCATAAAGAGCTCCGAGATCCTCAGATAAAAGGTGTTATGGAAGGGCAGAGTGTTATCAGCTGGAAATAAACCCTGGATAATCTTCTCTCATCCAGAACTAGATGTCTCTTAATAATATCCCTCCGGCACTGTGGCGGTCCTGATTAAACCCCATCTGGTGCTCCAGCAGGAGTTGTGTGGGAAACAAGAGGGCTGGGGGTCCAGACAGCAGCTTTCATTTACTAATATTTTCTAGCACGCATCTGCATTCCCTCACTGTCTTTAACCTGGAAGTCTTAACTCCTCCCAATAGCCCACGAGTTCCCCAGAGGGCTCCAAGGATGGACATGAGCACGCAGAGGACTAAACCCAACTTGCAATGTTCAGCTGGCGAGAAAACCACCACTGAGCCATCAACCTGCGGGGGGCACGGGGAAAGGGGATAGTCAGTCCCGCTGCAGGGAAATACTATTTTACACGTTCTTGGGAAATGACAAAGGGAGAATTGCTCTGGGGTTTTACCTGGTACCTTGGAGAAAGTGCGGCCAATTTTATTTGGGGAGGAAAAACAAAAAAGAAGGAATAAAGGACCCAGTTAGGTGGATTCTGCTGTAGGATACGGAGGTTTACCTGCATTCATGTTGGTTCTAAAGCGTCCAAGGGCTGAAGCTGGTGGCCCTCAGGCATATGTGAAATAGCTCTGGGAAAGGTCAGCCCAGCTCCCATCGAAAAGATGGCACCATCTCTCAGCAGCAAGCACTGTCACCAATGAGCCGGGCCAGGGACCTCCTCATCGAGCCAGTGAAATGAGCTGCTGATGCCGAGGGCTGGAAGAAGAGCTTCTTCCACCAGCACCAAGGTTGGGGCGTGCCAACGGGACTCGGTGGGGTGCTCCCCTTCCAGCTCCACCGACACCGAGGGAGTTTGGCTGGCCCCAACCTGCCACCCCACCTCAGTGGAGACCCTTCACTTTGAACCCGTCGAGGAGCCGGTAGCCCATCCCTCTCTCTGATGGCAAAGCCACCCTTCCCCACAGCAGGTATCCCACCAGCACACGAGCAGCCAGCATTTACTTGCCTGTGCTACTCCTGCCCGCCTGGCGTTGTGGCAGTTTAAGAAACAACCGTCGGTAGGGACAAGCTCAAACCGCCCCTGATGTGCCATTTCAAAGCACGCTGGGGTTGCATATATTAAGCAAGCACGTACGGCAGGGTTATCGTTTAAAGGTGTAGAATAAGCAAGCTGGCTTAATAATTAATGCATGTGTTATTAGGAGATAATGACAGTGGCACTGGAACGTGCAAAGCAACTAATGCCATCTCAGCCTGAGCAACAGCAACACAGAGACACCTAAAGTCTTTGCTACAAGCATACCCCAGCTCCAGAGATGGGACCAGCACCTGGCAGTAAAGCATCACATCAAATAACCACAGACATATCGCTTGACCTTCCACAACCACGACCTCAAACCCCGCACCGTCCTTTCTTCGCACTCCTCTTCCTCATCCCACCTTTCTTCACCCATGGGGTCACTCATCCCCTTATCGACAGGTGAGGGTTTTGCGGTGGGAGGGAGCAGAGGCTAACGCAGGCCATGGAAACCAAGTGCTCATCCAACCACCACGGCCTGACATGGGAGTAAATGAATTTGCTTCCCAAACGAGTTGCCACCCACCCTCCCCCTACAGATGCTCCCATGCAGATGTTCTCATCTTTCAAATTTTAAAAGAAACTGGGGAGGACAAGAGGAGGGGGAAGAAAAGATCTTTCTTAGATCTTTCTTTAAGGTCTGTTGGCTTGTCAGATCTTAACTTTTAAATCAAAAGCAATTTTTGGAGTCATACGAGAGCAAAAAGGCTTATGAAATTGGTGCAATTGGATATATTTTTTTTCTTTTCAGTGCACTCTACATTTTTGCAAGTTATGTGGATCAGTTTTGTTCCAAGACCAAAGCTCTGGATAACAAAACCAGAGGCTGCTGCTTCAGCCCAGCATCCTGGGGAAGTTGTCAAGTTTTGCCCTTCCTGAAGGATCTGCAAGATGCATTTACCGACGGTCCTTGGTGGCCTCCCACCTGCGCCATTCCAGTTCCACACTAATTAATTAGCCTTCAGCCCCTGGGGAAACAATCGCATTCTCGTTCCAGCTCAGTTGTTTATGAAAGCGTAATTAAAATTCCGGTTGGGCATTTCAGCCCAGGATACCTCTCTTCATTTGCCGCCATCCCTAGGAGAACATCACCGCATGTGCCTGCTACCAGCACTCGGATCACGCCCTGCAGCCCCCCTGCCCTTCGTGACCGAGCGGCTGCGGGGACACCCAAGGAGAGGCAGCAAGCGTAGGGTTTGAGCTCAGCCCGGCAGCGCAGCTCTGTCCTCCAAAAAGAAAACAGCTCGTGGTTAGCAGAGACACAAGCGTGCTTGAATGACACATGTGTCATTCTTCATCAGGCACGCCAGGCTTCCTATCCCCCACTAACTCTCAGCGACCTTCGAGAGGAGGTACCACAGAATCCCAGAATCCCAGCATGGCAGGGGCTGGCAGGGCCCTCGGGAGCTCCCCCAGTGCCACCCCCCTGCCCAAGCAGGCTCACCCAGAGCAGGGGGCACAGGACAGCGGCCAGGCGGGGGTTGAAGATCTCCAGAGAAGGAGACTCCACAGCCCCCCTGGGCAGCCTGGGCCAGGGCTCGGCCACCCTCACAGTCAACAAGTTCTTCCTCCCGTTCAACTGGAACCTCTTCTGCTGTCAGGTTGTGCCCATGGCCCCTTGTCCTGGCACTGGGCGCCACTGAGAAGAGTCTGGCTCCGTCCTCGTGACCCCCACCCTTGAGATATTTGTAGGTGTTGATGAGATCCCCTCTCAGCCTTCTCTTCTCCAGGCTGAACAAGCCCAGCTCCCTCAGCCTTTCCTCCTAGGGGAGATGCTCCAGTCCCCCCATCATCCTTGTTGCCCTCCTCTGGACTCTCTCCAGGAGTTCCTCATCTTTCTTGAACCGGGGAGCCCAGAACTGGACCCAGTGCTCCAGGTGGGATCTCCCCAGGGCAGAGCAGAGGGGGAGGAGAACCTCCCTCGCCCTGCTGGCCACGCTCCTCTGAATGCACCCCAGGGCTGACAGCGGTGGGTGCACGCAGCCCCTGCGCTCTTTGGAGCGGCCGCGGGCTCCCTCGGCCACCTCTCCACGCAGCTCCGGTAATCTCCATCCCCAAGCCCCAAGGAAGAGCAGTCGGATGGTAAAAACGCTGATGCAGTCGTAGGAACAGAGCAGTGCGTGGTGGAGCCGCGTGCGCAATGGGTCTCTCCGGGAAGCTCTTTAGATAGCTTCTGCTTATCCAGTTTTGTCCCCCCGTGACATTTAATCAATCAAGCTAAGTTGGGAGCAAGTTTGGGAGGGGGGGAGAACAACAACAAACCCCCCCCCCCCTTAAAGATGTGTCCCATTTACCTTCTTCATAGCTTCCAACAAAAACAAATTTACAGCAGAGGGAGGGAGGGCGAGGGAAGATGAATGGAATCGCCTAAGAGAGGGAAATGAGTAACCCCCAAAAAGCGATGCCTTTATTTAAAAATATATAGTTGAGAAGTCTAATCACAGAGCACTCAGCTGTGAGGTCTATCCATTATCAGGAGACTGACAACACATACTAGTAGCCAGGCTGGGAACTTTACTTAATAAATCAAAGCTGACAAGCACTCCCAAACTGATATAAAAACGCTCTTTAATGTCTGTGACCTGCATAAGTTTTATTCATTTTACTTTCTAAAATAATAGATGAATAGCAATCGAAAACAATCTATTCTCCCTCAAGTGGGAGTCATAGATCTTTATTTTTCAAGTGGGTAGGGAGGCTCGTTAGAAAAAAAAAAAAGTCCCTGGGTGGGGAGGCACAGGGTGCACGCGTGCCACGGACATCGATCGGGAGGGAGCCGGCACCGAGTAGGGAAGTTACCATGCAGCCTAAGGAGGGAAGGGACATGGAAACATGGAATCGTTTGGGTTGGAAAAGCCCTTGAAGCTCCCCCAGCCCAACCCTTCCCCTACCCCCGCCATCCCACCCCCAAACCCTGGCCCTCAGCACCGCCTCTGCCCGGCTGTTAAATCCCCCCCAGGGCTGGGGACTCGACCCCTTCCCTGGGCAGCCCCTTCCAGCCCCTGACAGCCCTTTGGGGAAGGAATTGTTCCCCAGGGCCAACCTCACCCTGCCCTGGCACAACTTGAGGCCCCCCCCCCCGGCCCCCCCCTCTCAGGCACTTGTAGGCAGCGATGAGGGCTCCCCTCAGCCCCCTGCTCCAGGCGAACCCCCAGCAGCCTGGGGCTCCAGACCCCTCCCCAGCTCCGCTGCCCTTCTCTGGACACGCTCCAGCCCCCCCAGGGCCTTCGGGGAGGGAGGGGCCCAACCCTGACCCCAGCAGTCCAGGGGCAGCCTTCCAGGTTTTTATGGAGAAGCAGAGCTGCAGCAGGCGCTTGTGGCAGGTTTAGCTTACCAGGCTTCCTAAACACCCCGGGGACCAGCCCTCACCCCTCAAAATGCTACAGCGAGCCGTGCCGAATGTGACCCCACGCTAAGGAAGCGTTTCCCAGTGCTAAAGGCAACGCTGCCGAAGGGGCACTCCGGGGCTATTTTCTCCATACCGCTTCTCCGACCCAGTACATTTCTGCCCCCTTTCTGAGCAAGTCAGCAGCTAATTTGGGTAAAATTCTATTGACGCGTTGCAGGGGCTGATAGGATGCTCAGCTCCACATATCCCACAGCGGGGCTACAACAGGCTCCGGATGCCAGCGGCATCGCTGACGCCTGCCTGCGCACTCGCCTCGGCCCCCCCATCCAAGGGCATCTCTGCCGGCACTTAAGAGCAGCTTTTATATCCTACATTTCCAGCGTCAGCGAGGTTTCTAGGGAAGAGTAAAGAACTTGAGACAGAAGTAACGAGCATCCGCAAGAGTACAGATGACCACCACGCCTCCAAAAGACAGACACTGCAAATGAAGACGCCCTGCACAGCCAGAAATGTTGCTTCAAAAAATGACCTACGGCTGCTTCAGAATTAGTAAAAACTCCCTGATAACTCAGACCATCCGCTTTCCCTGCGTCGCTGTTGTTTTAAAAGAAACAAAACAGTTCCTCAACTGCTAGCCATTTCGAGCAAATTACGTATCTTGCAGGACAGCAAAAAGGAGATTTAAATTGCTGCGCGCGTGTCGCTTCCCCCCACTCCACCTCTCAGCTTTCAGAAGAAATAAGGTTTGATCTTTTCAAATGTAAATGAAGCAATTTGCAAAATACGTATTTTGGCATATTGGCAACTTGGCTTTTGAAACAAACTGGGGTTTTATTGATTCCATGAACCACCATCAGAGCTATCTGCGGACCATAATTTTCGGCTTTAATGAGAAGAGATGCTTTTTATTTAGAATAATAACTGCCGTGCCCCTGTGTTTTGGCCCATGCCCTCCTCTCTCATCGCTGTCTGGCAGCCAGGGACCCGGTGGAGCAGAAGTGGAGAGGGATGCTCCCCACAGCCCTATCCAAAAAAACTCCGGCAGGCAGAAGGGAGCCTTCCCTTGATTTTAATCAGCCTTAATTCACACCGGGGCTACAAAGCCATCGGGAGGACTGGTTTGGCATAAATCACTATCTTTCCATGCAAGTTTAATCAACTTCCAACCGAACCAACTTTCTGGTGATGAAAAGGACCATAAAACAATGGAGAGCGATATCCTGCTTGTTATTGCTTCCAGGACTTTATGCTCCGCTTAGGTCTAGGAGCAGCAGGGCCATAACGCTACCTACAGCATCTTTCATCATCTCAGTGCCTATAAACATTAATTACTCCCCTCTCTTCATATGGGGGAGGAAGGCATTTGCAAGCAGCTTTCCATCTTGCCGGGTGCCCCAGCAGATGTCTTACACAAAGGGAATACCCAGCCCGTTACCGGCGACCGCTCCTGGAAGCACAGCTTTAACGGGAAACCTTCCTGCCTTGGCAAAGAGACGACACCAGGGAAAATTTTCTCTACCTGTAAAGTGAGAAAGAGCGATTCTGCTTTCATGTGCCAGGAACAACAAGGATAAGCTTCTTAACAACTGTGGGATGCCCAGTGCTCCATTAAGACAAAGTCCCAGCAGACAGAAGGATCAGACTGAATGCAGGAGACCAGGGAACATACCGAGTTTAAATTAGCATCCAAAAAGGAGTGGTTCGTGGTTTAGCAAGGAGTCTTGGGTCAAGCTCAGCCTTCGGCATGTTACATCCTGCCCTTCCACAAATCCTAGCTTGCTCAAACACTCTCTGTGCATGTGAACACACATGGGAACAGCAGTAAGAACAACAACAAAAAAAAGCAGACCTCCGTAAAACCAGGGGAATTACGCGTGGTGGACCTCTGCGATGGATCTGCTGCGCCGCCGGGGCTTCGGCAATTGGCTGCCTCCCTGCTGATCTGCAGCCCAGGAAATTAGGCTGCTCGATGACAGATGAGAAGCAGAGCTTTATTAAACACGATACCGGGAGGTATTTTACCTTCTGAACTATCTCAATTATTGAGTTATTGCAGGTTTGCTCTGGCCAAGCGCAGCCCAGAGGCGGAATGGTGCTGGGCTTTCCCTTCCAGTGAGGCTCCTGCACGAATTCCCCGCTCCCGTGAGGCACGAGGCTTTCTGCAAAGCCAGAGCAAACTGGGAAGGGCTTGGGAAGCAACGCCGGCAGCCTAGCATGAAGCCTTCGCCCCATTTAACTCATAGCAGGGAAAGGCACCATGGGTCCTGCTCTAGTGCACGGGGAAACTGAGGCAGGAAGAGTTTTATCCTAATCCTGTGCGATTCTAAAGAAAACGCCACGTTCCCAAACATAGATAACTTGCTTTATTTCTCATCCCTGACATGAAGAGCACTAGAAAAGCACGCTGGGAGGGTAGGTGTGCAGGGGATGAGCACCAGGCACAGCAAATCAGGCTTCCAGCAAGCCCCAGGAGCTGTGACTGGGATGGGAATCGCTTGGTTTGGGGTCTTTCCCTGCGGAGCTGCAGCGCTCAGCCTGATCCCCAGCTACAAAACTGGGCAGGACATAGAGAACGCACGGGGGAAGGAGTTTCAGAGACACAAAAAATATTTGTGAATGTCAACAATGCCAAACAACTAACAGAGATGGCTTTGGTTTTTAACATCCAAAGATTTTATCACTGGCACTTTTGAAATAAAGTAATTTGACATTTTAGAAAGAAATTCCTTTTGATAGAGCATTTTAAATTCAAATTACTCTAAAACCAGAATGCTAAAGCAAACACGAGGGTTAAATAGTCCCCAAACCCACAGATGAACATTTTGCATAGTTTTACAACAATCTGCTTTAAATTTTGCTTTGTGTGGGGAAAAAAAAAAAAAAAAGAAAAGAGTATTCCAATGCTCCTGGTGCAGTTTGACCCGCGTTATTAGTTTTTTCCTCCAAAGCTTTTGGCTCAGCCACGGAATTGATCTGTTCTCCATTTAGAGAGACTGACATAGCCAAACCTCCCGTGGTCAGTGCATCCCCTTTGCCCAGGCATAAAAGAACCTATTTTCAGCCTGGCCCCATTAACATGGGCGCGGGGCCCCCCCTCCACCTCCCAACCCCAGACTTCTTCAATAGTAACATGAATATCAATAAAGCATTAATGAGCAATTTTCCCAGCTTCACCGGCTCTTCCTGGAAATAAAACCTGACATCTCTTATGTCATTGACTACCTCTCATTTACCGGCTCGCCTGCGCTGACAGATAACCAATAGCCCCTTGCATTCACTCGCCTCCCAAAATAGCAGGTTTTCACCACGGACCCGAGGCTGTGTCTGGGCTTCAGCTCGCACTTTGGCCAATCTCAGATCATCTGAATCCCGGCCAAGGAATATTCAAAGCCCTTTCCTTTTTTTCTGAAGCAATTGCTAAAGGGTTGCCGAAACACAGCGCCCAGCCAACCCACCGCTGGTCGCTGCTGGAAGGAGGACACAGACAAGGGAGGGAGGGAGATAAAAGTCAGAGGCAGGAACCAGTCGTATGTTCTTACACTGAGGATGCCAGCACCCAAAATTAGCAGTTTGCAACATCACCCACTTAGATGTTGGTCTGCAGTTCACTGCCCAGCCTGCGTTTTTCTACGCTGACCTCAGCTGCTGGGCCCAAGAGCAGCCCAGAGGGTCACTTTTTGCATAACCAAGTTACAAGAACAACCTCCAGTGCTGACACCCGTGGCAGGTACAGACTGCACGGCAAAAATATTTCACCCGCTGCTGGCAAGCAGTCAGGCCGAGACAGGAACACCCAAGACTGTAGAAAGGCAACAACTCAAGAAGATAGGACTCAAGAAAGGTAGTTGCTGTCAGTTAAAAGCACATGGAGATATAAAGACTTCAGATGCCAAGCTGCAGCTCAGACAAGCCAATAGCCCCTTGCATTCATTCGCCTCCCAAAATAGCAGCAGCCAGCCCACTCTCAGCATTAGGTCGCTGCTGTTACTGCGTTGCACAGCAGGGCAGACTCCGTGTGCCTTTGGCACAAGGGTCCATCCTCAAAAGTTGTCCTTAACAAAGCAGCGGAGAGACTTTCAAAGGCACAAGTTGGGACTCATCCAAGAAATACCAGCGCCTGACCGGCAAAATGGTTCGGCACCCTTTCGCCAGCATCCCAAATGAGCATCCCCACCAGCCACAGAAACCCCCTCCTGCAGATGAGACCTCTGGTAGTCTCTGATCCTTGATTAAACCAGTCCAGGGCTGCCTAACTCAGGACTTAGAGCAAGACAGATGGGTTACATGATCCCTCCGGGTCTTCTCAAGCCACTTTTCTTATTCTGCGTTTCTCCATAACCAGGAGGAACTGTGCTTCCAATAAAAACAGCTGATGTGTGTCTAAGCTGCCCTAAACCCCTCCAGGGATGGAGGGCTCACATTCTCCCCACGTAATCTGTCCCAGGGCTTCGCTCTCCTCACTGAGAAAAGGATTTTCCAGATGCTCAAGCTAAATATCCCTGACTGTGATTTAAATACATGGCTACTACTCTTCCCCACCGTGGTGGGTCACGATTCCCCTCCGCCTTGCAGCAGCCTTTGGCATGTGCACCCCAGAAAGGCAAGAGGGAAGGTGTTACGGGCATGGGAACTACGTGCCCTTGCAAAAAAAAACCCCAAAGAAACAAAAAAACCAAACCCCAAAACAGAGGGGAGAAAGAACTTGGTTTTAAAACCCCCTCCAGAAATTGCATCAGCAGGGAAAATGGGGGTAGCTTTGCGGTGAAGCCCCTGGTTGTGTCCAAAAGGTCTGGCTGATGTTAAGTATGGGTTGTCCATAAATACTTGGGGAGGGCGGATCCAAGGGAAATACAATATTAAAAAGAAAACAAAATAGAAATAAAAAGAGAGGGGGATTTTTTTTTTTTCCCCCACCCCTTTTGAGTTGAGGGTTTCTGGTCCTGGAGCTTTCCCTGCTCTATCGTTACGGCAGAGGACTGCAAGGAATTTCCCCCAACACAGAACATTTCCCTGCATCAAGAGATTCCCCCCAACCCCTTCCCCTCCCATACCTCATTTACAACACACCGCAGCGATTTACCAAAGTCAGCTTAACTCCCCAACACGAAAGCAAGAGAAATGGCTACAGATGTGTTTATTCTGGGTCTCTCCGAGAGGCAAGCGAGCATCTCCGGCTCGCATCTCCCAGCCCTCTTGCAGCGACCTGCCCCGCTGCAGGCGAAAGGGAGCAGCTCCTCTGCTGCCACCCTGCTCATCCACGGCTGAGGATCCCATCTCGGAGACTTTGCCGTTGTTGGAGAGCTCTGCCCACCCTCCTTAAACCTGGGCTCCGATGCAGCGCTTCCTCGAGCCCCTCGAGTCAGGCAACGTGTCTGAATTAATACACTTGGATCTGCTTTACTCAGCAAGGCATGCCGCTTCCACTGATGGCAGGTAGCACATCAATCGATGTAAAAATAATAAAAAAAACCCCAACCCAACCCTGTACAGCTCTGTGAGTGGGCTGTCTGAAATCATAGAATCATCGAATGGTTTGGGTGGGGAAGGGACCCCCAGAGGTCACCCAGCCCAACCCCCCTGCAGGAGCAGGGACACCTTGAACCACATCAGGTTGCTCACAGCCCCGGCCAACCTGGCCTGGAATGGTCCCAGGGATGGGGCCTCCACCCCCTCTCTGGGCAACCCCTGCCAGGCTTTCACCACCCTCACTGCAAAGAATTTCTGCCTTAGATCCAGTCTAAACCCACCCTGCTTCAGTTTAAAGCCATCCCCCCTTGTCCTGTCCCAGCTGGCCCTGCTAAAAAGCTTGTCCCCCCCTTTCCTCTGGGCCCCCTTGAAGCCCTGAGCGGCCGCACTCAGCTCTGCCCGCAGCCTTCTCTGCTCCAGGCTGAACACCCCCAACTCTCCCAGCCTGGCCTCAGAGCAGAGGGGCTCCAGCCCTCGGAGCATTTTAGTAGCCCCTCGGAGCATTTTAGTAGCCCTCCCCTGGCCCCGCCCCAACAGGTCCATGTCCTCCTGGTGCTGAGGGCTCCCGAGCTGGACGCAGGGCTCCAGGGGAGGTCTCCCCAGAGCAGAGCAGAGGGGCACAATCCCCTCCCTCGCCGCTGGCCACACTTCTCCTGATGCAGCCCAGGGCAGGGTTGGCTTCTGGGCTGCCAGCGCCCATGGCCGGCTCATGTCCAGCTTTTCATCCCCCAGCGCCCCCAAGTCCCTCTGGGCAGGGCTGCTCTCCATCCCTTCATCCCCCAGCCTGTACGGATACCGGGGGTTACCCCGACCCAGCGGCAGGACCTTGCCCTTGGCCTTGTTGAACCTCATGAGGTTCCCATGACCCCACCCCTCCAGCCTGCCCAGGTCTCTTAGGATGACATCCCGTCCTTCTGGCGTGTCAACTGCACCACTCAACTTGGTGTCTGGGTGACAAGCTAAGCCCACTCACGTGCATCCCAGCGCTACTCTTGGGATGAAAATTAGGCAAGCCTAAATTGAGACCAGCTTTTAGCTCAGATGCTGTTCTTCATCCTCATCCTAACTGCCACAAAACAAGATAAAACCAAATGAGGGGAAAGAGCTGCCGTTCCCAAAGCTGACCCAGACATCAGATGTTTTCAGCTTTCTACAGTCCAGTGGAAGAGCAGAGATGCTTCCCCGAGGTGCTGTGTCCCTGGCCACCATAGGAAGGCATGGAGTTGCTCAACTGCTTTGCAAATTTGTCTCAAGGCTTCCAAACGAGCAGCCAAGCCAGCACAAATTAAAGATTTAAGAAGAAAATACATAGATATATACAGAGCCAGGCACGCATAACCATTCGGTAGCATTGACCGGCCAAGACTTTCCAGCACACTGGCTGGATCACAGGAATAAATCCATAGAAGTCAAAATTTCTCTGCGGGAAAAAAAAAAGTCAGTTTTGACACAATTTTCATTTAGAGAACGCCTTTCCCTTTTGCAAGGGAAAAGTGCTTTAAAAATGTCAAAACATTCGATTTATTTATTTATTTATTTGGAGGAAAATGACATTTCACTTGGAAATGTCAGTTAATTTTTAGCTTTGAAAGTTTTACAAGATGAAGCAGTCAAACTGATTTTTTTGACAATACCAAGACATTTTCAATGAGCCTGGCTGGAACAGGGTTTTGGAGGGAAACACCAGGTTTGAAGAAAAAGAGGGGGGAGTTAAAAAAAAAATCAGTGCTATGCCCAACCCTTGAAAACAACAATAGGGAAGAAATAAAAAATAATTTGAATTCTCAGAAGGCAGAGGAGAAAATTGCCTGCTCAACTGTGCTTTATGCCACGATGGTATTTACAAGTTTTACTTGCAGCAATTAAACTTTCTGAATGGATTTCAGTGATTGCCAGCTCAGAATAGAAAGCCTAATGCTGCTTTCTCCAATTCTCTTCGTCTTCTTAATCTGAGGAGAGGCGGGAAGAAAACAGTCGCTGGAGGAGGAGGTTGACTGAAAAAAAAAAAAACCTCCTGGCTCATTGCATCTCCATCACCAGCTCTCCTGGAGTTGCCGAGACCCTCACGTGCCAACCCGGACAAGGGAGGCAGATGTTTCCCTCACCTTGCTGCCAGTTTAGCTAACGACCTCCCATCTATCGGAGCCGATCAGCCAGAGAAGTTGACGGCAATTTAATGAGCATATGAACTGTTGCTGATCCGTACATCTCTCAGTGTTAAATAGGAGGGGAAAAGACCCAGGGGAGCCCAAAGAGATGCTCCTGGTGCCAGCACTAAGCCGTGGCTTCAGCATGGAGCCAGTGAAGAGTTTGCAGAGGAAGGATGGAGAGGACCTTCACCTCTCTGGGTCACTGACCCAGCTCTTTGCAGACATCAGCGAGAAACGAAGCCCTTCCACGTCCATGGGCTATTTTCCTTGCCAAGGGTATTTAAGATGAGTGCGTGGCTTCCCTTTGCAGAGAGACCATTCATGAAGTTCAGAGTAATGGGCTACCTCCTCAAGGAGATCACTAATTGGTAATTATTTACTACTGACCTCCTTTTGGAGTGATAAAACCGAGGACCGGGAAGAACAAGGGCTTTGCCCACGGTCGCGGGGATGACCAACTCCATGGGCAGCTCTTTACACTGAGGGTGGTGAAAGCCTGGCAGGGGTTGCCCAGAGAGGGGGTGGAGGCCCCATCCCTGGGAACATCCCAGGCCAGGTTGGATAGGGCTGTGAGCAACCTGATGTGGTTCAAGGTGTCCCTGCTCCTGCAGGGGGGTTGGGCTGGGTGACCTCTGGGGGTCCCTTCCAACCCAAAATTTCAATGATTCTATGATGTCCCCTCCTGATGCCCAACCTTTGGGACACCCAAATAAACAACTCCAGCCAACGGGACAGACTCCTGTGAGCAAAACCATGCTTGCAAACAAGCTTCGTGATTCAGCAAAGCACTTACCTTGCATGTTCTTAACTCCCATTGATTTCGAGCACCAAACAGCTTGGCTTAAGTACTCGCTGAAGACATTTTTGCCAGAGCAGGTCCTCTTAAGAGCTCTGGCAATCACCCTGAGTGGATCATAACGTGGACATGCATGCAGGGACGAGATAATGCTGGAAACTTTGACCCCGGGTAAGAGCCAAGCGAAGCCTACAGTGCTCGCTGCCTACAGCTGCTCTCCAGCGGTCTCAATTGCAGCCCCAAAAGCCACGTAAACGCTGCACATAATAATTGCCCGCTAGAAATTTAAAGCTGGGAAGCTTTGTCAATGAGTAAGTGTTCCAAAACAGTAAATTAATAAATTCCCCTGAATCCATAATAGATACATCTTTGTTCAGCCATGGAGCTTTGATATAAATTGTAGCATTTTAGGACTGCACTGTCAGAAGTGTAATAGATCACCTAAGAGTGGATCTGAGTTCAAAAGTACATATAATAATATAATTAAGATTGCTTGACAAGAATGTATTTTAAAAGTATAAAATACCTGCAGGTATAATGGCTTCATAAAGTCTGTCAGATTTACTTCTGCTGTGAAGAAATTTAAAATGTTTTACTCTAATGCAATGCAAATTAAGCCAAGGATATTCACATAACACAGTCCCGGGGAAAAAAAAAAAAAAAAAAAAAAAAAAAAATTAGGTGGAGAGAGAAAAGAATAAGAAGTCAAGAGCAGCCCAAACAAGGTATTTAGCTTTCCAGGCAACTCGGTGTATCACAGCTGAGACCGAACAGAGCAAGACCTAATGCATCACTTCCCCGCTGACTGTGGGCAGGCAAAGCAAACGGATGAGCCTCCTTACAGGTTTTTCTTATTACCTCAGCTTCCTCGCCTCACATTACAGCAGCGAGGTGTTTTAGATAATCATTTGCAGGTGGAAAGTGATTTTTTTTTTTTTTTTATTTTTTTTTCTCCCCCCTCCCTTGCTGCACTGAAAGCTTAAAATAATAAGCAGCGTGCAAGCGAGAAAGAGCGTACAGAGGATGGGAACCGAATCCAGCCTTGCAAAAGTTTCTATGATCTCCTCTTTGGGCATCGCCCTTCCAGCGGCCGGCTGGGGCTCGGGGCTGGACACCCCTCATGCCATTGCACCCCAGATCCCTGCTCCCCGCAGACAGCCCCTGCCCCAAGCAACTTATAAGCAGAGCAAATATTTTCCTCATTTCCAGGAAGAAAAACCATTAAGAAATCGATACCAGGATACTAATAAAATACTTTTCACTTCTCGATTTACTTGCCTCCAATGGCTGTGTTTGGGATTTAACTCTGACAGCTCTGCTGAGATGCACAAATGCCTCCGATATCACAGTCGGGGAGTGACTTCCCCCCCTCCCCACCTTCTTGCTTTTCATGTTGGGTTTTTTTTTAGCATTTTATTCGATACAGGCAACACGATGTAGTCTAATCTACTGTCTAACAGGATGATAGCATGTGCAAAGGCTACAAAGTACAGCACGTGGGATTTGGCTTCTCTGCTCCTTGATCAACTTGCTTTTGTGCCTCAGTTTCTCCATCCGCACCACAGAGACTTCCCTCCTCGCAGATCTTTGGTGAGACCTATCTAAAAAAGTAGCCAACAACTTTGCAGGAGCCTCTTCCTTCCCACGCCACAAAACTCCTTTGCTGGGGCTTTCATTCATTTTCCCATCTCAAAGAAAAATAATCTTTTTAAGCTTTAATGTAGTGCTTGAGGGCATCTGGGTTTGGATTTTTTTTTTTTTTTTTTTTTTGGATTCTGTTATCTTCCTGAGAACAGATTTACATTCAGTAACCAATTCCAAGAGGCGGGTTTCAAAAACACAAGACATTAAATATTAAGCAACTAGCAAGCAACAGCAGCACTTATAAGCATGAAACAGCCCCGTTTTTACCAATACCTAGAACAAAGTTGAGCCTAAATGTTTCTCTAAAGCCAGGAAGGAAAGATGGGGAGCGTGGAAACGAGCCAGGCACCCAACATCAAGCGCCGACGGCCCCAGCACTGGCCCAGCTCTCATTGCCATCCTGCTTTACCCCCACCTCGCCTCCCCGCCGCCCGGCAGAGCCCGAGACGCGAAGCGGATCGCGACAGCCAGGGAGGGACGGGCTCGTCCCCGCGGCAGGCGGCACGGCGCTCGGGTGCAATTGCTGCTGTTATAGGCACAAAACAACAAAGATGTCAAGAGTCTACGGGGAAAGCTGGGAGGACGCAAATCAAGATCCATTTCCCAGCCACTCTGCCAGGTGGAAAAGGAAAGTGTGACCTGATTAAATCTGTGCTCACATCAGATGGGGAGAGGGCTCCTTCCATCTGTTAGCTCGCCAGCAAATCCCCTGGCTGGTATCACCGAGTTATCTCACTTTGGCAGCCACAGGTTAGCAGAGACTGTCTTGGAGACGCGTGTTCGGGGAGGCGTGCCCGTGTACGGATGCGTGGATCTGTGCATGCCTTCGTCCTCTGCACAAACAGCTCTTTATCTAGCAAATTCAGGAACGGAGGGAGAGAAAAGCATGCTGAGCCCAGCTCAGGGTGCTGAGATCCCTGGATCCCTCTCCTCCAGCTGGCCACGGGATGATTTCTCGCCTGCATGGTGCAAGCCATGCCTCGGCCAACCCTTTCACATCCTGAAATCCCAGGTCCTTCCTTTAGTGCAGGGCGAGTTTCCATATCCATCTGCAAAGCAGGAGGAGTAGGGATGCTCCCCTCCCCGCTGCACGGCGGCTCAATACAGGTCTGAAATCCTCACCCAACCTTTCCATGGGAAAAGCAGCTGCATTTCTCCTCTCTACGGGCTCGGGAAGGACAATACCCCTCCTGGCATCGCAGGAGGAGTCCTGTAAAGCCAGTCAGCACTGGGGACAAAGCAAATAAAGATGCGTGACAGCAATGTATTTTCCCCTTATCTGTGCCTACCTCTGAAATCATTGGCAACGAGAGCAGAGAAACAGCAGCCCTGGCACGAGGAGGTGGCAGGACCGTGCTTCAGGCCCTCCAAGCTTGCTGGTGTCCAGCCCCTCGCTCCAAGCCCAAGGGGGTCATTGCCTGCCCTCTCTAGACCGACCCCCATCCTGGTGGGGTACCCATGAGCTTCTCCAAAACGACTTCCTACCCCACAGGCTGCCAGCGCTGGTCCAGCTCCACCTCTGCCATGCACACCACGCTACACTTCATCCTTTCACTCATTTTCTCAGCCTTGCAGCTATCCGAGGTGGCTTTTTTTTTTTTTTTTTTTATCCTCCTTTTTATCAGATAATTATGACGCTCCGGAAGTCAGGGCTTTATCAACAGATTAAAAATACTCTTTGCATCTGAGGGTCTTTTTCTGCTGAATGCTCAGTCTGACAGCACTTTCTATGAGGGTTAACGCTAAAAAAGCTTTCCTCTATTTCATTTTTCATTGGCAATCCATTCTCATTAAGCCAAACACATTTGTCTTCATAACGTGTACTTCACAATTACAATATCAAAGGGTTTGTATCTACATAATAAAAATAATCTATAGAATAATACAAGGGGAAAACATCATAACATAATGTTGTTATTAATGAATCCCATGGGACGTAGGAAAGCGATATTCCCATGGGGCAACTCCACGCCCTTCACTATGAATTACTATAAGGCGCAGTAGGCTTGGAGATGGGCACCAAGAGGGAAGGAAGGGGAGAGAGAAATGAAATTAAACTGATAGCCCCCCCGGTGGCAGCTGGGAAGCAGCGCACGCAGGAGGAGCATCTCCAGAGGGCCATCCGAAGTGATGTTGTATCTAAACCACCTGAGATGCACCAGTCTGGAAGCGGCACCAGCCTCCTCTGCGAGGCCTCGGCATAAACTGAGGCAGACACACTCCTCTTCCAAGAGTTTGGTGGTCTGCAGGAGTGGGCCACCCTTCGCTGCGCATGTTTGAGGGGCTGGAAATCTGAAATAGAGGAACACGGGGTGGCAGGGCACCTCTGTCCGGGTGGATGCCGTTACCGGGCAAGGGTGGCTTGTCCTCTCCCAGCGGCTCTTGGCACGATGAGGGTTGCTCTCACGGAGCCAAGCACAGAGGCAGGGCAAAAGCTTTTCAACACCCAACTGCTTTAATTCTTTTGTGTCTCCCAGACAGGATTCAGCAGAGCACCAGTGGGTTGATTAAGCCACATTGTACGAGATTACAAAGAGCAAGGATAAATAGAAAGGGGAGGTTCCCACAGCCAGCAAGGACATTCTGGTCCACAAAAGTGGGGGAGGAAGAAATAACCCTAAGCAAGAAGCCAGGAAGGCAAAGCTCATCTGCAGTAAATAGGGAGAGACTGCAGAGATTCAGAACAAGGAAGAGGGATGACGTTCCAGCAGCATATAGCAAGCAAAAATAACAGTAACAGCAGTATTTTATTAATCATAATTAACATCATTACTAATAGCAATAGCACCAGCAGTAGGGAAATAGGAAAACACAGAATAAGAGAATTAATTTAAAATTTGTGCTGTTTGCCCAAACCTCTACAGTGCAAGCGCCCGAGGTGGGAGCATAAGAGCAAGATGGTCCCTCCCTTCTCTGACCAAGACTTGACAGTCACTTGGCTCAAATTTTGCAGAGCCAAACAGACCAAAAAAAAAAAAAGCTAAGCCTCTGAGCCAAAGTTTGTCATTTAGTATAAACGGGCCATTTGTTTTTGTTTTCCACCAAACCGAGAAGGCAGATTTTATATAAAAGGGCATATTATTGACTATCATTGGCAGCTTCTTGCAAACTCTACGAGCTTAACCAAGACACATGGCTGTCTACATCAAAATACAGCTACAGAAAGGTTCTAAGATATTTTTTTTGAGGTATCAAAAATAATCGCGCTCACAGATGCGGAAAAAAACCCCCAACCCAACCCTATCAACATTTCAAAAATAGTCCCTAACTGGAAAAAAGTCTGGAAGATTACACAATCAAGCCAGTGACGGCAATTCTTCTCATTAATTTTGACATGCTACATGTCGTTTGTTGTTTTTGGGTTTTTTTTTCCCCCCTCCCTTATTCAAAAAGACCAACACAAACAGCATTTGAAAACAGCCATTTCAAACCGAGAACTGGAATTTTGGACGTCAACGATGTCAAACCACAGCAATCCAGCGCTTACAAAAAAAGCCTTGCCTGGTGACAAGAACGAACTGATTTTTGCCTTCAAGGGGTGTGCACGGGGAAGAGGCAAGTGGCTCCAGCTCTCTTCTCGCCAGCGCTCTCGAGCGGGCAAAGCGAAGCGCGTTGCCCATCGCCGGCAGCCCAGGCGAGGGAGAACCGCAGCGACCGAAGGCTCCGCTCGGGAACCATGCAGTGCGAGCTGCCTGCTTTTTCACAATATTCATTTTATTGGAAAAGGAAATTTATATAAATAGCCCTCCCTCAGAAATTCTGTTTATAATCTAGGTGAATAACTATTGCTTTAGGAGGGTAGAACTGCTGACTCCTTTATTTCTGAAAAATGTATTAGAAAACCTTCTCTTTATAAGAAAAAATGGGAAAAACAAAATCAATAGACTATGAAAGAGCATGAAAAATGAATTTTAAACTCTTTTTTTTTTTTTTGGTCCAATGTTGCTTTCCTGTAAAGCTTCTACAGAAACACACATTTAAATGTAAATGTCCTGAAAGTAAATGGGTAAGGGCTGAAAAGATAAATAGGAATCGTGAGCCACTCGCAACGGCTCCTTGGGATAAGCGATGCAATAAGCTGTGATAGGGCAGGACGGCGCGTGGGATTCCCCCCCCTTCGGCGTTCATACGTCGAACATACGTCGGCGTGGATGCCTTCCTGCTCAAAGCCCCTTGGAAGACCACGGCCAGGGGCTGATGCTGCCCAAATCCCTCAGCTCCCTGATGGCTACGGAGCTTCATCTTAGGGGGACGATGCTAATGTATTGGGTTTGCGTGGCAAGGTTTTGGTTGTGGGGGGGCTCCAGGGGTGGCTTCGGTGAGAAGCTGCCAGAAGCTTTCCCTGTGTCTGACAGAGCCAATGCCAGGCGGCTCCAAGAGGGACCCACCGCTGGCCAAGGCTGAGCCCATCAGCCACGGTGGTAGCACCTCTCTGATAACGTATTTAAGAAGGAAAAACAAAAAAAACCCCAACCCTGCTGCAGAAGAGTGGCTGGAGAGAGAGGTGAGAACACGTGAGCGGAGCAGCCCTGCAGGCACCCAGGGCAGTGCAGGAGGGGCTGCCAGAGCAGAGATTCTGCAGCCCATGGTGGGGCAGGCTGTGCCCCTGCAGCCCAGGGACCCCACGGGGGAGCAGATCCCCCCCTGCAGCCCCGGGGCCCCGGGGCCCAAACTGTGACCCCATGGGGAGCCCAGGCTGGAGCAGGCTCCTGGCAGGGTCTGCAGCCCCGTGGGGAGAGGAGCCCAGGCTGGGGCAGGTTTGATGGCCGGGCTGGTGACCCCACGGGGACACACGCTGGAGCCATCTGCTCCCGAGGGGCTGCACCCCATGGGAGGGATGGACCCACGCTGGAGCCGTCTGCTCCCGAGGGGCTGCACCCCCTGGGAAGGACCAGCAGGGACAGCATGTGATGAACTGACCCCAACCCCATTCCCCGTCCCCCTGCGCCGCTCGGGGGGAGGAGGTAGAGAAATCACGAGTGAAGTTGAGCCCGGGAAGAAGGGAGGGGTGGGGGGAAGGTGTTCTAAGATTCAGGGTTTATTTTATTCTCTCTTTCTCTGATTTGATTGGTAATAAATTAAACTGATTTCAGCAAGTTGAGTCTGTTTTGCCCACGATGGTAACCGGTGACTGATCTCTCCCTATCCTTATCGCAACCCACGAGCCTTTCAATGTATTATTCTCACCTTTCGATATATTATTCTTGCCCCTGTCCAGCTGAGGAGAGGAGTGATGGAGAAGTCTGGTGAGCAGCCTGGCTCTTTGCTCATGGCATCCATCAGGATGGAGAAGATTAAAATCCAGGGAGCCGTTCGCCACAAAAGGCAAGAAAGCAGAAGGTTAAATGCAACGCCAGAAAGACCCCTCTGTGCCCTAACCGCTTCACTTCGCTCGCCCAGACAGTTTTTGACCTTCGACAGACGCAGGTCAGTGCCTGCTCTCTCCCCACCAGCTGCTGCAAAACCCACAGGATGGATCCAGCGCTGCCCTACACCTCCCCATGGCAATTCGGGGTCCCTGAGCATCGCCCAGGGCTGCTCCTCCAGCCTTTCCAGCCGTCATTGGCAGAAAGTCGAGGGAATTAACCTATCCCAGCTGCTCTGAAGGTATAATACCAGATCTAATTTCATAGATACTGTATATAGGCCACAAGCCTATAATCATAATAATACAGATGTTGGATACAGATGTTCCAGGCGCAAGCCCGGGTGCATCCTGTTAGCGTATTTATTCAGTCTAGTGCTAAAGCTGAGCTAATACCAATCTCCTTAGGGGATTAATAGACACTAACATCGCATTATCAAACCATTAAACACACTTGGAAACGCACGCCATTCTGTCCATCTTTAATGCTCCTTATTATAACAGTCATCCTCCCGGCAAGGTCAGCGGTGCTGATCTCCCCGGCCAACGCGTCTGGCAGCACTGTCGCCTGGAGCGCGCAACGAGCGGCTCCCGAGCAGGACCCCACGCACCTCTTGTCACCCCCCACTTGCTGGCATCTCCTGGAGAAAGGCTCCTCCCAGAGGGCATGGGTTTGGGGGATCCCAACCCCCGGAGGGGCTGGCTTGCTTCAGTACGGTCAGGCACCGCGGTTAGAGCGTGCACCCGTCCAAGGAAAAAAGGGAATTGTTTTGTGGGAGAAGCCAACGTGCTCAGCTGGTGGCAGCTGGAAGGCTGGCACGATTCCTGTCCTGTGTGGCAGTAACGGGCTCAGATCCCCTCGGAGGCAGGCTGGCCAAGGAAGAAAAGCTTTAGATGTCATTCCCCTTACATCTCCAGAAGAAAGCAGAGGAAATTTGTTTCTGCAGAAGGAAGGGAGACACTTTCCTTTGGAAGCAGAAGCCCTGATGAAAGGCAGAGGACAGAAGATGGGAAGAAATGGCTGTTAAGGCCATTCCTCACTCATTTTCCTTACTGCTATAGAAAGAGAGAAAAGGCATCTCAAAGGATCTGTTCATAAAGCTCCTCTCATGAACAACCCTGAGAATTACTCTCCTCTGCACAAGAGGCATTAGACCGGCCGCTTTGCGATGCATGAGCCCCCACATCTCCTCCAGCAAGCCGCGGATGACGAAGAAAGCTTGCAATGGAAGAATTAAAATGCCCAGACAAAATATTCCCCATGTTCCCTGCTGGTAGGAAATAGCAGGGTTAAGTACGTTCCCCCATCAGAACCAGGGACACACCACGGGTAATTCTAGAGCCCAGACGAGCACTATTTGAGCAAAGGGAATAAAATCCCATCAGCCAGCAGTAGGAACAGGCTTGTGTTAGTCTCCAGGCTACCCAGCAAGGAGCGATCTGGCTTGGCCAGCACGTAGCATCTTAAATAAAATAATGTGGAAACACTCCGTGGCTAGCAATTGTCAGATTGACCACTTTCACCTGTTTTATCGTCATACTTTTTTTTTTTTTTTCCCCCCTTCTACCTTTCATTCAGGCCCTTCAGTGTCTATCTGGCAAGATTTATTGACTGAACATCAATGAGGTTTTCTCTTCCTTACTTGGCTCTGAAGGAAAGGGGGGAAAAAAAAAAAAAAAAAGCACCTTGGAATTATTTGTATTCTTCCATATAATACCTCTTTTACAGAGACGCATCAGAAAAGTCCTTTACAAGCGAGGAAATAGCCAATATTTTAGAATCTGCAGCGAGGTGCTTCAGCTAGGCTCACTTTATTGTAAAATTAGATGTCATTGTGAGAAGTACTGATACAAACGCAAAAGGGCCCTTCTGCTAATGCAGAAACCAACGCAAAATTGCGCTATTTCTCCCAGTCGTCAAAAACTTCCCGTGATAGCTTAGCCCATATAATACACAGCATATTTACAGCAAGCATTAAATAACTATTATGCAAAGAGGATCGCACTCTAATACCCAAGCATATTTATGGAAAGTTTATTTTAGCCCAAGAAAGCCCCATGGGGAAAAGATATTGTGCATCTTAAAAGGTAAATGTAAACTCTTCAGTAGAAAGGCGCCTTTCCTGGAAGCAGCACATTGTACCCAGGTAAATCTTGGAGCAATTACACAGCAAAGTTTTCTTTGATGAGGCAGAGATGTGATGACATGTAATTACTTTTTCAATGCTGCACTGTGTGTTTATCAAAATGTTAATGCAAGCATAATAACAGGCTGTATGTTTGTGCCGAGAATGTCAGAGCCTCCAGATGTCAATCACATCTGAAAATAAAATTGCAAATAAGCAGGAAGGCTTGATGGCACAACTGACAGCCCGATACTCAGGCGGCTGACAAGCACGCAGCTTCCCTCTCCCTTGGTGCTTTGTCACTGTAATGCACCTAATAGAACGGATATTTCTTTTATTAACCCAAATGGAATAGGCTGGCACTAAAATGAAATAAACCATGCATATCCATGTACAGAGGGAGCCTGTTAATAAGCACTTCTGCAGGCAAAGTTTGATGGGCTTCTAATTTCCCCTTGGCCCTCTCGTTCCGCGCAGACCACGAGAGGTGCTACCAGGCTTCTGCTGCTGCAAAACCAACCCGGAGCGCCTGCTTTCCCACGCCAGGTCCAGAGCATGGCCCAAGAGCCTACGGCACACCGAAAGGCAACAGCACCCCCAGCCACACCGTCCATCAGGCACCGCAGGCATCAATGCCAAGACACAACACACCCAGCTCTTTTTTTTTTTTTTTTTTTTAATTCTGATCTCAGCTCCTACCAAAAAAGATGATTTTTTTTTCCAGAAGAAGTAAAAAAAACCCAACGCCACCACTGGAATGCTTTTACTGGTTACAAGGGGCAACACCTGGATTACCAGCTCACGTGCTCAGTACCACGCCAGATATCAAAGCACATGCTGAAGGACATACGGGGAGAGCCAGGCACCCCCCTGGAGCCTAACCAGCAAAATCACCAGTGGGGTAAGCAGAGAGAGAGCTTTGCGAAAGCACGCTAATAAAGCACCCGGAGACAAAGACAAAACTGGAGGAACGCTACCTGGCCTTCACAAAGCCCACTGCCTGGGGAAAACAGTAATCTCGGAGAGAGTAACGGCAGCATTTGGGTCCCCACATCTTGAAGGCGGTAAGCATCTTAGAAATACAGCTGACAGTTGCTTGGCAACTGCGGTTACAAAAAGATTTTCAAAGTAAGCAGTAGGCTGAGGCCAGCGTACGGGAAGTTTAGCATCACAAGCAGTCAATAATCCCAGGTTTGCTTCTGATAAGAGGAGTGAGAGAGGAATTTCTGACAACCCCTTTCCAAACACTGGAGACGCCTCGCGTGGATGCACGCGAGACCATTTGATCAGCAGGAAGAGAGGAGAGAGTCATTGGGACAAGACAGCAATGGGCAAGTCATCTCTGTCATTCCAAAAGGTCAACAACATCTTGTTTAGGATGAGACTCCAAAGAAGAGGTTATTTGCTCTGCAAACACACAAACACTCAGACGTGCAAGAAAAAAAAAAATTCACCAGGCTTACCTGCCTGGCTTTGGCTCAAATACGTTCAAGAGTTTTGGATTTCAAGGCTTTGTGCATCACAGCAACGATGACTAAAAGCATCGTTTCAAGAGCAGGAGGCTTCACAAGAGCTCCTGCCTTTCAGGAGGGATGGAGTTAGTCGTCAACAGCAAAGTATGCAACCAGCTCTGTAACAAACCTAAACAATACTACTTGAAACCATCAAAACAGCCAACAAGTCTTATGACACTTGAGCAAATATGATACTCAAAGAAAAAAAAAAAAAGGGAGGAAATAGCAAAGCTCAAGTATTTTCCATTATAAGTGGCTTAATCCTCAGCAGAGGGAAAAAAGTGAATAAGCACTTGTTGAGGGGGAGATGGTGAACCATGCCACATGCTGACTCCAGGTTGGACAAAGCACTGGAAACACCAGTTTCCTTTTCCTTCCAGGACGGTGACAAAATTGTTTAGCAGAAAATTATTGCCTTTAGAGGGCTGATGGCGATGGCTGATTAGGTGGAAATCGCACCTTAGATCAGTATTAAAAAAAAAGCAGAATGGAATAATAAGAAAAAAAAAAAAAAAGCAGCAGCTCTTCCTCTCCCCTCACTTGTTCCTTCTCCCCGTGCCAAGAATGATTGGCAGCAGACCTTCAGTAGACCACTGCGCTAATGCCTGGGGTATTTAACCTTTACATTTGTCACTTTAGCAGCTGAAAAATGAATCCTAATTTGGTTTACTTTTTTTTTCCCCCCCCCCTCCTCCAAGAGGCTCTGGCAGCTGGCAGCGAACTGAGTGTCATTTGGACACCGACACAAAACTTTGCAGCGCCGAACGAATTCACCGGGGCCTTGCGAAGTACGTCACCATCATCATCTTCACCACCACCTTGGGAGCACCTGACTTAATGTTTGGAATGCTGCTTAATTGGCTCCTTGCAGGTTGAGCCTGCAACATGACAGCCTCAATACCCGGACTAAAAATAAAGGCTAGAGATTTGTCAAATGAGATCTTGCAGCCGCCTCTAGGAAGCCGCAGACACTAAAAGGGATCTAAGATCTGTCTGCCAAGGCACTTCATCTCTCGCTCGCGCAAGATCTTGCATTCCTTAGAGCAAGGGCCTTACAATGCAAAATGTATTCATATTTTGGTGCTGCTCTCAAAAGCAGGTGTTAGATAATTCAGTAATTAGTATGCACATCTAACTTCATTGCAGCCTCTGTTGATCTCTCAATTAGAGTTAGCTGGGTCCTCTGAAGTTTGCAGGAGTTAATTAGAGCATTATTGAACAGGCAGGCTCTGCAGGCGAGCTTCACCAGCAGCTCACAGCTCGGTCCCGCGTCGTCCTTGACCCGCACGCATCCGGCTGGGGATGGCGGGGACCACATCCGACCCCAGCGCTGTGCATCCCCTGGTGCGACCAGCCAGCCTCATCCCAACTGGGAAGATGCAAGCTAAGCTAAAAAGCTTTGGTTTGCTGCTATTAAAATTTGGGGTAAAACCCTCAAAAAAAAAAAAAAAATCAAAAACCCACCAGTACCAGTGAGGCAAATGGAATAAAAAAGACCCCCACCTTTATGGCTTGCTCTGCAAAACCTATTGCTCAGTCCCAGCAATGCAGAGGGAGAGTTTAACAGCAGGATACAATGCAAAAAAAAGTTCAAAATGTGGACAACATAGGCGTGAAGTGTTTTGTCAGCCTCTGAATACCTTAGCACTGTAGCCGGCAGTTTGAAAACAGTTACCGGTAAATAATTGAAGGTGTCGTGTCATCTCCAACATCTGAAATCTGCTTTTCAGAAACTCATGATAATCACTAAAGCACAGCTTAGCATTTATCCCATAAATATTAGAGAAGGTGTGTGTGTGCGTACATCATTTTAAATTCAGAAGGCAAGCCTGTTAGCTGAACTTTAGGGAAATCCATGTGAAGGATACATGAAGCATGGAGAGGGGCACTATGCAATATGATCAAAACAGAGATTATTTTTTTTTTCCCAAACCCTTCTCTTTGCTCTAACACCGGCTGATTATTTTTACAAGAGCTTCCTGCAGAAGCAGGGGCCTTTGGGGACTCCGCGGAAAGTATTGTCCAGGTACAAGGTAAATAAACAGCCTAAAAGGCAGCGCCTGTGGGAATCTCTGGGAGATGCCAGAAATTTCATTACGGAGGATTACGGTCTTTGATACTGATGCACAACAGACCACGAGGACGTACAGACGCTTCCAAGCGAGACCCCGAAATGGAGAAACCAGCAAAAGTGCAGAGCTTTGAGGCAGCAAAACTCCTGCAAACGTCGAGAAAAATAATCGATGCGAGTTCGACGCACGTCCCCAGCCAAGCTCTGGGGCTGCTTCCCAAATTACCAGCGTGGCCCCACCTTTTGCACCGTTGCGTGGAGGACGTCTTCTGCGGAGAAGCACCACTACCATGGACAAAAGGCCCACGTGGTGCATTAGGAGCTCCGACACCTGCTATCATGAGAAAGTACCTTTTCCAGGTGGCTTTATCGCTGACCTCCATATGGAGGTGAGCTCCACGGCAGCCTCTAAGCAGGGCTCAGGGAAAGACATAAACAAAAAGCCATGTTTTGAAAAATTAAGAAAGCAATTTAGAAGTGGATAATTAGATCTCCTTCTCGTGCTGCACTGGGAAAATTAAATTACTTTTTTATGAAGGTGTGCGTATCAGCTCTGAGAGTATTGTGGAGAAAGATTATTTTTCTAATATTCTTTTTCCCTCCCCCCCTGCCCCAATTCCCCAGCTCTCCGCTCCTCGCGCATCCAAGGAAGTGGCACTTCTAGCTTTCAGCTGTGGCAGGCGTTCATCTCCAATAATTGCATTTGCTGCATAAATTGCCAGCGACACAGAGAATAAAATTAGCTTAAAATGAACCCAAATGGCAAATCTCAAACAAGTATCAGATGGAAGAACTCATTAATCCTCATTTCAGAACGGGCAAAGCGTCGGGGCGGCCGAGCTGGCTCCATGCCCAACAGGAGGGTGGGTTCTCTTTGAAGATGGTGGTGGTGGAGGAGCCGAGTGCTCTTCACATTAGAGGTGGGCCAGACTTTAATAGATATTCAGGTATAAATGAGACCGCAGTCAAGGGACTGATTTCATCCTGCTTAGAAAACCCCTCCCCGCACCACCACCACCATGGAGAAGGAGCGGGTAAGCAGCTCCACCTCGCATTGCCCAACTCTTCTGAGCAGACAGGAGACAAGAAACCCACCCAAACCCCTCCACTGGCAGAGCTGCCCATGCACTGCTGGTGCCAGCCCACAACGCAAGACTTGCTGGCATCACACCCAGGCTCCTCCCGCATCCCAAAGCTCCACGGATGGAACAACCCAACAGCGATGGGCGCTCAGACGCACTCTGCTCCGCTCCCAGCTCCCATGCAGCACGCACAGATTTTTTGCTACCGCCTGCCTTGGACCTGGTTAGGAAGCCGGCGTCGGTCCCACCGTGTCCGTTCTCCACGTTGGATTTTCTGTGCCGCTTTCGCTGACTTTATTTAATGAGGTTTATTGTTTGCGCTGCATAATTTTCAAAGGCATGTCACCCACTTCGAGATCGCCTTCAGATCTCCAGCTTGGGAAAGGGGGGAGGGTCCTTTGAAGCCAAATTCATTAATTCAGTAGCTGGTTTCTGCATTTAACAGCACACGTGTTTGAAGCACACAGAAGCCACCGTGGAGACATCTAAGAGGCATCCCATGATACTGCACATTAGAAAGAGCGATTATAAAACTGCTAGGCCTGCCGTCCTTCCCTGCTTTGTAACTTCCCTCCAGATATCAAAAAAAGAAAGTCTACAACATCAAAATATCACTGTCTGGCTCTGATGATGACTTCCTAGGACTAAAGACCACATGGAACAAAGACTTCGTTTTAATTACCAGCAGTGCAATTTTTCCTAACCCACTTATTGCAAAAAGCACCACAAACAAAAACCCTAAAAAAACCCCACCAAGGCAGCTGGGAAACAAGAGTGTTGTGCAGCTGAGAAGCAAAAGCGGTCACGAGTCAGCAATTTGGGAAGGCATTGCCTTTTCCAACAGGAAGCTTTTGCATCTGCAGTTGTTCTTGGCTGCTGCTTTGTTTCCAATGTATTTGTTGCCAAGAAGGCCAAGGGCATCCTGGGGTGCATGAAGAGGACCGTGGCCAGCAGGGCCAGGGAGATTCTCCTCCCCCTCTGCTCTGCCCTGGGGAGACCCCACCTGGAGCACTGGGTCCAGTTCTGGGCTCCCCAGTTCAAGAAAGATGAGGAACTCCTGGATAGAGTCCAGAGGAGGGCAGCAAGGATGATGGGGGGACTGGAGCATCTCCCCTAGGAGGAAAGGCTGAGGGAGCTGGGCTTGTTCAGCCTGGAGAAGAGAAGGCTGAGAGGGGATCTCATCACCACCTACAAATATCTCAAGGGTGGGGGTCACGAGGACGGAGCCAGGCTCTTCCCAGTGGTGCCCAGCGCCAGGACAAGGGGCCATGGGCACAACCTGAAGCAGAAGAGGTTCCAGTTGAACGGGAGGAAGAACTTGTTGACTGTGAGGGTGGCCGAGCCCTGGCCCAGGCTGCCCAGGGGGGCTGTGGAGTCTCCTTCTCTGGAGATCTTCAACCCCCGCCTGGCCGCTGTCCTGTGCCCCCTGCTCTGGGTAAGCCTGCTTGGGCAGGGGGGTGGCACTGGGGGAGCTCCTGAGGGCCCTTCCAGCCCCTGCCATGCTGGGATTCTGGGATTCTGTGATATTCACTGTTGCTTCCCTCAATGTTAGACCCCCGTCCACCCTTTTTTTGGTAGAAACAAAACTAGTGGTGCACAGAGGCACTAACCTGGCCGCACCAACTCCATTTCTGACACCTGTACTGTTGGGTCCGTTCGCTTAACTCCAAGCTCGCCCTACGTTACATGTACTGTTCACCAGCAAGGCAGGTTGAAGACAGAGTTGTTCTCTTTCTTAAGAGAGTAATTGATTGCCTCTATACATGAAAATACAGCCATTGCCTACACGGAAGACAGCCTCCTGCAGAAATTATTCCTTGGTCAACCCATCACTTATTCTTAGCTTATTCATAGAGACTTCATACGAAGCTCTTCAGCCCCAAGAACAAAAGTTTTAGCTTTGAGGAGAGGATGCACAGGTACTTGGGGATAAACCCCACAGCGTTTCCCCTTATTTAATGTCGGTGGCACAGGTGAAGGCTCTGACCCAAAATCCATGGCCACAGCCATGTCTGAGGCACTTGGGCCCAGCTTTTTGGCAAACCCACCACCATTTACTGCTCATAGTTCCCCAGCAGGGCTCCGGGCTGTCGCTACCCACAGACTCCAGCAGCCTGATTCAGCCTCTCGAAGGGCACTGGCGAAGCCGACGGTCACGACCCACATACAAAAACCTTCTTTACATTCAGGCAGACAACAAGAGATGCATTAACAAGGTGCCAATGAAGGTAACTAAATTACTGCTACTCATTATCGCAGTAAATTTCTCTTCCTCTTTAAAAATAGGGGCGAGCCTTAGTATTGAAGGTACCGGGTATCAATCATGCATTTATTTTTATATACCTCAGCAATATGTAGCAATTAGTAGAGGTAACACTAATTAGATTTTACATTGTAATGCAAGTCCCTCTAAACTTAAGTCATAACATACCTAGCTTCTAATGACTGCAAGGTCATTTTGGTATTCCGCGTAATAGCTTTGATGCTAATGAACACATTTGCTATGCACGGGAACATCACATGTTTTCCCTGGGTAGTTTTCACCATTTACCAGTGGACACTTGGTTTAAATTGCTGCCAAGCACAACGTGGTCTAGAAGAAGCCACCTAAACACCCAGATTAATTGCAGCGCTCCGTAGCTCCCAAGAAAGCAAGACCCCATGACAAACCTGCTCCAAGGGCAGACGGCACGCTTGTTGGAAGGGATTAGCTTTAGATTAGAATGGCATGAGACTCCAGGAGGCAGAAAACTTGAATTTCCTTTGTGCTTCGTAATGGAAAAAGCTGGAAGACAACAGGCTTACAGTCAGCTTAGCACTGTTCCTGTGTCTTTTCGATCATATATGGCATAATCTACTTAGAAGACAGCCCAGCATCACGCTGCGTCAGGAACCGATGTTTTGTTTCCCTCAGTTTCCCCACCTACTACCACCACCAGAGCCGAATAAATCAGAAAAGGTGGCGTTTAGCAAAAGTAAATTCATTTAAAGATTCGAAAACAACATTCACGGGCTTTATAATTAGCTTTTTAATTCATTTCCTATTCTCCCCTAATTACTATGCCTGCAAAGACAAATTGTACCAGCTCTAATTGTTTTACTAAAAGCAACTGGATGATTCCAAGACTGATACCATCCATGTTAAAGGCTGGGGGACTGCCGGGACTTCCAGGTTTGGACCTGTTGATTAGGGAAAGCCACCATGGTGCCTGCACAGCTGGGCTCTGATGGGACCCCATTACATCTCCTGCTTCGGAGCATCGAGCCTTGCTGCTGGCAATTTACCTGGAAAAAAGACACTGCCCAGGCTGCGGGCTGTACAACGCCGCTCAACCCAGGACAGACCTCGCTTCCAAGGAGGTTGGAGGTTTGCTTCCCTCAAGCAAAACCAAACCTCCCCAAAAATCTGCATCCTGCCTGGGACACACCATGGAAACACGATGGGAAAGTATGCATCAAACCAGGGGAGAGGGAGAGTATGAGGAAGTTTCGAATTGCTGGCTGGAGGCTGGGTATGGCAGGCAATAAAATCAGAGCGAACAAATACATCTCATGACATATCCACTGAACTTGGGTTACTCACTAAAAAACCAAGGAGAAGCCATGCTGTGACTCATTTCACAGGCCCCAAGAATCAATGCCTGCAGTACCTAAAGGACTTTAATGTTAGCTGAAAATAGCTGCTACCGTTCAAGACTATGCAGCATTTAGTCTTTAAGCTCTGAGCTTTACTTTCTGCCAGTGTGGCCGGATGGATCACGCCTGGCTGCTGGCCACGCGGGTCAAAAAGTCCACGGTCTGCAAAAGCTGGAAGCATCTCCTTGCATAAGTCAATGGGCTTGAGCTTGCTACAAGAGATTTGCCAACAAGAGAAAGGAAAACACACTGAAAGCAGAAGGAAGAAATTCTTCCACCCCAACTACAAGGTCCCTGGGGCAAAGACTGGGCTTTGTGATTTTAAAAGCAGTTTAGGCAAATTTCCCTGCCGGTCCTGATAGCAAATTAAGGCAGGTAGACCCCTAAATCCCTCAGACTGCTTTGTGAATCTCTACCTCCGTCTTTTAGTGTGACTTAAGCCAAGACTCTGGACATCGCAAGCGCCAAAATAATCACGCCAGGAGGATTTTGAAATTCAAAAGAAACCTTTTTTGCAAGGTGCCGACCCAGGGAAGTTCAGAGGCTGCTCTGCTAGCCTGCCACTTGGGTTTGACGCATTGGGGAGAGGGTGCTGCGGTGGATTTGTTGGCTGAGCGAACAGTCTATTCTCACGCTCAGATAATGCAGAAATAAAGTGCATTTGTAACAGACAACAAAAGGATTATCCCCCATTCATTTCAAAGCACCCTTCATTCCACTCAGGGATTACATTTTCCTTTACTTATCTTGCAAATGGTTTTTCATAAGAGTGCATGGCTTATGGCAAATACCAAAATGTGGTTGGGACAATGAATACGTGTACTGCAGGAGAGAGATCCCATTCAACGGAACACGCTTACTGCTGTAATCTACTGCCTCAGAAGGACCACTCTTCTGAAGAGCGGAGGCGCTGAGCAGATCAGCTTTGAAACCCGCAGCGCACTTCAGATTTGGGGGAAGTTTGCTACGAGCGCATCTTCAGCTTTCACATCTTGTCATTGGAGGAGAACAACAGCGCTTTGCACTTCTGTCGGGTCCATCTGCCTAGAATGTCAAAGCACTTCTGCAAACATGAATCTCATCCAGTAGCAAACAAACTTAAAAATCCCCTTGCTTTTTGGTTCGCTGAAAGGCAATAGCTTCTTCACTTTCCCACGTCTCGGAAAGAGGTGCACTGTGGCAAAACTCAAGGCCTTACCATACACAAAAGAAGCCCAAGAGCCTGGTGCGACCACCACGCATGCCCTTTCTCCAGTGAAAATAAGCAGGCTAAGAGGATTAAGCAGGAGCTGGCATGACTCTGCCCCAAGGAAGACCCAACACTTGAACCATTAACACCAAACTAGAGACCACCAGCAAGAGCTGGTTCCCCCCGGATCAGCAACTCCCGTCTCATTGACTCAAAAGCTTACAATTTTACAGGCTTGCATGGAACAAGTTTGCTTGGTCTCAAGCCCAGACCTGAACAGCGAGGAGTTGGGAACACCAGAGCTGGGCTCTGCAAGCCACTGGGGCAGGTCAAGACAGATGCACCTCACTCAGCTCAGCCCCTGGTTCCAACCGTCCTGCCTCTTGCTACCTCACACTAATGCAGGATCCGAAAATTCTCACAAAAGGAAAATCACCTGGGGATGTAGGGAGCAGGTGGTTTCACACCATCTGTAAATCAATGAGTAAGAGAGTTATGATTGATTTGGAGCTGGGGAGGGGACACCTTTCATGGCTCTGAAGAGGCTAAAAATAAGATGGGCTCTGCTTACTCCGTCTTAGCCTTCCAAGTAAAAAAATGGAGAAAAACACAACGCTTTCCATTACGTTGCCACTCAGCCAAAAAATAAAACCCCACCGTTCCTGTCAGTTCCCCCACCCTAACAGAAAGCATTCAGTTATCTCTCCTGTCCTGCTGTTCCTGATAGGGTAAATTACAGCATCATCGTGGAGCCGCAGGAGCAACCCTGCTCTTCACCGCTGCTCCCTGATGATTTATTCCCTGTGGTTGCATTCAGCACCCCCAAAAACACCGCTCTGTATTGCCCTGTCCTGAGAGAGATAACAGCGGCATAGGTGTGTAAATAATACTGCTTTGTGCTGGAAGAATTTGATTTTCCCAATGACGCATGAGACGCTCCTTTTAATAACCAAGGGCAACTAGAGGCAGCACAGAGTAGCGTACGGCGCATGGAAATAAGGGAAAAGTGGGAAAATGTCATACCGCAGCGAGCTACCACCCCGCACCGGGGCCGCAAGCTTGGCGCTGCGCTCGTGCACAGCGGCGTCGATCCTAGCGCGCCCCAACTCTCCCGTGCAGTCCACGCGAACCGTACCCGGAGGCTGGAGCTGATACGCAATTGGCCTCGTTTACCTTATCATTGATTAGACATTTTGTGCTCTTTGTTTATATAACTACTTGGTCTTGCATAAGAGCAATAGTGGTGCGTTGTTGGTTTTTTTTTTTTCTTCGTTCTTTCTAATGGATTGAAATTTTTAAAGGAAAAAAGAAATCCAGACAATACGACCACACTCTGCAAATCAATGCATCTTGTGGATAATAATACTTGAGATTTATGTAACACTTAATGTTTGCTAAGTGCTTTGGAAAAATAAATTAACCTTCAGAACTGCATTGAAGTAGGTAAGCGTCATTAATAAAGCTTTACCATAAAGAGAAACTGAGTCAAAGCGATTCAAATAGCAGAAGAAAAGTAGCTGACGCTGCTTTAACCACTGGGCTGGTTTGTCATGAGGACTCTGCATCAATCTATACAAGTTAAACAAATAAAAGGTCATGCTATAGATGTTCAAGTCAGGAGGCCCAGGTTTAAGTCATGCGTAGGACCAAAGCCAGGAGAAAACATCCAAAACACCAGAAACCTTGAATGACTCAACACGCCCTTGGGTTATGGCCAAAGTTATGGCCTTGTTTAAAACCATGCAGGCCTAGGACGAGCAAAATGCCAAACCCAGCTTGGTGGGCTTAACCCAAGTGTCGGAGAAAGAAGGAAGAACAGAAGAACACCAACACAAAAGGTTGGTATCCTGGGAGGCATGTTTCTGCGTTCATCAAGTAATGCTTTAAGAAAAACAGCGTTCTGCACCTTCGGCACAAGCTGGCAACTCCCTACAGATCTGTGAAGGAGCAGCTGGAACAGCTGGAGCATCCATACGTATCCCGATAGATGTTCCACACTGCTACAGAGCAAAGCCTTGACAGCCTAGAAGGAGGCTGAGCCCCGGGCACAGGCCCCTGCTGCCTCCACGCTCCTCGTAAGCAGGTGCTAGAGGTGATGTGCATATACCAGTCACGGTCCTTTGGTTTAAAACCATCGTATCCCGCAGTCTTGCATGCGGAGCTCGTCGTCCCAGGAGAGACAACCGGAGAGCACTCCCATATGTAAACAGGAGATCAAGGTACTTTCCAGAAGACAGATTATTTGTGCAGATGTTGGTGCTCTTCGGAGCAGTTTCTATTTGAAGGTGAACAGAAGCACAGCGTACTTCAGCAAAAGCTCATTTAATTCTCATCATTACCAGGTCTCTAATGTATAACTGATCCTTAGCTCCTATGATAACTCAGGCACAGGCAGCTATAGCTCTAAGGGATAACGAGTCCTGCCTCCACCCAGAAGGGCCCCAGAGAGCAGAAACCAATTCAAGTGCTCTGGGAAAGTCACAGCAGGACACCTGGAGTTAACACACATCCCACGGCCCCAGGGCCAAGCCTCTGCTCTTCTCTGCTCCAGTGCCCCACAGATTTCACAGTTAAGTACACTATTGTGAATGAAGGCTCGCATCCCAGTGCTCTGGGCAACCACATTTTGCCCTGAATTGAAAAAGCTTTCCTGGGTTTTGCTCCTCAGGCTTGCAAAAAAAAAAAAATAAAAAGAGCCACCTAAAAAATCCCGCCCCCAAAAAAACCTGCTCATGAAAGCTGAGCTCGGGTTATGTTTCTGGCCTAACCCAAGGAGTTCTGCATGCTTTAATCCAAGGCAAGATGTAAGCTCAGGTGGAATTAAACCCAAGGTGAGGCTTTTTGCTCCATTTTGAAGCACAAGCACAATGCAGGCTTTGGACCCACCAAAAAACTCAAGGTTGGCTGAGCGTTAATAACCAGAGAGGTTCAGAGGCTCTCTCCTCTGGTGGTGTTGATGGACATGAAGTCCTCCAGAACCCAACACCTATTCCCAACAGTCTCTGCACACAAAATACATCCATGGACAAGTACTCACCTCTGGTCTGATTTTTGGCATAGCTAACGAGAACTCTGCAAAGGAGGATTTATCTGTCATGAGGAAGTCTTTCAGATGGAGGTTCCTGTCCTGTATTGGTGGCTAACACTGAGGAAACTCAGGATTTTGCTCTCCGTCCTTCTGGCTCAGTTGGGGAACACCCACACAGCAAAGCCACAAAACCATGCAACAAAAAGGTCTCTAGTTTTCTTGCCAAAGATGAGCCCACAACCTGCTAATCCTGGAGCAAAGCAGGTCAAGAGAAGACGGAGGTTGGAAAATACACCAAGCTCGGCACTGTTTGTGGAGCAACAGGAGACATGACACAGAATGCAGTTGGCTCCCACCTCTCCCTAACCTCGCCTTCCCCTGAAGGGTTAAAAGAGTAAGCAATTAAACAATGATTTTGCCGTAAGTACTGGACTTCAGAGGCCTGCTTTTTCCTTTTTTTCTTTTTTTTTTTTTTTTTGTAAGAGGAGGAAAAGGAGAAAAAAAGCTTTAAGATAATGGCCTTTCTCTCTTCAGAATAAATTAAGCTCAAAGATAGAGAATCCCATTACTAATGTCTTATAGCAAAGCCCAGGCGTTCTTTTAAAGTCAAACTTTAAAGTATAATGTGCAGTGATCTCGTTGAAATCTTTCCTGTAATGATATTTAAGTGATGGCCAAGTATATCAGTGGGTTCAGGAGAAGTATTGATTGCGTATCTTCAAGGGGATGAGCCACTGCAGAGAGCTGTGGCAAAGGGAACCCATGCTGCTGATAGAAAAGATGCCTTTAAAGCCACACACGCTCAATTGCTAGTAACTAATTATTCCAGGAGTCCTGACAGAAGAAAAGAAAAAGGTAAAGAAGAGAAATCAAGGCAAAGGATCCGCCCTCGAGGAAGAGAATGTGGGACACACGGCTCTGATGTGCGATAGGAAAACTTGCTCCCATCCCTTCTGCGCACCCTTCCTGAATGTGATTTAATATTCTTTTCAAATTCTTCTTTTTTTTTTTTTTTTTTTTTTTTTTGGCTGGGGGGAAAGCTGACAAAAGCATGATTTTCAATCTGCTCGGGGGGGGGGGGGGGAAAAAAAAGGTGGTGCTGGGGGGAGGCTTGAGATTGCTCACGTGTCTAATTCTTTAAAAAAAGCCCACCCCTTATGAAACCCAGCGCCTGAGAGGTACCACGCCAGGCAGGCTGAGCTCACCTCACACCGATTCATCATAGAATAGAATCATAGAATCACTTTGATTAGAAAAGCCCTTTAAGATCATCGAGTCCAACCTTTAACCTAACCCTGCCATCCCACCACTAAACCATATCCCTAATTTTTTTTTTTTTTTTTTTTTTTTTTTAAAGAAGGGTAGATGAGGTGGTTAGGGACATAATAATCATCTAAATGTGGGGCCACGGGCTCAGCGGCCCCTCGAGCTGCAGGTATTGGCACTTCTGCAGAGCATACCTGGGAACTGGGCTGCAAAATCAGAGCGAGCATCGCCCTGCCCCGGCCAAGCCCCGTGTTTTGCCGCGGAGTCAGCGAGAGGCTGGACCCAGAGCCCGGTCCCCCCGCTGCGGGGTGCCAGAAAGAGACGCCCGCTGCCCAGCATCGACCTCCGAGGGCACGGGGAATTTCTAGCAATGCCTCCAGCGACTGGGCAACCTCTCCATCTGCTGCAGCCTCCACAGCTGAACCGCTGCCCCAGGGGCGCGGAGAAAGAACAGTCCCCCATGACTTTAAAGGAGCAGGGTCACAGCAAAGAGGGGAAGAAAACATCTGTTGGCTCTGCAGTTGCAATCCCCCTTTCTCCACCCAGACCCCAGCCCTTTGCCCTGAGGGATGCAGGGATTCTGCTCCTGCCCAAGCCCAACTCTGCAGCTCATCAAAAGGGAAGGGCAGCAGGTACTTCAGAGGCGAGAGCTAAAAAGCTCAAGGGAAACAACCCACGTGGACAGGCAGGCATAGCTGCACGCACCGCAGAGCCTTCCAAGACTACTTCATATGGATGCAACCTTGACCCACGCATGCATCCTCACCCACAGCCTCTCTAAACCATGGGCTTGAAAGTTTTAGCTAAAAGCTTTCCAGCCAGTCCCAGATTTTGTAAACAAAAACCATAGCACTGGTTTAGTCCTGTGTCAAGCATAAGCATCAACACACCAGCTGCAAACCTTTAGTCCCCCGAGTGCTTTTTCTGCAAAAAAAGTTGTTGTTTCTATTTTAGCCAGCATGCTAGAAGAAGTTAAAGAAAATGCCTGCACACACATAGGGGCGAGGTGTAATCAACTGTGCTTTTGCAATCAAGTTTGAGCAGTTTTCACGTTACCGCCCTTCCAGAGACGGTGTGGTCCTGTCTAACCCATTTCAAAGCTGTTTGCTGCTAAACCAGCAGTTCTTGGGAGAAGCGGCAGAATAACGGCACATAGAGGAGTTGCTCCACCCATCACTTGTTCCCCCAAATGATTCTCCCACGTGGACCACCCAAATGCAGGCTCGACCCAAAACCAGAAGAGAAATTCAAACAGCGCTGAACGCTTTTAAGCCATCAGCAAGGCTTAAAACAAAACATTTCACATCGGCACCCGCTGGAGCATCCTTCGGTCCCCCCAGAAAGCCTGCAGAGGAAACACCGAGAGCTGAAAACAAAAAATAGCACCTCCAGCTCCTGGCCTCTTCTCCAGACAGATTAATTACCACCTTGCTGCCTGATGGTTACATAGAGAGGCCGCCCCTCCACTTAAAAAAAATAAAAAAATAAAGCTTTTGATCTAGGGAATTATCATTTAAAAGATACTGAAAGCCCTAACGGTCATCTACTGTGAGTTTAAAGGGAGGGGGGGAGCAAGTCTCTTTGACAATTACCATTCCCCAAGAACTTCAGGCTTGCACATTTTTCTGGTTAACAGTACAGAGATCATAGTTACACATTTATTAAGAAGAGGCCACTTATGTTCAGCTTGGCACAAACATGCTGTCTGCAGTGGTGTTTAATTAGAGATTAAAGCCAAGGAACTGGATAATCAGGCCTGCTAATGAATCAGGGAGCTCAGTAAAGCAGAGAGATGAAGATTCCAGCAGCTTTGCTTTATCTGTCTGTATTCTTCCTTTGTCGGATCCCACTCCTTCAACCTAAAATTGCAGGCTTGGGTACGTTGGAGCAGAAAGAGACCAGAGCTTTATTTTGCCATCCAGCCCAGGTGACAGCAAAAAGCCCCCACAACATCAGGGAATATTCACAGTTTGCTCCGAGATCCCCAAATAAACAAACCAACAAGCCAACCCCATCGGTTATTGCATTGCTTCCAGGGAGCCCCAACAAAGAGAGAGATGTTTCACTTCTCTAGTGTGCTGCCAGCAGGAAGGTACAATCTTTAAGGCAATTTTTATTGGTTGGACACTACATTGGGTGATACATTTCAAGCCTCATTTGGCACAAAATTGAAATGGTTTAAGTCAACATTCAAGGTAAACGTCTGCATTTTTATGGCCAAAGGCCCCAACTTATTATTATTTGCTTCTGTGCTGTTGGTTAAATTGAGCTTTCGTATATTTACGGCATCATCCTAAACTCTAATCAGACTGATTGCTGGCGGGGATATTATGAGTGGGAAAATAGGTCTTTGGCTGAGGCAGTAAGAGGGTAACAGACTTTCGTTTGCAAAGTCTTTCATAAATAAGAGGTCATATCTAATAACGCTCGCTTAAAACTTCTTAGCAGAGCTTCTGTTCTCAGATGCTACTGGCTTTTTAGTTTCAGCTGTAAATAACTACATGGGTATATATTTGCTGGAAATAATCCCCCTTCTCCTAAGCCATCATCTGTTCTACCACTGAATGTACACAGGGAGATGGGGGACATTGCGAGAATAATGAGACAAGGAGGAGGAAGAAGTCAACGTTTAATCTAGGAGGCAACGCAGGAAAAGTTCATCGCCCAAAGCCTCACAGAGCTGGCAGCACCCACCCCTGCTACCCCCCCAGGTACCCCCCACCAGAAAGCAAAGCGGCAGCCCCCCCCACCCCCCCCGGTGTGTCTATACTTGGGGGGGCAGGGGGACATCTCCAGTCTCACTGTCCTCTCTTCCAGTCTCCTTTTCCAGGGATAAAGCCACTATTACTACCCAAATTGCTGTGGATGCACAAAGCCTGGTCCCAGGAAGCACTGCTCTCTCCCAAGGGAACGGAGGCAGATGAGCAATTTGGGCACCACCACCACTCCCTACTGCAATCAAGGCCTGAAGGCAGCGTCCATGCCAAGGTTGATGAACGACCACTGTCTGCAAGAGGCGGCCAGGGGGGCTTTCTAAAGCATCATTCAGCCTCCGAATCCAACAGTGATACACGTAGTTAATCCAGCGAGCACCTCTGCAAGGGATACAAGTCTTGCATGAGACAGGAGGTATTACAGGGAATTGTTAGGATACGCACTCGAGTATATGGCCAGGTAGCCCTATCAAACAAAACACCGCCAGAAAGCTGAGGGGGGAATCTTAGATTTAGAAACACACACACACAACAAACTGAAATGGAAATAGAGCACAAGGGCCAGCACCCAAAGGTTTGCTATCCAAAATAATATGCCACTAGAATGACATCTATGAATTACTCTTTGGCATCAAGACAGAGATGGAGCTAACTTGACTCACGAAGACTTGTGGCAAGCTCCTGACCCCCAGAAAGGGCAAGAAGAGATCCTGCTCAGAGCTTCAGCCCGAATCCAGCAACCAACCCATTCCCTCAACCGCAGAAGCAGCAAGCAAGCAGAGATGGCAAAGCCCTTCCAAGAAAGGGTCGCGGCCAGAAGCCTGGAGTTGAACGCGTGCACCAAGCCAAGACACTTGAGGATGGATGGTGACCGACTTCTGGGGGAGGGAGGGAAAGGGGCACTGAAGCAGTTTCCTGATGTGAACACATAAATGTCAGTAAGCAGCATGGAGATGAAACAGGCCTGACAGATGGAGCCATCCTGGTTTTTATTTGTCTCCAAAGTTGTCAGTTCAGGTCTCCAGGTCAGAAATCATTTTATCTGTTAAACCATATGCTTTGTAGAACAAAACGCCTGGCAGACTTCAAGGCATATGTATTTTAAGGAGCACAATAACATGCTGAACATCTCTAGACATTTGCTTCCTATTTATTATTACTATGCTACGGAAGAGGCTTTTCTCCTTTTGCCCTGACTGTAGCCTGCAAATCACCGCGAGAAAGAAAACCACCAGTTCACCCCACTCTAACTTAACCATTTATGAATACCCTGTTCTAAAAATCCAATATCTAAAAAAACCAATCCCTTGGCATTCAGAAGAAAATCCTTTATGCAGACAGCAGCCCTTTGGAAACAGCAGAATAAATCCATGGCATGCCCACCCCAGGATGCCATCCCGCTGCATGACCATCAGGCACTTTTGCAGGTGAGGGTTGCTCACGTGCAGCAGAAGGCTTGGTTTTGCTCGAGATGGTGTAACTCCAACTAAACCTCAAGCCAGGAGAGCGTTTTCCAAGCCTCGGCTCCTAGGGGAGAAGCCACTGGGTTTGTGTTTGCCTCCAGAATGCTTTCTCCAGAAACCCCACTAAAGAAAGAATTCCCTGCTTGGCGTAACCATACGGAACACACAGCAGTGCCTGGGCTGGGACAGGAAAACACCTCACCCTTTTTTACTTTGCTTCATACCCCCCCCTGCGTATTAAACACCCCTTGGTTTATTTTAGGCTGATACAAGCCTGCAAGGTCCGAGCCAGATGCTGTTTTCTGTCAGCACACAGCTGTCCAACAGAGTCCATGCAACAAATTTCCCCTCTCCTAAACACAAATAAATAAAAATAAATGATGGGCAGTCTATCAAACAGATTAAGCCAGACACAGAAAAAGCATCCCCAGTAGTCAGGTTCACGGCCATCAACTCAAGCGCTCAGAATAAATGTCCAGGAGAAATCTCTAAGCACTAACTCACTGCCATGCTTCAGGGCCAGGGGTTCAAAACCCACACAGGGTTTGGGGCTGTTTAACAGATACTGCCCAAGGTTGCTTGATTAAGTCACGTTAAACCATCTTTATTTTTCTTCAGCCAATAATGCAAAGTCTTTAATCCCAGCTGCTGGACAGCCTAATTAAGCAGTGAGTAGAGAAGGTTGGATTCTTATTTGAGAAATAATTAGAGCTCCTCAGCCACCCAGCCCAAGCCCTATTTCCCCTTCGACAGCAGAACCCACCCCAGCAGCACCCAAAGTTTTACCCGGCGCCGGGGGCGTGGGCACCCTTTGCTGCACAGGCACGGATCCTGCCCGGAGCACGCAGGATCCCGCTGGAGCGGCTGAGGGAGGGCAGGAGGGCAAGGGCTGCTTCAAGCCGTGGTGACGGAAAGCTGCGGGGGCAGGTTTTCGATCGGGATGCTCAATCTCCCACCATTTTCTGCTGAAAACCGGGGCTTTGACTGAAAAGCAGGCTTTTCACTAAAGAAAAGGATCGGCTTTTTTTTCCACCGAAAAAAAGAATCATCAGAATGGAAACAGTGACAAGTTGGACTTTGTTTTGTCAAAGAGGCAGGAAAACCCTGAACTATTTAACCAGGGAGTGAGATATTCTGATAAGCTGCTCTACTTTATCCCTGGGACTCCTAAAAGCTTTACCTCCCATCCACTACCTCTTACCTTTAGGCTGGTTAAGACGCTTGCCCAATATTGCACCCATGTACTTGAAAATAAAGGCAAGGAAAGGCTCAGAGAACGGGGTACTGAATGCCACAGTGAAAGAGCAAAAAAGCACCATGCTGGCTCAGCCCGGCTATCTCGTGGTGGGGCTGCCTGGGGGGGGGGGACACGGAGCATCTCTCAGGCTGATGTATGAGCAAGCACATTAGACAGCAAAGGAGATTTTGGAGGCTAGGGCAAAACCTGACCCCAAAATAGAGACTGCTGTGGAAATGGTCTGCACTCCAAAGCCACGTAACGCTCCTCTGCGTACAAGATGTACAGAAGACGTGCAGCTCCAAAACCACACAGGCATGGCCCAGGAACATCAACACTCAGGGGGTTAGCTGAAGTATTTCAGTGCCTCAGTGTTATTAAACAAAACTAAATAATGCATTTCCTCCCTGTTTCATCAGTTTCAGAGAGGCACTGCAAATAAAACCATCCTGTTTCTAGTCTCTGTCCTCACCTTGGACTCCGTCACTTCTTGTTGCATACCTGTATCCATTTCTAATCCTCACTGTCAGCCCCTGGAGTTTTCCCAAGACTCTTCTTTTCCCCTAATGGCACTTATTTTTTAGTACAAAAAAAAAAAAACCAAACCACCCCAGAAAGAAAGAAAACCAACAAAAAAGATAAGGCCATTTCAAATTTGATGGTAGACGTGAGATACAATCTTTTTCCTTATAAAGGAAGCCTTGCAATTCTCAAGAGCTCCCCAGCCAGAAGCCGCTGGGCACGCACAGCCAGCCCCAATAAGGAGCAGCCCGGCCCCAAAAGGAGAGTCCGAGGAGCACGAGGACAGATCCGACACGAATCGCATCGCTTTGCGCTTGCGCGGCCACGCTAAGTCTATCGAGTGCCATTAGGGATGGAAAGGCCATTTGTGGATGTAAGCAGGGACCCAGCGATGGTTCCCCAGCGATGCCAGCGCTAGGGCAGCCCGCAGCACGCCCCAGATGGGCCATTTAGAGCCAGCGTGGATGCAATCCACGTGATCCATCATCATCTTCGCCGCCACAGAGATCTCAGCAGAAAGCCCTGCCAGCTGAGAGGGTCTGACTTCGGAGACGACAAAACCCACCTGAGGGATTAACAGGGACAGGATTAAACTCCAGGCAGCCAGAGAGACCCAGGCCCCCTGCCACCAATTCGAAGGTTTTCAGTTAACAGAAATCTATTCTAGCAGATCCAGCCAAGAGGCACCATGTTTCACTGGCACAGGGGGTAAGCAATTTTTGGACTACTGTGCCTGATACCAGCAAGCTGTGGGGCTGGTTTTATGCACCCAACGCTGGGGCTGGCTTTAAGAGTGTATTTTCTCCCCCTCTTGACAGGCTCCACTGTGCTGCCATACCTTTAAGTAATTACCAGCTTGCATACCCTCCAAACGGATGGCCTGGCAAGACCAAAAATACTCATTATTGTAATAAACCAACACAAGCCTTCTGTCTCACAGCGTATCTGCACCTTGTAGAACAGGACCTGGGGGTCCTGGTGGACAACAAGCTGCCCATGAACCAGCAGGGTGCCCTTGTTGCCAAGAAGGCCAAGGGCATCCTGGGGTGCATCAAGAGGAGCGTGGCCAGCAGGGCGAGGGAGGTTCTCCTCCCCCTCTGCTCTGCCCTGGGGAGACCCCACCTGGGGCACTGGGTCCAGTTCTGGGCTCCCCAGTTCAAGAAAGATGAGGAACTCCTAGAGAGAGTCCAGAGGAGGGCAACAAGGATGATGGGGGGACTGGAGCATCTCCCCTAGGAGGAAAGGCTGAGGGAGCTGGGCTTGTTCAGCCTGGAGAAGAGAAGGCTGAGAGGGGATCTCATCACCACCTACAAATATCTCAAGGGTGGGGGTCACGAGGACGGAGCCAGACTCTTCCCAGTGGTGCCCAGCACCAGGACAAGGGGCCATGGGCACAACCTGAAGCAGAAGAGGTTCCAGTTGAACGGGAGGAAGAACTTGTTGACTGTGAGGGTGCCCGAGCCCTGGCCCAGGCTGCCCAGGGGGGCTGTGGAGTCTCCTTCTCTGGAGATCTTCAACCCCCGCCTGGCCGCTGTCCTGTGCCCCCTGCTCTGGGTGAGCCTGCTTGGGCAGGGGGGTGGCACTGGGGGAGCTCCCGAGGGCCCTTCCAGCCCCTGCCATGCTGGGATTCTGGGATTCTGCAGTGGCATGGATCTGCATTTCATGTGGCATTTTGTCTTGGAGACATCCAAATCGCCTGCCTGCTGAGTTTTCAGATGCCAAAGCAAACAACGTGCAGAACGTCAATTTTTCGAGGAGCAGATGCTCCTTGGCCACAGACCCTGCGGTACCCAGAAAGCATCCTGGTACTTGGGAACAAGCCCTAGTTGAAGGTTTCAATGCCATCTCAAACCTTACATGAATAAAAAAAAAAAAAAAAGTCACACCTTACAGTAGACCTTAAACCCATTTTATATCTCTGACCCCAAATTAGCTTAATTAGCAGGGCAGAAGGATGGTCTCACGGTTAAAACGCAAGGCTTGAACACAGCTGCTCTGAACTGAAGTCCTACCTGAGTCATAGATTCACTCTACGACCTCAGACAAATTATTTTCCGTCGTTAAAAACACAATAATTCTACCACGTATCAAGGGAATGCAGAGACGCTTGCAAGATCCACAGGCATTGCATGGTGACAAAGGAGGGTATCAGGACCCCGATTGAGACTTTCACATGGAGATTTTGCATTTGCTCCAGCCTGACATTCAAAGCAGCGCTGCCCTGAACTGATATTTTCACAGAGCTCAGGTTTTTGACGGGGGTTGGCAAATAAAAAGAGGCAGAGAGGGGGCTTGAAGCAATTTTGCAAATCTGAGCTACAATGGGAGAACATCTTTAGCTCGTGAAATGGAAGTATTTTCAACCATCGGTATTCAGCATTTTTACTTCTTATTGTAAGAAAAAGAGTTGCCCACATTTTTTAGTTACTTGGGGATTTAAAAAAAAATAAACATTTTGTTTGCAGTATACTCAAGACAGATTAACATGAAACTTGACTTTGCTCTAGTGAAAATAAACTGCCTGTGCTTAATATCCAACCAAAACAGATCCCCCCTCTCTCTGGGACCCTCAACCAGCCACCAAAAGAGAAAAGGCTGTAATTCCAAAGAGCTCTATATTTTACCCCAAAAAAAGGTCTATCGTTAACAGTTCACCGGGACAAACTAACTACCAGCAGGAGGCAGAAACAGCCCTAGCCTTCCTCCTGTTGAGGAAAGAGGGGGGGGAAAAGGAAAAATGAAAACTTCTGACAGTCTTCTGCACACCTAGAACCTGCAAATCTAAACATGCATGGCAGCCGCACGTGCGGTTTGCTACCAGCCAAGGAAAGCCTCGAAGCATGCATTAACACCAGGGCACGCAAAATCCCATTTGAAGTTGAAGACTGATGAGCAAAAATCCTGGGCACGGACATCAATTCCCCCGCTCCCAAGACGCTCAGGAAGATGCACATTGACAAGCACGATGGGTTTTGCAGCCACGGTGCCGAGAGAGGAGCGTGTCTCCCATCGATGGTCCTGCTTTGCTTTTGCAGCGGTGTGCAGAATCTCCCTCTTCTGTAAGGAAACCGGTGTTGATGTTTTCACGTCTCATTCATCTTACTAAGCCATCAATCAACAAGTCAATAATTGGTAAACATGCTTCAACTTTCAACTTTGGCTTCCTTGAAGGAACAGTTTCACCAGCAGCTACTTCAAAAATCTGTTGGGCAACTCCTTACTTCGCTGTTTCACATGTTTATCACTGTCAGTAAGCAGCTTCTGAAGCATTTTTGCTGTGCCTTGAATTCAGTTTCTTCAAATTGGTCTCTCAAGTATTGCATGTATCGGTTCAAAGGCTTGAGATGTTAACAGCAGCAACACATCTTGGCATCTTTCTGTAGTCTTACTTGAGAATTTTATTCAAAAGAACAGAAACTCTGTTTCTTAACAAGTTTTCTTTTTCTACTGACATGAAGCTTTACGCTTTGTGTCTCCTGGCTGATCTTCATCGCTGGTCAAAGAATCAAAGCCTGGTTCAGGCCCTTCCAAGCCCTTGCACTGCTGACCACCAAGCATCACAGAGCTGTTTACAAATCTGATCCTAGGGAAGGAGAAACACTTTCATGCTGTCGGCAGCCGACAAACAAAAACACACACCACTTCGCACCGAGCCAAGACCAGAGAGCAGTTTGCACGCTGTGCGCAGGAAGCCCCGAGCCAACTTGGGCTAACGAGCATCCCACAGAAAGGGAAAATCCACAGCAAAAGCAAAGTTTCCAGCCACCCTGCAAAACTGCGCGGGGTCTTGCTTCTGTCTACGCGTGGTTACACACCTGACCTGCAACCAGCTGATAAACAGACACCTTTGCTTTGCAAGCGCCTCCTATCTCAGGATGTGCAAATCCAGAGCAGCAAATGATGAGTAACTGCCAGGGCCCTCCTGCCCAGGAGTTGTCTTTGCTGTAACGCAAAGTAAAATTTAGCTAACGGTCACAGCCTGCAGCAGGGTACAGCCCAACCTAAATGAGGAATGTGTTATTTCGGCTCTGTCATATAAATGCAGACAGGAACGTGTTATTCCTACTATTGCATATAAATGCAGACAGGACTCTTCCCTCATCAATGTAGTAAAGCACTTGTGAGTAAATAAGAATCCCTCCACCAGCATTTTCCTGTTGCCTCCTGTACTCCGTGTGAAATGACTCAGGCTAGCTAAATAACTCCAAAGTTCCTAGGTAATTTTCATTTTGCTGGGATCTGACCATCTCCTCAGAGCAATGAGACCTCTCGGTGCCAAAATTTAACAACTGCAACAATTCTCCTTAACACCTCCTGCCAGCATTATTGTTCATCGCTGAATTGCTTCATTAATTCCAAGTCGATACAACCAGCTTCCTTTTGTCAATCTCTGTATATTAACGTATAATTTCAATGTTTGGGACCATTTTCAGGCTTGGAAATGAGATTAGCTTCCAGTGATTAAAATAAGTTCTCCAGCCTGGGCAAAATAACCAGCTCACAAAAGCTATAGATTGATCTTTGCAATGGTAAATATAACAACCATTCCCAAATTACAAGTTTACCGTTACACCACTCAATTTTTGAAAGCTGTTTGCTTTCAATATCTTGTTTTTGTTTTCTCACGAAATAAACATAGGCAGACTTCATAAAAATTGCAGTCCTGTTTCCAGAGGGTTGAAAAGCCTTTACTGTATCGGTAGGAATGCAATTCGCTGCTAATGGGATGTCAAAACCGGCTATGTTGAAGGACATGAAGTGCACGGCGGTTCAGAAATCCTCGCAACGGTCGCTGTTAACATCCCCTTCGCCACTCGCTGTTGCAATTGCACGTGACATCATCAAGCACAATTAATGAATTCGACTTGTCAGAAGGCATTTTTTTTTTTGCCCGCGATAGGATTGGTAAGTGACACTCCCGGCGGAGCCGATTCCAACAACCAAGGAGTGATTCAGCTGTGGGAGATTTATGATCTTACCCTTTCCTTCGGAGGCTCTCCTCTACCGAGGAGGGCTTCCGCCAGGCACAGGGCAGACACCCAACAAAATAAAACACGAGTGACCCAGTGTCCACTGAAGGTCTGGCTGGTGGGGACGGTGACACCAGGCTGAAGCCCATGAAAGTTCAAGTCCAAAGCGATCCAATTCATCACTGCTTGCCAGGCAATTAAATGCAAGCACACCGGCAGCCCTTGAGCCTGCATGGTGTTTTCTACGGTTGCACGTTCAGATTTTGCCAAGTGGTGTGCTCCCAGGGTTAAGGGATTTTCATCACGCACGTTGTACAAGTCCTCCTTCGCACGTTCTCCCTTCAACATTGCCTGAAGGGGCTTCAGAGCTTTGTGCGGCCAAGCTGTTGAGGTGACTTCATCTCTGGGACTTCACCGATCAACAGCATCAACATGGGGAGGCATGAAGGCGTCCGGGTCTGCAAAGGGGGAACTGGGCCAGGGACTAGCAACAGAAGTCTCCTCGAGGGGCAGGAGAGAGAAAAACCTCACGATTCAGAAAGTGGCATGCTTGTCTCAGGAATACCTAAAAATCAGAGGAATCAACTGACAGGGAACCAAAAGTCAGAGCTTTTTGGAGAGATAAGGAAACTAGTAGTAAAATGGAGATCAAAGATGTGCAACTGCCAGAGCTGCTAAGGCTCATTACATCTGGAGTGAAATCAATGCCACTGAGCTTACTGGGAGTTTTGCTAGGATCTCTTGAAGTTTTACCCAAAGCCCTAGCTCCGTAGGTCAGGCGAGTCCAGTCCTCTCAGCTGTCATTTAAAAGTTTTTAACTCTCATAGCTGAAAAGTTTGGAAGCGTGATCAACCCCCTTCCAAAGCAACGTCAGGAAGAAGGAGGACTAAGAGCACCCTCAGCATGGGCTAACAGAAGTATGGCACGCAAACGTCAGCTGCAGGGTGGTTTTGTACAGCGGGGAAACAGCTCATGCTCAGCCCCTGGAGATGTGTTTGTACGCGTGCATTCAGCATCTTCGGGCTCAGGTCTTCGGCAGTTTCAGACACAATCCATTTCTCCTTTTGTTTATAAACAAAAAGAGCATCAAAAGAACAAACCAATAAAATCACGGGGTTTGTTCCCTGTGGAGCTCCTCTGACACTGGTATTTCTTCCCACCCAAATCAACATTTATTTTTCAGCATCTCGGATAAAATGACGGCGCTCTGCAATACGCTCGCTCCCCTCCATCACCCCCCCACCAGCCCACACCCGTCTCTAGAGAGTCATAGAACCCATCCCACCCCCAAACCCTGGCCCTCAGCACCGCCTCTGCCCGGCTGTTAATCCCCCCGGGCTGGGGACTCGACCCCTTCCCTGGGCAGCCCCTTCCAGCCCCTGACAGCCCTTTGGGGAAGGAATTGTTCCCCAGGGCCAACCTCACCCTGCCCTGGCACAACTTGAGGCCGGTGCCCCTCGTCCCATCGCCCCTTCCCTGGGAGCGAGCCCGCCCCCCCGGCCCCCCCCCCCCTCCCCCAGCCGCTCCCCAGCAGCCTGGGGCTCCAGACCCCTCCCCAGCTTTGGTCCCAGAGGTTGGCATCACGGCAGCGTTACCGCAGGTGCGGGGATGCCATCTGAGCCTTCACCCCAAAGAGAGGACCCAAAAAGCTCTCCACAACGCACAGCACGGCGTTACCAGCACCAGGTTAAACAGCAAGGTTGCGCGCACCAGCGAGGTGCAAGGGAAGGTTTGGGCAAGGCAAACCTTCGCTCCTGCCCACGGCGACGCTGCCCTTCTCAGAGAGCTACCTCCAGGCACAGAAGAGGGAACGGAGGAGGTGGTCGCTCCCGTGGGAAGGAAGGGAAGCCTCCCCCAAAATGCTGTGGCCAGCGAGGCTAAAAATTGAGATTCCCCTCAGAGCAGGCACATCTGTAAGCCGCCTTCTTCCCTCTTTTGTGCCCGAGGCTGTTAACGGCTCCGAGTCTTTCGCTTTCATGTTGGAATAAAAATATCATGATGTACAAATTATTACTTTGTAATTAATTATGCAGAATAACTAAAGTGAACATGACTTCAGCATTATGACAGCTTTGAAATTTACCACTTTGTAAATTAATAAGTAATGAATCCAGCTTGCTGGGTATATGTTTAAAATAAGAGAAGGTTACCTAAACTAAAAGAAAGGCTTGAGCTAATTTAGCTACAACAGAGCGAGAAGGAGCCTCAGTTTTTGTTGGCAAGGAGGAGAGAGGAAGAGACACCTCTTGCCTTTTCCCCTTTTCAACTGTAGGAGAAATACTGATGGGATGAGATCATCCCACTCCACACAACTCCTCCTAACCAAGTCTGACTCAGATTTCCCCAGACTTGGCAAGAACCTACGGCCCCGCTGCTACACAGCCAAAGCGGAGCGGAGAAGTACAGACGAGGTAACGGCTGTGAACATGATTTATTTAATCCAGACAGCCAAATTCAGGAAAGATTCTGGTGTCAAAGATATTTTTTTTTTTTTCCCCTGCCCTCGAGAACTACAAGAATCATCTCTGCCTCAGCCACCTCCAAGCAGCGAGCGCGAGGCCCGGGCTGTGCAAGCACTCGTGGCCAGCAAGCTCACGTTGGGCAGAGCCGCTCGCTTGCCGCTCTCCTGGCCGCAAGCTGAACCCCGCAAGCCAGGCTCAGACGCGGCCATCGCGGTCTCGACCAATGTTTTGAGCAGGCAAGGTACAAGGTTACAAAGGTAAGCGTCCATCCTCAGCGCTTAATGCGGTCTTTGTTGCCGAGCTCCTGCTGCCCACCTTGGGGACATCTTTCCTTCGGCTCCAAGGCTGGGAAGCCAGCCAGGGCTTTTGTTTCCGAGTTATTTCTGGCTCTGACTGCCTGGCTATCCAGGGGCTGGGGGGGGCGGGGGGGGCATGGCACAGCCACCCCAACAGCAAGCATGAGCACGGTCAGTCTCAGCTCTAAAGTCTCTTTAGTTCCTCTATTCCTTCCCAAGAAAGCTGTTGGAGACCAAAGGAGCATCATTACGCAAGTGCCAAATTTTGACATTGCGGTAGCACGGTTCTGCAACGCACGGACCATATTTTTTCTCTCCCTCCCCATCCCATCCGAATGCCTGCAGTCTTTGAGTGTCATTTAAATCATTCCCACTAAACTGGCAGGGCTGTGCCTGAACAGCAAAGCCTGGAACTACAACTGAGAGATGACCTTGGCAGTCCTGGGCAACAGTAATTAGAGTAATTAGTGACACATCCCTAGATGTCAGCCTGCTAGCCAAGGATCTATGGGACACCTGTGGTGCAGGATGTCCTGAGTTAATGACCATCAGCTCTGGGGCATGTTTTTCCCAGCTCTTGCCACAGCAATAAATCATATTGCATGTGCAAGAGGATGCCAGCAAACAGCTAGGACGTGGCCCCAAGAAAAGCAAACCCTGCTTTGCTCCATCTGGCAAGCCAATGCAAGTCAGGAGCACTTTGCTTCTTGCACTGGACAGGATCAATGTAACTCCCAGAGCACACAAAGCTTTCTGCTGGTACCAGATCGCACCTTTATAGGGGACAAGACAGGCTACATCTACTTCCCCAACAGCAGAATTGCTGCCAGCCTAAACCACCGTAAACACATCCACAAGCAAACACAATTCACAAACATTACTTTCCCTCCCAGAGCCGGCACAGCCATCTTTCTTTTGCACAGGAACACGTTTCCAAAAAGGCCCTTCTACGCAGTATTTTTCCAATCGCTTTTTTTGTGTGTCAAGCACTGCAAAGTCAGCTAATTTTGGAAGGACAGAGGAGGGAGAAGATCTTAGGGAGGGGAAAAAAAAAAAAATAATCATACCCAAGAAACCTGGATATAATGTAAAAAATAGCTGACAAGATATTTTGTAATAGCCAGTTCAGTTGGCTAGGCGGTCTCAATCACTGACAAGGTGCTAAAGAGATGACGAGTGGCATCTCAGCACATTTGCATGCCAACAGGTTTCAATGGAAAGACTGTGGAACTTCTCCTCCTCCCAAAAGACCTCTAATTTCCTTAAGAGGAGGGACTGGGAAAAAAAAAAATATATATATATAATCAGCCCATCACTGAGCACTGCTGCATCAGCCTACGATTTGCTTGGTGGCTTCCAAGGACCATCTTGAAGAACCCAAGCAAGCCCTGAAGACTGGCAGACGTGCATTTGAGCACAAAATGCTTAAAACCGTACAAGAAGTTGTACGTGTGTGTTCCTTGGGATGGAAACAACCCGGCAGCAGCCACAGGTATGCCTCTTTCTTCCAAGTAACGGTACTCTTCTTCCAAGAAACCAGAGTTATTCTCCTGCTCAGCCTGATGCAAAGGCTGCCTGCAAACTCTTTGTCTCCGCGCAACGTTTGGATTTTGAGGGACTGACATTTCCCAACGGAGAAAGCAGCGTTGCCCACTAAAAAAAGGCACATCAGCAATAACCATATTGTAATTGAGAGGACAACGACGAAGCAACATAAACCTGGGTGAAGACTTGCAGAAGAGCACAGGTCAAGCCCCGCTACAGTGTTTAGACCACCAAGCCCACCAGGAAAAGGCTTTTTTTCCCCGTATTTTGGCTAATATGTTTTGTGGTTACCGGAGGGAGACCACAGAAACACAGTCTGGATTTGCAGGCTGACTACTCACTACCCTAAACCAACCTGAACCCCAGCCTGGCTTTCAGGCAGCCGCTGGGAGTTATTCCTCACAGCATCTGATGCTTGTTTGATTAATTCGTGCCTCTGCCAGGTGGGGAAAGTCATCGGTGTTTGACAACAAGGCCAGCACCTCATTTGGGCTGCATCATGCAAAGCAGCCGCCTCCCTCGCAGGGCTCGGGCAGATTGCACAGGGATGAAGTGTCAGGGCAGGCGGCTGCAGCAGATCGGTGGGATTTAAGGATTAGGGGGAGCGGATTGTCAGATTGGAGGAGGGATCAGTGTGAAGGCTGAGCACGAGAGCAGATGTCAGCGATTTCCCCCACTCTGCTCATCCCCACCCCGCTCATCCCCACCCCAACGCTCTCCCCTACAAGCTTTATCCACTCTCAGCATCAGAGCTCTCCCGTCATCCCTTTTTTCATTCGCCAGCCTGGCTCCACGGGAGCCAGCTGCCTTCCCCAAATCCACAGGCAAAAAGACTCAGTTAATGTGGAAGATTAAAGGTGCCTATCTGGCTGCCTTCCCCCATTTCTTTTGCTCCTCCTGCATGACACAAGCTCCCTCCATCTCTCCACTAAGACAAGTCCTTATCCTTGCAGGGCAAGCAGTGGAAATCTCTCACCTGCACACTCATCCTCCTCTTTGCCCAGGCAACAGCAGGTCCTTAATGTGGAAATACAGAAAAGAAGTCCCTCTTCTCCTGCTCTTAACCTTTCCCACGCAAAAAAAAAAATCTCAAAGTTCCCTGTGGCCACCCACCCTTCTGCTCCCAGAGCCCCCCAACGGTCTCGGTGAGCTGCAGCAGGCACGCCAAGACCCACGGCGCTGGACTTGGGCGCCTGTTTACGTTTAAAAGCAGATCCACAGCCAATTCACTCCCTGCAACATCGGCAGCAGATAATGAGTCCCCAAGGCCTCTTTTCTAAGAGGCTCCAACAGTTTCCTACAAAAACCCCACGTTAGCAGCTTTCACAGTTTGACCTCTCTCCCTCCTTGCTGAGCAAGCTGGTGCAAACGTGGTTAATGAGCCAGCCTTTTGCAACGGGGCTGGAGCTGAAATAATTTCTGTTGCAATCCAGAGGAGAGGATGCATTCATCACTAGACCAGGTAGCCCCAAGGCTGGGATAAGAAAAGGCTCAGAAGATGGGGAAACAGCACCAAAATGCTTGTGCTGGGCAGCAGCAATGTGAGAAACAGCAACTGGGTACCCTGTTGGCGCGGGATGGTCCTTGCAAAATGGGGAAAGGCAGGGGTGAGCAGCTCCACAACCAAGCAGACCTCTCCTGAAGAATCTTCTACGTCAAAAGCTTCAGACAGCGGTGAAATACCAGCCACTTAACGTGGCCACTTCCCAAAGGAGCCGAAGGGGATCTAGCACTCACCTCACACCCTTGACAGCAGGGAAGAGAGGAACCGCTCGGCGCTACGCGAGGACAGGCCCTAGAGCTAAATCACAGCAGCACATAAAGCAACCAGACACAAGTTACCAGTGTCACACAGAGTGAAAAAAAAAAACCCACCAGAATAAAAGCAAAATAAAACCAAATAGGATGGCTACCACCGGTTCCTACAGCCGAGCAGGTTGCCCCTGCTTGAGGGTGACAATTTAAAGGGGGAGGAAGGCAGGACAAATAAATAACTCTGCACCTGTGTTGCTTATACTGTGGACAAGATTTAATAGACAGAACGTACAGAGTCTTATCAGCACAACTCACGCTCAATAGTGCAAGGGAGGGCATCATACATTAGCTTGCTTTGACCTGCAGGGCCCTCAGTGGGAATTTTCTCTACCACACTGACATTATGTTGTTTAGATGCTATGCACATCTCGCCTGCATGGAAACATGCTGACACTTTGGAGGCTTTTGAATACAGAGAAAGAGCAGGGAGAAAAAAAGATGTCTGGGTCGAAATGTTTCTCTAATAGTTATAGATTTAATTCCATGGTCTAGAGGGAAGGGTGGGAGAAGACGTTATTTTTCTCCCCCATTTCCTTTTCAAAACGTGAAAAAAAAAATCTAAAAGCAAATAACCCTCCTGGTCTGCTTTGGTTTTCATTAATTCTCTGGTTTTGCTGTAGCTTTCCCTTTCCCTTCCACCTCCACCACAATACCTACAGGACCCAGGGAAGATTTAGCCAAAACTGTTGACGATTTAGCTTGAATAAGACATTTCTGGGTTCCCCGAAGAAGGAACAAATTCACATCAGATCTCTCGACATACAAGGCAAAATGAACAGGGAAATTATTTGCCCAGCCATCCTGGTATTTTAAATCCGCCCAAAGAACTGGGTTATATCCAGACTGAGGGAGAGTTTTACATATTCTTTCAGGTGAAATTGCTTGTAGCCCCTCAAATTTCACACTTTCCAGCTGTATTTCACCTTAGACACAACTCAGAGGACACCAGCACCCAAATTCAGGAGGGGAACAAGACAAGGAGGACTAGCAGGAGGCTCTCGTGCTTCCCTTTGGTTATGCAGATTGAAGTGCTCATAAACATGTTCTCCCCAAATGCAGTCAGAGGGGGGGAAAGAACAGTCAGGAGTCATAAGCTGGCCAGTCTAGGTGGGAATTTTGTATTTTTCAAGGAGAATCATGGGATGTTTTGGGTTGGAAGGGACCCCTAGAGGTCACCCAGCCCAACCCCCCTGCAGGAACAGGGACACCTTGAACCACATCAGGTTGCTCACAGCCCCGGCCAACCTGGCCTGGAATGTTCCCAGGGATGGGGCCTCCACCCCCTCTCTGGGCAACCCCTGCCAGGCTTTCACCACCCTCACTGCAAAGAATTTCTGCCTTAGATCCAGTCTAAACCTCCCCTGGTTTAGTTTCAAGCCATCCCCCCTTGTCCTGTCACAGCTGGCCCTACCTTATACAGCTGATACAGGAGGAAACTTGTACCAAGGGGTGACTGAATTCAGAAACTTAGGGGACACTGGCTGCAAAGTTTGTGCAGGCTCAAGGAAGGATTAGCCATGCCTGGGAGGAAAAAAAACTTAGGGCTCTTAGAGGGAAATACAGCAACTCACCAAGCTGATGGTGCTTGGGTGGATTTTCATACAGCCATGCAGCTCCAGGCCTTCCTACAGCCCAAAAAAGTCAGCCAAAGACTTAGTGTGATTTGCTCATGGTCCTTTAAACCAGAGAAATGCCTGTCTGAGATGCACGAGAAAACCCAGTGCTTACCAGCCCACAAGCAGGCAGTCAAGAGTTGCCTGCTCAGTCTATAAAAAGGCTGCGTGAAACACCCCCATCACTGCAAGTCCCCTGGGTTGGGGGAAGCCTGTCTGGAGGTGGATGACAAGCTGGCCATGAGCCAGCAGGGTGCCCTTGTTGCCAAGAAGGCCAAGGGCATCCTGGGGTGCATCAAGAGGAGCGTGGCCAGCAGGGCGAGGGAGGTTCTCCTCCCCCTCTGCTCTGGCCCTGGGGAGACCCCACCTGGGGCACTGGGTCCAGTTCTGGGCTCCCCGGTTCAAGAAAGATGAGGAACTCCTAGAGAGAGTCCAGAGGAGGGCAACAAGGATGATGGGGGGACTGGAGCATCTCCCCTAGGAGGAAAGGCTGAGGGAGCTGGGCTTGTTCAGCCTGGAGAAGAGAAGGCTGAGAGGGGATCTCATCACCACCTACAAATATCTCAAGGGTGGAGGTCACCAGGACGGAGCCAGACTCTTCTCAGTGGTGCCCAGCTCCAGGACAAGGGGCCATGGGCACAACCTGAAGCAGAAGAGGTTCCCGTTGAACGGGAGGAAGAACTTGTTGACTGTGAGGGTGCCCGAGCCCTGGCCCAGGCTGCCCAGGGGGGCTGTGGAGTCTCCTTCTCTGGAGATCTTCAACCCCCACCTGGCCGCTGTCCTGTGCCCCCTGCTCTGGGTGAGCCTGCTTGGGCAGGGGGGTGGCACTGGGGGAGCTCCCGAGGGCCCTGCCAGCCCCTGCCATGCGGGGATTCTGTGGAGGAGAGCAGAGGGATGCCGGGGCTGCGCGAGCACGGCAAGGAGGATTTCTGGAGATGCCCAGGGACCGCTCCCACCACATTTGTCAAGCGGGCGGGTGCCAGGCGCCGCGCAGCCACGCTGGCTCTGCAGACAGGGAAGCAGCAGGCAGGAGCCTGGCGCTGCCGGGGGTTTGCAGCCAGCCCCTCATTGCAAGCAGCCGCTGGGGAGCAGGAGAAGGGTGCCAGGTTTCCTGGGCACAGAGAGGTAGCCTCGTTCATCTCCATCAGGTGCAAATGGGCTGCTCAACCTTTAAGCACTTAATTAGTTTCCTTTTTGTTTTTAAAAGCAACATTTGGGTGCTTTGCTCCCCTGGAACAGGGCGTGATGGATGGGCTGTTTGCGTGGGCACAGCAGCCCAAGCCTTCAGCCTCAGCCAGCACGCAGGAGCTGCAGGTGTGGGGAGATGGTTTCTGATGCCAGAGCTCTGCACTGGTGGCAACTGCTGGAGTGACTGGACTTCATCTCCACTACTTCCCAGAGCAAGCAACGGGTCCCAGCCAGCCCCAGCATCCCTCTGCTCACCCTCGGTCCCATACACAGCACACATGTGGCTCCTCGCTTCCAAAGCTGGAGGCAGCTGCTTTCCTTCCCCAGCTTCCCAAAACGCTGCACAGGATCCCGGCCACTCCTCCACCTGAGCTTTCTGCTCCAGCCCTCAGGACCCAGCTTTAAAAAAAGAAATCTGCCTGTGCCAGCAAGGTGGATGGGAACGAAGGAGACAAATCTGCTTCAGCTCGGGTCACGGTAGGTCAAAGTGATAAAAAAATACATGTTTGAGAAGCCACCGACTGGATATTGAATTGATCTTCTGTGCTAGCTCCCAACAGCCGGGGAACCCGGGGTAGGCATTCTGAATGCCCGCAGATCGATACAGAGAGAAGTGCTCACATAAGCCCTCAGCAGCTGCATTGCTACCCTATAGGCCTCAGCACTCCGAATTGTTTTCTTTCCTGTTTAATTCCTCATAACTCATTTCCAAGACATCACCCCCCCACCTTTCCCCATGCTTTTCCTCTTAGATAAAAACAATATGTGGCTTTTTTTTTTTTATTCCAGCAGGGTTCCAGCTAATAAAAAGATTTATAATTAAGCCAGTAGATTTCCTTTTGCTATGCTGTCCTGGATTATGAGAAAGTATATTTATATGCAATTATGAAATGAACAGTATTTCTTACCCAAGTGAAGCTTTAAAAGTCATTATGAATCCATTAACTCAGCAGACCTTACAAAAGGCCTTCTCTGCTCTGGATTTATTTTAATTTAAAGCAGATAGGAAACTTTTCCCCTCCCTATTTTTTAAACCCAGCTTTCCTGCAGCAGAAATGTGCAGAAATGAAAACGATGCATCACATTCAGTAGTAAAGGGCCAAATTCTTGGCAAACACAGCTCCATCTGCCTCAACGCCGCTTCAGCTGCTTCCCGAGCCTCTGCCCTGGGTTCGATTGCACTGCGACCCCAGGCTTGCCACCTTATACTGAAACCTGGGAAACACGGAACATCCAGTCTTCCTTGACTGGCCATTTGCTTAAATGCTGCCTCAGCATCATTGCCCTGCATCTTTTTGAAGGTCCTCTCCATGGTATTAAAAGGGAAGGAGTGCGCTGTTGCACACGGCAGCTAGCTGTTTCTTTTTTTGCTTCCACTGCAAAATATCACCTAGAGTCTTGTATGCCCAGTGGTCTGGGACACTTCAGACACACGTTGGAAGAGCCAGAAGACAAGAAAAACCAGCCCCCAGCACCCAGATCCAGGTGGAAATAGGCATGAGAGCTTTGATGAGCATGTGCGATGGCATCTGTGGCTTTACAGCAGATGCGGATGGCAGCAACCCAGTGCTCCCCAGCACCATGCTGAGACACACTCTGGCATCGGTGTCTCCTCTGCAATATTTACATCCCTGGCAATGTGTTGGGAAGGGAAGCAGAAGTCTGCTCTCCCGCTGTGCGCAGCCCTCCTCAGCTTGCAAGGCTTCATTGCCTAATCCAGCGCCACCGGGAGCAGGGGGACCAGCCCTGCCTGCATGAGGACCCGGGGAGACGATGCAATCACGGGCACAGGTTTCAGCATCTGCGGCATCAGAAAGAGACCTCCTTCTGGATCCCAACAGCAGAAAAGGTTTCTTCCTCCCCATCTTTAATGAGGTCCTTAGTGCCCTGGACTCCCCAAAAGCCCTACCTGCACCATCCATACCACCGCTTGACAAGAAGGGGCTGTCTTTGGGATTTTAAACAAGTCATCAGACAGAAGAATGGCAGCCACCCAGCAAAATATGCTCCAGCCCCAGCCATCTTTCACCATTTCTTATCTACACACGGGATGAGGATGGCTCGTTTTACTCGCCTTAAGAGGAAATCCATCTTCAAGTCACAAAAAGCAGCTCTGTTACAATGGCCTTTTCATTAACATGGTGGCAATAAAGCACAGCAGCATCCCCCTGGCTGTCATATTAAAAGGATCTGGGAGGAATATTAAAAGGGAATTTGCCAGCAAGCGGAGGCAGGGAGGAGGGCAACCACGTGGTGGGGCACACTGCTGCCCCTCCACCCCCCAGTCAAACTCCAGGTGGAGATGGCCACCAGTCCCTCACACACCACCAGTTTTTCCCCCCCAACTCCTACTCAGTTCCAGAGAAGATTATTTTTTTCAGACTTCATTCAAGTGTTCATTGGGAACGATACCAGAAGACCCCCCCCAAGCTGTCTGGAGGGCACAACCACTCGCACTCCCCTTGGACATCACGACCGGCAACACAGCGGTGGTGGTGCACAAGAACTTCCCAAGCTGGGCGCTACTAAAATGCTCCGAGGGCTGGAGCCCCTCTGCTCTGAGGCCAGGCTGGGAGAGTTGGGGGTGTTCAGCCTGGAGCAGAGAAGGCTGCGGGCAGAGCTGAGTGCGGCCGCTCAGGGCTTCAAGGGGGCCCAGAGGAAAGGGGGGGACAAGCTTTTTAGCAGGGCCAGCTGGGACAGGACAAGGGGGGATGGCTTTAAACTGAAGCAGGGAGGTTTAGAGTGGATCTAAGGCAGAAATTCTTTGCAGTGAGGGTGGTGAAAGCCTGGCAGGGGTTGCCCAGAGAGGGGGTGGAGGCCCCATCCCTGGGACCATTCCAGGCCAGGTTGGCCGGGGCTGTGAGCAACCTGATGTGGTTCAAGGTGTCCCTGCTCCTGCAGGGGGGTTGGGCTGGGTGACCTCTAGGGTCCCTTCCCACCCAAAACATTCCATGATTCCATGATTCATCGGGTACCTCCACCATCTCCGCCATCCGCAGGCACCCGCCTCTCCCCGCTGTCCACTCCAATCACAGAGGGGCTGCGAGTGTTTTCAGTCCTCAGACAAATTAAATCTCCCTGACAGTCTCTATCTGCCTCTAGTTCTCCGTGACGCTTTCACTTCCAGTTGGCTCCGTCAGCGACAAACCTGCTTTGACACCTTCGCTGTTTCTCAGTCTCATTTTCCCCCGTGCGATCTGCTTCTCCCTGTCTCTGTCATGCACGGTGCCATTTTTGCACTGACAAACCCATTTTGATCTCCTCCTCCTGTGCTCCCCCCTCCCAACGATTCTCCGTCTCTGCAATTCTTTCAGATACTGCATGACTGCTTTATTAAATAAGAATAAACAAGTAACCCAGGCCAGGGAGTTCTCTGCAAACCAACTGCTTTGGATTTAATTTGGGGAATGCGGTCACAGTTAGTTTCATTAGACTTGCCCCTTTGCCCCACAACACTTGTTTTCTTAGCCATGGTTTTTTTTTGGTTTTTTTTTTTTTTTTTTTTTTTTTTCTCTCCAATTCAGCTTGAGCAAAATTCACCGTGTGTCTTGCACCATGGGGAACAGGGCCCTGGGCTCTTGCTACCATTTTAATCCCTGTTTGCAATTTACAGAAGCTTTGGCTAAGGGTGAAAGGTTCTGTGTTTCATTACGATGCCTCACAGGGACCTCTGCTAACCTGCACCGTGCAGCACTGTCTTGACACAGTACAGCAGCTGCACTTAAAAAAAAAAAAAGTTCACTGTCTCAGATATATTACCAGCTCCAGCAGCTATTCCCCTACGTCAGCCGCAAGGAATAGCAATAAGTCCATAATGAACTTTAAAGAGCAACCATGCTTACAGATATTCTGGCTGCAGTTACGCTCCCCACACCCCCAACTGGTCGTGCCAGCTCCCAGATCTCCAGTTGCATCCCCCCTTGATGCATTTCCAGACACACCAAGTAACGATCCATAGGAAGAGATTCTTGCATCTACTTTTTTTTTTTTTTCCCCTCTTCCTTGAAGCTCTCGGAGCACTTCAAAGGGCAGCACGCTTTGCTATGCCCATGCTGCAAAAGGGAAAAGCTCAATGCAGAAGGCAGAGATGGGTGGAAAACCACCAGCCCCAGGCAGGTAGGTGGCCCACCAGACCTCACTGCTTCCAACAATCAATGAGTCTTTGCTCTTAACGCCCACCCAAGGAACATCTTTTCCCTTCTACACACATCTCTCTGCCTACAGAAGCATACAACCTTCCTCTGACAAAAAAAAAAAATACCATGTGCTCAGAGCCCAAGTTCATATTTAACAAACCCACCCATTTTTCTAAATTTACTTCATTGTACTGAAGTCAATATATTCAGAGACAACTTTGTCACCTGTTAAACAGCAGTCAGCATCGCTGTGACTGTAAATCCGCTCGCGAGCGATCAGTGGTGCAGGCACACGCTCCTGCGTGCCGCCTTGTAACGCTCTCCCTTGCCGTTGGGCCACTACCAAAACACAAGCACAGCCTGTTTAAAATAAAAGCGGGAGGGTCAAGTAGCTAAAAGCTCCGAATTTGACCCTTCCTACCCCATTCATAGGATTTCAAAAGAAGCCACCAGCTTGGAAATTATGCTATTAGCAACAGCTACAGGCTGTTCGCCCTGGAAAAGCGTTCGCTTTCTCTTGTCATGCCATCGGATTTGTCAAGGAGTGGCGACCAGTCCCTTCTGCTGCTGTGATTTAATTTAAATGGGTTTGGCCACCACGCATGGGGGTGGGATGGCTGGAGATGTGGCGGCACAAGGGCCGAGCTTCAGGAGCAGCAGCCCTGACCGCAGCATGGCCCGCTGCCGCTTGCTAGCTCAAGCCACCAGCAGGAACCAGACCCAAAAGCTTTAGGTCTGGGGCACCAGGGAGCTGCTAGCAAGCCCAAAGCAAGTCATAGAATCATTTAGGTTGGAAAAGACCTTTAAGATCATCAAGTCCAACCACTAACCCAACCCTGCCATCCCACCACTAAACCCTGTCCCTAAGCACCTCATCTCTCCTTCTTTCAAATCCCCCCAGGGATGGAGACTTGACCCCTTCCCTGGGCAGCCCCTTCCAGCCCCTGACAGCCCTTTGGGGAAGGAATTGTTCCCCAGGGCCAACCTCACCCTGCCCTGGCACAGCTTGAGGCCGGTGCCCCTCGTCCCATCACCTGTTCCCAGGGAGAAGAGACCAGCTCCGAGCTGGAGCACTGTGCCTTGCCAAACTTCGTCCCCCAGCCCTAGCAATACTGGTTTCATGCCTCAAACAGCTACGTTACTTCATAAGCTTAGGGGTCCACCAAGCTTATCCATGCGCAGAAGGGGAGTTCGGGCCTCTCGCTCTAAAGCTTGATTTTAAAATGCAATTGGCACTTGGGTGGACACTTCCAGAGGGGTTTTAAAAGTCTTGGTATGCGTTTCTTACACACTCCTTGCTGTACCCTGTGAGATTTTCTCCCCATAGATTTTTCCCAGGCAGGCACCAGCGAGAACACAGGAGGCAGAAAGCACATCTTTAAATTTCCCCCAAGCCATCTCCTGGACAGACAACCCCATTAAGTGAAGCACAGGGACCTGAAGCTGTGTAAAAGCAACAAGGTGAATCTCCTTCTCACAGGAGCCTGACAGATGCGTGCAGAAGGCTAGATTTAACTCCAGTGTAACACAACAGACCACAACACGTTACCGGAGGGTGAAATGCAACCCTGGTTTGCAACCCATTGCACACAACCAGGGGATCTCCCAGCTGCCAAGAGAGATTGCATTTAGACTTCCCTCCCTAAATGGAGGGACTTCATTTCTAGGTAATACAGATGAGACAGATATGAAGCAATACGCTCAAGGTCACTTAAGGAATTAATTGCGGAACAAGACGCAAACCTGAATCCAACCACTAAGCATACTTAGCCCCAAAGCCGCTAGTTCTAAGACATGCCATTTATCAACATCTATCAAATTAGGCAGAGTACCATAAACTCATGCTTGTAGAGCATTTTTTAGAATGGCAGGAGAGGAAATGCAGTTTCCGAGCTCCTAAGAGCATCTCACGGAGAAAAACACTGGTATAATAAACCAAACTATTCTAAAAAGCACCTTATCTAGTATTTATCTACTACTCGACAGTCTTCCTAAATCTAAGCGCAACATGGTGGTAATGGGTGTCTTAGACACATAATTTAAAGTGTTACTGAAATTTCTTACACACGGAAGATCAGCCGCTGAGATCAAAGGCTGACGCATCCAGTGACTCTGCCTGTGACAAAAGAGAGAGATTTCTAACAGTGAATTACAGTGTTAAACAAATTGAGCCCGTCTCCCCTAAGAACGCTTCCCTTCGTACTTAAGAGTACAAAGTTTGTTCTATATAGGCTACTTGCAGAAAAAAAAATAACGGGCTGTCTGCGGCGTGACTCATCTAAGGAAATCCTACTGTGCTGAAAGACAAGGGGGAGGAGGAGAAATACACCCAAAAAAGCCCCAGCCACCAGACCAGAAATTAGGGAGACACTATAACATGCTGGTAAACCAAAGTTCATCGTGTCCAGGTACCAGAGAAAACCATGTAAGCTGTCTTTGCCCAGCCTCTATAAAAGCATCACCTGCCCAGAAGCAAATATCTGCCTTCACATTTAAAGGCAGCTCAGCACATCCCTCAAGAACACAGTAAAAACCTCGAGAAAATAAGGGCAAGAACCAGTGGAAATGCCCCATCTTCAGACACGCTGCAATTCAGCCACCTGAGAGGCCCTAACATTCCTCAAGTAGGCAACTTTAGAAGAAACTTTTCCAGTGAGGGGCATGGTGAGCAGCCTCCCAGTCCTTCCATGAAGGACACTGGAGCTGCAGCCGGGGCAAATCCTTGCTGGTTGGAGACTCCTGGCCTCCAGCTCTTCATAAATAAATAAAACCAGCCTCTCCCAAGGACACAGCATGGGGACAGCGAGGAGGAATACGCAGGAGGGTGCCCTACCATACAGGTGGCTTGCCTGGCTCACTAATCATAGAATCATAGAATGTTTTGGGTTGGAAGGGACCCCTAGAGATCATCTAGTCCAACCCCCTTGCAGTGAGCAGGGACACCACTAACTAGATCAGGTTGATCAGAGTCATCTAATGACTTAGATTACCTGGAGTCAGATCCTTTATTCCCTTCCACGCCGCAGATGGTATTCCTCCTGGCGCTTTCTAGCCAAGTCTGTTTAAACAACAGAAGCTGTGTTTTTGTTGCAGGTTGCACGTAGTTTGGGAATTGCTTTTTTTTTTTCCTCCCCTCCCAGCTCCAAGTGTTTCATTTGTTTGGTTTTTCTGAACCATAGGCACATTTGCATTAGCAATACAAGGAATCCTTTGCTGGGTTTTCCCCACCAGCTTCCTGCCCTGAATATCAAATACGTGGGGCCACACATCTACGCTTGCCACCTACGTGGATGCTGGAATTCCTCCTACCAATGGGAGTAAGGGAGGCTTGGTTTCATTTGTTTTCTTTACAGGATCACAAAGCGATTCAGAGGTGTTCTCCGCAGGCAAAAAAATACCTTCAAAAGCATGAAAACAACCAGCAAAACAGCGCTGTCTTGTCTTTTTAAGGAGGGTGCGTGCAGACAGCAGGGGGAATCCTGCACCCTACCACTGCAGCGGGCAAACAGCAGCGGGTGGCAGAAGGTGACAGACTCACCCACGAGAATGAAGGCAGAAAGGTTTCTCCATCCTTGAGAGGCTCACAGGGTTATTTTTCCACCTCTCCACCTGGTAAAGGTGGAGGTTGGAGCTAGCTAACAGCTTTACTCGCAGGGTTGTGGGAAAACAGTTCATGGGGGAAAGTCTCCCGAACAACCTCCTGGCATGCCAAAGGGTAGAGAAGGAAAAAAAAAACCACCCTTCTCTGCTGGTCTCAGACCTAAAAACATTCCCAAACTGAAGGCAAGGCAGGGTCAGACCGCTCTATGCTGTGAAACTGAGACAATGCTTGGGTCCTCCATCCCCACCACCACTCTCCACTTCATTTTCTACTAGAAATGGCTCCGCTCTTCCCTCCCCCTCCCTGTCTCAGTCTCCCTCAGCCACGATGCCAGTCTCCATGCCTCTGTCAATTCACGTCCCCCGACCCGTTCATCCCCCTCCTATAGCTATATCTTTCTCTTCGGGTTAGCGTCGCTAATGTCAGAATCATTCCATCTGACAAAGTCTCTGCTTGTCCGCATCTCCCTTGTCTCCTTGAATCTGTGTCAAGGCCTTTTCCACATGTCTAAGCATTTTAATGACATATGGTGCTGGGACTTGGGGGAGGGAACATCGCTCAAACAGGATGAAGACAGAAAAGCAATACGGTTAGCAACCGGGCAAAATGCTAGGGAAGGTCTTGGAAGAAGACCAGACGGTGAAGGAGGCATCTGAAAAGGATGCGCTTGGAGAGAGTTGGTCCACCACACCATTCAGTTGTTCTTTCAACTCTCTTACAGTAGCTAGTTGTTTGCCCAGAGGAAACTGCACCTTTTGAGGGTTTCTCTAACGGGAAAGGCTGATCCTGCTTTGCACCTCTCTTCCAAGCCCCTCCTTGGCAGTCACCAGACCCGGCGCGGCCACCAGCTGTTGCACACCATGAGCAGATGTGCTAGCACATGGTGGAACAAAGGCACAGCCCGTCTTCTCCTCCTTGCTCTGGAAGCTGCAAATCAGCATGCAATTCTCCAGTGGGTCAAGCCCACAGGCAAAGGTGAGGGCCAGGCAGGCTACAGACTCATGCATTCACTCAGGAGCATTCCCCTGGTATACAAAGCCACCGAAGGCTGCATCATGGCAATACATGCTGGTCCAAATTCCAGGGTCTGAACTTCACGCTGCCGACATCACCGCCAACCCAGCAAGCTCCTCCTCCCCAGTGCTGCAGACTTAAGACTACTTTTCTCAAAGCACAATCTTGGCAGATCCCAAAGCTTCCAGACAGCTAAGAAGCCCCAGAAGTCCCTTTAAGACATAGTATCCAGCAGAAGCCTAGTGGATTTCTCCCTAAGTACTTGTATTTTGCCTGCTTATAATCCTCCTGAGTTTTTAATTCTTCTCCACCCATCATAAACTGGTGAGAGATGCGGCAGGATGCTAAGATGACAGCTGCCGCGCTCCACGTGAACAAAGTGATCTTATCTTAAAGGTAGCTCAGTATGAAAGACACTAAAACACCAAAAGGGAAAATAAAAAGAAAGTGGACCTACATCCAAATTACTCCAACAGACACCCAGACTGCCAGCTCCACCTCTGTAGGTGATAGCACCACCAGCTTTTTTAAATCCTCCCCTCTTTAGGAGCTCTAATCCTATTGCAAGCCAGCTGAACTTCAGCTCTTAAGTGTTTCGGCAAATCCCATCTTTGGCAGATTAATGAGCAAGCCAGCAGAAGCACAAATCCTTCATGGCATCCCATTTTGGGTAGCAGCACCAAGAACTTGCATGCGTAGCTGCACAGCCCTCATCACTCCTGCTGACCAACAGAATGCAGATGGGATGCACCTTCTATGGATGGATGCATTATGCTTTTTCAGTTTTATTCAGTAACACTGCAGCATCTGTTGTTTATTCTCTATCCCTGGCACGTTCTTGAGGTTTGGGGAAGCTTTCACAAGACTCTCAATCTACAACAGCTATGAACACAGCCCACATGGTCCCAATCTGGTTTCCATGTCTATAAAACTCTTGAATAGAGGGAAGTAAAGGTAGATGGGTGCAGGTGTACCAGTCAGGGTCCAGAAGTGTGACCAGTAGGCACCAAGAGTTGACTGGTGAGGAAAACAAGTGGGCATCTTTTGCAAATTGAGCTTTTAACCTGCAACAAAACCTCAAATGAAACCAGCACTATTAAGAACCACAAGAAAGCACCCCAGTTGCTAAATCAAAAACAAGACTGCAAAGATATGAGTAAGACGCTCCTGCTGCCTGGGCTCTTCGTTCTCTGGTGCACAGTTATACTAAAAGCAAATAAGTCAATAAGGAACACTAGACAAAACCCTCGTTTGTCAGATGACAAGAGGGAAGGATGAAAGTATGTTCCCGGAATTTATCAAGGAAATCTGTTGAGCTCTGCAACTTTTTTTGAGCAAGATACTGAAGATAAAGCAACTTCCCACTTGAACCTGTACGCTGATGAATGAAATATAAAGCAGAAATAACCCCCTCCCTTCAGCACCCAGCATTGCCTAGCATCTGATTTACTGTATCTGCCAAGGCCAGGAAGCTGAAGGATCATGGCCAACGCTTCCTGCCCTCCACATCTCTAGCAGTCAGACTGGAAATGGCTCTATCCTGCTGTGTTGCAAAGCAGGACGCACAGCTTTCCAGATACTCTTCTAATACAGCTATCTATCCGCCTTCCTCTGGGGGGAGGGAGGAATATTTTCAGAGAGTGCTCAGCGTCTAACAAAGTTTGTTTGAACTAGACTTAAATCAACAGCAACAAGAGCAGCACTAAGCCAACCTCAAGCACTTGTGAAAACACTTCGCTTTAAATAGTGACTCTTCAAGCTTTAACGTCATGTAAAGCTCAGGAAGATTTTATGGGCCACTGAGAGCATCTAAAACCTTGGCATCCCATTTGCAATCCAAACAGCTTTGCACTAGCAGGGCTAAAGTAGCTTTTAAGTGTGGGTGTGATGCCCCAGAAGCAGGGCTAGGGCTGGCAGCCTTTTCAACGAGGAGCTCTGCAGCTGCCCCAACCTATGCACCTTTCCAGCAAACCGAGCTGGAAATCACCCCCGCACCACCCTGTACTGGGTACTTGGGCTTCAGCAGAAGCCTGCGGGTTTCCAGCCGTAAGGCAACTTCTAAACTGGGTGCAGCGGTACTCCTCAAGCAAATCCTTTCTCAGCAGTCCACCTGGATGCTATTCAGATCTGTCACCAGCACTGTCAGGGTCAAGATGCTGCACTGTGTTGGTCCAAGCAGGCACTTTGCATGCTCAAAATTCATTAAAGTCAAATACTCCTAAGACTTTCACACATGAAAAAGCAGATGAACGTGAGACAGAGAGGCTCAATGCAGTACAGGCAGAGGTTTTTTTAATGAAGGTATATTTACTCAGCAGAGCTGAAGGGCTGCTTCTTCACAGCAGGTCAGGGGCTGCTATGCAAATAATAATAAATACTTTGCACTTTTCAAGCATGCTTTACCCAAGAAGTGCTCTGCAAGCACGAACTGTGCTAAGCCTCACGGTACCTGGAAGGAACACAGGAGAAAATGGAAACGGACACTTTGCCCAAGACAGAACCACGGAAGCCTCTTGGGTAGAAAGCACAGACATTTGATAGTACCAACAGCTTTCTCCGACTTCCCCGTAAAAGCGCTCTTCCATTGCTAACCTCACATTTGTGTGGTCGGCAGCTTTCTAGAAACAGCAGCTTAAGATCGATTCAGAAAACAGAGTCATCTGTGGTTCATTACTCCCAACAGATTTCATAAGGGATCCTGCCTGATACCTCAGCTGCTTCTAAGCCAGCTAAGCCTGGAAGATCTGGTGCTGGTATAAAACAGTAAAGCTTCTTATGAAACATCTCATATGGGACAAAAGCCACCACAGGGACAAGTTCATCAAGCCTAAAGAGATTCATGCTTTATTAACTGGCTTTCCAGGTTTCCTTGAGCTGGAAAGCAAGGTGCTTGGGAGCAAAGCATGCAAAAGGGACAAGGATGGCTGGAGCCACTGGTCAATTCAACAGCTCCGAAAACCAGAACCAGCTGAGAACAACTCCACGCGCCGCACACAGAGGAGCAGCTCCTGCCCTGCAAGACATAGGGGGAAAAAGAAATACATGAGGATGGCTACAGTCAGAGTAGAATTACAGAAAGACACACAAGAAAGCAACACTAAGGTCTCGGGTCTCCAACAGACTCCCACCTGGGGAGCCCTGAAGCTGTTTGTACAGCTGTAACATGCCATGAAAGATTTACAGGAGACTGAACGAGCAGTTTTCCTTCCTTGCCTCAAAGAGCCTGCAGCCAGGCAGGTAGCATCCTCTGACAGCCAGGAGAGTTGGGACCCATCCCAACTAACATGAGGGAGATGTGCAGCACTGCAGGGGTTACCTCCAGCGGCCAGCACCGCAAGCTGGTGCCATGCGGAGATGGGATCACACCACGGGGGACAGGCACTATAGGTAAATGGGAGTCCTTGACCTGCGAAATGACAAAATGCAGCCAAAGGGACCGTTGCCTTCAGCTAAGGTATTTCCAAATCTCATCTCCAGAGGGAGAGGTTGGCTTTGAGATGCAGAGACACAATCCTACAGCTGACTATGGAAGTGGCAACCCACAGATACAACCTGCGGGCAACTGAGATTTGTATCGCCAACAGCAGCGGAGCCCCGAGCTGCCTGCTGGAGCCAGCCTCACTGTACATCTAAGATACCCACTTATTTTGAAATCAATACCAAGATTTATTGATCCAGGAAGGAAATACTGACTGACGAGAGCGCCTAGTCGATAGCAAGCCCAATGGGCAATAAGCTTTAATGGAGATCGGAAAAAATTCCGATCTGAATTTTGTTCTGGGGCAAAACTCTGCATATGCTGATTATCACAGCCCAAGAGCGAGGCAGGGACTCCTCGCTATTGCGCCGATATTCCCACCGACCATCTCAGATGCCAAGGTCTGGGACAGCACATCACCACGGAGTGAATGAAAAGAGAAGCCCTATTAGCTGTTAACAGTGATCTGTCTGGCAGAGGACAAGCTGCTAATACAGACTACCTTGAAAACCATAGCAAGAAATTCAACCCACACAGTCAAGGCCAGATTCAGGTGCATAACTCAGTGATGGCAGGAGTTCAAGCACTTAAAATGTCTTTTGAAACCACAGTAAAATCATGCTGTCCCATCCCTCTTGGAAATGGACTCCACTGAGTATTAAAGCCCTGAAAGGCAAGACCAAAAAAAAAACCAAACCAGCTTTGCTTGACTGAGGCTTGGTGAGTTGGTTCCAGCAATTTCCCTTTGTTTGTCAGCAAAATCTCATCGGCTATATAAAAATACAAAAAGGGGTTTAAGTTACCAGAAGGGCATCCTCAACACTGGGAGAGGGGCTGAGGAGAGATTCAACACCACTTTTCCAAAGTTGAGAAGCCAATGCCTTAACTCCAGTATTTTGGAAGCAGCAAAACCCCACCTTGAACCACGCTCGCTGCTTCAGGGAGGCAGCAAGGATGTCTAAGGTGCTGCAGACCCACACGAAGCACTGAAACCTGCTGGGACCAAATTGCAGTAGTGCCCTCCTGTAGCTCTGGGGAGCGAAGAACAGCTTCTGCACTTTGCAGTACAACAGGTCTGACCTGTGTTTACAGGTTTCGAGGAAGCCATCACCTAAACCCTCCCTTTATTCCCTCGTCAATACCTGCAAAACAGCTTTAGAAGAACAAACAGCTCTTTCTGGCCCTTTGAAAAGGCTCGGGCAGTCCAATACCATCTTAGGATATCTCACGCTGAGATAACCCCAAGGCACCGAAATGCTGCAGACAGAGGTGGGCAGAGAGGTTTGGAGAGCTGGGGTTTTCCTTGTAGCGATGACTGGAGCGTAGGCTAAAGGCTGCCAGCACCCAGGGAAGCAACTGGCACAACACGACAGCCCCGCAGGAGGATAATTGGGCAGACAGTGCTGTGCAGATGAACCGAAGTGTTTACCGGTTTTAATATTTAATTGTGCAAAATGAAGAGAAAGAAGCTGGGAAATCAGAGCTGCAGATACAGATGCACGTGCGCGTCGGGTGCTCCGATGGCTCCGTGCCACGCCAAGCACCTAAATGAGCCAAAGTACCAACCTCAAGAGCACCCGCTTGGATGTGCCCATGGCACTGCCTGCTGCCAGGCTCCCTTCTGCTCTCCTCCCTGGCAGAAGGAAGAGGTGGTCTCTGCTGGTTTGGGAGAACACAGCGTGGAAGGAGGCACTGCAGGCAGCGCAGGCAAAGGGAAAGGCACCACGTGCATCCACAACTGTGAAATCCAGCAGGTATAAGGTCAGCTGCCCCAACCAAACCATAGGCACCATCCGCCCTCGTGTATAAGAAAACTACTGGCACCCGTGTAGAAACACTCATAAGCACGAGCTGCCTGAGAAGGGCTCCCTTCCCCTCTGCATCACCCCAAAAAGTCTGCCTTGTAAAGAGGCACTGCTCATTCGCAGGACGGCGCTTCTCATTCACAAAGACATGCCTTGTGCTGACACTCCTTCCTTGGAAGGGCTGGGTGGAAGGATACACACAAGCAGGTCCCCTCCACCCTAAAAGTCCCAGCAGGTGACCCATTGGTCCCATTGACTCTGCTTCAAGTCATTCACCCGTTCCCAGTCAAGGGCTTTCCACCACTATTTGTCATTGGGGGCAGCCTGGGAGAGCACGCTCGCTGTCAGACACACTCAAACCTTTCTATTCCTTTTCCAAAAGGACGCCCAATCAGCCCCAAGTAAGTCCCTGAAAAGCCTTACATCCCACCAAGGGAAAAGCCTTGAACTATCGTGTGACTAAAGCTGCAGTTTGTATTATATCTCTGCATATGGCCAAACTCGGCAAGGAAATTAAAAGGAAGGCTGGCTCCATAAATATTGCAGTGTGAACAACACAGAGGTCTTTGCTGGATTATCACCGCTAAAAGGAACTGCAAAGCATCCAACTACACAAATGAAAGATGTTAATAGAGCGGTCCCAGCGGAGAGGAAGGCTGTATATTACGTGGAGCTGCTTTCACATCCTGCAAAATGTGCAGATTTAAATAACTTTCCCCTTTCACACAGAATAAATCTCAGCGTTTTCCACAAAGAAACGCAGCGCGTGCCTACGCCAGCCTACTCCAGTGGGCAGATGGCTTATGGGAGACACGAGTGACGGGTCAGAGACCTGGTATTTGTGTCCCTCGTTTGATGCAATGGTACCAAACAGCTCCACTAGATGAGGCTGGGCTGTAGCATGCCTTCATATGCAATCTTCCTACCCACAGTACTCTTTAAATACAAAAAAAAAAAAAAAGGGTTAAGACAGATTTTTCTCTCCAACCTTTTAATTAAGCCATTAGTCTCTTCCCCCTTAACCCACACAATGAAAGGAATGAGAGGCCTGTCTTCACAGGAGCAAATGATTTCCCTAGAGTAATGAAGACGCATTATCATACAGGAAAAATCATTAGTTGCTATGTCCAGGACAATGCGATTGCTCAATTACTCCACTAAAACAGATAGCACCCTTCCCAGCGCCCCAGGCGCAAACTTGGAAGAGATGCATCCAAGTGTACGTGCCCAGAGAAATATCGCTTGTTCAGGAGAAAACTGGGACCAGTACTGAGGTCCTACTTGAATTATTTTCCAAATAAACCTTTGCTCACTCCACCTTTAAGACACCCCAGTGATGGAGAGCAGATCTCAGGAGGGTTTTCTCAAGCGCTTTACAGTAGCAACAAAGGGCCTGGGGAGTTTCTCATCACATTGGGAAGGTCTCATATCCTAGCAAGGATTCATCAGGAAGCCAAATGCAATGCCGAATGCTAGAGCGCCCCTAGGACTAGGAGGCATTTAATAACGTTTTGAGGGAACTGATGATGAAACATGATCAACAGCAGGGAGTGGATTCGGTAACCCAGCACATCGCTGAACCACACTGTCAAGGAGACCTCTCTTGATGAGAAGAGACCATGTGAGCCTCGGGTCCAACACCAGGGATGACCCAGCTGGGTTTGTTACAATGCATGCAGCAAGGACTGTCAGCTTGTTTTTCATTCCCCCTCTTCCCCCCCAAAGCTCTAGGCTAGCTGCAAAATACTATTCACCCCCAACTTACCTAATCAGGATGATCCAACTCTCAATTCCCCCTCTTCATCGCCCCCAGGATGATTAAGAATAAGATTTAGTCATCTAACTAGGGTCCCATTATTCCTTCAAATACATAATTCCAGTACTTCTCTCACCTACCGAGACACCCATTAGAAAAATGACTCATTAGCTCTTCCCCCTGCATCTTTGGCGTAATACTTCCAACATACGGATGTGGGTCAACTCATGCTATTCATGCACTCCCATCAAACCCATTCAATTTTTTGGGCTGAAAGGGGGGGATTGGGTGTCCAAAGTGAAACTGTTTTATTTAGACATCTTCCCCTCTACATGAAATATTTAGACTTTTTTCCCCCCCAAGACATCTCTGAAGTTAATTTACTTCAAAAAAAAAAAAAGGGGGTTTTAAGTCTGAACAAAGAACATATCCTATCAGATGAAATGTTTTATTTGACCTGAAACAAATATTTTCAGTCTTGTTTTCAGTTAACCCAATATAGCATTTCTGCAGTTTTTCAGTTCAGACAGACAAGGAGGGGAAAAAAAACCCCAAAATAATTTCTGAGCTCCATCCACAGCCCATTCTGTAACAGTTGCCAAAAAGCCTGTAGCTTATGTTAATATTAAAATACTGCTTTAGCAATTTATGAACATTATCTGGAAAGCTAAGGCACAAATTAGCAGAGATGAAGCAAGTTACCCAAGATAATGCATTTTGACATTAATACCTCTCTATTGTTCAACTTGTTTTGAGTAGATATAGGTTTACACTGGAAAAAAAAAAAATATGGAGGAAACCTCAATGGTTACACAGATTTGAGATGATGCCCAGAAGTGTTTCCACCCCTCGGTGGGCAAGGTGCACATCTTTTCTGAAGGTACCGCCTAGGTAATTTTAACATGGCATTTTTCAAACCAGGGCTACCACAAGTAGGTGTCTAAGGCAGAAACACCACTCCTACTAAAAATAATAACAGCTTTAGGAAAAGCAGGCAGGGTATTATCTCCTGACCAGGGCGTGAAGCTGTGGCTGATAAGTATTGCTGCAGTCTCATAAGGTACCACTGTTATCTTTCTCCACCCGGCGGTGCAAACCGCCAAAAGCAATATTCGGAGAAGTCGATGACACACCGAGCTTTGGAAATAGTTTGAAGTGTGCATTGGTGCAGGACGGCTCAGACATGAGGGCTTCAGCCTGCTTCTGGACCCACAGTATCCAGCTCTCCCAGAGCGATGCTCTGTGCAGCTTCCTACAAATCACCCCAACAGACATCCCCCAGGTTTTTAATACCCATATCCTAGTGAAAATAAGCAAGAATTGGCTTCCTGGACTTGATGACTGCATGCCTCAAGTTCTTTGCACGAAGAGGGTGATACTCAAGTACTTTGGAGAAGATGGGATGGAAGGCTGGTGGCCTCCAAGACTGCAAGACAACCTGGTGTTGCTGCTGGGGGGTTTATACACACACGATACGTGCCAAGTTTCAGGGCAACCAGCAGTTTGCAGCCGCACAAGGTACCCTCCCCATCACGGCAGCGAGCGGGTACCACGGCTTAGTCTCAGGCACTGGTGCCGCATACGGCGGTTGCTTTCGTTAAATGCAAACTAGCAGTCTCTGCCTTCACATATGACAATTGCCATGCAATTTCTGTCTCATTAAGTTCTGAAATGTAAAACAAATGGGATTTATGTGGCTGCTGTTTGGCGTTTGCTTGCACAGTGTCAAGTCTTGCCTTTAATGGCTCTTCGGTCTCATCACTGTCTTAAGATCATTTCTGGTTTGGCTTCTGAGCCCACACAATACCTGATGGTTTCCTACCCCAGGCTGAAGGACAATGTGGGGGAAAGACATACACAAGGTAGCTCTAGCAAGCAAACCCTCCCATTTTTTCCCCCCAGATGGTAATACCAACTAGCATGGATCTCTGCTGCAGACTTCTCTGCCTCAGTTCCCTTCACCTGCCACTGTCAGATTCATGCAGCTTATTCCATTCCCAGCCCTCAGCCCATCAATCCGGCATCTTTATATACAGCAAATTGCATCTTACATGGCATAACAAGCTCTGAAGAGCACTTACTTGGAAAGCTGGGATGAGAAAAGCTACAGGCAGCACTGGAGAAGTATTTTGGAGAACATGGACCATCAGCAAAATGCTATCCCACACACAAAGCAGAAGAAAGCTCAAGGTTGGTTACAGAGCACTTGATTCTAGCAATCATTCACTGAGGCACAGAGCATACTCCCAGTACAGCACCCTGTAAACTCACTGTCTGGGGTAAATTTAACAAGCGCCACCAGTATAGAGGCTGGCCAATGCTCGAGACGCGAAGATATGTGACCACAGGTCTCCATGACTGATCCTTTTCTTCCCATTACAAAGACCATCCACCCATGGACTGGCAGCACCAGCAAGGCTGCTCCTAGACTCAGAGCATCTACAGCAACACAACCAGCCACTGAGTGTCCTGGAGCTAAGTCAAGGGGATCCACTTAAAGTGCAAGGTTTGGGATTGTTACCTATGAAAGGGTCAAGAGCCCCAGCCTCCACTTCCAAAGGCAACGCAGCAGCTTAGCATGAATGCCAAGTTTTGCCAGAAGCAACTCAGTTTTGTGTGCCCAACATCAGTTGTCTCAAAAGGCATCACATTTACTTGAAGTATCAGGCAAAAACTTGGCATTAAAGGTGGCTTGAAACAGCCCGAGTCGGGCGCCCAGAGGGAGAAGCATCTCCAAGGTCTGGCAGCTGTTGGATCCTCCAGCCTAGCACAACCACCCAAGGATGCTGAAGAAGCCAGGAGCAGGACAACGATTCAATGCCAGCTCCCCATGGCCCACCCCACTGCCCCTGCCACAAGGCCACCTTCTCACCCCACAAAATATTGACTCTGGCGCAAAACATCTTGCAAGCAGCACAGCAAGGGTGTGAGAAATTGTAATGCACAAAGCGCCGCGGAAGGAGATGTATTATGGAGAGCCTGCAAAACCGGGGAGAAACACAACGACAAAAAATGAGGTTTCTATGGGAAGCACAAAGCCGGACATTGTTCAGCAAAGCCCCGCTCCGCAAGGCGAGGCAGAGAACCTCGTACAAAAGCAAGAGCTCCCACTGATGCCATTGTCGAGCTCGTAGAGCAGAGATTTCTCTGGAAGAAAAGCAGACCCTGTGACAATTATTTATCACCACGCAAACATCTTCCTTCTCGGCTTTTGTTGGTGCAACACAGACCACATGCGTCTCCAGCCAGGGAAAGAAAAGCTACCAGCAGGATCAAGGAAGGCTGAGATTAATCTGGTTACACGTAGATAAAAAAAAAACCTTGAGCAATCAGTTTTAAAATTAATATTAAAGTTGTAAGTCACCTTTGACTATATTAAAATATAAACTGGAGCATACAATAAGCCCCAAATAAGCCCCACTGGCAGTGAGAACAGCTCCCTTATCAACCTCTAACATCCCCTGTAAAATAATAACTGGAAGCCAGACTGCTCTGAGAAACTCGCTCTCCCGGGGCAGTGCGATGTGACCCAGTTCCTGTTGCCATTTCAGAAGCCCTCGCTTGGCCGTTTTTCAGCATGCCAGCAATGAACTCAGCTGCAGCAGAAGTCATCTGGGGAGGGAGAGCTGGCATGGAAAGACTGAGCATTAAGCCGTATGCCGGGTTTATCTGCTGCAGATATGGGGCAGGGAATGAGAACGCAAAGGGACACGGTGCTGCAATCCAGTGAAGCACCTGGGCTTTGGTGTCTTTCTCTCCTCCCCAGTAATAGCATGGAGTTTTGGGAACTGGTTTTCTCCTAGCTCTTGGCTTTCCCTTCTCTATCTGACAGTTTCTCAACGTTTCCAAACTTTCTTCTCTATTGCTGACTTTGAAAGAGGCTGAAAGGCTCCCGTCAAGGGAAAACAGCATGGGTGGACCACAACAGCGCCGAAGGAGCCTGGCCTCAGCAGCGCCGCACGCCGCGGCAGAACAGGATTGATGGCCATCGCAGCCAAAGCCCATATGCAACATCCCAAGGTCAACTGCTGAAAGACACCAGAAGTAACAGCCCGATGATGATGGGAAGGGTCATGGTCTGGCGAGGAACACAGGCAGCCAAGCCCAGCAGGCACCCACGCTCACCCTGAGCTCTACTGCAAAGTCAAGGAGAGCACAGGGGCACACTCCAATTATTTTGCCCACAGACCACTGCACTCATCATCAAGTAGCTCGTGCTGGCTATAACCAGCTCCAACACAGTAGCGTTTCCACTTCACCGTGTGGCAAGTCCATACCCCGACCCAGTTAGCACCAGTAGAACATTAAAAAGGCATCTCTGGTTAGTTAAGGTGGGCCGAAACTGTCCTTTGATATCCACAGAGAGCTGTCCCCACAAGGGTTCAGAAGGACTGAGCTAAGCACTGCCAGAGCAGAGACCACCAGCTTCAAACACTTCTGCACAGGGGGCAAGTGGGTCTCGGGAAAGAGCAAGGGTCCTCACACTGCCGGAGAGCTCCGTCACCAACAGAGCTGCACAAGTTGCTTTCCAGCAGACTGCTGCCTGCTTGAGAGGGCTCCAAATAAATAAATAAAGCCCGTGCCTCATTAGCATGCAAATCTATTCAAGCCCCCATTTCAATTTGAATTCTATGCATACGATCAGAGTGCAAAATGCAAATTATACAAATGCACCCATATGAAGAAACAAGCAGGAACTCTGCACAAAGGGATTAGGGCCAGGCTGCTTCCCTCCGAAGATTACAGTGCTGGGGGGGGGGGGGACTTTTGTCAGGAGCATCCTTTAACGGTCACCAGTCATGCAGCGCTGAGCTTTGCCTACAAACTACTCTAAAAAGCACTGCCACTCTGGCTTCAGCTGCTGGAGCGGTGCCTTGTTTGAGACAGGTTGCAGGGGACGGAGGCAGGGTGGACAAACCAAGGACAAGGGGCGCTACAGCCCCAGCACTCGCAGCCAAGGGTCTCCCTCAGGGATGAGCACCCATTCAGATTGGCCTGAGGGGACCAGAGATGTCCCCGACGCTCCTCCAGCAGCGCCCAAAAGGCGGCATGGGCCAGCAGCAGCCACTTCACCTACCAAGCCAGGGCTACAGGCCAGGACAGCCAGCTCAGGGCAGCAAGGTGGGGGTCTCAAGCAGCAGAGACCATCAATGAAGAGGGTCACCACCACTGTCCAGCCCCACCACCCTAGTGACAAGGGAGATGAGGCTTCCCCAGTCTTAAAAGGCTCAACTTCTCCTTCCGCTGGAACCTTGGCTGGAAAAGGTTTGCAAGGAGGAGAAACAGAAGCCCAGCTTGGAAGGTCCTCCACAGACCAAGGTCACATGAAGAGAACCCCAATGCACCCGATTTTAGCAAAGTAAGGCTCTCAGCTCTGCTCTAACATGAGCCTCCAGCCTTTCCTCGAGGCTTCCTGGCCCACCAGCCCCATGGCATGGGAGATCCTGCTCCTAGTTGGACACGAAGCTTGGGCAGAGCAGTTGGGAGGCTGCCTGTGTTCACTTCTCCCTCCTACGTGCACAAAATTCTCAACCCACCATTTATCGTATTACATTTTCATTTTAAAGTAAATATCTGTTTTCAATTAGTACTTAGCATGAGGGGCATGCATCACTGAGAACACTTATTTCTCTTCTAATCTAATAATGAAAGGAAGGCGCTCAAGTTTAACTACATTTAACAGCAGCAGAGATGTAACTGTTCTGCACACGCTAATCCACTTCCCACCTCCACCCCCAAAAAAGGCCTCAATCCAGCTAATGCAAGCCTCGGCACCGAGTCTCCAAATCAAGGTGCTGGCATGCAAACCTGCTGCAGCCCTGGCCAACCTCTCAGAGCCTGCCCATCAATTCCCTGCGCGTCCTGCCTCCAGGCTGTTAAGACATCCCATTGCTTTGCCTTCCTGTCACAAAAACTGACCCCATCGCAATTTCACCTGTGTAGCAAGGAGGCTCGCGTGGACTTCCCCAAGGTTACACAAAGTGACTGAAACCCAGAGCAGAGACTTGCCCAAAACCTTACAAACAAAACCAAAAGCATGGGGGTAAAAAAAACAAACCAACCAACCACGTCTGGTGCTCCACCTACTCACTTATTCCCATCAGATGACAGGTAAGCATATTACTTGGCTAGTCAACATTTTTTCCAAGTCTCCCAAATACACCCCAGCCTCCTCATCTTCATCCCAACCAGGAAAGCCCTTCCTCCCAGAGAGGCCATGAGATCACCCCCCAGCACACCCAGGCGCTGCCTGCTCAGCCCTCTCCTAGAGCACTCGTAAGCATAATAGTACTATTATACCTTGCTCATTATGCCTCATTTTTATTACATGGCCTCATTAAGTTAAGAAGCCTCTGTAATTTAACTGCATCTCTTGGTCTCCGCACGGGGGCTCCAGCTGCGTTTGTCGTCAATCACTATTAAAAACACAGGACAAAAATTACTATTATACCCATTACTGGCCATCAATCTCTTCAATTGCCTCTTAGGTCCTTTCTTTACCTGCTCAACACACCAGGGCCAGATGAATATCATTGGCACCTTTATAATCTTTCCATGTTTTCCAATAATTATGAGCTGATTCTAGGGGTGCTTTCAGAGAAGAGCAAGTAAGGCACGTGCTGGCACACAATGTCCTCATGGCGTACAGGAGAACGGGTAAGAAAAGCACACAACCAGACCAAGAGAAATAAACTGTGTGTTAGACAATAAAACGTAATTGTATTGAACCCACCACAAGATGCTTTACAGACACACAGATCAGGTTAACACTGCCCTAGAATCAAATATATTGTGACAAATTGGCACACTGCGAGAGCCATCACAGTGGGTTCACTGGCCAGGCCAAAGTCAAGAAAAGATCTGCATCCCATTTCCAAACCCCAGGGAAGGATGACCAGCAATCAATAGCCAAATATTTTCTACGACAGCTTTCCAGCATCCCTTCATCCACCAGTGGACAGTGGTACTCACCATCCTTTGTGCACAAAGCCCACCCCTTCCTGAACTCAATGTTAAAAATTGCAAATATCAAAACATCGTATTTTGACAAGTCCACTTCAAAGTTTCCAATCCATAATTCTCAAAGGTTTCCTGCTCCACAACAAGCTTCAAAACTTCAACTTTTCTTCCCGATTTCGAACAAAATGCTTCCACTGGGACAGCAACCCCGATCTGCTCAAGTCAGCAGCAGCTTGCACAGGTTAAGAGTTAAGAGCACTACACAGATTTCTGTGTGTGCTTGGGAGAAAGCCAAACCATGGAGAGAAACCTACCTGCTGCAGAAAAAAAAAAAAAAAAAAATCAATACGCCGGATGAAAAATTTCCTACAACCACCACTGTAAAGACATCGTCAAGGGACATCAACCATTTGGCAACTGCACGTGGCCTTTTCTCTTTCTTGAGATGTTTCACTCTTCCCCTCTCTCTTCCCCCCATCCCTACTTACTCCCAGGAAAAAAAAAACTGCTTTGCCTGGTTAGCACTTCCCCCTTCTGGTTTGCTTCCATTACAGAAAGGTTAAAAAAAAAAAAAGGCAAATTTGAGAGATCACAGGTAGTATGTAAGAAGCTGCACAGAGATGCCGAGCAAGCGTAGCGGATAGCACCTTGATACAGTCGGCACTTCCCAGAGAAGGAGAAGGCGGCGAGAGGTGTCAGCTCTTGCAAAGAAGACACAACCTTAGGAGGAGGTTAGCAGCCGAAGCGAGGCAATCTGAATGCCCTGGCAGTTGTCTTTCTAGCCAGCCCATTTGATGGAGGAGAGCTTTGAAGATTTCAAAGGGCGCCGTCTTTCCCAGTTTATCGCAAGTGTCTATCTTAAACGAATATTATCATTTTAAGCATGACCGGAGCAAGAGGAATCTTCAGAAACTCTTCCTGCCGCAGGACATAGACACTCACACAAGAGGCAAAGGAAAAAAAAAAAAACACACACCACCAAAAAAATCCCTCAGACTTACAACACCATGCAAGACCCCGACTCACACCCAGCCCAACAGCACTGCTGCTGCTATCATCGCAGATCTGTCAGGAGGTGACATTTACACTGCTCTGGTCTTGACAGCAAAGGCACTTCTGCTCTCCCATGAAGTTTCCCCCTCTGCCCTTTCTGAAGCATACATCTCCATATCGTTGACACCGAGCCCCTACGCTACAGCCCAAGTGAAGGGGAATGTACATTTTCCAAGGGGTGGCAGGCAATAGAGACAGCCATCAGCTCTTAAAAAGCCTCCCGTACTCACCGTCAGGAGCAAACGCAGCCCAGACGGTGGAGGAAGAGCAGGCAGATGGGAGGACGCCCACCCCAATAACCAAGCCACAAACGCCAAGTCTGCATACTACCCAAGAAAAAGCACGCAGTAAGTCTTCCACCTCTCCAAAGCGAAAGCAGAGCACAACATCCAGGATGTGGTGCTGGATCGGGACAACTTTTTTCCCTTGGTCTCTGGTGGGGAAGCTTTATGAGCAAGGGAAAACCAGCAGTATTGTCTCCCAAGTACAGAAGGAATATGCCCACCTTGAGGTTACCTGCCAATTGCCGTTATTATAAGTGCAAATAAGGGAAATCATAAGAAATCCACCATCTACCAAGAAGTCAGGCTTCAGCTTAGACAGAAGGAGTTAATTCAACAGCCACTCAGAGCTTTGATATCTTAAACCTTTTCAGTCTCTGGACAAGATGAGGAATAAGCATAGACAGTGTCAGACTCTGTGATCGGGAGGACAAAACGCTGCAAACAGCTGTGCCTAATTTTAGCATCTGTTGGTTCTGTTTCTTCGGCACTTGCGGGTGGTGGGGGGGGGTGGCCCCGTCACTCCCAGTTTATTAAAGACGCAGCCAGAAGGAGAAGAGAGGAGTGTTAAATCACACTCCGGGGATTAGCTCATGAGAGAGAGGGGAGAAAAAAAAAACAAAACAAAACAAACAGCCCAGCAAGTCACTGCTGACCAGCAATGGCATCCATCCCCTGCCGCTGCTGCAGGACACCCCACGGCCCCAGGGACACGCAGGGGTTCATCGCCTCCGTGCATCGCGCCGCCGAACTCGTGCACGGAGGGCAAGCAGCAGCAGGTCAGGCACAGCCCCGCGTTCCCCTCCTACACCTTCGCCCTTTCTGCTTTTTGAGGAAGCTGATGGCATCTGTCTCGCTGCCATGTGCTCCCTGGCAGGGTCACCTCGAGATCTGCCCCATTGTCCAGAGATGTGTCCAACCATGCAATGGGGTGGCCACTGCTCCTCAGGGGATGGGTGAGAACTTCAGAAGGTCCCCAACTCTTCTCCCCACCCCAACCCTCCAGCAACCTCTCCGCAGCACAGAAGGGGGGAATAGCCCTGGTTGCTGAACCCCAAACCTCAGGCTTGGTGCTCCCAGCTTCCCCGCAGAGCTGGAGCTCAGCGGGTCGCCTTGCGCCTCTCCAAAGGACGCTGGCAGGTCGGAGCAGACTGCTTGGTTCCATGCAAGCGCTGCTGCTGCCACCGCCAGGCTGAACTGAAAAAGCGAGGAGAAAAACTGCATTAGCTCTGCCAGGTGACCTGGTTCCAGATGCAAGATACTCGGGTATTCCTTCCCCCGTGCACCCCCGGCGCTCCCGTCCTTTAGTGTGAGTTATTAAGACACTCCACATGTCCTCAAGCTGTTTCTCCAGCACTGTAAATGCGCAGCCTAACGAGGAGAGAGCCACAGTTAGACTCTGCTCTACAAGCGAGCTGCAAAAACCTCCAACTGCTCGCCGGGGCTGCTAGAACACGACTGGGATGCTCTGCTCAAGTCACCTGGAACAGCAATAGCCGGTCATTAAAACACACACTCTGCAGGGTAACAAGTCCACACAGACCAGAGGCAGAGACAGGCATTAGAGGAGCTGATAAGGCTCATCTGACTGCTAACGATTTTGTCTACAGTTATTTTTGTGCAGCTGGGAACAAGTGGCTACAGTCAGCTACTTGCCAGCTGGGGAGAAAGCAGCAGTTTTGCATCATTGGGAATGGAAACACATCCAGCACAGCCCCCCGTCGTGCTCCCAGATTTTCTCTCCTTGCTGGCAGAGCTTGCCATGGACCAACCAAGGCATCCAGTGACATCTCAGGGTGACCGTGGTGAAAAGGCAAAATGAAGGCTAGTAAAGAGCAGGGGTCTCCCGCACACACAGCTTGAAGAAATTATTTGAGCCTCTGCTCAAATAATAATAATAAGTTGAGCAGCACCTTGATGCACCGGCTGGATTTAGATCCCTTTACAGAAGCCCTTGCCTGGTTGGCAGAGAGAAACTCACTCACACAGCTGACAGCAGAGCACCCAAAGGTGGCCATCTCCCCTCATCCACCAATAAGCCTTGCCAGCATGGACCAATGGCACTTGTATGGTTGCCTGCACCTCCACAGCTTTGGGAAGCCTTGAGCCATAGGCGAGCTCAGGGCTTACAGACAGTTCTCAAAGCACAACACATTGCTCGCCACAAAGCAGGTGATGGCCAAGCCTCACCACTTGGCCTTGCTTCCCCATGATTGCCAGCTGCAGCCAAGCAACTCCCTGTTTGCACTGGAAAAGGCAGAGGTAGATCCATGCGAGCACTGGTGGCCTGGGCAGATCTGCAGAAGGATACTCATGCCGAGCCAGCAACTCCACCTGCTCAAGCCAACACCAGTTAAATCAAGTTTTCAGCTTTGGGTTGCCAGCCAGTGCCAAAGACTGACTCTCTCCAGAGCAGACCAGGTCTGGAGGGAAGGTCCATGCATCCCTTTACACCCCATACCATCAGCTACCCCCTGCTGCAAGGCGCATCTGCACCCCCCATCTCCACATGCCCTTAGGATCCAGGTACCTCCAGCCAAAGCGGTTCCTTCCATCCCATGCTCTCCCCAGCGACTTGCAGAGTCCCTCCTGTTGTCACTGCCACGCTGGCCGTTACGCAAGTTCGGCTGTCTTAACTTGACGCTGAGCATACAAGTGGGGCTGACATTTATTTAATCCTCATAGTAATGTTGACTGTGTACTTACTGAAACACCTCATGCTTATGGAAGACATTTGTTTCCAAGCAGCTTATGCTAAATTGCAGTGATATAAAGGAAACACTTATCCAATTATTGACATTTACTGACTGGCAGCATACAGCTTGAATACTCATTTATGCTAGCGGGTGTGGGGGGGAAGCCTGAGAAGGATTCAAGCCCTTCATTTCTGATCTTTTAATGAGTTAGGCAATATTAAGTTAATGAGTGAATACCTGCCCAGAATGCAAGGTAGGACTCCAAACCCAATGGCTTCTCCCACTCACTCCCTGCTTGGAGGGGGGAAAAAAAAAAAAAAAAAAAGTAGTAATATTGGACCCACAGCACAAAGCTTTGATCCTTCATCCAAGAGAGAAAGTTCACCCCTTCCGCTCTCGGTGCATATTTCATCTGTAATTAGCAAGGCTCCTCTAGCCTGCAGCATGCATCCTGCTGGGCAGTGAGCTGTTTAAAAAACCACATTATCGAACATTTTCGGTGTTTCCTCTCCCAAAGACAGGGCCGCTCACCCAAAAGGCTCCTGAAATTTTCAGCCGCGAGGTGTTGCAGCATCCAGCCGGACCCTGGCACGGCCAGGCTGTACACACCATGGCTTTGCCACATGCCGTATTGAAGATGACAACAACGGGCCCAAAGAACATAAATTCACTAGCACTTAAGAGGTGATTTAGCCACTGTCTGACCACATGCATATCAAACCAGGGCTGCAATTCCACCAAACGCAAAGTAATTGGAAAGAAAAGAAAGCATCTATTATCCTAGTTGAAAGTGCTTGCATCAGTGGTTACTGAGCAGCAGTTATGGCAAAGCCCTCAATAAACCAATCACACCCTGCTCCACCATGAGAGCCCAAAACAGACCAAAAGCTTGCTGGAGCTTTTGTTGCAAGCGGGGGTGTTGAATGAACACATTAAGACAAGATCTCCTCCTGAAGTTAGCATCTGAATTTAACAATGCAAGTGTTCCACCTCCTACTTACACAGCATGTGACATTAAAAGAGGCAGGAGCCCAGAGCCCATCGCTAAGAGGTACGCTCAAAGCACATTTAGACTGTAAGCTGTTTAATGCAGCTCGGTAAAAGGAAGAGCCACGTAACAGCCAAGTGACCTCCAGCTCCTTCTGCTCCACTTTGGAGGCTGCTGCTGCCACCAGGGAAAGGCAAACGCTTGAGCACGGGGCCTGCCAGTGAGGCAATGAATAAACAGGCTCGACTATACTCAAAAGGCACATTGAACCAGGACATCTGTTAGGCCACGGTTTCCAAGACCAGAACCCAGCGTTTGCTCTGTCCTACCACAATGCACAATTCAGAAATGGATATTTTCCTCTCCCCGCCTCGAGCGGTTTGGAGTATAGACATTCCCCGAAGTGCAGGGAGGTAGAGGAATAGAAACCCACGAGTTTTGAGCAGCCTCAGGATCCTGCTATTCAACCCTTGCCCAGAATGAGTAGCACAGGCTTTAAACTTCATTTCTTCCCAGCCAACAGGAAAAAAAAATCCCGCACGTTTCCTGGCATGTTTGAAATTAATACTGCAGGCGATGGATTCACACCCCCCTGCAAGAGCTGGGACAACTGCCAGCCCCAAAGGCAGGGCAGACCGCCTTAAAAACTCACAGCTCCGCCAACCGCCTTAAATCTCAGCAAATAAGTAAGAGGCTGATTTACAACCAATTTGTTTCACTACCTATTGATTTATAAAATAAGCTTGTACACGGTCACTACTGCTCTGTCTCTCTCTTTGGCCAGAGGTAGCTCCCAGTGAAGTCAAAGAAAAGACTTGCGTTGCTCCTTGAACAGAAGCTGAATTGGGGCCTTCATCAATTGTGGTTATAAATTTGCTGGTCTTGAAAATAAAGAAAAAAAAAAAAGCTGTTAAATCCTACTGCGAGGATCCTGGAAGTGATGTAAAGCTCAGCAGCATTTTCATAAAGGCCCCTCCACCTGGCATTGCACCTCCAGCACGCCGAGGAGCGCGGTACAAACTTGCAAAGCCCATCATTAAATCGGAGGTTTGAAGCAAGTCACACTCTCCATCACAGGCTGCCTGGAGGAAAAACAGTTTATTCAAAGACCTTGATCCTCAGCCAGTTCACAACCTAAGGGGCACATCAGCCTCTTCCCCTTATTTACGGCTACAAAAGAAAGAACAACATCGAGCCTTTTTATTCTAACGTATGCAGTCCAGCCACAGAGAGACTGGGAGCTGGTAACCTCTCAGGGATTTCTGCGCACGTTTCTACTCCAGTTGGTGTCCCCTAGAACTACGGGAAAGCGCAGAAGTAATCAACATCTGCCCGAGATGTGCTGTGCATAAACTGCCCAGGGACCTCCGCCTAACCTTGGGAAGGGGGAGGCCGGTAGGGATGCGGCGGCAGCATCAGGGCAGGTGTTTCTCCTCGCTTTCCTCCCTCTGGCAAAGGGCACCTGAATGAAACCTCAGCTCCTCCCTCTTGTTCTTTTCATACAACCGAAGCCTGCCAAGAAAAGCCAGCTTGAGAAGAGTCATCTGCGGTCCTCAGGCAAATCCCGCTGCAGGAGGCACAGGCTGAAGGTAGGGAAGCACGCGGAAATCTAAGTTGTGTTAAAACAGACATCAGAAGAGGCAACGCTGCGCTTTTCCCCCCAGGAGAGCACAGACTGGACGACACCAACTCTAACTCAAGGCTTTCTTTGGTTTCCCTCCCGTGCAGCCCAGTCATGAACTCCCACGGCCCCACCAAACCCCCACCTTCCCACCCGCAGCACCCCCACCTTCACAAAACCCCTTTCCAAACCATTACCGTCTATCTACCCAACCATTTTCAGTTGCAACTTCTTGTGCTGCTAGCACTCTTCCTCGGCTTCATTTTTAAAGCCCATTAGCACTTGCTCATTTTACAGCACCATATGCACTCCTTGTAATTCCCAAAACAGCTCCCCAGTGCTGAGATTCACCTGCTGGGTTTAGGAAACAGCCCAACACGTTTCTCTGGCAAAGCTCCCCTGCTCTCTACATGGCAGGAGGAATTAACTTTAAAGAGGGATCACAACCACGGATTTCCAGGCTCCTCATTAGCAGGCTCGTGGTTGCCAGACGCAGCAACCCACCCGTGCCCCTTGCACCCAGCGGGCTGCAGAGAGGAGCAAAGTCACCAGCCCTCGTACGCACACCTCCCAGCACCCCCTGAGCTTGCATTTTTGCTCCCTGTCACCCACTAGCCTCCCCCGAGATGCTAAACCCCTCATCTCCTGGTCCTAACCAGCAGTGGTGGGTGGAATTGGCCTGGTTTCCCTCATCAGCATAATTTCACCCTTCTCCACCTGGGGGCTGATGACAAGCCACCGGGAAGTTGAGCCACCGCTGCTAATAACAGGCCCCTCCGATGGAAGATTGCAAAGCATTTGCTTCCAGGGAGGAACCAAGTGAACTGTGAAGGAGAAAAACATACCCTGCAACACCCGGAGAACTTGGTATTCATCACCCTGAGGGAAAGCAAACATGCCTTTGGAAAGAGAGCCCCAGACAGGCAGAAATCTTCCCATCCAAGGTAAATTTCAGATCCTGCCAAATTTGTCTCGGTTGTTACGGTACAGGCCCGTAAGAGGAGGAGGTGGCTGTGGGTACCTCCTCAGTGGTGCTCCTTCCCACAGCTGAGGCGCTTTCCCCAGTTCCTCCCAGCCTCACCCAGTTTGGACAACGGCGGAGCAGAGGAGGGAGGGGTAATCAGGCAGAGGCAGCCCGTTTTGTGGCAGCATCGATTTCTTCCCACCAAGGGGCACCACACATCCCATCTCTGCAGGAGGCAAATCGTGCTGTGACTTCATCTCACCTTCCACCAAAGCTGCGGTCCTGGCAGCTTTCGGGGGGAGTGGAGGGTGGAAGAGCGAGGGGAAAACCAGCCCCGTGTGAGAAACACTGACCTGTCGACTTCCAGAAAGAGAAATCGCAGGCTGTGGCAGACCATTTGCAAGGGTGAAAGACAGAGGATGCTCAAGGGAAGGCAATTTGTTCTTCCTAGATGGCCTCAAGAGAAGCGCAGAAGTCCGCCGCGGAACGGATGCTCACCCTCAGCCGAGCAATGGGAAAGGGATCCTGAGCAATGGGAAAGGGATGCTCACCCTCAGCCGAGCAATGGGAAAGGGATCCCGAGCAATGGGAAAGGGATGCTCGCCCTTGGCCAGCAATGGGAAAGGGATCCCGAGCAATGGGAAAGGGATCCTGAGCAATGGGAAAGGGATGCTCGCCCTTGGCCAAGCAATGGGAAAGGGATCCCGAGCAATGGGAAAGGGATCCCGAGCAATGGGAAAGGGATGCTCCCCCTCGGCCAAGCAATGGGAAAGGGATCCCACAGCAAGGCAAAGTGCGTGATGCTCTCCCTCAAGCCGCTGGCACTGGGGAGGAAGGGGATGAGCAATGGGAAAGTGTGGAAACTGACCTTCGCCCACCCAGCCGACTGCAAGGGTGAAAGACAGGAGCCAAGGGAAGGCATTGCTCATCCCTCAGTGAGCAAGGAGAAGGCGAAGTCCCGCGAATGGGAAAGATGCTCACCCTTGCCGAGCAATGGGAAAGGGACCCCGAGCAATGGGAAAGGGATGCTCCCCTCCAGCTGAGCAATGGGAAAGGGATCCCGAGCAATGGGAAAGGGATCCTGAGCAATGGGAAAGGGATGCTCGCCCTCGGCCAAGCAATGGGAAAGGGAACCCGAGCAATGGGAAAGGGATGCTCACCCTCAGCCGAGCAATGGGAAAGGGATCCCGAGCAATGGGAAAGGGATGCTCGCCCTCGGCCAAGCAATGGGAAAGGGATCCCGAGCAATGGGAAAGGGATCCTGAGCAATGGGAAAGGGATGCTCGCCCTCGGCCAAGCAATGGGAAAGGGATCCCGAGCAATGGGAAAGGGATGCTCACCCTCAGCCGAGCAATGGGAAAGGGATCCCGAGCAATGGGAAAGGGATGCTCCCCTCAGCCGAGCAATGGGAAAGGGATCCGAGCAATGGGAAAGGATGCTCACTGCCCTCAGCCGAGCAATGGGAAAGGGATCTACCCCCGAGCAATGGGAAAGGGATGCTCACCCTCAGCTGAGCAATGGGAAAGGGATGCTCACCCTCAGCCGAGCAATGGGAAAGGGATGCTCACCCTCAGCCGAGCAACGCCTGCGTGCACCCAGGTGCAGCAACAAGCACCCTTCTCCCGCAAGCTCAGCTGGGAGCCCAAGTTTCAGCCAGCAGAGTTTGCAAGGAACAGCAGGATGCCGGTGTGCCACAAGGAGGCACAGGGCCCACAAAGTGCAAACCCAAGGGCATAAGCATACAGTCCCGGTGATGGAAAATACCTTTTTTGGTGAGGCTGTCTGCAAGGGACCTTTTTTTTTTTAAATTAGTGTCCAGAGACTGCAGATCCCAAGCGAGGCTTTCAGCAGAGGTGATCCTCCCATCCCCGCTGCCCTTGGCTCAGGGGAATTTAAGTCCTGCCTGCCTTATTACAGCAAATCCCTTCAAGCCACTTTGGTGTTGCAGGCAAGGAGACGCAGCCCTGCCTGCTCCTCGCCCACAAAAGGGAGTCACTGAAACTCCTGGCAGGCAGGGTCAAGTGATTTTAACTGTTCCTTCCAGTGAGTTTTGGCCCGCCAGCTCCCTCCAGAGCAAGGCATGACTGCCCCTCTGGGTGCAGAGCTGATATCCCAGCCCCACCGGTCCTTAGGAGCACCTTTGCCCATGGAAAACCAACACCACCACATCTAGACACACCACAACAACCCCAGCGGCTGCTGGAGGGGAGGCAAACACAACATAGGCTGGAAAATAAGCTTCGGTTCCTACACCCAGGCTTTTCCTCCCCCAAAGTACCAACGTGGTTTAAGGAATCCTTTGCATGAAAATCCTCTTAGGGATCCTTTGCGTGGTTTCACCCCAAAGGGAAAAGCCACGATGCAAGTCGACAGCCCCTTTCTCACGTACCGGGAGCAGCAGCTCCATGGAAATGCATTCGGTTCATCCTACGGGAGGAAGCAGCCGAGGATGCTCTGCGAGACACGATGGCTCTGCCTCGTAACCCGGCATGAATAAGCAAGGTACCAGATGCACACTCCTGCCGGAGCAGACAGGGGAGACAAATCAACCGAGCTCCGGCTACGCGCAGCAGAGCCGAGGAACCACGGCAGCTTTCGAACACAAGCGCTATTAAAAAGTGCATTAGCCCTTATTAAAAATAATGGCTGCAAAAGGGAGGCCCGGGGGGGCGGGGGGGAAAAGAAACAAATCCCTGCTGGATCCCAGTCATGAACTTACTCAGCTCCGCTAGCAAACTGCCATTTGACCTGCAGGGAGTTGAGAAATTCCTGGGAGCGGGGCGAGAAGGCCAGGATCAGCTTCCAAATTGCCGATATCCCCGGACCCGCTGCTGTACCAGGGAGAGTTCAAATTTGTTCAGCCAGAAATCCACACGGAAGACACAGTGGGTTTCTTTTGTGCAGAAGCAAAGGCGAATGCAAACACAGCTTTCTCCCTGAAGGAATATTAGTACAAGCAGCAAGAGGGAAAAAGAAAAGGGGAAGGGAGGGCAGCGTGGGAGCCCAGCATCACATCCGAGCCCAGGAAAAGCAGAGGTAAGGACAACCAGAAGCGCAGCCACCTCGAAACACGGCGTCCCTGCTCGGGGAATAGGGGGAAACGCAGCGTATGGTGGGGGATGTTCAGCAATCATGTCTGGCTGAGCAAAAAAAAACCAAAAAAAAAAAAACCAGCTGCCCGTTGAGAAGCACTACTCTCTCCAAAAGTTTTATCCTTCATTTAATCAACAGATGGACTAGCTGCGTGGGTTTGGGGTTTCTTTCCCCCCCCCCTTTTATTTTTTTTTTTTTTTATTATTTTTTTTTAAAGCAACCCCAAGCCCTACCCTCACAAAAGCTGGCGTGGGGACCACAGATGGTATTTTGGTATTTGACACGGGCGTTGCGAGGGGATGAGCAGCAGATAGGCGAAGCTTGGGGCTGGCTGTAGCTCAGCATCCTCCACAGGTGACAGTCCAGGGACCAGGCACACAGCAGCGTCAATACAGCTTCCCAAAACGCCCCCCACTCTCTAAATCCTTTTTTTTTTTTTTTGCGGGGGGGGAAGACGGGACACACAAGCAGGCAGCAAAGTTACAGGGCAAATTCCTCCAGATTCCCACACTCCTGCCCCGGCTCCTGTGCTGTCGGGGTGGTGGGATCCGGCTGAGACACCCCCCCAAACCCCAAAACATTTTATGATTCTATGAAAACCACCGCAGGGGCTCCCCACCTGCCCAGGGCTGGCTGCATTCAAGGCAACTCTTCCCCCCGGAGCAAATCGCTCCCTACCCCGGCTCTGCAACCGCGGGCTCCCCCCAGGCTGGAGCCGGCCTCTGCGGGAGGCTGCTCCCCCCCCCCCAAACCACCCACCGCCCCCCCAGACCGGGGGAAGCACCGGGCAGCGATGGGGGGGGGGGGGGCTGTTGCTGAGCAAAGCCGTGTTTACACACAAACACGATCTAATTAACGGAGCCGGAGCTGAAGGAACTCGTTTGCATGCTAAAGATTTTTTTTCCTTTTTTTTTTTTAAAAAAAAAAAAAAAAAAGGCTGCCTCGCCAGAGATGCATGCAAAAAAAAACTCTGCAATCCTCCCTCTCTTCCCCCCCACCTTGTGCAAGGAGCAAAAAGCACACGCAGCCCCCCCCCCCCCATCACCCACCCGACCTGGGGAGAACCCCCCCCCCCCCCGCTCCTCCCGTCCGCCCCGCTCGGAAACTCAAAGTGCGGCGCCGGCTCCTACCGTGGCTGAGCAAGAAGCAGGCGAGGAGGAGGAGGAGGAGGTCAGCCTGGAGAGCGCTCATTCCTCAGGGTGGGCTCGGCGCCGGGGGCAGGGGGGGGGCTCCGCTGCTGCCGCCGGGGGGGGGGGGGGGGGGTTCAGGCCGCCGCCCGCCGGCTCCGCTCGCCCGGCTCCATCGCCGCCGCCCCCCCAGCTCCTCCCCCGGCAGCGCTGCCTTGACTGGCGGAGCGAGCCTCGCCGGCGCAGCCCGGCTGCTTTTTGGGGAGGGGGGGGGGGGGGGGAGGCGGAGAGAAAAGGGGAGGGAGGGAAAGTGCTGGTTAAAGGGGGAGTAACTTGGGCGCAGGCGGGGGATGGCTCAGCCCGCCCGGCATGGGATGGGGGGGAGGATGGGGGGGAGGATGGGGGGGAGGATGGGGGGGAGGATGGGGGGGAGGATGGGGTCCCGTCCCCCCCTTCGATTTTTCCAAGGGAGGGGGAATTTGTGCGCCCCCAAACGCTTGCTTGGGGGGGGGGGGCGTGTGCGCCGCTAGTTCTGCATCAGTTGCAGGGGAGGAAGGGAGCCCCCGCATGGCTAAATTTGGGGGGGGGGGGGGGGGGAGCCTGGCACCATCCCGGATTTTGGGGGCTGCACCGAGGGGGTGGGAAAGCAACCGGAGCCTCACCCCGAGGTCCACTGCGGGGAGGGGGCAAAAAAATAACACCCCTACCCCCTCCATACCCCCCCCCCCCCCCGGGGCAAGTTACCCCCACAGCCGGCGGCCTCGCACCGGTCTTGGGGGGGGGGGAAGGGGGGGGCAGCACCTCCTGCTTCAACCCCCCTGCCCCCAAAAAAAAATTCCCACTCCAGAGCTGGGAGGGAAAAAGCCACTTTTAAATGGCTAACACACACACCCCCCCAAAATAAAGGGTTTTTTTGGGGCACACACAATTTGGCACAGGCACTGCATCCCCCATGCAAGGTGGCGGGGGGGGGGTGGGGAAAGGGGCCCTTTCCTCTCCTTTAAATACCATTGTCGGGCTTTTGGGGTTGCTATTTTTCTTTTTTAAATTTCACTTTTGCCCGCCAAGACTTTGGGGACCAAGCAGAGAGGCCCCCAAAATAAAAATAATAAATAAATGCATTTCTTACCACCACATTTCACACAGCCATTAAGGCCAGAGACTCCCTCGCCCCCGAGTCCGAAGGGGCACGTGGGGGCCTGCTGAGTGTAATTATAAACCCGAGCATTAGAAAGTAATTACAGCTGTGGACTTTAATTACTTACTGCTGTGCTGAAAGGTGAACTTCAAAGGGGTTGCTGCAGCTCTCCATGCCACGCCGCCAGCTTCTGCTTGCCTTGGCAGGAGCTTGGCTTTGTGGCTACCGACGCTGGTTTAGCTAAACTGGGATAACTCTCCGCAGCGTGCATGCGCTAACAAGCTAAACCCATGCCGGGTGGGTTAAACCCGACTTAGGAGCGGCAGTGAACTGAGATTTATTGCTTGGAACACCCGTGTGCCAGCCTGGTGCATGCATGCGTTGCTTTCTGCGGAGGGGTGGTCACCCTGGAAATGAAGAGGCTTCTTTTTTTTTTTTTTTTTTTTTTTTTTTTTTTGTTGCTTGCATCCCTCAGGAAATAAAGCTTATTTGATTTTGTCCATGCATGCTGGGTTTTCCCACCCCTGCCTGCTTGCATACCTGTCAACCGATTTGGGAGAGAAAGCTGCAAAAGTGGGGATGTTTGCTCCCAATTTTCATATTCCCACATTTTCTGCCGGGGCTATAAGGGACAGTGACGCTCCTGGACTGTATTTTCCCTCTGCCACCAGCTTACCCTGGGCAAGTCCCACCAGCTCTGACCCTCGGAGGGATTTTGGCAGTGACTACAGCCACAAAGATATTTCTGTGGCTACCACATGGCAGGGCTGGGAGGAGGTTACAGGTGGTGGATTCTTTTTTTTTTTTTTTTGGCAGCAGCGCTGATTTAAATGCATGTTGAATAAAATGCTCAATGCCTGATTTCAGTGGGAATTAGATTTCAAAATAATTCGGAGACTTCCCCCGTTGTGTTTTACTTTATTCTGCAAAATGTTGTTTGCTTGCAGACTGGGGGTATTAATGTGTAGTAAGGCTGCTACACAGGCGAGGCTTTTCTGTGAAGCTTCAAAACACCATTAACATTTTCATGGCAATTTCTTCTTCTCTTTTTTTTAAACAGCAGATTTTTTAACTTCCAGGAAAAGGGAATATTCTTTTTTTTTTTTTTTTTTCTTTTCTCCTTCCCAGTGAAAACATTTCAGCTGGAAAATTCTCATCATTGCAATACTGACCTTTGCAAAGGGCTTTAAATCTTTGAGTGAAAGTAGCATGGAAGTGCAAAGTTTTATTAACTGATTACCTCTGCGGTTTCAACTACGTTGGTAGTCAAATTTGATTTAGAGGACTGGGCAGTTGTACTGTGCATGTAAAAAAAAAAAAAAATCAGGTTTCTGACATAAAAGCTGAGGGAGCTGGGCTTGTTCAGCCTGGAGAAGAGAAGGCTGAGAGGGGATCTCATCAACACCTACAAATATCTCAAGGGTGGGGGTCACCAGGACGGAGCCAGACTCTTCTCAGTGGTGCCCAGTGCCAGGACAAGGGGCCATGGGCACAACCTGACACAGAAGAGGTTCCAGTTGAACGGGAGGAAGAACTTGTTGACTGTGAGGGTGGCCGAGCCCTGGCCCAGGCTGCCCAGGGGGGCTGTGGAGTCTCCTTCTCTGGAGATCTTCAACCCCCGCCTGGCCGCTGTCCTGTGCCCCCTGCTCTGGGTGAGCCTGCTTGGGCAGGGGGGTGGCACTGGGGGAGCTCCCGAGGGCCCTTCCAATCCCTGCCATGCTGGGATTCTGGGATTCTGGGATAATTTTGGCTCGCTGGAGCTGCAAGAGGGCTGCAGCTCTGAGCATCGTCCTGCAAAACTGCCTGGCCTGGGATTAACTTTCCTTTACCTGCACGACTGCGTTATTATAAAATCAAGTGCAAACTGATTATTAAACGCTCTTCTCAGGTATCTCATTTAAATCCGCCGTGCTTCGTGGAAGGAAATGAATCATTCCAATTAAAAAAGTGGAGAAAAATCACGGAGCTGGGTGAAATGGCCTTTGGGGAGGAATATTCAGGCGATGTGGAGCAGACCTCCCCTCGTCTGCGGGAGAGGTTGGTGTTTGCAGGTGGGAACCCCACCTTGGGTCCCGTTGCATCGCCCTGCTTCCAGACCTTGACTTTGATGGGCGCACAACTACGTCTCCCCAGGTAATTTGGGGGTTGCACGCCTGCCCCGTGCCATATCTAATAGCAAAGAGCAGTGCTAGAAGCTGGGAAGCCCAGATGCTAAACCTCTCCCTTGCTTCTGAAAGTCAAGGGAGATAAACCAGGCATCTTTGCCTTTCTTTTTTTCCCTTTTTTTTTTTTTCAGTATTCCACATTGACAAGTGCAATAGATAGGAAACATTGCAACAATGAAAGCGAATGCTTTCCGTCTGCCTTTGACTCTCTTACTTCCAGGCTATTTACTGAGAAGTGCAAGAAACAAAATGTTCTGAAATGCTGTGGAAAAATGGGGGGGGGAAGATAATAATATAAAACAAGTAAGCAACTTGATAAAAATGAAGCAATATTGACAGAAAATGGAGCTTTAAACAGCAGGACAACAGCAACTCAGATGGATTTCATTCTTGCGTATCACAAAGCTAAGCCAAGCACCTGGAAGAGAGAGAGAGAGGGAAATAATCACACGTTTCCCTGGTTTATAAAATCTTTTCCTTGTCATTTAAAAATACGTATGGCAAGTGAAAGCTGTACAGAGTCCTGCTGTAAAAACACTGAGCTGGGACTCAGAGGCTTTCCCTGCTCTTGCTGCAGAGCTTTCCCCACGGCCTTAGGGAAATTCAGCCCACGGTGCCTCAGTTTCCCCCTCTGCACAGCGCTTCTCACCTTTTGTGCCTATTTGCAAGGCAAATGCTCCCAAGCATGCGCTGTCTCCTAATTGGAAAGCAAAATTATTCGGATAATGGCACGGAGGGGGGAGCAGTCGTCCCTCCGAATAACGGGAGGGATGCACAGCCCTTGCCACACCCCGCGGGACCGCACTGCGGGTTTGGGGCCCAGAGGCGTCGTGGAGATGCCAAGGTGCATCCTTGGGGATGGAAGGATGCAACAAAGCCGCTCAAGATGCCTCTGAGATTTTGGGGAGGCATTTGGGACTCCAAACCCATCAGCAAGCCAGGGGCACCGGGGCAGGAGCCTGATCTCCAGGGGGTCACCGCCTTCCTGGGATGCTTCTTGGCGGGGGGCAAGAAAACGCAAGGAGACCTTTTTGTTTGGCAACAGGTAGGCACGATCGCTGCTGCTTTCCCAGGCAAAAGTGAAGGCAGCTGCCTACACAAATCCCCCCAGCGATGCCAGCCCCTCCGCCTGGGACGCGAGGGGGATTTGCAGCACTCCAGCTCTCACGCTGCCTTCGTTTTCCATGCAACCCCAGCCAAAAAGCCCCAGTCCCTTTCCACGGCTCCCACCGGACCCTCTTTGAAAACAACGCAGGCAGAGGCTGGGGAAGCAGATCGGGGGGGAGTGCCTGGGCTCTTTTTTCTGCTTGTCTCCTCCTTTTTCTCCCGGCTGTATGGAGAGCAGCCAAAGCCCCTCGGCTTGTGGCACTTGATAAAGCTCTTGTACAGCAGGTCTGGGAACAATACAGGCAGAGATAGGCAGGGCCTGGCAACAGGCGTGGGGCAGCGGGGGGAAAGGCACTGAGGCTTCGAGGGTTCGCGATGAAAAATAAAAGCGCTCTGATGACATTTTCATTTCAGGTGGGGATAGCTTGGCTTTCAAGGGTGGGGGTCACGAGGATGGAGCCAGACTCTTCCCAGTGGTGCCCAGCGCCAGGGCAAGGGGCCATGGGCACAACCTGAAGCAGAAGAGGTTCCAGTTGAACGGGAGGAAGAACTTGTTGACTGTGAGGGTGCCCGAGCCTTGGCCCAGGCTGCCCAGGGGGGCTGTGGAGTCTCCTTCTCTGGAGATCTTCAACCCCCGCCTGGCCGCTGTCCTGTGCCCCCTGCTCTGGGTGAGCCTGCTTGGGCAGGGGGGTGGCACTGGGGGAGCTCCCGAGGGCCCTTCCAGCCCCTGCCATTCTGGGATTCTGGGATTCTACGCCAACCTGGCATCCCCTTTTCTAAGGGTCCAGCCCCAACGGAAGGCTGAAGCTGAGTGTCAAGCAGCAGGGATGCAGCTGGGACCTCTCCATCACGCATGGCTGCTGCCAAGCGATGCCCCCAAGGTTGGAAGCGTGTGTCCAGTTAAAGCACAAGTCGTCACCAAATCCCCCTTCCCCAGTTCCTCCCGTGGTTTCACATAGCCACCCTGCTCCGTGCTCACAGCCAGGTGCCATGGCATGTAGAGCTGGTTGCACCGCAC